>OX458964.1:17932156-18547302 GCA_949774945.1 Hoplodrina ambigua
TGTTTTAATTAAGAGATAATTTTATGTGTGTGTCAGTTACCTTTATGGATCCATGTTATCCGAAATAAATGATTTTAATTTAATTTAATTTTTCTAAAGTTTCAAGCTGTGACGAAGGAATACAAATAGGGTTATATTTTCGCAGTACTGCTATCAACACGCCACCACCATCAGACCTCCCAGTAGTAGTTCTATTCCGGTCACAACGAAAAACCAGATACCGGTCATCAATAAATTCATTATTATTAATTGTAGGAATAAGCCATGTTTCTGTTAAAACAATAACATCGAAACAGAAAGAATATTCATATATAAGGTAATTAATTCCGTGCGAATGCCCCTGCTATTTTGATAATATATGCTGAAGTCATGACTTTTTGTAGTATTAGACATTGTTATTAGTGGTAACATAAATAGTACTTAAATTAAATTAACCTAACTTGTCATAGGCCTAACTTGGAGCATGTTTAATGTTTTTTATGTCATTTTTACATTTAATGGCGAGTTTTCCGATTGTTTAACAAGAATAGTGGCATGTTTTACCCAGACAAACTTATAGCCAAATTTTTTAGCTGCCTCTCGGGCCTCGCGTAGCAACTGTTTTCTCTGTAGAGTTAAGTGTTCATTTACATATACAGTGTGAGGTGTGCCAGCGATGCCCAGGTCTTTAAGTCTTTAGGTCTTTAAATCCTTTCTTCAGGCGGCATGCAGTTATTATATTGTCCCTCAGTGTACGTCTTTTAACAGTGGCAATGATATTTTTAGGCCTTTCACTGCTTGTGGCATGTGGCACACGATGTATCGATGTAACATCGTCTCTCGATATTATGGTCGATCTGTTTACCTATATCCTCCAGTAACGCAGATAAGTTTTCTCCTCGTCTCTCAGGGACATTAGAGATTTCTAAGTTACATTGCCTGCCCTGCTGTTCCAAGCTGTCAATCTTCAATTCGAGAACCTTTATTGCATCTGGATTTACACTTAAAGTTTGCTTATTTATGTTATTAAGTCGCTCTTGGAAGTCGTCATATTGGTCAGAGATATGCTGAGCAGATGTTTTTACCCCGGCTACTTCTACCGACAGTTTTGAGACTGTATCCTTTATAGCGGCATTTTCGGAGCGAAGACTGGCTATTTCTTTCTTTGATTCCTTTATACACCCTGAAATGTAAACCGTTGCAAAAACGCGGCAGAACGATTCGCCCTCAGTAGTACTAATGGAACGTAGAGTTAAACTTAAAAAATAAAAGAATTTTTATTTTAAAATGTTAAAAAAATATTTATTAACTCGAAAGCGTGAGTAACAATAGTTACACACTGTCACGCACACAGACGTAACGTAGCCTACGGAATGATACCTACGCTATGAAGATATCATTCAAAACTCATGCGCTATCGACAAAGTAAAAAGCAATAAATCATAAAATCATAAATATTCAGAGAAAAATAAGCTCTCGCGCCTGGTGATACGGTATAAACTAGAGCGCGTCGCTTACACTCTCTTCATTCGCCGCGCAACAGATCAAAAGAATGCCGCGCCGTGCCGCGCAGTGTCGCGCACTCGTCGCTCAGTTGTCTTGCGGACGTTGTACTTGTAGGTTAAATAAGTGAAAAATGGATTGAAATTACGATTTTTCTAATTTTGAGTGAGACCCATTATTAAAACTAAAAGAATTTATTTAAAAGTGCTCGTTTGTGTGTGGAACGTAGTGGCTTACACTTCGAACTTGCTTCGATACCGCGAAGTGTAGGTAAGTACTTTGTGAATAGTGAAAATTTAGAAATAGGTTAGGTGATTAAAATAAGTAAATAAGTTGATTCAAATTTTTTAAATACGCCTAAAATACCTACTTTATTGTCATTGTTTAACTTGTTTTTTTTGTTTTCGTGTTCAGTAAGTAAAGTTGTAGGTAATAAAAAGTATTTTTGACGGTCTTAAGCCTGTAAAAGTATGAAGGGAAAATTGGAATAACTTTTTGGGTGTTGTGTTACATTAAATTAACTAAAGATCAGCAAATCAGCTGTTGATAAGCGCAAGGGTCAACGACCCCGAGTTCTGGCGCCCGCGCCGTCAGCCGCTCGGGTCTCGGCCGCTGCGTTTGACTAGGTACTACTATTGGATAGCGTTCATTTTCGAGTTTCGTTTTTCACAATTGTGAATCTGCCATTTTTATATTTTCATAGTAAAGATATTTACTAATCGATTGTACTACCAAAACAAAGTCATTTCGCTGCAGCTTTGTAACGGTTTACATTTCATGGTGTATAGGTTTCCAAGTCACCTCTAATCGATGTAATATTATCATTGATTGCAGCCAGCCTACCATCCAAGCTTACCTTCCATTCACTGAGAGTCTTTTGTAGTTCCGCTTGGATAGAAGAGGACTTTTGGTGGTCCGCCCTAAGGGCTGAAAGTACTACCTCATGTTCACACTCAGGTTGCTTGCGCTTACGACATGTAATATTAGGGTCGATTTTTGAGGGTGAACAATTCGTCAGGTCAGGCTCGGAGAGTGACTGTTCATGTCGTAGCGGGTTTTTAAGTGGCGTACGCTTAGGGTTAAACATGACGAAATACCTGCAGTTATAAAATAGCCAACAAAAGCTTAAGCGTGTATTGCTCGTCGTTACGTGCTAGGCGCTGCGTTGCAGTACAGTAGCGGCACAGTGACTTGTGGTGGGGCGCGCTCAGCGCGGTCGCTTGTTTCGCCGGTTGATGATTAACCTTGTTGGCGCGGTGGCGGGTCGGTCGACTGCGAATCGCTGCGGCGCAGGTTCGGAGGTGGGCGGAGACACGATGGATCGAAATTCACAAAACTATTTTTGACTCTTTCTTGCGCCGCCCACTGGGTGGGATTAGACCATTTAAACCCCACAGGAGTAAACGAGAAATGCAACTCAAACAAATTGACCAATCACAAAAAACAACAAGGAGAACTGTTTTATGCGTCTACACTGTATCAAGGCTTATGACGGAATGAAAAGCCACAAGCATCCCGCGATTCCTCCCAGGCCTCAAATATGTTTTTCGGTAACTCCACGCCCGCGTCTCTAGTTGAACGACCCTTTGTAAAACCGTACTGTCTCAGATGGAGTAAATTATATTTATTAAAATGCCTTAACATTTGATTCAAAATTAATTTTTCAAAGATTTTACTCAATATGGAGATGGGCCGAAAATTCGTGGGATCAGTTGTACTACCAGATTTGAACAGTAGAATCACTTTACTAAGTTTCATCAGGTCAAGAAATACACCAGATGCAATGCAAGAGTTAAAAACAATTGCTAAAAAAGGAGAAATAACATCAATTATTTCAGACATGATGTGTACCGATAATCCCCAAAGGTCGGAAGTTTTTTTTTTACATCTAGATCCTTAAAGGAATCAACAATATCTTTAGCTGTCACAACAATAAATTCAAAATGTTTGTCGCATTCTGGTACACTTTCTTTTAGTATAGAGTAAGCAGAAGTGGACGACGACGACAGAGTCCTGGTTGTTAAAATTTGAATATTAGTGAAGAAATTTTCAAACTCTGTTGCCACGTCCATGTCTGCTTTAAAATCTACATTGTTGATTTTCAAATGGAAATCACGGTTGCGTACTGTAGTTCTTCCCGTTTCTGAATTAATAATATTCCAAGTTGTTTTAATTTTGTTACCAGATAATTTTATTTTATTTCTTGTGTTCTTTCTTTCCTCAGGCTTTTGCTGAGGAACAGGCTCTTTTAAAGTTTTAGAATATTTTTTAACAAATTCTCTAAAAGTTTCGTCTTGTTTATATGATTTTTCACTGTACAATTCATATAACCTTTCCCTACTTTTATAAATACCCGGTGTTGCCCAGTCACTAAATTTAACACGGCCACAAGCAGGTAATGTTTTTGAGGTGAAAACTTTCCTGAATTCACAATTGATAAGATAATAAACTAAACTGTATGCATTGTCCGGGTTGATGTGATAAGGCAAACTCGGTAGCTTTTCCATTAAATTACTTTTAAATTGTACTAAACGACTTTTGTATACAGGAACAAAACTCACAAACATCCTTTGAGCTTCAACTATTTTCTGAGGGAAAATAACTGGCCACAGTGATCCGAGTCCAACTTATTTATAATTAAACGGCTGGATGGTCTTAAGTTTGTAAAAATATTGTCAATGCAGGTGGCACTAGTGGCAGTTATTCTAGTTGGCTCAAGGAATGTGTGTTACAAGTTATATGACTACAATAAAGTTAAAAATTTATTTACAGTAGCTGTTTTTTCTAGTACATTAATGTTAAAGTCTCCACAGACAACAACTGTTTTATTACTGCTACAAGTCTTTAATAATACTTCCTCCATATATTTTTCAAAAATATCATAGCAAGCACATGGGGGCCTGTACACGCTCATTACAATGAACTGCTCAAGCTCGATGCAAGCTATTTCAATAACTCGCTAAAATACTGTGAAGGAAGACCTAATTTTAATTGTAATAAACATCTGAAGCATTGTACGCTTAAAAATGTGCTTTGTTTAAGGAAGTATTTAGAATGGGCATAAAATGTATGTACTAATGTGTGTAATGTAGATTATTAGTTTTTAGGCTTTTTAAATGAAAATCAAAATAAGTTGAACATGCTTTTATTTTGCTAAACACTCCCCACACTTCTCCAAATAACTTAACACTACACGCAATCGATTAGAAATATCTTAATAAAATTATAAATATTAGTTTACACAAACGATTATTAAAAGTCAGTATCTATTAAAGATTTCGATATTTTCTTAACTAAAGACTCAGTTTCGTCCATAACACTGTCGATAGCATCTTGAACAATATATTGTGCGTTTATAATAACGTTCTCACTGTCACTATCACTGTCTATGGTTTGAGGATTGTTATTACATAGATCTACGACTGAAATTTTTATTAATTTAATCCCTCTTCGCTGTAGTCGACTCATCACGTAGAATTTGGTTGGTTTTAATTTTTTCGACTTTTCCCTGCATCGTTGTTTTGGTTTTTTTATCTTTCGTGACTGGTTTGCTGTGCTCGGGTTCGCTGCGAAACATCTCAGAGAATTCTTCGTAAGGATCCTGGGCATACTCGCTGAACATGATCTCGGATTCAGACATCTGGAACAAAATATAAACACAATTATACCATTATTCCTTTAGTATAATAATAATAATCGTTTATTTATAAAAAGAGGCACAATTACAATGAAATTTATCTTAAAAATTAAAATAGAGCACTGTTTCTTAATTGCCTGAACTAGGTTGAACCTGTGTTTCAAGCTACAAGACGCATACGTATCTACTTAAAATAAATAAATTAACAATAAGAAAGTAGTAAAGTACTAAAATTAAGTGTTACACAAAAACAAGGCAGCGTGGTTGCAATTTACTTGGATACAACAAGTAAATCTTCTGTCTGTGCATAAGACATGGGTTGTAAGAAACTAATTATAGATTTTTTACAGCTAAAATAGTTTAACTTATATATACTTAGTTTTCTATTTAATCTATTGTACAAAAATGGGCCTAAAAATAAATAGAATCTTTCCACAAAGACATGTTTCGAGGTTTCGTTTGAATTACATACAATATCATTCCGTCTCTTGTTAGTATTGTCAGCATTGTACGTAAGCATTGTGTGCTGTTTTAATGCTAAGTGCATAATAAAAAGCTGGCGCACAGTCAGCACTTTGCAGGATCGATATAGTTGATCTGTAGGAAAGAAAAAGGGATGGAAATTTGCTACCTTTAAAATTGCTCTTTGAGCTCTTTCAAGAGGAAGCAAGATAGTCTTTTGTGCGCCACCCCATGAGGTGATACAGTAGTGAATTATGGATTGACATAGGGCGAAAGGGCGAAGTAAACTTGTGTGATTAATTTTGAATCTGCAAAAGTTCGTATTTTTTTAAATACATATATTAATTTGCGCACTCTCTTAACCAGACTTTCAATATGATGCTTAAAAGTGAGTGTGTCGTCTATTATAACACCAAGGTATTTAATATTACGGGTTTTCAGGATAGACGGACAATTGCACATGTTGACTAATAGGTTGTCACATTGATGGGCAAGTATATGAAAGTTAGCAGTGTTAAGTTGAGGCTTGCGCATGGAGAAGTGAATATATTTAGTTTTGTCAGCATTTAGTGTTAGTAAATTGCTTTGAAGCCAATTAGTCACAGTGTTAAAACCGAGTTGGGCGTTTTCAAACAGTTCGCTACTGTCTTTTGCAGTAAATATTAGTGCGGTGTCGTCAGCATATGATATGATTTTGCTGTGCTTGATATTTAGGTTACACAGGTCGTTAATATAAACCAGGAAAAGGGTAGGGCCCAAAATACTCCCCTGGGGCACACCGTGTCCAGTATTTTTCTGCTCTTCGCTCGTAACCTTATCAATCCTGACACATTGGTATCGGTCGCCTAAGTAGTCAGCAAGTAATGTCAGCGTCGTTCCCCTTATTCCTATGGCCTCTAATTTGTTCACAAGCTCAGAAACAGAGACAGTGTCAAAGGCTTTCGCTAAATCAAGAAAGACTCCCAGGACCTGGTTACCCTTACCTAGCTCCTCTGAAACAAATTCGGTAAGGCTATGCACTGCATCGGCTGGATCATAACATAACATCGGGTGGATAATTTGGCTCTGAAGCCAAATTGCGCAGGTGACAAGAGGTTGTTTTTTTCTAGGTAGTTAACTAGCCTGCTGTTTATAATTTTCTCTAGAATTTTTGAGATTGAGGAGAGTAATGATATTGGCCTATAGTTATTGACTAAGTCCCTGTCTCCAGATTTATAGATAGGGATAACAACTGCCTTCTTTAGACAATTGGGGAATATTCCTTTAGAAAGACAGATTCGAAATACATGCGTTAAGGGAGGTACCAATACATGTTTGTAGAGTTTAAGGATCTTATTGCTTATATTATCCCAACCAACTGCACAGTCGTCTTTAAAGCCAGAGATTATTCGCGATATTTCCATTTCGTCAGTATCCAGCATAACAAAAGTTTTCAGGTTACAGTTGTTGTTTGATTTTTGAATAGATGGTTGGCCGCAATGTTTTGGAATCTGTTCGGCCAAAGTTTTCCCAACATTGACAAAAAAGTTATTTACTTTGTTAGCGGCTATGAGAGGTGAAGGATTAGTATGCAGTAACCTCGAATTTGATTCACGTTGTTTAGTCATGTAAGTGACGTTTTTAATATGCTTCCAGATTTGCTTGCGATTATTACCTGCTTTATTTAATTCATTTTTATCGTAATTATTTTTAAGCTTCTTTAAGAGAGTGTTGCAGAAATTCCTGTATCTTTGATAGGTCTTTAGAATGATTAAGTTGTCAGGGTATTTCTTGGTTCTCTGATAAAGTTTATCCCTGTGTCTTATACATCGAATAAGTCCAGGAGTAATCCAAGTTTTAATAATATGCAGACGATTATTTACCGTCACAGCTGATGTGTTACGCAATATGGCTTGTTGGACATATTTTATAAAGTACGATAAAGCGGAATTAGGGTCAAAAGAATTGTAAACTGGGCTATAATCAATGTTGCGTAAATCATATTCGAGTTTGTTTATATTTAATTTAGTCTTTGTCTGGGGACGATTTTGCTTAGGTAGCGTTAAATTTACGGTTAGTAGGACAGAGTGATGATCAGTTATTGTTGAGTTAGTAACAAGCGTAATATATGAATAGCTGGTTTTAATAATCATATGATCGAGGCAAGATCCGCTCTGATGAGTAGGCAATGTGTGAGCAGGAAGGAAACCATGAGATGAGCAGATATTTAGGTAATCTTGTGTCCCTGCGTCACTGGTTTCAGAGCCGATGTTAATGTTAATATCCCCCGTTAGTATTACATTCTTAAAAGGGCTAAGTGCTTGAAATATTTGGTTTAGAGAACTGAGGAAAGGGGGCAATATTTCTTGCGGAAGGGGATTGTAGGGGATCCCTGCACTTAGTGATGATACCGGGGGAGGTTCTATTGGGATGATGATGAAATAAAACCGACCACCGCGAATGTCCGTTGAACACTGATTTATTGATTTAAGTTGCTTATACAAATCAACTTTAATGAAATGCTGAGCGCATAGAATGCACGGCGCGTGAGTCTGTTAAATAATGTGCGGTTCCGTACATCCTGCCCGCCCAAATGATACGACTGACATGACTGATTAGCAGATAGTTAAAGTAAGAAACAAGATAAATAATGGAATAATATTGAATAGTAAATAGTAAGAATGATAATAAAGATGACTAATGATACAAATGCGATAAAACTAGCTAACACGTCTATTTTAAAATACACAAATGTGTTTAATCATCGTGGTCTTGTAAGTGCACTGATCGTAAAAACGTGGGAGATGTAGCCCTGTTTACACCACTAACTGTGAACACTTCACTGCACTTTTGCACTGATTCCGCTAAGCGCGAGGCCACCGGTGCCTGGTCAGCCGGCGCGACTGTCACCGGCCCCGCCCCGAGAGCCTCCTGGCCCTGGGCGGCCGACGACGCTGGTGCATTGCCCGTACTGCGTTGTCTTCTAATGAGGTACACGACGACGCTAGCCAAGATGATAAACGAAGCTACACTGATGTACAACACAGTGTAGTGATGAATGTCGTGAATGCTCAGATCTGTAGACGACTGTTCCTTAACCTCATCGATCTGAGCTCTTAATTGATCCCAAATAAGATGATGATCTTCAGCCTCACTAAAATTTTCTGGTGCTGACGTTTTCATGATGCTGTTTAGTACGGACACCTCTGGGACTTCGATGTCATGATGAATGTTTACATGATTGATGAAATTATTATGGGCATAAATACTAAAGGTCTCGCCTTTCAATGTGCAACCTTGACCTAAGGTAATAATCCCACTGTCAACAAGGTTCACCATAGTGACTCCGTCAGCGCAAATAATGCGAGTCTGGCATTCCGAACAACACGTATACAACCAGCTGTTCGGCCTGTGTAATTTGATCCATTGCTCGTCACATGATGATTTTACGGAGTGGCATAATTGTTTTTCGTTGAATATTTTGATTTCGCAGATAGACTGCTTCATGTTTAGATTGTAGATGGGCACGTTTAATGAACATAACAAGATATTATTGGGAACATGGGTACATGATTGAAGATCTGCTTCT
Source organism: Hoplodrina ambigua (assembly GCA_949774945.1). Classification (NCBI taxonomy): domain Eukaryota; kingdom Metazoa; phylum Arthropoda; class Insecta; order Lepidoptera; family Noctuidae; genus Hoplodrina; species Hoplodrina ambigua. The sequence continues at coordinate 17,941,306 of OX458964.1, forward strand.
GATAGAAGAAGTGCTGTATCCTTGCCCAGATTGTAGGCTATCAGCGGTACTGATGGGATGAGGTGATAATATTGTAGTCCTCTCCTTTGTGAAATAGGTATGATTTTGTTCAACTCAAACAACTCGTTGCTTAGGAGTGGAACCTTGATTTCAATGATTAAGTAGTTTGAGAAAACTCTAGCTGACACTTTTAGTAAACGGTACAAATCTTTGACATTCCTCAAGTCCACAGGGATCGTCAGTTTACCATTCAGTTGACTGGAGATAGTGCTCAGCTGATACGATAACTGCTCTGGTGACAACAAAAGACTGTCAATGCGCCCGTGTGAGATATCTGTTACGGTATCGATTAGCGTTTGCTGAATCCAACGAATATTTGAGAGGATTATTGATGCTGCTAGTGCTGATGAGGTGATATAAAGGTTATCTTCATTTTGGAGACGTACTTTATTCGCCACTGTGGATATATCTTGAAGCCGTTGTTTGATAAATGAGAATTGCTTATTCATGATATCTTCGTTACGGCGTACGATGTTAAACTCTGATTCTAAATGCTTGTTTTATTTTTTATAAGGTTCTGTAGATGTTTTTCATTGTGACTGATCTGCTCGATGTCACCTTTATATTTTTCAGCAAACCTTTCGTCTAGTACACCGAATAACGAGTTGGCAATATAGCCCACGCCGTCTACTAGGCCTCTTTTCAGCCTCTTCGGACTTTGATATTTAAGTAACATATCATGATGTTCAATTTCGCTTATTTCGTGTTCTAATTGATGAGTGATACTCTGATATTGTTTATTTTCATGGGTGATACATAATGACTTGATATGATTGACGTAACTCTTGATGTCGGCTAAGCCTTTCCAGTACGTCGTCATGTTGTAGTAGACAACTAGACGCCATTCGTCCTGGATGTACTGAAGGTTGGATATTCTATCGAAGTAAATGGCTTGATTTTGTTCTAATGACGTCAGATTATACGATTGATGATAAGGTAACGGTTGCGCTGAAGTAGATGATAGTAGCATGAATAATAGTAATAGGATACTGGTGAATAGATTCAACATAGAAGATTTGTTGCGAGTAAGTCGCCTTCTCTTACTTTTTTTTTTTTTTTTTCTTTTACCGATGGGAAATCATCAAATGACTTCCCCCGCCCTGGGCGGGGCGGGAGGGAGTGTCAGACTTTTACTGACTAAAACCCATCCATGTTCCTTCTTGTGCCCTTTGCGTTCCGGGGGCGCGGTATCTCTTTCGAACAACCCGCAGCCCCGGCAGGCATCGGCCCTTAGTGGCCCCTTCAATTGTTTGCTGACATCTCTTTGAGGCGCGCGTGGAACACGAACGCGCCGTCGACACGGTCTGTCGTTATCAACGAACGGACGGTGAGCTACCCATTGCTCACCGCCCACAGACCCGCGTCTACGGTGGCCGGGAGTTTTCTCGCGGCTCCCGACGCCCGGAGCGTCTCCCGCGGCGGCTGGGGCGTGAGGTGGTTCTTTCCCTCACGCGGCCCGCCTCCTCCTTCGCTAGCATTACTGCTTCGCAGAAGGAGGCGACTGCATCCCATTCCCTCTCGCTCCGGACCATGGCTTGCACCAGGGCCGAACGCGAGAGTTCGCCGCCGCCGATGGCCGCCACGAGGACGTCGCGGTGCTCCGCCCAAGCGGGGCACACCGCCACGGTATGCTCCACCGTGTCCTCGGGGCGATCCTCGCAGTGATGACACCCGGGCGTTTCCTCCCGCCCGATGATGTGCAGGAACCTCCCGAAACATCCGTGTCCGGTGAGGACCTGCGTCAGACGGAAGGTGAGGGCGCCGTGGCGCCGCTCAAGCCACTCCTCAAAGAGGGGACTTACCGCCTCGATAGAGGCGTGCCCTGCACGGGGTTGCGACAGTCGCTCTCTCCATGTCACCATGAGATCAAGCCGGAGGTCTGTCCGCTGAGCGGCAATTTGCCGCGGCAGCGGAGTTTCCCCCCGGCCTAGTACCTCCGCCTTCTCTTACTTTGCTCGTCTGATTTGTTGTGACGGTTGTCATCATGATCTTGTATTGTATCCTCGTTTACTGGTAACAACACAAGTCTGGTCACAGGACGTTGAATTAAATTATTTTTGGTTTTTATACTGACAACCCTGACATAGCCATCCTTTCCAGGATGAACAGCTCGAATACGTCCTAGCGCCCACTTGCCGGGTGGCAAGTTTTCATCCTTGATGAGAACGACATCATCGATTTCAAAGTTCCTGCTTGACTTACGCCATTTTGATCTAGCCTGCAGTTGCTGTAGATATTCGCTTGACCACCTTTTCCAAAGCTGTTTGTTCATTGATTGAATGAGTTGCCATCTTGTTGACTGGTTTATGTTATCTGGATCAGTCTGTGGTCTAGATAGAAGTGGGCCGCCTACCAAAAAGTGCCCTGGCGTAAGGACTTCATCTTCCGGGCTCTCTGTCAACTGACAGAGAGGCCGTGAGTTCAGACATGCCTCGATTTGATACAGCAGCGTAGTAAACTCCTCGTAAGTGAGTTTCTGATCTCCGATGATGCGCTTAAGATGATATTTTAGGCTCTTTACCGCAGCCTCCCATAGTCCACCTGCACTTGGCCATGCAGGAGCGTTGAAGTGCCACTTTATATTCATATCACTGATGTCATTGAAGAAATCGGTGTTGATTGTGGCTATGATGTCATGGTACTCCTTTTTTAAGATACGGTTTGCACCTACGAAATTCGTGCCATTATCACTGTAAACGTGGCTTGGTGTTCCACGTCGAGCCGAGAATCTACGAAAGGCTGCTAAAAATGCAGGTAGCAGTACTTAGATCAGAAACGAGTTCCAGATGAACAGCTTTGGTAGATAAACAAACAAATACGGCGATATAGCCCTTGACGGTCTTGATTCCACGTCCCTTATTGGCCTTCAACTCAACATGTCCGGTAAAATCGACACCGGTGTGAGAGAAAGGTCGTGATGGGGTGACTCGTGGCTGTGGAAGATCGGCCATGATTTGTTGATATTGTGTTTGACTAAAGCGCCGACACTTAACACATGATCTCAGCTTCCTTTTGACGGTACGGATTCCACTGATGATCCAATACTTGTCTCTGATGTATGAAATTGTCAGCCGTGGGCCTCCGTGTAATGTTGTGATATGAGCCTGATCAATGATTAAATCAGTGAGACGACTATGACTTGATAATATGATAGGGTGCTTTGATGAGTCGCTGATGCGTGCGTTTTTCAGTCGTCCACCCACTCTAAGGATCCCGTGTTCATCCAGGAATGGATTAAGACATGATATTTTGCTTCTAGGATGCACATGCCCCTTTTGATTAATAAACAATATATCTTCGTGAAATTGCTGTAGTCATTTTTGATAATTATATTCAGTGCATTGTCCATTTCTGATGACGTTAATACAGCTGTTTTTGATGTGCGTTTACCGCGTGATTGCGTAATGAAACGCGATATCCAAGCGACGATTTTCACAATGCGAGTTAAGGAGCTGTAGTTTTGTAAACACTCGTGAATCAATGAAATATGATTTTGATATAATGTCGTGTTTACACTAAGCTTCTTGGTCTCCAATTCTGGTGATTGATATGAGGTGATAGGAAGGATGCCTTGTTCGAAATTGGTTATCCATTTCGGACCCTGCCACCACAACGGATGGCTTGATAACTGCCGTGACGTCAGGCCCCGAGTAGCACAATCTGCTGCATTCTCTTCTGACCTCACATGATGCCAACTTGATGATGGAAGGATACTAATGATTTTATTTATTCTGTTCGCTACGAATTGTTTCCACTTCTTCACGTCGCCTTGGATCCATCCTAAAACTATCATTTATTTTTTTTTTTTTTTATTTATTTATTTATGGTCTGCCAACAGTTGTTACAGTAATATATGTAAACATAAGTGTGCAATCTAGTTATAAGTATCACTGCACAACCAATTATAGGCAAACACTGCATGCTTAGGATATTTGCCTTTACAAAGGGAGTAGAATACGAGTATATAAAAGTAAAGAAAATCTTAATATGAAATATCTTAAAATAAAAACGTAGTTAATTTAAATATTTTGTGTACAAAAAAATATAGTATAATATAAACAGATAGGGCCATTTGACCGGTTAAATAAAATCGCATGCTGTAACTAAGGCACAATTAATTGGGTTTAGCGTCTTCAAGTGGGACACGATTAGTACTCCAAGACACGTGAAAAGTACTTGACATTGTCTGTGTGTATGTCACACAGGTCGCTGCGCTCGTTGACAAGCTTACAGAGGCGTGGTATCGGTGAGTTTGCACCGAACTTTGTGCGTCGAAGTGGAGGGACCAGAGGTGTTATGGGTTTTCGTGGTGGTTTTCGCGGTACTCTAAAATTAAACTTGTGTAAGAGCTGTGGACAATCAATTTTATTTGTAAAAATCTTGTGTACGAAGCGAAGGTCCAGTGACTCCCTACGTTTATCGAGGGAGATCATGTTGAATAACTTGAGTTTAGTAGCATACGAAGTTTCTTTTGTATTGATCTTAGCGGAGTATGCAAGGTGGTTTAGAAACCTTTTCTGCACTCGTTCAATTCGAAGTGAGTGAACCGCGTAATGAGGCCGCCAAACGACACTACAGTACTCTAGAACACTGCGCACTAGGCAACTGTACAGTATTATTTTCGTGCCTGCATTACGGAAATTCTTGATGTTGCGAATGACGAAACCCAAAGTTCGCAATGCCCTTTTCACAATACCGTCAATATGTGGAATAAAAGTTAATTTAGTGTCCAAAATTACACCCAAGTCTCGAACCTCGCACACTTCGGCCAAAGGGGTACCGTTGATGTTGTAAGAAGAGTTAACGTTGTGTAGTTTACGGCTGAATTTGATGTGGGTGCACTTCTTACAATTGAGTTCTATTCGGTTTAATAAGCACCACTCATACAGTTTGTTGATATCATATTGCATCAGTATGGAGTCGTTAGTGGATATTATAGTTTTAGCAATTTTAATATCGTCAGCAAAGAGAAATGGAGTAGTGTATTTAAAACATGATGTGACGTCATTTATAAAGATGTTAAATAACACAGGTCCCAGGTGTGAACCTTGGGGAACACCAGATGAAATGTTATAATAGGAGGACTGGTAGCCATTCGCAACAACATAGAATTCCCTGTCACTCAGATAGGATCGGAACCAATCCAGAAGCGAGCCTGCTATACCATACATTTCAAGCTTTTTAAGAAGTACTACGTGGGAGACCCTGTCAAATGCCTTGCTGAAGTCGGTGTATACAGCGTCAACTTGTACACCTCTGTCTAGGGCTTCAGTAATAAATTCAACATAAGAGGCCAGATTAGTACAGGTCGAGCGACGTTTGATGAATCCATGCTGCTGTTCACATAAGACTCTTTCAAAGTAACGCTGTATACACGGACACAGCAAAGCCTCTAAGACTTTACCAAGTATGGGAAGTATCGAGATGGGCCTATAGTTGGTCACTAGACTGCTGTCACCGCTCTTGAATATAGGTACCACCTTGGCCAGTCTCCATTGTTTAGGGAAGCAGCCGGAGTTCAGGGATAGGTTAAATATTATTTTTAAAGGCGCTACAAGATTGGATGCACATTGGACAAGTAATAACGGGGGAATGCCATCGGGGCCAGCCCCTTTATCTATGTCTAAGCTCTTTAGTTTTTTAAGAATTTCCTCTTCACCCAACGACAAAGATGATAGACTGTCGTGGTAAGCTTCAAGTGCAAATGAATTATTATGTGGTTCATGAAGGATAGAATTGGGAGGTTCAATAACTCCATCATATACCTTTGCAAAAGTTGTGGCAAAAAGGGTGCATATATCGGTACCATCAGATGCTATCTCAGCTCCATTGGACATTGTGGCTGGTAGGTAGCTTTCGCCTTCCCGTTTGTTTTTGACGTAACTCCAGAATAGTTTTGGATTCTTCCGTATGGCATTTTCTGAGCTTTGGACGTAATGGTTGTAACAATCCCTAGCTAGGTTGCTGCATCGTTTATTAATTAATTTAAGTGAAATACCATCTAAGGGGTTGCGATATTTTCTGTATCTAACTCGAAGTTTGTTCTTCTCTTTTAGTAATCGTGTTAATTTGGGGCTAAACCATGTTGGGAAACGATGTTTGTTATTACGCCGCAATGGAACAAATGCGTCTATTATTGCCCAAAGCGTATTATAAAATATTTCAGTCATATCATTGACATTTGTACAATCTTTGAACAAATTCAACCAGTTCTGTTTATTTAGACTTTCATTGATTGATTTGTAATCTGCTTTGAAAAAATTGCGTCTATTATTAGAGACGTTAGACTTAAGTTTTGATACATCGGTTAGCGTAAATTCTATATCTAAGGGGGGGTGATGGTGGTCAATAGGTGTCATAGGCTCTGTTTCCTGAACGCAACAACCCGGAACATTGGTCAGGACAATGTCAAGTAATTTATTGCTTTTGTTTTTAATATTATTACATTGGCGGAGATTATTGACTGTCACGAAGTCGATTAAAATTTCGCCAAGCGCGGTTGTATTACGCTCAGCAGTACACTGGTTAATCGCAGTCCAATCAATTGTGCCCAGGTTAAAATCGCCTAGGATACAAGTGTAGTCATAACTGCTATCTATATGTACGTTACAATTGGCAACAAAGTGTTCAAGTACTGTTTTCGAGACTGGTGGAGGAAGATAGACTACACAGAAGTTAACACGCTTTGGTTGCGAGCGATCAGAAGGCACTGATGGTACATCAACGGAGACCCATAGGTCCTCGCAATTACTTTCACGGAACTTTAACCTGCTTGAGTTGAAGTTTTTTGAAACTGCAAACAGCACTCCTCCACCGTCTTTTTTAGAATAGTTTCCTGAATGTTCCCTATCGCGTCTGTAAACTAGATATCTGCTGTCAAACAACTCTTCACTAAACACACTGCCATTAAGCCATGTTTCCGTAAGAACAATTACATCGAAATGGCAAAGAGCCATAGCGCAGGTAAAATTATGCGTTTTAGTGCGCAAACCGCGCACATTTTGGTAATAAACATTAAGACACGAGAATTTGATGTGAATTATAAACTAAAAATATGCAACACAGCAGGTAAAGGGAATATTACTGCAACTTGTTCAAAGCAGCAGTGTTCTTAATAACTATGTAATCGTGATTTACATCTTTCCGCATCAAGATTCGGCCTCCTCTAACCCAGACAAATTTATAACCTAGTTCTTTAGACTTCTTTCTAGCTGCGGCGTGCAGAACTTTGTTAGAAGTGGAGAGGTGTTCCAGGACAAAAATAGGTTTCTTCTCGCCAGCTATTCCGATGTGCGATGAATTTAGCTTATCATCGCAATGGGCTTTGTTGAAAGTGATGGCAGCTGCTAGAAAGTTGTCCCTTGTTCTAGGTGAGTTAAACTGCACAATTATAGATTTCGGGCGATCGGAGTCGCGGTTAAGTTTTGCAACCCTTGTGCAGTTTAAGATTTGTTCTTCTTGGATTTTGTAACCTATAGTGGATCCCAATTGTTTAGTTAAAGTCACCAGGTTTTCAGTCTTGAATTCAGGAACGCACTGGATCTCAACATTGCTACTACGAGCATATTGTTCCATTTGGTTGATTCGCATACTGAGGTCAGAAATAGTGTCTTTTAAGCACTCATTTTGTGTAGATAATGTGGCCACCAGTTCTGATGATGATTTCAGTTTTTTTGTGATATCGTCGTAATCGTTGCTTAAAAATTGTATCGAATGCTGGACACCCTTTATTTTTTCCTTGACATCTTGAACGTCTTTCTTAAACGATTCCAGCTCAGAACTTATCAGCGTAGTTATTGTTTCTCGAAGTTCAGCCAGCATTTCAGCCCTCTCGAGTTTCAGGACTTCGGTAACGACGTCGCGGAGATCGTCTTTTGTGACGGGGTGAGACGTCTCTAATGGTGGCGAAGAAAGGGCTATTCTTTTCTTAGACCTTGACGTGATGTTTTTTGTAGGGGTTGAGGGTCCTGGAGAGCTCTTTTCGATGATTCTTTGGCATTTGTTGCACTGCCAATTCAAATTTTCAGCATCCACCATGTCGCCTTTTATAGATGTTGAGCCCAAACAGGTTAGGTGATAATTAGTTTTACAGATGCTGCAAACTTTATACTCATCTTCGAAGACAGCGTTGCAACAACCCCATTTAGATATTTTTGACATTTTGTCAAAATTAGATCACAACAATAGACGGTAAAAATTGTCTTTAAAAATATTAAATCTTGTGAAAAAAAAGAAATATTTATATAAAAAAGTTGTTTAAATAAAAAAAGTAATTAACTTTAATTCAAACAAAAAACATGGAGTCTGTCCAGGCATAAATCCCCAGCTCTTGGTTTGATAATGATTCCATGACCTTCTTTATAAGTTGAGATAATAGTAGCGCACCGCATAGCTCTAGTCGTGGTAGTGATACCTTTTTCGCCAGTGGTGCCAATTTTGTTTTAGCTACAGCGAGCGTTGACGTACTCTCGCCTTTATTGTTCTTAGCTACTACATACACAACACATGCGTATGCTTTGTCTGATGCGTCACAAAATCCATGGATTTGGTATGATTGATTTGTGTTACCAAGATAACGAGGTATGTTGAATTGATCTATGATGTTGAAATCATTCTTAATCCGAATCCAGCCGTCTTGAATTGGTTGCGGAACTTCTTGATCCCATGATAAATCTAATGACCATGCATTTTGAAAAAGCAGTTTTGCCCTGATTGATAATGGTGACAGCCAGCCTAAGGGGTCAAAAAGTTTTGAAATTTCCGAAAGTAGCTGTCTCTTCGTGACGTGTGTATCCTGACAAAGTAATTGATTCTCAAAGCTAAAGGAATCTGTTGATGAGTTCCATCTTAGTCCAAGCGTTTTTCTTGTTTCCGAGCACTTGAAGTGTATGGGGTCGTTTAGCTGGTCTGGTGATAGATCTACCAGTAGGTCGGGTACGTTACTAGACCATTTCCGGAGGTTCATTCCAGCTCCCTTCAGCGTCTCAATGAGTTGTTGTTGAAGCTCCTTGGCTTGATGAATGGTGTTTGCGCCACTGAACAGATCGTCCATATAGAATGATTGACTTAAGGCTGACGCAGCTAGAGGATACTTTTCGGCATCGTCTATTGCGAGTTGTTTTAGCGTTCGCATCGCTAAGTAAGGAGCGGCTTTAGTACCATATGTTACGGTAGTAAGACGATATTCATTGAGAGCTGCTTGTGGTGATTGCCGCCAAACGATTGACTGAAGATGGCAATCTGATTGCCTAATAAAGATTTGGCGAAACATTTTCTCTATGTCTGCTGTGATAACGTAACTGTATGTCCTCCAGGTTAAAATGAGTGACATAAGATCCTTTTGAAGATTTGGTCCGCAGCACATGAGATCATTTAGACTTTTTCCTGATGTTGATTTCGCCGACGCATTAAAAACGACTCTAAGTTTGGTTGTTGTCGAGTCTAATTTCATCACGCCATGATGTGGTAAGAAGAAAGCACGTTTTGATTCGTCAACATTAGTTCTACACATGTGGCCCAGTTGTTGATATTCAAACATAAATGATTTATAATTTTCTGCAAACGCTTCGTTATTGCACATTTTTCTTTCCAACTGTTTGAATTGAGCAATAGCCTTTGATTTAGATGATCCAAGCTGATTTTCATATTCGGGTTTCATGGGTATTCCAACCTCGTATCTACCACTCTCCAAACGGCGAGTAGTTTGCTGATAAAACTCTTCACAGTACTTCTCTTCACTGGAAGGGGATGATGATGATGATGTTTCAACGTCCTCTACCTCCCAATATTTTGATAGATCTGATAAGTTATTTGTTGCGACATGACAGTTAAATGTGCGAACGTTCCCCGACAGGATCCATCCGAGTGCGGTCTGTTGCGTAATTGGAGCCTGCGCTGGGCCTTTAATGAGACCATCCATGATGATTTGAGAATAAATACTCACATCTAAGAGTATATCTATTGGCTTAGACACGTTGTATTCTGGATCTGCTAATTGAAGGTGTTGGATATGAGGCCATGATTGTTTTTTGAATGGTGCACCAGGCAAGCGATTGGCGACCTTTGACAGAACCAGTGCTTCTGTGGTAAAATGATAGTCACCATAGATAGATCGACAGTCGATTGATACCCGTCCTTTGCTTTGCCTAGCACCAGCTCCTATCCCTGATACTGATGCGTTGTATCGCTGACGCTGCAACCCTAATTGCTGAACAGCGTTTTCCGATATTAATGAAATTTGCGATCCCTGGTCTAGAAGTGCCCTTAGGGTTACGTAGCTGCTGTCAGAACCCTTTACATTGATTGAAAGGGTGGTTAACAATAACTCTTCGTCATCGCCTGCGACATGATTAACGGTAGGGTGTTTGTTTGACGATTTTGATGATGAAGCGGTCATTATGGATGATGATGGAGCTGATTTTGATGATAAGACACACGCTTCGTGGAGTATTGTGTGATGATCACCTTGGCAGGTTTTGCAACGTTTCGTCGAAATGCACTGATTTTCATCGTGACTGAATAAGCAATTTCGACAAATGTTCGATTGCGACACCACTTTCAATTGTACGTCTGATGACATATTCATAAACTTTTGCACGATAGCAGATTGCGGGCATGGTTTGAATTGCAAACCGTGCATTTTGAAGTTTGCGTAATGATGGCCTGATAATTTTTGTTAGCGAAACTTTTATAATTGTTTTGCTTATTATGCGCTTGATTTGGGTTCCGTTTGCTCGTTGATAAAGGTTCCTTATTGGATTTAATGGGCTCTAGAGCAATGAATTTACTCTCGAGAAAAGACATTAACTCCTCCAGCTTTGGTAAGTCCCGAGGGTTCCTGCGTGCTTCTTTGTATCCAGCATATGTTTCTGGGTCCAATTTTTTGCAGATTAGGTGTACCAACAACGGATCCCATGTATTCGTATCAACACCGAGATTGTGTATCGCGTGAATACATTCGGTTGAGGTATCATACAACCTTTTGATGTCTGATGATGTTTGCCTTTGGATGTTGGGTTGGTTTAGGAACATTTCAATGTGATTGGTGAAAAGAAGTTGAGTATTATTGTACCTGTGTAATACAATATCCCACGCGGCGTCATAGTTATCGGATGATATATGGAGGTGGTGGATGAGACGCTCTGCCTCACCCTTAAGTTTTCCCTTAAGATGTTGCATCTTCTGAGCTTTCGTGATGGAATTGTTGTTATGAATTGTCTCGGTGAACAAATCATAAAATGTCGGCCACTGTGTGTAATTTCCGCTAAATGACGGTATGTCAATGTGCGGGGTTGACCGTTCTAAATGAGTTGTTGATGAGATTTTCTTAATCAACTCTCTTTTGATGTTTTTGTAGGCCAATTCATGGTTGTTGAACTCTTCGTCGTATGATAAGTCACCTCCAGCAAGGATATGATCAATTTGCAAATGTTGCGCCTCGATCACGGTCCACTTTGTTTGGATGTTTTTGAGCTCATCCTCAAGTTCCCATTTGTCTGATATCTGATCAATTTTGATACCTTTGACCAGCCGAGTGAATGCCCTAAAGTTAGTGCGTTGCAGTGATATTAGTTCGTCTAACTTGCCATCGGGTTGAGTTGATTTGGTTGATTTTCCGTAAGACGCTATGAGATTCCGTACTGTTTGATATTGATCTTTGCCCTTTTGATATGTGTTGTCGAGGAAATAGTCAACTGCCACATCTTTATGCTCCGATATTTTCTTATGATTTTGCTCGAATTCTCCCCAGAGGATGTCTAGCGTATCTAAACGTTTCCTGAGGTATTCCGTAGTTTTGCGAGAATCCGAGTCCTTGCTAAAGTTGATCTTGATGGCAGTTAAATTGGCGATGATTTCCGATTGACGGGAAATAAGATCTTCCATGATGCAAATAGGTAAAAGGAACAGTCTTACTTGAAAATATGATGATCCACGTGATGAAGCTGACTGCGGACGCTGAACCTTTGCGCGACTCGATGATGAGCTCCACGAAGCCTGATGATGTTTTCACGCCGAGATCTGCTTACCACAATCGTGCTGACGACCTAAGCTAATTGGCTCAAGTCCAGGATGAATGAATGAGACAAGAGTTGCACACCAAAAGAGTCAACTGGTTTGATCACAGAACCGCGTTCGCGAGAGATTACTACTGAGCCGTGCGCGCGCTAGCTCAAAGTACCGCGACGAGGTGCTTCTGCTAATCTCGAAGGACCAAAATAAATGTAGGGGATCCCTGCACTTAGTGATGATACCGGGGGAGGTTCTATTGGGATGATGATGAAATAAAACCGACCACCGCGAACGTCCGTTGAACACTGATTTATTGATTTAAGTTGCTTATACAAATCAACTTTAATGAAATGCTGAGCGCATAGAATGCACGGCGCGTGAGTCTGTTAAATAATGTGCGGTTCCGTACAGGGATCTATACAAAGCAATTATCGCTGTGGTTGTACCAATTTTGATGATAAGGCAGTTACTCATACAATCATGTAGGTCAGGTTCTTCGACTTTGATCTTTAATGAATCTTTGGCAAAGACAACGACACCATCATTTTGATTGTGGTTAATTTTAGTGTACAGTAAGTTGTATCCTGGTATTGCCGGCAGATTATCGTGCCGCTTTAATAACCAGCACTCTGTTAGAACCATAATGTCACAATTAAAGTTAGGTCTATGAAGAAAAATGTTAAAGCTGTCCATGTTCTTGTAAACACTGCGTATGTTTTGGGTTAGTACGGTTAGTGACTTTTGATACTGGGAAAGATATTGTTTGCAGTCCTCAACCTCACATGACTTTGACTCAGTTAAAAATGAATTATCTATGTCGGTAATTATATTGATATCCATTCTATTTAAGGCTTTTTTTTTTTTTTTTTAGGTGGTAAAAATCATCAAATGACTTCCGCCCTGGGTGGGGTGGAAGGGACTGTCAGACTTTTACTGACTAAAAACCCACCCTGTTCCTTCTGTTGCCCTTTACGTTCCGGGGCCACGGTATCCTGTTAAGACGTCCCGCAACCCCGGCACGTCCCGCAACCCCGGCGTTCTATTTAAGGCTAACAACAATAAATTACGTCTAAGATTTAAACAAATAAGGGGCGCTCTTAGGCGCCTTCATAGTCAATTGAATTAATGTACCTGTATTCGGCAGCTAGTTTAGCTGGGCAAGCTGCGTCTCCCGTCTCATGGTTCGCTTGTTTTTTAAAGCGCAAACATGTAGCACATTTTGGGTCATCGGCTTTCTTTGCGCAGTCTTGGCTAGAGTGTCCTTCTTCACCGCAGTGTCCGCAAGTCGGGACAGCGGTTTTGCATGTCTTAGATACATGACCGAACTGTTGGCATTTGAAACATCTCGTTAACAAAGTAAAGTCTCGTAACGGGCAGGACGTCCAATTTATAAATAATCTGTCCTGTGTGATGAGGGCCTTGCGAATGACGGCTGAAACTTCTATGATGTAGTTACAATTTTCAGCTTCCTTTCTACCAGATTTGTGGCTAAGTTTGATTGATGTCAAGAATGTATCTAAGGTCATACTCGGTAGCTTTTCCGCTATGTTTTACAAAAAAAAAAAAAATTCTCAACGCACACATGATGTCTTCAGAAAAAAATAAAGTTGTGGCTTAAAGGTCTCAGCAACCAGGCCATAAGCTACAAAAAAAAAAATAGTTGTTACACTATTTGACAGAATTGGACAACAAATGTTTGACATGTAATAAACAAATCAGCATCTATTGAAATGATTAAGTATTCATTACACATGATTAAGTATTCATTACACATATCGAGTTTTCATTGTTTTTAAGATGTATTCTGCTATTCGGGACGGAAACAAATCCAACAAATCAAAAACCATGGCAATCGGTCCAGCCGTTCTCGAGTTATAAGTTTTGTAACAAACACGACTGTCTTTTATATATATATAAGGTGTAAAAAAATTAACTGCAAGAACTTCGTCCACATACTCGACATCGAAAAACAAACACATTACAAAAAAACAATTTTTTTTGGGCACTTTCTATATTTTCACATTAATAAAACAATTTAGTATCATATTTTTTGTGCACTGTACGCAGGGGTGCGCTAGCGGCTCGCTCCAATACCGCGCGCGAGCGTCGTACCCCCGCCGCCCGCTACTATTCCCTCCCGCAGCCCGATTTATGCCCTTCGCGCCCCGTTCAGTCGTCCGATATCCGTCGCGCGACTAGGGTGTATTTCCCTGATTTATTACGGCAAATACGTACGTTTGCGAATACTTCAATAATGCCTTTTACGTATTCCAATCGAGAGTACTTGAATATGATAGTGTGTTACATTACGACTGGTGAAAGTTTAGCTGCGGCTCGTAACCGTTACCGTGAACTGTTTGGTGAGCAACGACGAGTGCCTGCTGTCCACACAATCCTAGGAGTTTACCAGCGGTTATTAGACTATGGCCAGTTTCGTCCTCATCAAGCAGATGCTGGTAGGCCACGGCTCTCCGGGGACATTGAAGACCGAGTGCTGGACTATTTCAGTGCAAATCCACATGCGAGCACACGTGACGCAGGTCGGGACCTAGTTTGTAAATTATTGTAAATAGGTTGATTAAATTTTTTTAAACATACCAACTTATCGAGCTACTCGTAGTACGTACTTAATTTAAATAGTCATTTAGTAGGTCGATGATTTGCCAGTCCAAAGTCTGAGAAATGTGATGGGAAAATTAGAATCAGCTGTTTCAAATTTGCGCTGTCGCGTGTTGTACTGCAGGGGTGAACGACCCACGCGTGCAGAGCGGCGCGCGCGGCGGCCGGTCGCGGAGGCTTAGGCCGCCGTCGCCGGCGCGCGTGCGGTGTACAGTGCGCATATTCAATAGTTTTGTGCGAAGTGAAAATATTGCTTAACTCTGAAACGAGTTGTTATTTTGAAATCTTTTTTTCGCAATTATTTTTTATTTATACATAAACATAACATCACGACTGTAATCCCTGAAGGGTTAGGCAGAGGTGTACCCATTAGTACCCCCACATTTCGCCAGTTAGGTTTTTAGTCCCATGTAATAGGGGGCGAGCCTATTGCCATCAACCGGGCACAAAATAAAAATATTTAACAATTTTTTATTTATAATTCTAAACAAGTATTTTCTTGCAGGTAATTTTTTTACACCTTATATAGATGGTAGGTTACATACAAATTTTTATTAATTCATATTATATTTGAATGCCTAAAAGAAACCTACATGCATTTTTTATATTTCGTATATTTGTTGTTGTTATTAGAAATTTTATTTTTACGAAATCGTGTATTATGCGTTTCTGTGTAAAAGAAATACACAAATATATTAACGATTGCTGACTGCGAACATATTTCATGTCAAATCTCTACCTCGAGTCTCTTCATCATCATCATCAAATACTCGTAGTATAAGCTAAGTCGCTGTTTCTGTGAGTCTGTCTGTCTGATTCTCCGCTATTTTTTTCTAAACAATGCAATGGATTTTGATATGGGTTCTCACTCTCATTTAGAATTTTTTTTTGGAAGGCATGCAAATTATTATAGAGCAAAGCCGAGTATTTTAGAGATTTGTAAGACCCGTGCAAAGTCGAAGTAGATCTCTAATTAACGATAAATAATAATAAAATACATAACTTAAAATTTTGCAAAAATAAAATAAGAAATTACGTTTAGATAATATTTAAAATATGAATTTAAAAAGAGGTTTGTTTTTCCTTTCTTTTTTTTATATCGGCGCGTACAAAGACAGGTTGGACATTTTATGACCCGATAACAAATCTTTCAACACCTACTTAAGCAATGGGCCTTCATTTTAAGTCGTTAACAATAATGCACAAATTTGCTTGGGAGAGTTTTACACAATGTTGGAATTTTCTACAATGCCATTGTTAAATATCTGTTTGTGGTCTACTACCCATATCAAATACAGATAACAATGTTAATAACTTAAATAGATATTTAAAAAGTTAGAGTTTATTTAATAATTACTTAATCCTTTTGCATACTGCTAGTAATGTATTGTTTAATTCCTATATTATGTGACAATTCGATGATAGCTGGGAATTTGAAAAAAAAAAAGATATTTTTAATGTATTTAATATATTATTAATAATATTGATATTTATTGCAAGAAACTTAAAAAAAATATTTCAATTAATTATACCTAAACAATTAAAAATTGTTAAAATTTCAAAAAATATCACGTGACTATAGTTGTGACTTCATAATGTTTACTTACTTCGTCTGGCAGCTAAACGTAATGACGCGTGACGTCACGCGCGCTCGTGTTTATTCAGGGGTTTTCGGTACTGGATTCAAAATAAAGACTTTTCATTATTTTTGAAAACAAAAACATAATAAACATATGGTATACTGTAATTAGAAAATGACAGATTTACTTAAAAATGACGAAAACCGACACAGTATGCAAATACTAGCTTATTACAACGTACGGAGGCCAAAGAATTGTCTCCAATAACATGATCGACTTGGGTCTAACTTGAAATCAAGTATTAAAATAAGTATGGGCGATTAGAAAAGTTTTAAACCAAGGCTTCGGTAATTATAAATTCACGTGCTTCATTGCCAGTGCACTAACATTAGAGGCGTGCAACTGCTGATGGGCCGCGGCACCCATGGAGGCGACGCGACGCGTACGGTAGTAATGTGCTAAATACTGTTAATTACGGATTTGCACACGAGAACAGACAATGTCACGGCAATTATAACTTTCGGTTGGACATGCAGTTACTTAATGATAAGTGTTTTTAGACTGGTTCTATTGCACTTCCGACGTCTGGCTCCGCGATTGGACAGAGCAGGTCCTCACCGGACACGGTTGTTTCGGGAGGTTCCTGTGTCGGATAGGGCGGGAGGGAACGCCCGGGTGTCACCACTGTGTGGATCGCCCGGAGGACACGGTGGAGCATACGGTGCAGGACTGCCCCGCTTGGGCAGAGCACCGCCGTGTCCTCACGGAGGCGATAGGCGGCGGCGACCTCTCGCGTCCGGACCTGGTTCAGGCCATGCTCCGGGTCGAGAGGAAATGGGATGCAGTCACCTCCTTCTGCGAAGCAGTAATGCTAGCGAAGGAGGAGGCGGGCCGCGTGAGGGAGAGAACCACCTCACGCCCCAGCCGCCGCGGGAGACGCCCAGGGCATCGGACGTCGCGAGGCGACATCCGGCCACCGTAGGCGCGGGCTTGCGGACGGCGAGTAATGGGTAGCTCGCCGTCCGATCAAGGACCAAGCCCGGGTCGACGGCGCGTTCTGTTCGCGCGCGCCTCAAAGAGCTGTCAGCACACGGACGGGGCCCCCAACGGGGCCAACGCCTGGCGGGATTGCGGGACGTCTTAACAGGATACCGTGGCCCCGGAACGTAAAGGACAACAGAAGGAACAGGGTGGTTTTTTAGTCAGTAAAAGTCTGACAGTCCCTTCCGCCCCACCCAGGGCGGAAGGAGTCATTTGATGATTTTTACCACCTAAAAAAAAAAAAAAAAGACTGGTTCTAAGTCGATATTTTGTTATACGATACACGTTGCTTAATGCCGTTGAAAACGTTAAAAATATCAAAGTAAATCTGTACATAATAAAAATAATAAGCAAGTTTTAATATTAAGTTGGTGTGCAAGTGTGCATTACACGCCACGGTAATTAGAGAATAGAGGTTTTTTGAACATAAGATAATTAATTTAGTCTTAACTACTTAAAACAGAAGCCAATCTTTTTGTTTACAGCTAGATACGGATGCTATCTAACATATAAAAAAAATTGCATGATTGAATATGATAATATTACGGATTATGCAAGCCCGGACACGTACAATTTGCTAATCGGAGAATGGCCGTAGTGAGACTTCGGCGTTACTCACAACATCGCCACAAAAGTACTTGAAGACAGTGACCAAATTCTTTGTCAGTATCGACTATAATTTAATAGTGGCGTGTGGGCACGTAGCGGTTGACACTAGTTCTTTGTATTCACTAATGAGTCCAAAGTTCAATTTATGTTTAAAATTTAAAGAAATTGTAGTCCGTATATATGTCTATTTTCGATTTTCGAAGAAGTTCTAGAGCGTATTTCACCACAGTTTTTTTCACAGAATGTCACTTGTGTACTGATGTTTATTATAATAGGATTTTATAGTATTAAAAATCACTTTTTCACTGGATTATGAAATAAAAGTTCGGAGAACTCTGGTATACGTCTGATCACAGTAACGTCCGGCGGGGGTGAGGCAAAATCATAGAGGATGAATGGAAAAATAAAAGCGAATTTATAACACGCCCCATCAGTGAAGCGTACTCATTGGCCATATTTCATTAACGTTGCATTTTGTTTTTTTTTTTGGTGGTAAAAATCATCAAATAACTCCTTCCGCCCTAGGTGGGGCGCCGTAGCGCCTCTCCAACCACTCCTTAAAGAGTGGTCTTACCGCCGCGGTTGCGGCGTGTCCGAACTTGGGTTGCGACAGTCGCATCTCCCATTCCGCCATGAGATCGCACCGGAGCTCGCTCCGCAGTGCCACACGCTACTCCACACGCTACTCGTAGACGCGCTGGAGGACTGTTGCCTCCAGATCTCACGGCGGCAATCCGGCAAGGAGGCTTTCCGCTTCGCCGGAGACCGTGCGGTATCCTCAGATCATCCGGATGGCCATGACCCTCTGGCATGCCACCAACTTGGCTGGTGGCCGCCGCCTGATGGTAGGGGCCCACACAGGAGCCCCGTAGAGGGCCATGGACCACACGACTTCGGCGTAAAGCCTCCGGCAGGGCGCCTGGTCCCCCGAGGTTGGGCAGGAGCCGCCAAAAAGCAGCCCCAGCCCTGTCCAATCGCGGAGCCAGCGTCGGAAGTGCTCCTTGAAGCTTCACCGGCTGTCAAGGACGAGACCCAGATACTTCATCGTCGCCTGTGATGTGAACGCCTCTCACCGTTATTTGGGAACCCGACGGTGGCGCGTTCCGAAGACCATGAAAGCACATGGCCTCGGGTTGTGCACTGCCATCTCGAGTCCCAATTGCCGGATCCTTTCGACGACTGTCGCAACCTCTCGCGTTGCTAGGTCGGCTGCCGCCTGGTGCGGTTCTCCCTATGCCAGGACGAGCGTGTCGTCAGCGTAGCAGACCATGCTGACGCCGTCAGGGAGGTCGGCGCGCAGCGCCCAGTCCTGTCCAATGTCCCACAGAAGCGGTCCCAGGACTGATCCCTGTGGGACACCGCACGACATCTCTCGCCGGTTCTACTCTCCCCGTTGCCCGGGGTAGATGACGGCCCTATCCGTCAGATAGTCCTCGACAACACGACGGAGGTAGGTCAGCATCCGGTGATACCGGAGTTCCTACCTGATGCAACTCCAGGGCAAGGTGTTGAAGGCATTGGCGATGTCGAGAGACACCGCCAAGACGACCCTGCCCCGGAATACTGCTACCCTCGTCGTGAGGGCTCTCACGCGCATGATGGCGTCCCCGAAAACCGAACTGACTCTCCGCGAGGTCCGGCCCTGATCTCCCCAGGTGCCCGACGAGGCGGTTTGCAATTACTCTTTCAAAGAGCTTGCCCACCTCGTCGAGCAGCACGATGGGCCGGTATGCGGACGGTGAGTCCGCAGGGCGCCCCGGCTTCTTGATGAGGACCAGTTTCCCCGTCTTCCAACGAAGCGGGAACTGGCCCCTCTCCAAACATGCGCTTAAGAGCCCCCCCAGTCAAGGACCGAGAGCTCCCGAGGCGAGGACCCAGGTTTCCCCAGGTAAGCCGTGGGGTCCCGGGGCGGTATTCTTGTCCTTCAGCCGTTGTACCGCCACTCTCAGGTCTACCTCGGCCACCTCCAGAGCATTGTAGTCGCCGCCGTCGCTGTGGTCTGCGTCTTCGTCTGACACCGCCAGGGGCGGAGCCATTGGCGGAGTGGTATGTTCCCTCCGAGAAGGAAACAGGGCGTTCACGACGCCCTCCACAAGTTGGGGCCGGAGACTCTGCGTCAACGGGGGAGCCAAGGAGCGGAATTTGTCCCGCACCCATTTGTACGGGCGCCCCCATGGGTCTCTGTCCAGAGACTCCAGCATCTCCCTGCGGGATAGATCCCTAGCGTGCAGCATCACATCTCGGAGGGCGGTCTTCGCCGCCCTGTAACCCTCGTACAGCTCCGCCTTAATGGCTGCCGCATTCGGAGGTCGAATGCGGCAACGGCGGTGCGTGGCGTATAGGCGGCGCGCATAAACACACGCCTCGCGTAGCACCGTTATCTCGCGCGACCACCAGTACACCTAACGCCGGGCGCTTCCTGGCCGGGCCCGGGGCATTGCCATGTCGCAGATCACGGAAATGGCCTCCTGGAACCACGCCACCTCGTCCAGCTGCTTCAGCGCCCATCGCGGACCACTCGGGGCCTGTCGGACCGACGCATTTGGGATCTGGGCGGAGACGTCGAACCGGATGTACCGGTAATAATAATAATAATAATAATTTATTTGTACAAAAAAGACAAAAGTACATAATGGTGTCTTATGATTAAGTTGTACAGCAGAGTCAAGGTTTAGTGTCGAACGTCTGACTTCTAAACTAGGCAATAAGCCTGTGTCTTAGAAGCCAATGTTCCGGTGGTCGGAATACGTCTCCACCCCCTCCTCACAGCGCCAGTCAACGACACGCGGCGACAGAGCGGGGCTGGCGAACGAGATGTCCACCACCGACTAGCCCCGCATCCGCACACACGTGGGGACAGAACCCCGGTTCAGGATAACCAGGTCTGTCTCCAGAGCCCAGTCCTCCACCATCCTGCCCCGCGCGTGGTCCGTGTACCGGGAACCCCAAGCCACGTTCTTGGCATTGAAGTCCCCAAGGACCAACACGGGGAGGGAACCGAACCCGGCGACGACGACTCCTAGCTCCCTAAGGTCGAAGTCCATCACCCAGTCATCCGTAGGAGGAACAAAGTACGGCTCGGCGACCACCGCGATGTTGATCAACCACTGCGCCAAGCTCTGGACCAAGAGATCCAGAGCGGCGGCGCAGTGGTTGATATTCGCCTGGAGGAGGCGCAATGGAGCCGTTATTAGGGGACAGCGGCAGCGGCGGCGGCGGCGGCAGCGGCGGCGGCAGCGGCGGCGGCAGCGGAGGGCTTACCCCCGCCCTGGCCTTGGCGGGCGGGGCGCAGGCCTTTACCCCTGCCCGGTGATCGGCCGGCTTGCCAGCAGCCGCACATGCGAAGCAGTGCGGCGCGGCGTTGCACGAGGCGGCCATGTGACCGGGCTGACCGCAGCGGAAGCACTTGTCGCTGCGGTCCACCTCCGAGGTGCAGACGCATGCCGCGTGGTTGCACTTGGCAGCGGAAGCACCTCAGGGGTCTGAGCTCGAGCAGTTTGACCTTCGCCGAAACCCAGCCCACCAGGAGCCTTCGACCCTCCGCTATCCTTTTGGCCGCCGACACGGGGCAACTAACCATGGCGGTTCGAAGCCCTGCAAAGTCAGGACGGATGGCTTCGACCTTGACTTGGTCGGCAGCGCACTCTCCATTCCTAACGACGGCGACCCTCAGGTCCTCCTCCGTTACGGAGTCGTCCAGGCCCATTATGCGCATGTCGGCGCACTTGATGGGCCTGGACATTCGGGCCTCCTTCGCATCTAGGGACGCCCTGAACTTTTCGGCCAGAGCGTCCGCGATAGGGCCGCCATTCGCCCCGGGAACCTTCAGCATCCGGGCGCCCGTCGCGGTGACCTTAAGCCGTAGGCCCCCGACGACCCCGAGCTCCTGGAGGTTCACCGCCTCCTTCACCTTCGCGAGCACTTCGCGGTACGACACGCCCCTCTTGACCGCGTCTGGCTGTAGGGTGATGACTACAGCCGCGGTCTTCGGGGCACGGAGTCGCGCCGCGACGCTACGCTCTTGGCGCTTCCGTCTCCTCCTCGCCGATCTGGCCTCCTTGCCAGCCTTCTTTGCCTCACCAGCCACCTGCCAACCGGCATTGTCTGCACGGGGCTCCGGCGGCGGGGGAGGCTGGGTCGGCGCGTTTGCCGCCGAAGCTTCATTCCCCCTCTTTCGCCGGCCACCTTTTGTCGCCGACTTGGCCGTCTTATTAACGTTGCCTTAAGGTTAATTCACACATACAAGTTAAGTCACAGTTTTTTTTTCTTGGGGAAATCCTCATGAACTGCCACCACCTCGGGGAAGGCGGAGGGGTGTGTCGGACTCTTACCGACTAAAACCCCACGGTGTTCCTCTAATTACCTTTTGCCGGGGCACGGGGGCGCTCAGAGCATTCTTCCGCACCCCGGCAGGCATTGACCCGCCACCGCCACAAGGCGGGACCCGCTACCCGGTGCGGCCGGCATCGGCCGCACTGACTCCAACAAGGCGCGCGGGGAACACGCGCAAACTAAAGTTATTTTGTAGTTTTTGAAGGCGGTTGCCTTTTTTTTTGTTACTTCGTTAGTTTGACTGTTTTTTGGGTTCCGCACCTAAATGAACAAGCTTAGTCATTACAGCGACAGAAACTCCAGTCGCAGTCACAGTCGCAGGCAAGAGGGACCTCTTGCAGAAATGCAAACTGAACGCCGACGGACTTTTATGAGTCACAGTTGGTCCGTATTCTGGATCTGGCCGAACAACAATCCGAGTACAGCCCGAATTGATTGTCAAATTCTAAACTAACGCTGACAAAGCCGCGGGTAAAAGCGAGTAGGGTTATAATGCATGCTTGCTTTTAACAATATTCTAGAAAACAAAAACCAGCTATCACATTTATTTATTTAAACTTTATGCAACAAAAAAGTGCAAAGGCGGACTAAGGTAGTATATAAATTATCCTTTATAACGGATAAACTGAAAAAGCGTCCGGCATTGGTACTAAAAAGAACGTATACTTTATTACGATGTATTCGTCTATGTGTTCTCGAAATAACGGACATTTTAAAATTACATAGGTCTGGCGACTCCGGCATCTGGGGCCACTAGGCGCTTAATCTAAAGTTAGACTGAATTGGACTTATTCCGTCAAAACTGACCTGCATTTCAAAAGGGTCTCAACAAAAATAGGACGGCGCTTTACTTTCATAAGAGGCCTCTGCGTAGGTGGAGAATTCAACAAGTTACTGCAGCGATGAAAACTTGGTGACCCAGAAACTAATTTAAAAGGTCAACAAAATCCCGTACAATTTTGCCCAAATATGTGCCTCGAGCTACACATGCACCAAATCGTAGAAAAAAAAAGGAGAATTCGAAAATAATATTACTTTTATTCATAAATTATTTTTAACTATTTCATAAATTATTTAATATAACGTAATACAATAAAAACATATGGCAACTTTGCATGTACGATTGCGTTTTAATTGGTTGCCACTTGGATTGACATTTCGTAAATGTCATTTTGTTTTGCTTTTGCTGACACTTCACACATATCATTCCGTCCGTTTTTGCGTTTCGGGGTACTCGTCTATCAACTTGACAGTTTTTTTTTAGGTGCATATTTACTAGAGTGCCAAATGGCATGCTTTTTATTACGATTAACATAACATAACATAACATCACGCCTGTAATCCTCGAAGGGCTAGGCCATTTCGCCAGTTATGTTTCAGTCCCATGTAATAGGGGGCGAGCCTATTGCCATCAACCGGGCACAAATCCAGACTCCAAAGCTGCTACTGAGAAATTCCTGATGGAAAAACCCAATAACACTTAAACGATTAAAAGTTATTTTATTCTCTTCCCCGGGCAACTATATAAATAATTTAAGAATGCAATATTATTCAGTGTAATCTAGTGTATTTTATGCCACTAAGTGTACCTTCTGTACAAAATTGGGCAGATACTGTTGACATCCTTTATGATGTCTATTAATATTCGTCTGCGGGTAGAGATGGGCAGTGGGTTTAAACCCAACTGGGCAAAAAGGGCATAAACTGGGCAAATAGGGCAAAAACGAATTGACGTCCTTTTAAATGCCCAAAAACAGGGCAGAAACTATAATTAGTTAAATTTCATAGTTATTAAGACTTTTTCATTAAGTAGTGGTAAGATTAATATAAGATAAATATTATATTATCTATACTATAATAATTATAATATTATAAATAGGTAACATTTGTTTGTAGGGGGTAATCTCCGGAAGTAATGAACCGATTTTAAAAATTGTTTCACTGGTATAAAGCTAAATTATTCGTGAGTGCTATAGGCTATAAATTACAAAGATATTATGCAAAATAGCCGAACTATCTCAATTTTTGTCTAGCCAGGTGGAAAAAAATAGCTCTTACAACAAAGTTTTTTGAAAACAATGTCCTAACCTAATCCGCCTTTAATAGTTCTACAAAAATGTCCGCAACACCATGTTTCTATCTTTTATATTTTAGCAGTTAAAGTAGCTTTTATGTGTTAAAAAAAGTATTTTTCGATGTACTTACCTTTGGACGATTTTTTAAACAACAAAATATTAAACATTATCGAAAAAAATATTATTATCATCACAAGAACATCATAGAGATACGATTTGCCCAAAACAGTATGTGAATTGGTTAAATAGTTTCGAAGATAATATAAAATTACTAAATCGCAAAATGCCGAACCACATTAGAACATGCTTTGTAAGGACGTTTTATTCATTTACCCATGGGTATTTCTGTTTTTGGGATATCGGACAGTTTCAGCGATTGTTTATCATGCCTAAAAGAAAATCACTGCTTTCCCGTCAGACATCCCAGAGCAGCTCGAGTACGCCGTACGGAAGAGTCTGCTCTTGGAAAGCATCAGCGCCTCTTGAGGAATAGAGAAAATATTTCGCAAGCACGCTCTGGGGAATCTAGCTCCGAGCGTTCACAGCGGCTTACTAACCAAAGAGAACATCGCAGGCCCGTGCTCGGGAATCTAGCGCTGAACATGCGCAGCGTCTCAGTGATTTAAGGCAGCATGTCTCTGCAACAAGGAATAGGGAGTCTAGTGCTGAGCGCTCGCAGAGGCTCGCTAGCCAGAGCGCGAGAACATCGCAGGCCCGTGCTCGGGAATCTGGCGCTGAACGTGCGCAGCGTCTTTAGGCAGGAAATAAATCATAGCACTCAGTACTAACCGAACCACACTCATAATTTCATCACAAGTTTAAATGGTTACCGCCCAACGAAGTGGGCACGGGTCTGCTAGTTAAGTATAATATTAAAAACAATTGTATTGACCAAAAAGGTTCTATTTAATACTCTTATACTCGATGATTCAGCGGTCAACGATAACGATTACCACCAGCAGATCAGAGTGTGGGCTGCTGTGCCTCCTGAATCACCAGCGTCAGATTTACCATCCACTAACGTGTTCATAAATGTTATCAAGAGACTACCACTTGACAAATCATAGGGTGAAGATAATTTCAAATTGAATGATTATAGAAGCGTGTAAAGCAGCGGGCGACGCGATCTTATCTTTTTATTAATTTTTAGGTGGTAAAAATCATCAAATGACTACTTCCGCCCTGGGTGGGGCGGAAGGGACTGTCAGACTTTTACTGACTAAAAACCACCTTCTGTTGTCCCCTTTACGTTCCGGGCCCACGGTATCCTGTTAAGACGTCCCGCAACCCCGGTAGGCGCTGGCCCCGTTGGGGGCCCCGTCCCTGTGCTTACAGCTCTTTAAGGCGCGCGCGAACAGAACGCGCCGTCGACCCGGGCTTGGTCCTTAATCGGACGACGTTCCGTGAGGACACGGCGGTGCTCTGCCCAAGCGGGGCAGTCCTTCACCGTATGTTCCACCGTGTCCTCCGGGCGATCCACACAGTGGTGACACCCGAGCGTTTCCTTCCGCCCTATCCGACACAGGAACCTCCCGAAACAACCATGTCCGGTGAGGACCTGCGTCAGGCGGTAGGTGAGTACGCCGTAGCCTTTCCAGCCACTCCTCAAAGAGGGGTTTGCTGCGATTGCGGCGTGCCCGAACTTGGGTTGCGACAGTCGCATCTCCCATTCCGCCATGAGATCGCACCGGAGCACGGTGCACCTGTTTGGGCCGATAGGGCCACCATAGGGGCGGTACGACGTAAATTGCTTCAAAGTCAACGGTTAGCTTTAATATTTTTAAGTAAATAAAGCGTATAGGACCGTCAGTACTGAAGCCCTACCAGTACTTGCAGGTATACTTCCAGTCGATCTCAAGGTGCAGCGACGTGCTGCAATGTACTATTCCACGCGAGAGACCATGGACGCAAACTTTCTAACACAACGTGACCGAGCTAAGATCTCCAGATTATTTAAATCGCAGGCTGACGTCTGGGAAGAACTTTTAATCAATGTAGGTCTGTGGGATAATTCTATCAAGGGCCTTCCACAGTTCTTTTCATTAGTTTGTGAGCGGCTGGCCAGAACATGCTGGAGGTGGACCACTGTGTTGCCCAATTTCTCACAGGTCATGGCAACTTTAAGATTAAATTATTTTCTTTCAAGCTTGTTGCTTCTCCTTTGTGTCAATGTTCTACATCCGACTGTAAATATGAACAATCTGCTTATCACATACATATATATCACAACGAACGCAATATTATGCTAGATAGTGTGCAGGTTACATCCGGTGTTGATTATTATGCGGACCTTGTAGAAACTAGA
This sequence comes from Hoplodrina ambigua, assembly GCA_949774945.1. Classification (NCBI taxonomy): domain Eukaryota; kingdom Metazoa; phylum Arthropoda; class Insecta; order Lepidoptera; family Noctuidae; genus Hoplodrina; species Hoplodrina ambigua. The sequence continues at coordinate 17,967,936 of OX458964.1, forward strand.
ACTAATTTCTGTGCGTTCATGCGTTTATGCCATACCTACCTATTACTGGAATCAAAAGTAACAGCTCACATTAGGACCCATTAATTTAATAATAATTCGTCTAATAGTAATGCTTCTCCTAGTTACAAACATCCCTTTGTGCCTACTGGCCTCGTTCTGTTCTGTCTCCTGTCTTGTTTGGAGAGAAATTTGGAAATTATATTTTTTTCACTACACGTGTCCACGTCTTAGTGTGTTTAGGTACTATGTAAACTTAATTTCATATTTACCTTCTAAAGCTGGTGGTGCATGCTGGTGATAATCAAAATATTTTTATTTTTTAAATTGGAACACAAAATAGGTATCCACATCTAGGTGAGCATAAGAAATAGGTATGTGTCTACAAAACTAGGTAGTATTAAATTTGGAATTAAGTATAGTTTTATTTTTCAAAAATAAAACACTTTACAGTTATTTGAACTTATTTTGATGTAATAATTTATGATATTTTACAATTAAAATAAATGCCCTGTTTTTGGACATTTATTGGGCGTAAATGGACGTTTATTCGGCATTTACTCAATACGTCCGTAAATGCCCAGGCAAAAACCCATCTCTATCTGCGGGTAATAGCGAACATGTTACCAGTTTATTTAATCAGGTAATGTGGCACTAATGAAGCGGCAATAATTAGTCTCGGTCCACTCATTCGCCTTATACGTTTTTAATTGAAGTTGTAGGTGGGCAGTCGCTAGACCGATAGAATTTAATATATTCCTATATTTCTTATCATAAACCATGACGCAATGAAAACATTGACGATCAAGTGCCAAATGCCGATGTTAGACGACGCTGATGAAGTGTTTTGTTTGTAGTGCCTGCCAAGAAGATAAGTGCGCGGGGTGCAGCGGCTATGGGTGACGTCAGCGCTGCAGACAGCTCTCTCGCCTCCTTCGAGACGCTGACACAGGCCGCCATCATCGCCGTCATGGATATCGCTATAGTTGTCTCCAACATTCTCATCATAGCCTCTTTTCTCAACCTAAAAGGAAGATGTAAGTACCACAATACTAAACACTAGCCGTCCCGTGCCCACTTCGTTGGGCGATAAACATTTTTACTTGTGATGAAATTATGATTGTAGTTCGGTTAGTACTGAGCGTTATGATTTATTTCCTGACTGCCAAAAGGAGGGTTTTATTTTTACTACATGTGTAAGTTGTACTTGCATGCCATTTTGGCTATTGTAGTGTATGCGGGTATCAAGATATTATGCTGTTGCTTCGGACGCTTACGTCGCTCAGGTTATAAATACCGGTCCGAGCGGTGGGCGAGTATTTAGTGCCTGACCGCCTCGTACTCAACAAAGATTTTCTGTCAAATCGTTTCTTTCGTAATCGCATCGAGCATGCGCTCTCCTCCCCCCAACCCATACGCGCAGGAGTCCCTCAAGGCTCCGTCCTATCCCCACTCCTATTTACGCTGTTCACCAGCGACATCCCTAAGAATAGCAAGGCCCATATGGCCCTATTCACTGACGACACGGCCATTTATTATACTGGTCGCAACCCAGTCTCCATCGCTCGCAATCTCCAAATCGCCGCAAACGCCCTAGGCGCTTGTTTCCGGAAATGGAGAATCGAGGTCAACCCCGAAAAGAGTCAAGCGGTCCTCTTCTCTAAACCGCGCTTACCCCCCACCCCGCGCAGTCCCATCACCATGTACGGCAGCCGATCCCTTGGGAAAAGCTAGCCAAATACCTAGGTCCTAGGCGTGATCCTCAACTAACACCTTATTTTCGGAGAGCACATAAAATCAGCGTGCGCCCGCACGCCGCTTTTGCTCTCGGTAGGCTTCACCCCATGTTGAATGCACGTAGCAAATTGTCACTCAAGTGCAAATTGCGCATTTTCACAGCGTGCAATGGTCCCATCATGACCTACGCCTGTGTCGAATTCGCATACGCAAAGGCATATCGCCTCAATAGGATGCAAACCCTCCAAAACCGTTTCTTGCGAAAGGCCACGGGAGCCCCATACTACCTTCGCAACGAGAATCTCCATCTCGATCTTAAAAATTCCCACCATCCAGCTGTTCATGAAACGCATCGCCAAGCGCTTCTTTGACACTACTGAAAAACACCCCAATCCCCTGATCGTATCGGCCACCCGATGCACTCCCTCTCGCATCAGTAAGACTCGCCGATCGAGAAATACTTTGACCGACCCCGATGAGGCCATTACCCTCCTCCAGGAGAGGAACAAAGAAACTAGCGCAGTACGCAAGTACAGACACAGACCGCCGTCATTCCGCCCTCACGCTTTAAATTCGTCCCTAAATAATAATAATCCGATCCAGCCTGTCCCTTTGCTGCCATCCCCCAGCGACGCCCTAAGCCGAGGCTCGTACCCCACAGGGGTGCCCTTTTATTTTTTGAGGCAGGAGTGGGAATTCCTAATGGACGCCCAAACTGCCTCATCGCTGAGACAGTCTGGGCAGTGCCGGACTCTTACCGGCTAAAACCACACTCCTGCGTAGGCGTGGGCCCCTGCCATACAAGTAACGCAGAGATTTTGTCATGGGCTGTTTCTTTATATTATATTATGCCTTTTAATTATTTTTGTTTTCTTAAGGTGTTTCTAATATTGACTATTTTGTTTTTTCGTGTTTATGGGGCTTGTTCTATTTGTTTCTTTCATTTACTTGTTTTACTATTTTAATGATATAGGTATTTCACAAAATGTCTTAGTTTTTTTGTGCTCTATTAGCTGGCTTAAATTTACTTTTACTATTTTTATGCCTAAAGATATTTCGGCGTCACGTCTTTGGGAGCAGTACACCGGGCACTCCGTGAGGAGATGGAGGACTGTCTCCAGCTTGTCGGGGTCGCGCACACGATGGGTTCTTCTTGCACTTGAAGCGAGTCAAATATTCGGAGAAACCACCGTGCCCCGTTAGGGCTTGGGTCAGCTCTTTGCTGGACTCTAATTTCCACACCGTTCTGTACGCAGCAATCGCGCATGGGTAGAACATCTTCGTTATGGCCGCCGTTTCCCCGATGCAGTACCTCCGGTTCCATTCGCCCAGCGTCTCCATTCGGATCATTCGATCGACGAATGAAACCGGGCATCTGCTGTAGTCGGGTGCGTGCTTTGACCTCAAGGCAGCCTACTTCGCGAGCTAGTCGGCTTTCACGTTACCCTCCAGTCCTGCATGGGCTTTGATCCAGAACAAGGATACGCTCTTGTTCAGGCAGTTGCTTTGTCTTATGGCGTTGCTTGTTTCAACCTCAAGGGGGTGGAGGGCTTCGGGGTTTAGGACTGCTTGGAGGGCTGCCATTAATAATAATAATAATACATAATATAATAATAATTTATTCAAATGAAAATGTTTACAAAAAGTGTACATAAACCAAACAGATAAAAAGATTTTCCATAAAATTACAGTGCCTAAAAATTAACTAAAACGAAATAATTAAAGGAGCAAGTATCGATAGTTCGGAATTGCAATGTTAGGTAGCGATCCGCCCGATCTAGGTTAATTTAAACCTGTGTTTCAGGCCATCACATATCTATTCAATTACATTGGGACAGTAAGATTTTAATTAAAAGTATAACTACGAGAATAAGCTTACAAACATTTATACCTAAAACTATGGAATTATGCAAAAGTAAACACTCATGAAGGTATCAAATATCATCATGACAAAATTTCTAATAGTTGATCTGTGTCTGTGTAATTTAGTGACGCTAAATATGCTGATACCATTTTCTTACATAGTTTATATCTTACACTATAGAGGCTTAGTACCTTGTTGAGCCTATTATATAGAAAAGGTCCTAAGAACACATGAAAACGGTGAGCAAACGCATGTTTAGTTTGAGGCTTTATACAAACCAAGTCCTTCCTTCTCTTGTTAGAAGGTACAGGTTCGAAATCAAGTGCAGTGTGCTGGTGTAGTATTGTGTGCAAAATAAATAATTGGCGCACCGTAAGCACATTACAAGATGTGTAAAGCTAGTGCGTGGGAAATCGAAAAGGGCGGCATGTGGCCACCTTTAGAATTGCTCTTTGAGCACGCTCTAATGGAAGTAAGTTTGTTTTGGCCGCACCGCCCCAAGAAGTTATGCAATATGTAAGAATGGATTGACACAAAGCTAAATAGACATAACATCACGCCTGTAATCCCCGAAGGGTTAGGCAGAGGTGTACCTATTAGTACACCCACATTTCGCCAGTTATGTTTTTAGTCCCATGTAATAGGGGGCGAGCCTATTGCCATCAACCGGGCGCAAATCCAGACTCCGAGGCTGCTACTGAGAAATTCCTGATGGAAAAACCCAATAACACTTTGCCCGACCTGGGAATCGAACCCAAGACGTCATGCACAGCAGTCGCGCTTGCGACCACTAGACCAACGAGGCAGTCGACTAAATAGACCTGATTAATTAATTTAAAGTCGGCTATGTTCCGTAAGTTTTTAAAAACATACATTAATTTGCGCACTCGTGTACACAATAAATCAATATGTTTACGGAAATTTAGATTTGTGTCAATGGTGATACCTAGATACTTTAAATGGTCAGCTCTAACTAGAGTAGGGCAAGAACATGCAGTTATGTACGTGAATGTTTAGATTCGTAATCGGTATGTTAGTATTTCTCATTGTAAATAAAATGTAATTTGTTTTATCTGTATTTAATGTTGGGAGATTATTATGAGGCCAATTGGACACAGTGTTAAAACCATTTTGAGCATATTTAAAGACCTCAACTCTTGATTCCGCTGTAAACAATAGCGTGGTGTTGTCTGCATAAGACATTATAGCACCATTTTGGAGTCTCAGGCTGCATAGTTCATTTATATAAATTAAAAATAAAGTAGGGCCCAAAATACTACCTTGAGGGATACCAAAACTACTATTTTTAAGATCAGAGCTAGTGTACTGACCAATTTTTACACATTGATGACGATCGCTGAGATAATCAAAAAATAGCAGAAGTTGTACTCCTCTTATCCCAAGTATTTCAAGCTTATGCAAAAGCAAAGTACAAGGTCTAAAAAGATCCCAATTGTGTGCATACCATTATCAAGGTTAGTAGTAATATAGTTAGTCAATTCATGGACTGCTTGGCTAGTTGATCTTTTGGCCCTAAAACCAAATTGACTATCTGATAATAGTCTGTTATCTTCTAAATATTTTATTAATCTACTGTTAATGATTTTTTCAAAAATTTTTGAGAGTCTTGTTAACACTGAAATGGGTCTGTAATTATTTACACAGTTTTTATCTCCAGATTTGAATACAGGTGTGACCACAGCCTTTTTAAGCAATTTTGGGAAAATTCCTTTAGAAAGGCACAGTTGATAAATGTGTTTTAGAGGAGGGGCAAGTAGGTATTTAAATCTTTTTAGTATACTGTTAGGTATATCATCCCACCCAGTGGCACAAACTTCCTTTAACTCGTTTATTATTCTGACTACTTCGGCAACGTCGGTATCTAATAAAACAAACGATTTTAATGTGTTACATGTAGTGGTCGGATTTTGTTGTGAAAAAATACCTGAGTTTAATGATTTTTCAGCAAGGTTTTTACCAACGTTAACAAAAAAATTGTTTGCTTTATTGATTGCTTCGGATGGGTTTATCTCTGTTGATAGTATATCAAGCGGAGGTTCGGGATTTTTAGATCTACGGCTGTATGTTTTTACAAATTTCCACACAAGTTTACTATTTTTTCCCGCCTTCTGTAACTTATTTCTGTCGTAGTGATTTCTTGGTTTTTTCAAAAGATTGTTGCAGAAGTTCCGATACCTTTTATAAGTCAGAGACAGTACTTCATTGTCAGGAGCGAATCTCAATTTTTGTTGAAGTTTGTCTCTATGCCTTATACAACGAACGAGGCCGGGTGTGATCTATGGTTTAATACAACTATATTTTTTAGGGATTGTCTTAGTAAACGTATTTTGCCTTATTGCAGATTGTAGTGAATTTATGAAATACTTTTAAGAACTATTTGCATCGTCAGAATTATAAACAGGGTCAAAATTAATACAGCGTATGTCATTTTCTAGGTTTGTCATATTGACTTTAGTGTAGCTACGCATGCAGTTTTTTCTAGGTGAGTTTATTCATAATGTTAGTAAAACAGCTTGATGATCGGTAAGCGTAGAATTACTAATCAATGTTGTGGATGGATTTTTTGATATTAGAATGATATGGTCTAAGCACGAGCCGCTCTGGTGCGTGGGGTGATAGTGAGCTGGTAGAAGTCCATGAAATGAGCAAATATTCAGATAGTTATGTACATGGGTATCTGATTTCCCGGAAGCAATGTTAATGTTAAAATCGCCCAAAAGTATTATGTTTTTAAAATACGATATGTCTTTTAAGTTGGTGTCAAGTGAGTCTAAAAATCTGTCCATATTTTGAGAAGGAGGCCTATAAATAGCCATAACTACCGTGTCTGAAATAATTTTAATTATTAGACAATTACTGTCCAGGGACACCGGTTCTTCTTTTATTGTTCTTAAGTTTCTGTCAGTTCTGTAGGAGTAATAACCGTCAAGGGATGGTAAGTTAACCGTCAGGTTTGACAACCAACAGTCTGTTAAAACAATAATGTCACAGCTCACGTCAAGATTTTGTAATAACACTTCAAAACCGTTCATGTTTCGATTTATGCTGCGAATATTTTGTGTGAGCAGGGTTAATGTTTTGTTGCCAGAAGGAAGAAGGTGTTTACAGTCCTCAATATAACACATTTTAGATTCCGACACAGAAAAACCGTCTAGATCGCATATTAGCTGATTTGTCATGATATTTACAAAAGAGGAAAAATAAATATAAACTAAGTACCTGTTTAACTGCTAACCAACTAAAGTGTTAGGTGACGCTCTTAGGCGCCTTCATAATCTATGAAGTTGATATAGTTCATTTCTGCATATTTGCGGGCCGGGCAATCTACATCACCAGTTGGATGGTCACATCTCCTCTTGAAGCGTTTGCAGGTCGCGCATTGAGGGGGAGAAGATTTACTGCTGCATTCCTTGAAGGAGTGTCCACTCTCTCCACAGTGGTTGCAAGTAGGACTAGTTTCCCGGCAAAATTTGGCTGCATGACTGAACTGTTGGCAGTTGAAGCACCTGGTGACTATCGTGAAATCTCTAACAGGGCATGATGTCCAATTGATAAAAATTCGGCTCTGATTAATAATAACTTTTCTTATACTAGCGGGTAGTTCCAAGATGTAGTTACACGTAGGAAGGTCTTTCTTACCCGATTTATGGCTTAATTTGATGCACTCAAGAAAGGACTCACGAGTCATACTCGGCAACTTGTCTGATAGGTTCTGCTCGTAGATACAATCAAATACCTCCTTTTCAGTAAGGGCAACAGGGACACCTATGACAGCGACCCTAGGGCGGCATTTAGAGGGTTCTTCGATTGTAAGGCCCGATGAGACCAGATTTTCCGACTTCTTAAGTTTGTCAATATCGCCTTTGTTTTCGGTGCTAATCAGAACGCCCCCATTTTTCACTTTTTTCAGGCCACGGACATGAAGCTTGAGTTATTCCGGCGAGATGATCTTTTGGACAAGTGACTTACTGTCGTCACTTGTTTGGGTCTTATCGCTGGGATAAATATATAATAAATTATAATAAATTTGCAGGCCGGACGAAGTAATCGGTGCCTTTCTTCACCATGCTAGCATACGAAGTATTTTCCGTGGGAGTTAATTTAGTCTCTACGACCTCCCTGAACTGCTGGAGAGAGTTCACAACGTTCTGCTGAGCCTGAAGATGCTGGATTGTGGTGTGGGCCAGGATCGTTTTTGCCTTCAGTGACTGGTACAAGACAGCTATCTGAGAAGTCCCACTTAAGACCCTCCGGCAAAGATTGGTGACACGAAGTTTCTGGTCCGAATTCATTTTACCATCGCCGACAAGAGTGCAAACTTCGTTTAGAATGCGATCTATAGATCCTATCCACTTCTGGATCTCCGGCGTACTGATGACTTTAATCGGCAAATCATTCTCCGCAGGTGCTGGTGGGTTTGGGTCGCTCGGGGGCAATTGTTCGACAGGCGTCGGTGGAGGACTTCGCCGTAGTAATTGGCTACGACCAAACGGGCTCGATCCTGGGTTGGACATTCTACCAGAAACACTAATTTATTTATTGTTTATAAAAACTATTTAGTTCATCTTGCAAAACGGTAATAACCATACAAGACGCTCTCGACACACTTTAATTTTTACTGACGGAGCAATATTGATTTGTTGTAATTGTTTATTACATTATAATCAAATACAGAGCACACGTCCGCTTAATCTCGCAACCAAAATCCGAATCAAAATCATTAAGTCACTGTAGATGGCGAACGCCGTCTCAGATCTTCGCTTTATCTCCTTTGTTGCTTCGCAGAGGGCCAGGAGCTCAGCCTGGTAGACGGTACTATAAGACGACAGAACAAGCTTTTGGGTTCTTGTCTCGGCCTCGCCAATCCATACGGATAGCGCGGCTCCGACTTTACCCTCGATCTTACTGCCGTCTGTGAAGATTCGCACCGCATAGTCGCGGTGGTTGTTGTATTGCTCGTCGTCTACCAGGCGTCGCAGCTCTATAGTTCTCTGCTCCGCCGGGTGTGGTGCCTCTAGTGCCTATCCCCCAGCACTGGATGGGACACCCCCTTCTTGGCCTCGTATAGAGACGCTGCCTCTCGATTTCTGATGTCAGGAGGGAGTATCACGGACAGCACCAGCGCTGGGTTCAGGGAGACCGTGCGATAGGCACGACACAGCTTCTGTGTAAAGCACTTCTGGACGGCGTTCAGCCTCTTTTGCACCTTGACTTTGTTCGCGACCGGCGACCACGCGCTCGCTGCGTACAGAACGATAGACTCCACTGCGGCTGTGTATATATAGCGGCTTATGTCCGGGTGGAGACCCCAGCTGACCCTTGCGGCCCTTGACAGCTGCTTGTATATCCCGACAGCTCGGGAGCAGACGTTTGTGACGTGGATGTTAAACGTCAACTTGTGGCCGATGGTTAGACCGAGCAGCTTTATTTCCTCAGACATGCCAATGTCCACCCCACCCATCTTCAGATTTGGGGTGTCGTGCTTCAGCTTCCGCGTAATGAGTATTGGCTAAGTTTTATGCGGTGCAAATTTAAGCTTATTCGTGACACCCCACGTCCGAACGTACTCGAGAGCGGCATTGGCATCTCTCTGGACCTCAAGTGCCGTCTCCCCATCGAACCAAGAACGACATCGTCCGCAAACGCCTGGCACTGAACCCCTCTACTCTCCAGCCCTTTTAGCAGAGGATCCAGCAGCAGATTCCAGAGTAAGGGACCACCGATCGACCCCTGGACGCATCCCTTCTCGGTCCTGGCCTCGTACTCCGCTCCCGCATACCTGACCTTCACCACTCTCTCGGATAAGTAGCTGTCAATGACCCGCCTCAAGTTTACAGGACACTTTGCCTCAGCCAGACGCCAGCCGCCATGCGCTGTCGAAGGCTCCCTTAGTGTCTAGAGACACAATCGTGACAAGCCTCTTCTCAGCGATTCTGCCACGAATGTTCCCCATCAACGCTGAATTTAATTTAGAATCTGCGCATGGCCCCATTAATTCAGATATAGGCGTAGCTCAGGAATTTGAAACTTTTTTGACTAATAATATAACATCATAACATCACGCCTGAAATCCCCGAAGGGTTAGGCAGAGGTGTACCCATTAGTACACCCACATTTCGCCAGTTATGTTTTTGCTAATATTCCCCTTAATACTACTGAAGCTTTGAATTCCTCTCCCATGCTTTCTGCTGCCTTACTTAGGTAAAATGTTAAGGCTTGCCCTTTGTAATTTAGATTTCAAAGTTTGACTGCCTCGTTGGTCTAGTGGTCGCAAGCGCGACTGCTGTGCATGAGGTCTTGGGTTCGATTCCCAGGTCGGGCAAAGTGTTATTGGGTTTTTCCATCAGGAATTTCTCACTAGCAGCCTCGGAATCTGGATTTGTGCCCGGTTGATGGCAATAGGTTCGCCCCCTATTACATGGGACTAAAAACATAACTGGCGAAATGTGGGTGTACTAATGGGTACACCTCTGCCTAACCCTTCGGGGATTACAGGCGTGATGTTATGTATGTATGTATGTATTTCAAAGTCAAAATAAAAAAAAAACAAAATAATTTTATTTAGATAAGAAATTATCTGGTAATAAACAGTCACATTTTTTAAATAAAAACGTGTTACATTAAGACGTTACTAGAAATCAAGACGGTATAACACGCTTTTATTAAAAAAAAACCTTTTTAAGAAAAAAATTAACCGACTTCAAAAAAAAGCAGAGTACTACTGTACTAAAAACTAAACCAAAAAACACTTCTGCAATAAAAAGCAAAAAATAAACTGGACTAGATATTTAATCCAAAAGAATGATCAGAAAAGTATTATAATGGATGTCTAATTTTTTACACTATATTCGTTTTTCAAATCAATGCTAGCTCTTAACTTAAATAAATAAAATACTATTATAATTATGGTCTAAGTACCTACTCATCTGCTTGAAGTCGGTGCCACTCCACGTTTCATATTCCGCAGCGACCTCGGCGTTAGAGTTTCGCGTTTCGCACGCAGTCTATCAATCCTCTTTGCTTGGCTTGCACCGACTTCAAACAGATGAGTAACTACATAGCCCATAATTATAATAGTATTTTATTTATTTAAGTTAAGAACTAGCATTGATTTGAAAAACGAATATAGTGTATAAAATATATTACTTACAGAAACATGGATACAAAACGATACCCAGGCCTTACAGCTACAAATACCTAATTATACACACTACTACAACTATAGAACGGACATTAGAGGAGGTGGAGTATCTGCCTATATACACAATGATTTAAAACATAATCTCACTCAATCTACGTATCAAGATGGCATCAATTACTTGTGGGTATATATAGAGAAATTTGCGATAGAGGTTGGCGTTGTCTATAATCCTGGAGACACTAATTTAGAAAAGTTTTTGGATACATATGATTCACAATTACAAGTACGAAAACGAGCAATAGTCTGTGGTGATTTTAACATCGATCTATTATCTAAAAACAAAACATTAACAAGGTACAAACAGAGACTACACGAATCGGGACATAAAATAGTCAGCCAAACCTATTGTACACGAGATTCAACTACAAAGAAATCTATCCTGGACCACGTAACCACAAATTTGAACAATGAAGAATATAATTTTGCAATTATCAACTCGTCATTCTCAGATCACAAACAAATCTATTTACAACTAAATAAGTGGAAACCTCCAAAACTACGACTAAACTATGAAACTATAGATTACAACAAATTATACATTACTATTGAATCGCATGGACTAGAAAATGCTGCAAACAGTTATGAAGAATTAGAGACTACGTTAATACAATGCATCAAAAGAAATACAATTTCCAGAACTAAAATCGTGAATCCACCACGTGAGGAATGGGCTAACAACGAAATTATTATCGGGATCAACTTAAGAAACTACCTATGGGTGCAGCATAAAAAGGATCAAGAAAATGAGACATTACTAATTGAGTTTAAAAAAATCAGAGACGAAATTGCTAGATTAAAAAAACCTACCTACTAAAAATGCCTACTTTTATAATCTATTTATGAAATATACTAACACTCCTAAAAAAATGTGGACACTTATAAATAATTTAGCTAACAATAAAATGTATCAAAATAGCGCTCCTTCAAAACTTATTGTTAATTCTGACATTGTTACTGGCACAAAGGAAATATGCGAACTCTTTAATAAATATTTCTCAACCATAGGGTCAGTACTTGCGGAGAAAATACCAAGAAAATTCCATGATTGTTCTAAAATATTAGAATTAAATAAATAATACGATGCCACAAGTCACTCACTTACAACACTGCAGCCCTGTAATGCTGAAGAAATTATAAAAATTATCAAAGACCTTGATGCCAACTCTAGCAGTGGTATAGATAAAATCAGCATTAAAATTATAAAAAACTTACAAAACCTAATCTCGAATGTGTTGGCAAAATGCTTTAATAAACTTATGTCTAACGGGGAGTTTCCCGATTCCCTTAAGGTTGCAAAAGTATCACCAATTTATAAATCTGGACCTAAGACCGACCCTGGTAATTATCGACCGATCTCTGTACTGCCAGTCATGTCCAAAATATTAGAAAAACTTATACATAGTCGCTTATTAAATTACTTTGATTCCATTAACTTTATATCAGATCGCCAATATGGATTTAGACCTCGAAATAATACCACAGTAGCTACAATAGATCTAATAACAAAAATCAGAGACAATATAGATAAAAAGAACATTGTGCTAGGTGTATTCATTGATCTAAAAAAAGCTTACGATACTGTAAGCCACACATTACTTTTAAACAAGCTGGAACATGCTGGTATCCAAGGAAACGCACTCAAAATGCTAAAATCTTATTTAACTAACAGACACCAGATAGTTAAGATAAATGTCGTTGAGAGTAGTGCTCTACCCGTCACATACGGAGTACCCCAGGGATCCATATTGGGACCACTGTTATTCTTAACTTACATAAATCAGATTGCAGCACTTAATCTTCATGGTCATATAACTTTATACACAGACGATACCTGCTTATTTTATTTTGGAAAAACATACATAATATCATCTCACAAGCCCAAGAGGATTTAGATATATTATTCGAGTGGTTCCAATGCAATTTACTATCTATCAATATTTCAAAAACATGTTTTATTATATTTAAAGCTAAAAACAAAAAAATACCAGATCATAGACCATTAACTATTGATAACATTCCGCTCGAACAAAAACAGTGTGAAAAATACCTTGGCTTAAAAATTGATAGCAATCTTAATTGGAACAACCAAATAGATTATATTAAAGATAAACTCTCGTCACTCACTGGTTCTCTCTACAACATAAGCAATTGTATGCCCAAAAATATTCGTTTAACTATTTATAACTCTCTTGTTAAATCACATTTGTTAAATCAATAGAAATTTGGTGCAACTCAGGTAAAACAAAATTGCAAGAATTACAAAGAGTACAAAACAAGATCATTAAAATATTATTTCGCTATCCATATTTGACACCTACTTACAAAATTTTTGAAGAAACTAAATTGATGAATATTAAGCAACTTTATATGTATACCACTTGTATTCTGATAAGAAAAATTTTAGACAAAAAAATTAAAACCAATTTATCATTTGCCAAAATTTCGGAGGTATCTAAACGTAGCAGGCGTCGCCCCAGTTTACTTGTATTACCAAGAACTCGTACAAATTACTCCAAAAGAAACATTACCTATGAAGGAGCAAATATTTATAATAATTTACCGTCTAACATTAAAAATGTAAGCTCGTTCAACATTTTTAAATCTAAATATAATAAACTGTCTAAATAAATAACAGAAAACTTTTCTTATCCAAAGTTACATTAATCCAGTCGAGTAATAATGTTGAGGGTACCTATTTAATATTACGCATTTTGTCGCTTTTATTGTTTTAAACTACCCTACCGGCAAATGATATTCCTTATTAAGTCTCAAATGATGTTACGATTGTGTTACGTAAACAGTTTTACTTACTTATCTCGGTGGCGGTTAATTAGATAATTAAACTAAATGTTATTCTGTATTCTCATGTAAGTGGCTTTATTGTCTTTTTGGGAATAAATGATTTAAACAAAAAAAAAAAAATTAGACATCCATTATAATACTTTTCTGATCATTCTTTTGGATTAAATATCTAGTCCAGTTTATTTTTTGCTTTTTATTGCAGAAGTGTTTTTTGGTTTAGTTTTTAGTACAGTAGTACTCTGCTTTTTTTTTAAGTCGGTTAGTTTTTTTCTTAAAAAGGTTTTTTATTTTTCCATTTTTTGTGTAATTAGAATTTTTGCCTTTGTTAAGAATCACTATGGGCAGACCAACTAAAGGGGCCGCCCGCATGAGGGCAAACAGAATTAAAGAAACTAATACTGCAAATAAGGAACGATTAACTAGGTGTCGCGAACGGAGCGCTATGTCCCGTTCCCAAGAATCAGAGTTAGCTCGTGACGCTAGGTTATCTCAGATGAGAAATTACAGGTCTTCTCAATTATAACAAGAGTCGCCAAATAATAGGATCTGTCGAGTCTATCGTATTCAAGAACGATTGAGTGAAGAGTCGTGTGAACAGCGTGAACATCGACACGGTGTTGTACAAGAGCGGTTGAGCAATGAGACTCCCCCGGCAACCTTTGTTAAGATAATTATACAAAACAAAAAAACTCGCAAAAGAATTTCACTTTAAGAAGTATTTATTAGTTTTTAGACTAGATGCTGATAATCCTGGCTGCAGCATCAGGCCAGACTTATGTCACATTGTATTGAACTTAAAATTTAGTTCTGTTTAAAATGAGCCCAAACACGACTACAGTGCTGTAATTTCAAGGTTTGTAGTTTTTCTGATGCTCCTGGCTTCAGCATCAGGTCTCTGTACTTCGGTGTTCCTCATTAACAGTACGTTTATCCACACATCAAGCCCTTTTTTAATGAGCCTAAACACGATATATCTGCTGTTAGTTGTCGAGGAGTCAGGTACTCTGCAGACTACCCTTTTTTTTTTTTTTTTTTTTTTTTTTTACCGATGGGAAATCATCAAATGACTTCCCCCGCCCTGGGTGGGGCGGGAGGGAGTGTCAGACTTTTACTGACTAAAACCCATCCATGTTCCTTCTTGTGCCCTTTGCGTTCCGGGGGCGCGGTATCTCTTTCGAACAACCCGCAGCCCCGGCAGGCATCGGCCCTTAGTGGCCCCTTCAATTGTTTGCTGACATCTCTTTGAGGCGCGCGTGGAACACGAACGCGCCGTCGACACGGTCTGTCGTTATCAACGAACGGACGGTGAGCTACCCATTGCTCACCGCCCACAGACCCGCGTCTACGGTGGCCGGGAGTCGTCTCGCGGCTCCCGACGCCCGGAGCGTCTCCCGCGGCGGCTGGGGCGTGAGGTGGTTCTTTCCCTCACGCGGCCCGCCTCCTCCTTCGCTAGCATTACTGCTTCGCAGAAGGAGGCAACTGCATCCCATTCCCTCTCGCTCCGGACCATGGCTTGCACCAGGGCCGAACGCGAGAGTTCGCCGCCGCCGATGGCCGCCACGAGGACGTCGCGGTGCTCCGCCCAAGCGGGGCACACCGCCACGGTATGCTCCACCGTGTCCTCGGGGCGATCCTCGCAGTGATGACACCCGGGCGTTTCCTCCCGCCCGATGATGTGCAGGAACCTCCCGAAACATCCGTGTCCGGTGAGGACCTGCGTCAGACGGAAGGTGAGGGCGCCGTGGCGCCGCTCAAGCCACTCCTCAAAGATGCAGGCTACCCTGACTGCAGCATCAGGTCATGACTTGGTGGTCATGAGACCAAATGTGGCAAATGTCCATATCAAACATCAAAACAATTTACTAAAACAGTCCTTGCCTGTTCGAGTAACTTCTTACTGTTAAGGAGTTGTACCTTCCATCGTCAGCCCAGCTACCTGAGATGGTGACAACTATACGCAAATACACGAGATACTTCATAAAATATGCGAAAAACAATAAGTGTGCCTATAACATTTGAGGGTTGCCCTCGATTTCTCTAAGATCCCATCATCAAATACTAACTGGGTGACAGTGGGACCACCTCAGAACTATCTACTTTCGAACAAAAAAAGAATTTTGAAAATCCGTCGACGATTGGCGGAGTATTTGATGAACAAATATACAAAAAAAAAACATACAAACATCCGAACATAGTACCTCCTTCTTTTTGTGAAGTCGGTAAAGAAATGGGACTGTTTCTTACCAGATTATTTCTTACGTGAATTATAGGTAATAAAAGCTTGTGTTTAAAAACTTTTTTTTCTTTTAATTTTATTTGTAACTTTTTAGTATTTACTAGCTTCTGCCCCCGTCTTTGAACGCGGATCCTGTTGCGCCAGCGCCAACGGGGTCGTCAAAATCGAAGATCTGAAACATCTGATGTAGAATTCTAAGGCCCGGGGACGGGAAAACAACAGAATGAGCGAGACGATTCGACTCGTTCCAGATCTTTCATTTTTGAATGTCAATAGGAAATGCCCAAAAACAACTTTTGCTAAGACGTCATTCCTTAATATTTTATTATAGTGTAGCTAGGCTCTTGGAGTTCCACAACAGCTGTTCCAGATCTACAATCTTTATACGTCAACAGAGAGTGCTCATCAGGCTGAACAACTCTTGCTAAGACGTCATTTCTATATATGTTGTTGTGTAGCTGGGCTCTTGGAGTTCCACATCAGCTGTTCCAGTTCTCAAATTTATACGACAACAGAGAGTGCTCATCAGGCTCAACAACTCTTGCTAAGACGTCATTCCTATATGTATTATATACAGACTTTTAGTGTAAACACCGTTATCCTTGAAACCAGTGGTTTAGTTTCGGGCACGCCGCAATCGCGGCGGTAAGACCCCTCTTACGCATTGCATTGATTTGACTGCCTCGTTGGTCTAGTGGTCGCAAGCGCGACTGCTGTGCATGAGGTCTTGGGTTCGATTCCCAGGTCGGGCAAAGTGTTATTGGGATTTTCCATCAGGAATTTCTCAGTAGCAGCCTCGGAGTCTGGATTTGTGCCCGGTTGATGGCAATAGGCTCGCCCCCTATTACATGGGACCAAAAACATAACTGGCGAAATGTGGGTGTGCTAATGAGTACACCTCTGCCTAACCCTTCGGGGATTACAGGCGTGATGTTATGTTTATGTTTTATGTTACAATAAATCAAGTACCTATGGTTTTAGTGGCAATGGTGTTTACACTAACAGCCTGTATACACCGTTACATTTTGATCGTTTTAATCACGTGGAGGGGTGATAGGGTGCATGAAACACTATCGATTTGTGTAGATAAAATTAAAAAAATAAATTACTTTTTCTTATCAACTCGAATCAATTCTCGCTTTAAAGACAACATGATGAGAACCATTAGTAGGTACGTTTGTCGGCATCTTTGAACGGTATCTACTTTCATTTAAAAGGACTGGCTGCGACACGATTATTAATTTTGACTCATTTTACCAATGATGTGTAAGCGCAGTCCACGTGGACTCATACTAATATGCAGTGGCGTGCATACCATAGAGGCAGAAAGACACTGCCGACCCTACGTAACTCAGATACATATTTATAATGTTGTTCTGTTAGGTAATATTATTTTATAAACGAGTATTTATCAATAAACAAAAAAATCTTAACTCATAATTCAGCGCCATCTTTCGAGTGTCGTATAAATAACATTAACATCGATACAAAATAGTCAGCTCGTTCGAACAATTTGAAGCGATTCTACATTGCGCTACTCTAACGCCGCTGACTGCCGCGGAAAAGGCACAAACTATTCGTGCCTTAATGTGTATATGTGTGCTCTCGTGGTCATACGGATTAAATGGGTGTGCGTTCGTATAGATACGAGGCACACATGTCACAAATAACGCTCACAAACGCACCAAATAGACACTGCATGACTTGACGAATCACGATACTTACCGAAGTCTTCCGATCGGAAGCTAGCATTATTATGCGACTATTTTAAAAAGTAACATTATTTCATTCAACTTTCTCTAAATAAAGCACCATTTTTTTGTCGTATTTTATAAACAAGTTTGAGCGGCCATTAGTCGTTTTTGATTTGATCGTAAGTTTTGTTTGAGATTTAACGATATTATTAGTGTGAAAAAATAGATAATATTCACTGTGAAAGTTGTTCATGTGGTGTATGTATAGAGGAAATAAAAAAAAAATTAAAACTATCGGTGACAAAAAGACGTTATCGTGAAAGGACACCGGATTTTATTTAATTTGACTGCTAAGTATTTATTGTTAATTTTCGAATTAATATGAAACATCAAAACATATAAGTATCCGTAAAATATGTCTACAAAATCAGTCAATCTAGGCTATTTAAGGTGGCAATTACCTACATTATTATTAAGGTCGACAAGACGACGAACCAAAACTATGATAGGTACCTACATGTTTGGTAAAATACCTTTTTAACTGTTCCGCCTACCCTGTCTGAAAACTCTGTGCACGCCACTGCTAATAAGCCAATGCTAGATTAAACTCCGCCCCCAAACCCTATTTGATTGGCAATGCGAAAGGCACCCGCCGCAAGCGCCCCGTGCTCTCCTGCGCACATCCCCGCGCACCCCACGCTTCCCGTTCCGCGCATCGAGCATATCACTTGTAAATAAATCAGTTTTTTTAAGAGGTCATAGGTGAATCTTTGTTTCCGATCTTTGTCGCGCGATTCTTATGGCGTCCCGTAATTTTATGAGTACTCCAACCTGGAGTTTATTGCCATAGTGAAATTTTACGCGATCGCAAAGTGTAGGTGTGGTGTAGGCCTAAAGTGATAGTAAAATTAAATCAGTGTAATATTACAGAGGTGTTTAATTATTAGGTATGTAACAGAATCTTTGAATCGTTTAATTATTCACTATTACAGTTTTTTCTTTTCGTTATCGTAAATCGTTGTAAATAATTATGATTTCACATTTTTAAATACGCCATAAATGCTAGCATTGTTCTTTTAATCTAATTAGGTCTCAGAACTTAGGCACAAAGCATTTAAGACAGTCATAAAATTTGGAATCATTGAATTTGTTTACACGAATATCAGCTGAGCGAGTCAATAACCTAGGTCGATCGAGAGGGGCGCGCACGCATGCGGCTTGCGTAGGTACCTCACGCTACGCTAATACGTTACTACTGGTTTCATGCACTATGCGAGTATTACATTATCACATGCATTTTTTTTTAATTTTAGAGATTTCATGCAAAATTAAACACTAATGAATAGTACTTGGTAAGTTAAACCACCTGTCCACGGGATTAAAACGATCAAAAAAGCTTTTTATTTTTCACTTTTTAGTGCTTGTGTGTTAATGTTTGGAATCCTTAATAGAAGCCCTTTCAAACAATACCTCACACGATTTATTTAATTTAGGAAAGTGGTAGGAGGGGATTGACGTACCCCCTCCCCCTCTTTCTTCAGGCAATCATCGACTACACGTATAAACATCTAATTAAGTTTATTTTAGTTTCAGTATTGCGTTTTATGTAAAACGTTGTAAGTGCCCTTAAACATTTTTTTTTTCGAAAAAGTTTTTAAAACCTTTGTAGTGAGTACAGGCGTGATATTATGTTGTGTGATGGCCTAAACAATGCTTAGATATGCTATAGCAACAATCGCGGTTAATCTGCTATTATTAATTGAAGAGTTCTCCCGATTTCTACAAGATCCCATCATCATCAGGTAGTTATTTAAAATTTTCATTTCATGTATAGTAGGTAAGAGATTTTTGCTGTAATGTTACTCTTAGTGTGAAATATGCACTGGTTGCTTGTGGGTTCTTTATAATTCACTTAGGATTTGCCTATTTTTTCAGAAAAAAAAAACAACAATTTAAATTATAAACTATTTTATTTTTATGCATCTTTTCAAGATTGTCCAAAAAACATCATAGATATATATTGAAAAAGTTACATAGAAAGAAAGAAAAACTGTTATTTACATAAAAATGACGCAAATTACGTAGACTGCAGCCGAAGGACTCAAAAAAAACCGAATTTATTACAAACTATTTTATTCGACTCAAAATTACAAATAATATAATTATGTGCTAAATATCAAATTGACTCGATCGATGGTGGATACGAAGTGCGCGGGCGCGGTCACGTAGACGGTGTCTTCGGGCCTCGTGTCCTGTGTCAGCAAATTGCCCTCGCAACAGCGGCGATGACGCGCACGCGTCGTGCCTCGTGAGTTTTTGTCAGCGCTTTCCCTACTAGTGCTGCGCGTAACATCTCCCCCCTCAGATCGACGACTATTTCAGATGAATTATTTGAGATGAAATATCGTCGAGAGTTTGGAATGGTCTTGCGATGCTGGTTGGTTCTTTCTGGTTTCAGGAGCTGCGGGCTCGGCGTAAGTGGCTTCCTCAGGCGTTGCCATCTGTTTCTTTCGGCGAATGTGGATTCGATATAGTAGGGTTGCTCCCAGTATGATTACGGTGAGTAGTGTTCCATAAAATGGGATCGTTGTATGGTAGATTGTTGAGGTTGGTTCAATATGGATTGGTTTCTGTGCGTCTACTCTATCTTGGATGTCATGCAGTTTCTTTAAGTTGATTGCGTTAATTTTGATAGGTGGCGTGGTTGTTCCTTGGATGTCGTCTGGCACGTTGCTGATCTTCATGGGTTGTCCTCTGATATGGTCGTTAATATTGACGATGGTGAATTCATCTGTTCGTAGCTTGCAATTATGTGGAATGGTGGCTAAGAAGCTTCCGGCTTGGGTCATGGATTCTTCTTGTTCGCATGTTAACTGGACTTGTGTCGATTTCGACACTAGGGCGTAGCGGCGATCGTCTAACTTTTCCATAGCGGGCTTTGTTAGGCTGATGGTAACTGTGTTGCATGATTTGTCCGGTATCTGGCCCCCAATGATATTGCAGATGCAGTCTGGTTGCGTTCTCATTTGGTGGTTGAGTGTTTCTTCGCAGAGATACTCTGAAGCTACCTTCGGGCATTCTGCCTCTATGTACGCATGAATGTTTCCAGTGATTGCTAGGAATGGGAAGGACGAAATGATGGCCTGCCTATTTTTGTTTGGTACGATGACTAATTTATACAACAGGAATTTTTGTGGGGACGTTATGGGGAATTTAAATGCAAAAACTATTTGATTTCCATTATAATAAGCCAAAGGTTTGATAATGTCATAATATTCTCTAATGTCTAAATCTAGTAGTTGGTCTTTATTATAAAGTGCGCCTAGCTTGCGTACCATATTGCTTAAGTTTTCTGTATCTAACATGGAATGATGAGTATGCGGTTGACCGGAAAAAGCTATCGCATTCTCTAACCTACTTAATTCGCTTAATAAACTATCTATGTTATTGCTAATGATTTGTAGTATTTGTGAAAACTTTGAAAATTTTATAATATTGTACTGTTTATACTTATCGGCGTTAAGTAAAATATGCAAGCTGTCATTTAATTGTACTTGATTCTCTACTAATTTCGTAATGATTTTTGTGTGTTCGTCCATCAGGCTTCCGCTGAGGCTTTTATGATGATTTTGTTCGATGGCTAACTGTTGCTGATTATCATTTAGGGCTTTGAGGGCGTTATCATATCGAATGGCGTCTGTATAGTCTAAGTTTCCTGAAATGGTTTTAATTACGGATCCGAGACCATCTATTAATCCTCTCTTGAATCGATTGGGCTTTAGGCTTTGCAGATAAGATGAGGCTTTATGTAATTTCGAATGCAAACTATCTATTTGTAGCTCGTATAACGTGCACGTATAATTGTCTAGTCTGTCTGTAGCTTTATCAAGTTGAGTTCGAATTTTGTTAACGTTATCGTCAATATCAGTTAGTTCTATGTTCTGAAGGAATGTATGGTAGTGCGTGATGAGTTGCATGGGGCCTAGTTTGAAGGATAGTAGTCCAGGTCCATTTTCAAGTCGTTCTAGATTAATTTCTTGAGCCCGAATTAGGCTAAGTAACCGCTTCAGGGGTATCCTGCAACAATTTCGCGGTTTTAGGGACACGCTTTAGTCTAGACTTAGCTATCGGTCCCTTTTTCTTTGAGGTATAGATGTGGATGGGCAAATTAGCTAGGACCTTGTCCTGGGTGTACCTGGGTGCAAGTTTAGATCTACTAGCCGTGGGATTAGTAACAAATATTTGTTGGTCGGGTTCATAGTTAACTTCGTCCTCGCGGGTCTTATTTCGCGGCTTTCTATGAGCGCTGTTCGATTAGCGAGAGATGTTTCATTTATTAACTCATAAACCTTTTGCATGCGATCCCTGTGTGTCTCGGTATATTGTTGTAGTAGGTGTTCAGTCAGATCTATGTCAATCGGGTCTCGTGGGTCAGTGTGTCCTAGTATAAGATCGTATGGTTTACATCGAGTGAAGGAATGGATTGAACTGTTGTACGGTATGATAGCATATGGCATTAGGTGTATAACTGGCTCATCTTTGTATTTTAATTTCAAAATACGAAGGTGTTCCAATATAGTGGAGTGGAAACGTTCAATGTTCCCGTTAGCGTTTGGTGAGTATGCTAGTGTTTGGTGATGAATTATCTTATGCACCTTGCAGAACTCGGAGAACATCTGGTTGGTGAATTCGGCGGTGAATCTGTAATTATGGTTAGTGGTAAGCCATGATGCGTGCTGAAGGTTAGTAAAGCCTGTATGATGCTGACTGCAGTTCCATCTCGTAGGACGTAGGCTTGACCGTACTTTGAGAAGGCGTCTATGAATCTATACTATATTATACTATAATACTATACTATAATTAATATTATAAAGAGGTAAAATTTGTTTGTAAGTTTGTATGTTTAAAATATTAAACCTTATCGAAAAAAATATTATTATCATCACAAGAACATCATAGAGATACGATTTGCCCAAAACAGTATGTCAATGGGTTAAATCGTTTCGAAGATAATATAAAATTACTAAATCGCAAAATGCCGCCGTCCATTCACAAACCACATAAGAACATGCTTTGTACGGACGTTTTATCCATTATCCATATTTCTGTTTTTTGGGATATTAGACAGTTTCAGCGATTGTTTATCATGCCTAAAAGGAAATCACAACTTTTCCGTCAGAAATCCCAGAGCAGCTCGAGTACGCCGTACGGAAGAGTCTGCTCTTGAAAATCATCAACGCCTCTCGAGGAATAGAGAAAATATTTCTCAAGCACGCGCTAGGGAATCTAGCTCCGAGCGTTCACAGCGGCTTGCTAACCAAAGCTGGAGAACATCGCAGGCCCGTGCTCGGGAATTTAGCGCTGAACGTGCGCAGCGTCTCAGTGATTTAAGGCAGCATGTCTCTGCAACAAGGGATAGGGAGTCTAGCGCTGAGCGCTCGCAGAGGCTCGCTAGCCAGAGCGCGAGAACATCGCAGGCCCGTGCTCGGGAATCTAGCGCTGAACGTGCGCAGCGTCTTTAGGCAGGAAATAAATCATAGCACTCAGTACTAACCGAACCACACTCATCATTTCATCACAAGAAAATGGTTACCGCCCAACGAAGTGGGCACGGGTCAGCTAGTGTTACATATTTTTCGTTTTGGGCTGAGAAGCTATCCATATGTATTATTTCGAAGGGTCTGGTAGCCGGTGGTGCTATATTAAACTTTTGCTTTATGGGGTTCCTATCGTACTTTGCTTGCCCACATACTGTACAGTCATTTATGAATTTAGTTACGTGTTCTCGCAATTTAGGCCAGTAGTACTTTACGGATAATGCTAGAAAGCACTCGTTAATACCACGGTGATTGGTCTTGCCTTCGTGGTAGTGACGAATAATTTCCTGCTGCTTCAGATATTCTTTTATGTTATCCAGTTCCTTTTTTGCTAATACCAATAGTAATAGTAATAGTAATATATTTATTTGCTCTAAAACATGGTATACAGAGATTAATTTTTAAAATGTTTTTGTAACAGAGGGATTATGGTGTACAATGCAAGAGGTGGATTAATTTACAGGGCCGTTTTGATCTTAGGGTTGACGTATTCCTCGATGGCGTTGACTAGGTCTTCCTCAAGGTTGGACTCAGATAGTTGAACGGATGTTCGAGTGTGGGTTTCAAATGGCTTGGTTACAGTAGTCCGTTTTTAAGGTCACCTACCATGGTCAAGCAGAGCTGTCGGAGGAATCTGTTGAGTGGTTCGTCAGTAATGGGAATCTCAAGTATAGGGTTTTCTTCGGAGGTATGTGCTGTCAGGGTATTGGAGTTATCTAGGAACGGCGGTCTGTCGGTCGCATTTGCAAATATCGAGCTGACCTCCTCGTTATAGATCTCGACACGAGAAAGGGCATCGGCATTGGTGTTATGTTTGCCTTTTTTATAGATAACGGTAAAATCGTACTCGCTCAATTTTAATCGCCATCTAGTTAATCTTGAATTTGGTTCCCTGAGGCTCATGACCCACTGCAATGGTTTGTGATCTGTTACTATTTTGAACTTGCGTCCAAAAAGGTAAGGTCGAAAGTACTTTGTTGCCCAGACAATGGCTAACAGTTCCTTTTCTATTGTGCTGTAGTTTACTTCACTTTCATTAAGTGTCCGTGAAGCGTAAGCTACGGGTTTATCCGAGCCAATTGATCCTTGTGACAGTACTGCACCGATTGCAAAATTAGAGGCGTCAGTGGTTAAGATGAACTCCTTGTCAAAGTCGGGATATTTAAGGATGGGGTCGTTCGTCAGTAGGGTCTTACATTTTTCGAAGCAATTGATATAGTCTGAATCTAATGTTATTTTCTTTCCTTTCTTTAAGCATTGTGTCAAAGGTTTAGTGGTACGCGAAAAGTCCGGAATGAATTTTCTGTAATAACCAAGGAGTCCAAGGAATTGTTTAATTTCTTTAGGAGTTCTAGGAATGGGATATTTTTGAATGGCCTGGATTTTATCGGGGTTTGGCTATATACCTTCGGTACTGATGACATGACCTAGGTACGCGGTCTCAAGTTTTAAGAACTCCGACTTATCTAACTAGATCTTAAAGTTAGAGTCTCTTAATCTTTGGAATACTTTCTCCAGGTTGTTCATGTGCTCCTGGAGGGATGTATTGAATATAATTATGTCATCTAAATACACAAGACATATAACGTTCTGGAGTCCTCTCAGTACGTTGTCCATTACCCGTTGGAATGTGGAAGGGGAATTTTTAAGTCCCATGGGCATTCTCAAAAACTCGAAGTGCCCATGTTCAACATTAAAAGCGGTCTTGGGAATATCATCAGGGTTCATCTCGACCTGGTAGAACCCTGAGGCTAGGTCGAGAGTGCTAAAATATTGCCTAACTTGTCCAGAACATCTGTGATGTTTGGGATAGGGTACTTGTCATCGATAGTTTTCTCGTTTAGCTTTCGAAAGTCAACGACTAGACGCCATTTTTGTTTTCCGGAGGCGTCAACCTTCTTTGGAACCACCCAAATTGGTGAGCTCCATGCGGACTCAGAGAGCCTAATGATTCCCTGATCTAACATCTTCGTTATTTGATCGCTAACTTCTTGGCGGTGTATGAATGGATTTCTGTAACTTTTTGTATAGATTGGAATTTCGTCTGTTGTTTTAATGCTCTGCTTTATCCTGTTAGTGAATGTTAGTGCCTCGCCTTCGATATAAAAGACGTCGGCGTACTTTGAACATAGGGCCAATAAGTTTGCCTTTTCCTCCTCATTTAAATGTTCGGTGCGTAACCGCGATGTAACATCCTTAGCGCGCGATGACATCTGCTCAGTGCTGATGCACTCAACATTAAATATCATTGCTTGAGTGGCATGATCTAGTGAAAATATTATATCATTATTGGTTGGGTTGGTTACTTCAACCAAGCCTCGGCTATTAGAAACGGTTGTAAGGCATTCTGATATGATACAATTACAAATTGTTTGTTCCTCTACGAGTGAGATTCTTCACCATCCGATGTGTTAACAGGTCATCATCTGCCTAGCCTTTTCCCAACTATGTTGGGGTCGGCTTCCAGTCTAACCGGATGCAGCTGAATACCAGTATTTTACATGGAGCGACTGCCTATCTGACCTCCACAACCCAGTAACTGGGTAATATGATACCCCTAGGTAAGACTGGTTGTCAGACTTTCGGGCTTCTGACGACCCGTAACGACTGTCAAAGATCCACGTATGACAGCCGGGACCAACGGCTTAACGTGCTTTCCGAGGCACGGAGGAGTCTCGGTGTGTAAAGATGGTCACCCATCCACGGACCAACCCCGGCAAGCGTAGCTTAACCTGTCGGATCGACCCGTGCGGCTGTTATTACTTAGCCACGAGCTCCTCCATGTGTGTCCTCGATGTGTTAACAGGTAATTTGATTAATTTGGAGCTTCCCGCTGGTACGAT
This sequence comes from Hoplodrina ambigua, assembly GCA_949774945.1. Classification (NCBI taxonomy): domain Eukaryota; kingdom Metazoa; phylum Arthropoda; class Insecta; order Lepidoptera; family Noctuidae; genus Hoplodrina; species Hoplodrina ambigua. The sequence goes on from OX458964.1 coordinate 17,993,928, forward strand.
TTCCTCATAAAGATTTAAATTTCGGGAATTATAAATTTGGATGGGATTAATTGCAAATTTAGTTATTAATGTTAGGTCTTTTAAATCTAGTTTGGCCTCCCACTTAGTAAGTAAATCCATTCCTATCAAACCGTCAAAACGATAGTGGAATCTGTATACGAACAATTTAATTGATTCCTTGTCACCAAATTCGGGAAAGCAGGGTAAGTTAATAGAGAAGTCATTTCTGCTTGTGGCGTGAACATTGGTAACCTCAAATGGATCGTAGTTAAGGGGTATTTGCGGGAAATAATTATGGACTGCCTCTGGACTGATGAACGATTGGTTTGCACCGGTATCTATGAGAAAGTTTAATGGAGGGTTATGGATACGAATGTATGGTAGTTGCCTTTGAGTCTGTAAGTTTAACCGTATCCTGAGTTGTTTGACTTCGGAGCTTTCTGAAAATCCTGAGTAGTCAAAGGTTGCTGGTGGTCAGTAGGGGCTGGCTTGCTATTGTCGTTAGTCCCGTCAGTCTGTTGCGGGGTGACGTCACAAGTACCGTCATTGTAATACAAATAATCAATGTTATAGTCTCCATAGTTATAGGGGTCCGTGTAGTAGTAGTCATATTGGTCGGGAAAATAAAAGTCATCTCCGTAATTCGAACATTCGTTCACATTTACGTCGCGCGTCTTAAGATAGTTAGTGGGTGGTAGATTTCCCTGTTGGGCCCAGTTCCAACTGTTAATAGCAGGTAGGGGCCTGGACACAAAATGGCTAACGCCATTCATTGGTTTTGGACCGTTATTCGGCGGAAAAGGACCTCTTGGGGGCATTCTGAATCCACAGCTACCCTGATAATTATTAGGTGGTGGCGCGCCGAATACTTGTTGCGTACGAGTCGGGCCACGTGGCTGCATGTTATACGGAGTGAACGGCATTCTAAATTGGTTCTGAGATGCCCAGGGCCGTAACATGAATTGAGGGCCCTGCGGTCTAGACGGGCCGGGCATATTAAAAGGATTAGATTTTAATGGGAAGTGCATACTATTCGGTTGGACAGGCATTTTAAAATTGATATCATTTCGTTGGTTATGCTGCATTTGACTTGAAGATTTTTTATCCGATAAGTTATCATTTCTGTTCTGCAAATACATGGTGTTACTCTCCTCATGCACAAACTCTAGAGCCTTCTCAATAGTTTCTGGCCTCATACATCTAATACGCGCACCTAAGGGATCTTTTAATCCGCGGAGATAGGCCTGCAAGGTCAGTTTACGATATAAATCGCGTTTGGCTGTAATAGTCGACTCCAGGGTGTCATGCAAGGAAACATATGTCATGACGGTGCTGAAAAGATTCTGGCAGCGCTCATAAAATTCCTGCGGCGTGCTAGAACCTTGTGTAAGCAAAGCCAGATCGTTATAGAGGGCGGTCTTATCTCGTTGGTCGGCGAAGTTATTAATAAGAGCACTACGAATGCCTACCCAATCTTTAGGTATACCGTTAGCGTTGATCAAACGGGCGGCGGGCCCCGTGACTTTATTCAATATGCCATTTAAGAGCGCTGATTGATTTATATCCTGCTGCCCTTCCTGGATAAACTGAGCTACTAGCTGGTCGCACAATTTGATGAACCTAGTAAGTACATTCGGGTTCCCATCAAAATCGGGAACTAAGCGGAGGGCTTTAAATATGGTATCTAAGTCTGCTATCTAAGGGTTCAATTCGAGGGTTCAAATTACGTCTAGAATCTATGCTACTGTTCCTACTACTAATTAACCTAGATGTACCTGATTTACATGGATTAAAAATTTTGGATAAATTATATTTAATCTACACACAAAAGGGAAGCAAGCAACCACTAGAAAATTCAGTGTACTTACATGAACATTCTGGTCTTCGTTGAGCGGTATCGATATCTGGATCTTCGGCGTAGTCTCGTAGTTCAGGATATCCCGGTACGACGTTGAAAGTCTATCGTAGCGAACGCGGTGCGATATGCCGGTAATCGCAAGCACGACCCGGGAATCCTACCGACTGCGCCAATTACGTAGACTGCAGCCGAAGGACTCAAAAAAAACCGAATTTATTACAAACTAATTTATTCGACTCAAAGTTACAAATAATATAATTATGTGCTAAATATGACTGCCTCGTTGGTCTAGTGGTCGCAAGCGCGACTGCTGTGCATGACGTCTTGGGTTCGATTCCCAGGTCGGGCAAAGTGTTATTGGGTTTTTCCATCAGGAATTTCTCAGTAGCAGCCTCGGAGTCTGGATTTGTGCCCGGTTGATGGCAACAGGCTCGCCCCCTATTATTTGGGACTAAAAACATAACTGGCGAAATGTGGGTGTACTAATGGGTACACCTCTGCCTAACCCTTCGGGGATTACAGACGTGATGTTATGTTATGTTAAATGGTAATATTTAAAAAAAAAATGTTTGAAGTAAAAGTTTGTTTCTGTATCACTCCAACATAAATTCTTCCTAATCGATCAACATTTTTGCCTCTTTTGATAGGAAGGAATCGTTAGGAAAATGACCATTTTATATCTCAAGGATTCTTTAAAACAATAACAAATTGCAAAAATATATTACGTAAAAAAATCGCATAATAGAAAGTAAAGTTTTTAAAGTGGAGCTCATATCAATTTCAAGAAATTTTAAAAATATAACAAAAAATCTGTGAAGGATCGCAAATCAATATTTTTAACGTCTCTATTTGGGCCACCTGCTGAATGTTAAAAATTAAATTATAAATAATTAAAAAACTATTATTTGTCGCTGCTCCTCCCGCGTCTATATCTGCATCGCACCGGCTACGCATGGACCTAACCAAGACTTCACACAAGTTTGAACCCCTTAATGCAGGCTTGTTCGCAATGGGTGACAAGTGCTTCCTTGTTTCAATGCAAACTAATAGTTCCGAATAGTTTGCATTGAAACATCAAATTCTTGTGCGAAATTGCGAGTAGGTGTAAATCGGCTTTCTTGAAATGTAGCTGATTATTTATATGTCGGAGAAAGCGATAACTTTTAAACATCAAGTTGCTGATTTGACTATTGTAGTAGGGGTAAACGCCGTGACGTCAGATGTTGTTTTAATGGCGGCACGTGGACAGAGTCGTTTTGTAGAGTGGGGATTGTGCCGAGATCACTTTGGCTCAAAACTCCAACCCGGTCACTCCTTCAGAACGAAACTGTCGGTTTGCCCATTTTGTTTTGAGTAATTATTTGTTAGTGATATTTAATGTGAATTTGTGTTAAAAATAAACTGTGATTTTTGTGTACCGAAACCGAAACTATTATTTTACCATGAACCCGGTACCACCGAACCCTAATAACAACAGCGATATCGCTCAGCCATCGTTTACGCCGTCATCAGAAGTGGGATCTGGACTCGATTCCCACTGGCGTGCTATGTTCGAGATGCAGCAGAAGAACATGATGCAGCTGATCGAAGCCATCAGGACACCAGCAGTGGCACCTCATATCACGCTGCCAGAAATTAATCCGGAGCTACCAGATACCGATCCACGTGTTGATGCGATACTATCGATATTTGCCTCGATGAACGTCCACTGGAGGGTGCATGGCTTATTATAGCTCTGAGCAAAGCCCTGAAAGGTAATGCGTCATCGTGGCTGTCGCAGATTTCGCATGCAGGTATGACTGGCAGCATTTCCGCGACTTATTCCTTGCGCGTTATGCATCCACTGAAACTCTTGCTGCATGGCTTGTTAACATCCACAACGGCCGGCCGAAGGAGGGCGAATGTCTCGCAGCGTACGCCTAATGACTACCCTGTTGGCTCGATGGAAGAATCGAAGCCATGAAGAAATAGCCACGTCGTATGTGCTGGCTCATGTCTCGCAGTTCGACTCTCGGCTTAATCGCTTGGCCTTTACTAGCGAAATAACGTCACGCAACAAGTTACTGCAGGAGATTAAGGCGAGTGCAAGTATGAAGCGGAAGTTCGATCGCAGTACCGGTGATGGCGCCACTGATGCAAAGCGTTTTAAGCCACAAACTTCCACTATGTTCACGTGCCATAAGTGCGGAAAACCGGGACACAAAGCGGTGAACTGTCGTTGGAAGTTTACGCAGCCTGCTGGAGTTAACGTCCAGAAAACTACACCGGCGGCGACTTCATCGGGTTCCAGCAAGAGAGTAACGTGTTTCCGTTGTGGAGAAGCCGGACACGTCTCTACGAACTGCCAACGCGGCAGTGCGGGTGGCGCGTCATCGTCTGCGGGCAGCGCTGCCAACACAACGGCGGAGCGACGCGTCGATAGCTGCGAAACAGCAGGTGTTTGCGGGTAATTGGAACAATCCGGTGAGTCGTACTATTTTATTTTGATTCCGGTGCCGAATGCTCTCTTGTCAAACAATCTATTAGCCGTTACTTCAACGGTCAACATGTTTATTCGATAGTTCGTATAAAACGTATCGGTTGTGCTAATGTAAATTGTACCGAACAAATTCTTTGCGACGTTTTTATTAATAGTCATTGTTTACCGATTTTATTTAATGTTCTACCCGATAATTATTTGAAATATAATGTAATGATCGGACGCGAAATTTTAAAATTAGGTTTTACAATTAACATGACCAGATCTTCCTTAATTATTTCTAAACAAAAAAGTGTAGCGGTTTGTAGTTATGAAAATAATCGGTTACTTTGTTTTAATGATGTCGATACCGATATGCAAAATAGGGACCCTTTGATATCGTTGTTGAATGAATATTCCCATGCTTTTATTTACGGGTTACCCCGTACACGTGTTACTTCTGGTGAACTGAAAATTAGGCTTCAAGACCCGAACCCAGCCCAGACGAAAGGCAAGTAGTGCGATCTAAGGTTAAGGAATTATTAGACGCTAATATCATTCGGCCTAGTCAGTCCCCTTTTGCAAGTCCTATTCTTTTGGTTAAGAAACGTGACGGTTCTGATCGTATGGTAGTAGATTATCGGGAACTAAATTCCAATACTATCCCTGACCGGTTTCCATTGCCTCTTATAGTTGATCAAGTGGCTAGGTTATCAGGCGCGAATTTTTACTCCTGTCTAGACTGCGCAAGTGGCTTTCATCAAATTCCAATTCGGGATCCCGATAGTATCGAACGTACTGCCTTCATTACGCCTGATGGGCAGTTTGAATACTTGGCTATGCCGTTTGGTCTTCGAAATGCACCTAGTGTTTTCCAAAGATCGGTGTCAAATGCCCTTGGTGACTTGGCTTTCTCTTACGTGGTCTTATACATTGATGACATCCTCATACCGTCAGTATCTGAGGAGGAAGGTATCAATAGGCTGCGCGAAGTTTTAGAAGCACTGACTAAAGCCGGATTTTCTCTTAATATTTCGAAGTGTTCATTTTTGAAACGAAAAATTTTTGAAGCCCTAATTAAATTACCTACCCCTGACAATATTCATCAGCTTAGACAATTCATTGGCCTTGCTTCATACTTTCGTAAGTTTGTTAAAGGTTTCTCTCAAATTATGTCCCCTCTGTTTTTATTGACAACTAGTAAGAAATTCATTTGGAAATTAGAACACGAGCAGATAAGACAACAAGTTATTTCAATTTTAACTACTAAGCCTGTCTTAATTATTTTTAACCCTGAGCACCCAATTGAATTGCATACTGATGCAAGTGCTGATGGGTATGGCGCTATTCTTTTTCAAAAAGTAAATAATGAACTTTTGGTTGTCGAGTATCGAAAGCCGAGTCAAAATACCACTCATATGAGCTGGAGACTCTGGCCGTAGTAAACGCAATTAAACACTTTCGTCATTATTTACAAGGACGATATTTTGAAGTTATTACCGATTGTAATTCATTGAAAGCTTCGAGAAACAAAATTGATATTACACCATGTGTTCATCGTTGGTGGGCTTTCTTTCAAGCATTTGACTTTCAAATCTTTTATCGCGAAGGTCGTCGTATGGCACATGTCGATTTCCTTTCCCGAAATCCATTGAGTAGTACTTCTGAGCAAAAAGGTATGCAAAAAATCGAGCAGAAACGTGTTGATTCGCTACTTTATCACAAAATTGGTTATTAGCCGAACAATTACGTGATCAAGAGATTCAATCGTTGGTCACCAAACTTAAAGAAAGTCAGTTTCAACCGGACGTTGCCAAGACTTACGAATTGCGTTTGGGTGTATTGCATCGCAAAGTAAAACGTAACAATCGTACTCGCTGCCTCCCTATAGTCCCACGTGCTTTCAGATGGTCGGTTATTAACCATGTGCACGAGTCACTTATGCACCTTGGTTGGGAAAAGACACTTGAAAGGGTATACGAACTCTACTGGTTCGAACATATGGCTAAGTATGTTCGTAAGTTTACCGATGGATGTATAACCTGCAAAGTGTCTAAATCTCATTCCGGGCGTATACAGGCCGAACTTCATCCGATCCCCAAAATTAGTGTTCCGTGGCATACAGTTCACGTTGATATAACCGGCAAGCTTAGTGGTAAAAACGATTCTAAAGAGTACGTCATAGTTTTAATTGATGCTTTCACTAAATTTGTTCTTTTGTATCACACTCTTCGAATCGATTCAGCTAGCGCAATTAAAGCTCTAAAGTCTAGTGTATCGTTGTTTGGAGCACCCACTCGCGTTATTGCTGACCAAGGTCGATGCTTCGCCAGCAAAGATTTTAAAGATTTTTGCGAGTCCCACGGTATAAATTTGCATTTGATTGCGACGGGATCAAGCCGCGCTAACGGGCAAGTCGAAAGGATTATAAGTACACTCAAAGGCATGTTGACTTCGGTAGAGACATCCGATCGATCTTGGCATTAAATTGTTCTGTCCACCGTGTCATAAAAGCAAGCCCCCTCGAACTTTTGATAGGCCGCGTAGCTAGACCCCTAAATCTTTTAACGTTAGACGATACCGAAACGGAGATTAACCTTGACGAGACGAGAGAGCAAGCGGTAATAAATATTGACAAAAGTGCAAATTATGAAAAATCTAGATTTGATAAAGGTAAAGCTAAGTTGGTAAAATTTGATGTTGGTGATTTGGTTTTAATTCAAAATGAAGAACGGAATCAGACTAAATTAGACCCCAAATATAAGGGACCGTTTAAAGTTGTAGAAGTACTTGACGGTGATCGTTATCTTTTAAAATCTTTGAATGGTAATAGAACCTACAAGTACGCTCACGATCGTACGAAAGATGCCTCTAAGTAATGTTCCTAATGAGTACGGTGATGAAAGTACCTCCACCGAGTAGTAGACACATACCATGGCTATTTGATCGCACCGTACGCACTAGTCTGTAGTCGTAACTGCAGCTCACTTGTGAGCTGTTCAGGGGGCGATGGGCAGCTCTAGTCTATTGTTGTTTTGGTCTTGTACTAATCTGGGAGTCGCAGACTCTATGTGATGTGTGTGATCGTATCACATGAGGTGATGACGATATGGGTGGCATAAGTGTCACTAGCTGCTGCGGCAGCTGGGCCATGAGCGTTGTATGTGATCGAAGTTGATTTAGTTGCTGAGTAAATATGATGGAGACTTAGAGGAACCTTTTGTTTGACAACTGTTATTTTCGAGTTATGCGTTTCCTTAAAGATGTGGTCAGGTTGACCGAGCCTGTACTGTTGCTCCAAATTTGACCGTTTGGTTACAGGTACTCACGAGGACGTGTAACTTGTCAGGCTGGCCGTGTCGGAGAAAGCGATAACTTTTAAACATCAAGTTGCTGTTTTGACTATTGTAGTAGGGGTAAACGCCGTGACGTCAGATGTTGTTTTAATGGCGGCACGTGGACAGAGTCGTTTTGTAGAGTGGGGATTGTGCCGAGATCACTTTGGCTCAAAACTCCAACCCGGTCACTTCTTCAGAACGAAACTGTCGGTTTGCCCATTTTGTTTTAAGTAATTATTTGTTAGTGATATTTAATGTGAATTTGTGTTAAAAATAAACTGTGATTTTTGTGTACCGAAACCGAAACTATTATTTTACCATGAACCCGGTACCACCGAACCCTAATAACAACAGCGATATCGCTCAGCCATCGCTTACGCCGTCATATATAATAAAAACATGTAGAAATATAATCAGAGGTTTTCATCTAAAAACTCTTTCAAATTATAATAAGCCTTATCTGCTAGGAAATTTATTACTTTTTTTTAAGGCTATATCATTTAACTGCTAACTTCACGTTATTGCGACCGATATGACTCTTCTCGTTTTTTAGTTATGTTTACCCTACTGACTTCAGTTATTTGTTTTCTGTTTTGGAGATATGACTCAAATAGTTTTAATACATTACCTCTAATACCATATGCTTCGAGTTTCTATAGTAAAATATTGTGTTGAACGTAATCAAATACCTGAGTCGTATCGCAAAATATACTGCACACCGATTTATTTTGATCCATATTCGACATCACTATGTATAAAAAATCATATATTGCCATATTAATAGTCTTTTTTCCCCTGAAACCTTTTTGTTCATTGAAATGAAATGAAATGAAATCATATTTATTCAGTAAATTGGTTATGATTAACACTTTTACACGTCACATTTTAAACTAGATGAGTCCAGTGTTTCCTAGCCGACTGCTCTGAGAAGAAACACCGAAACAAACTCAGAGGTCAAAGTCTCTTTTAAAGTCCATACAATTACTTGTATTGGTCAAATCATATGCGAACCAAGTAGGTTAATGTCCGAGGTGGTCTCTTGAGGAGAGAGGCACACAAGTTTGAGTCGGCCAGTCCAGTCAATGCACGCATTTGTCAGAAATCGTCAAGCTCGACTCAGAATTTAAGGAGCTCAACTCAATTGCAGAGGATCTTGTTGCGTTCTAAATATGAGTTGAGTTGTTTATAAATATATTTTTCAAATATTTTAGAGATTAGTATTATACAGTCTGTTAGTGTGAACACCGTTATCACTAAGGCCATATTTACTTGATGAATTTGTAGGGTTCACCCTACCACATAGTTTACTTATATTTATTATATAAACCCACACAAAATAACACAACATAAACACAGCCACACTATTATTATCATTTAGGTTTATTAATAACACTACTCATTCATTCACGGCATCTATAATGTTTACATTATACTGTCGGATGATGTTGAGGGACCATGCCCACGATCACGCGGGACTAGCGTGATAGTGACGTACTTACGTACCTGCGCGCCAGGGAGCTAGCGGCGGCGACACGCGCGCCGAGAGCTTAGAGGTCAGTCGGTCAACGACCTTGCCGCTAACTACTGCACCCGCGCTTGCGCTAATTACTTTTGTGAATATCGTCCTTTGAATCTCGAGGATTGTTATTGTTACAGTATTGTTTACGTGGATTTGTTATTTGTGTATGTACTGTGAATGTGTTTACTGTGTGTCTACTGTCCCTATACTCCTTCTGTGCTCCTGTATTTATTGTGTTGTGATACGGACATTATATTACCTACGTAAGTGAATACTGACTTTTATTACACCTTACCGAACGTACCACTCCGTACAACGTACCCTACGCGTACCAAACTGGTGACCCCGTACAGAACATTTTACATAAAATGAGTGACAGTGAGACTGAACACACCGCGTCGTCGCAGCCCGCCAGCCACGTAACACACCGCGCGCGCGGCCAAGCGTCTCTCGGGTCCAAAGGTCTAATCAGCCGACGTGTACCGCGGCAACTTACACTTGCCGCCGTTTTGGCCCGAGGAGCCCGAAATTTGGTTTGCGCAAATCGAGGCGCTGTTCGAGAATGCGGGGGTGTCCAGTGACGCCGCAAAATATAATTACGTCTTGGGTAATTTGGACACCCAAGTTTCGAAGACAATGAAGGACTTCATTGGGGCCCCCCCCGCCACCAACCGGTACCAGTCGCTCAAGGCGGAGCTGGTGCAAAGACTTTCGGTCACCCAGGATCAGAAGGCGAAGCAGCTTCTGATGCGCGAGGAGCTCGGGGACCGGAATTCGTCCCAGTTCCTCCGACACCTGCAGGGGTTGGCAGGACCTGCAATGCCTGAGGACTTCCTGCGCACCGTCTGGAGCAGCCGACTCCTCACCAGCATCCAGCCCCTCCTCGCATCGCAGCCCCACAGCACCCTGGAAGCGCTGGCCGCACTGGCTGACCGCGTCCAGGACATGGTCGCGCCAGTTCCGCACGTCGCAGCAGTCGCGCCGGCACCCCATGTCGCAGCAGCCTCGCCAGCCGGACCCACGGTCAGTGAGTTAGCAGCCGAGATCGCTGAGCTAAAGGCTGCCATGAGGGACCTTACGCTGCAGCTGCGGGACAGCCGATCGCGGAACCGCTCCCACAGCCGTGGTCGAGACGCACGACGGCACTCACGCAACCGCTCGTCGACCCGCTCCAACTCCAGCTACCGGCAGCATCCCGTCTGCTGGTACCACGCAATGCACGGCGCGAAGACGAAGCGCTGCATCAGGCCCTGCGACTTCCAGCAGGGAAACGCCGCGGGCAATCGGTGATGGCGACGGATGATTGCCCACGCTCGACTGGTCGCCTGTTCGTCACGGACCGGACCACCAAGACGCAGTTCCTGGTTGACACAGGTAGCGACCTCTGCGTCTACCCACGTCGTCTATTAAGTGACCGTCGCGAGTGCACAAACTATGACCTAGTGGCCGCGAATGGGACGCCCATTAAAACGTATGGTCTTGTGGAGGTGAATTTAAATTTAGGACTCCGTAGGGACTTTAAGTGGCGTTTTGTTGTTGCCGAGGTAACCAAGCCAATTATCGGCGTAGATTTTTTAAGCTTTTACTCGCTAGTCGTTGACTGTCGTTATCAAGGACTAGTCGATAGTAGTACTAACTTATTTACAGTAGCCTTGAATCACTCAGACTCATCTTTATTTTCTGTAAAAATTTCTTCTGGTGATTCGAGGTACCATAAAATTTTGGACGGGTTCCCCGACATCACCCGGCCTGCCGGTACACTACGCACTACACCACATAACACCGTACACCACATCCGCACGACCCCAGGTCGTCCAGTCTCATCTCCATTTCGGCGACTAGCGCCGGACAAACTAAAAATTGCCCAGCGGGAGTTCCAGCTGATGCTGGACAACGGAACTGCTAGACCGTCCGAGAGTCCATGGGCATCACCACTTCATCTCGCACCCAAGAAGGACAACGGTTGGCGAACCTGTGGTGATTACCGGATGCTCAACGCCCGGACCGTTCCTGACAGGTATCCGATCAGGCACATTCATGACTTCTCGCACAGCATTTCCGGTTGCACAATTTTTAGTACTATAGACCTGGTGAAGGCCTACAATCAGATACCTGTCAGTCCAGACGACATTCCGAAGACGGAAATCACCACACCGTTCGGCCTGTACGAATTCCCGTACATGACGTTTGGTTTGCGTAACGCAGGCCAAACTTTTCAACGTTTTGTCGACGAGATGACCAGAGGTTTGGACTTCTGCTACTGCTACTTGGATGACTTCTTGATCTTCTCTAGGTCACAGGCGGAGCACGAGGAGCATCTCCGCATTATATTCGGCAGGATAAAGGACCACGGCATGCTGGTCAACACGTCCAAGTGCGTTTTCGGTGTTCCGGAGGTAACCTTCCTAGGCTACCACATCTCCGAAAAGGGCACCAAACCACTGGACTCCAAGGTCGACGCTATCAGCAGCTTCCCACCGCCCAAAGACGTCCGTCAGTTGCGCCGATTCCTGGGTATGCTTAATTTTTACAGGCGTTTCATACCCCACGCAGCACAGATCCAGGCGCCGCTTCACGCCCTCTTGGTTGGCAACGTAAAGGGCTCGCAACCCATATGCCTTGCGGACAATACTTTGCAAGCATTTGAGGACTGCAAGGCTAGCTTAGCTAACGCTGCTCTTCTAGCTCACCCCGATTGCAATGCCAATCTCGCGTTAGTTACTGACGCGTCGGATAACGCCATCGGCGCGGTGTTACAGCAGCTTTGCGATGATGGCTGGCAGCCTTTAGCTTTCTTCTCTAGGAAGCTCAGCCCTTCACAAACCAAGTATTCTCCCTATGACAGGGAACTGCTGGCCATCTACGAGGCCATCAAATACTTCCGCCATTTACTCGAGGCCAGGCACTTCGTCGTGTACACGGACCACAAGCCGATCAGTTTCGTATTCCACGAGAGGAAGAAAAACTGCTCGCCTAGACAGTTCCGTTACCTCGACTTCATAGCCCAATTCACCACCAACATAAGGCACATTTCCGGTAAGGACAATGTCGTAGCCGACCCCTTATCACGTGTGGAAGCGGTACAGGTGCCGGTTAGCTTTGATACTCTCGTGGAATCGCAAACTTCGGATCCGGAGCTGTCCCAGCTACTGCAGGAGGGATCATCGCTGGATTTGCAGAAGGTGCAGGTCCCAGGGGAGCGTACTTCAGTGTACTGCGATGTCAGTACAACGCCTCTCAGACCATTTGTGCCCGTCACGCTACGGAAGCAAGTCTTCGACAGCTTGCACTCCCTCAGTCATCCTGGCGTCGCAGCGTCCGCCAAGTTGATCGCGGAACGCTTCGTTTGGCCAGGCATTAGGAAGGTGCAGGGAGTGGGCACGAGCTTGTCTCGAGTGCCAGCGGGCCAAGGTTAGCCGACACGTTTCTGCGCCATTAGGGTCGTATCACCTCCCACGTGCAAGGTTCACCACTGTCCACATCGACCTCGTGGGCCCGCTCCCAATTTCGCAAGGCTTCAGGTACTGTCTGACGGCAGTCGACCGTTTTACCAGGTGGCCGGAGGTCGTACCTATCGTCGACATAACGGCCGAGACAGTAGCTAAAGCGCTGCTATCAGGATGGATTGCCCGGTTTGGTTGTCCCGCAGACATAATTACGGACAGAGGTCGACAGTTTGAGTCGGCCTTATTTGAACAACTGGCCAGATTAGCCGGTTTTCAGCACAAGCGGACAACGGCATACCATCCTGCTTGTAATGGCATGGTGGAGCGTTTTCATTGGCAACTCAAGGCGTCCATTATGTGCCATGCAAACGACAAGTGGACAGAGGCATTGCCGTGGGTATTGCTTGGTATACGGAGCGCATTCAAGAAGGATGTCCAAGCGTCTTCAGCCGAACTTGTTTATGGCGAACCGCTAAGACTCCCAGGTGAATTCTTCACTCCTAGTGACGAGGGAACGACCGACGTCACAGACTTCGCCGCGCGCATCCGCAGGTTTGCCCGTAACCTGTAACCAACCCCAGCATCCCGCCACAACAAGCCCAGCATTTTTGTTTATAAGGATCTGCAGACCACTGATCACGTGTTCCTTCGTGAAGACGCATTACGTGGCGCACTGCAACCAGCGTACACAGGTCCTCACAAAGTTCTGCAAAGGGGAGACAAGGTCTTCCGCATCTTATTTAAGGGCAGACAGGTCACGGTCTCAATCGACCGCCTTAAGCCAGCATACACTTTGGCAGACAAAGCTGATCCCGAAGAGGTCACTCCACCTAGCAGTAGTAAGGAGTACACCACTCGCTCAGGTCGTCATGTCAGGTTTCCGGATTTTTATCGCCCTTGACGGTCTCTGGAGGGGGGTGATGTAGGGTTCACCCTACCACATAGTTTACTTATATTTATTACATAAACCCACACAAAATAACACAACATAAACACAGCCACACTATTATTATCATTTAGGTTTATTAATAACACTACTCATTCATTCACGGCATCTATAATGTTTACATTATACTGTCGGATGATGTTGAGGGACCATGCCCACGATCACGCGGGACTAGCGTGATAGTGACGTACTCACGTACCTGCGCGCCAGGGAGCTAGCGGCGGCGACACGCGCGCCGAGAGCTTAGAGGTCAGTCGGTCAACGACCTTGCCCCTAACTGCTGCGCCCGCGCTTGCGCTAATTACTTTTGTGAATATCGTCCTTTGAATCTCGAGGATTGTTATTGTTACAGTATTGTTTACGTGGATTTGTTATTTGTGTATGTACTGTGAATGTGTTTACTGTGTGTCTACTGTCCCTATACTCCTTCTGTGCTCCTGTATTTATTGTGTTGTGGTACGGACATTATATTACCTACGTAAGTGAATACTGACTTTTATTACACCTTACCGAACGTACCACTCCGTACAACGCGTACCAAAAATTATAAAAATGTTAATTTGAATTTAAAAATAAATAAACGAATATTTCTCTCAAAAATTAAAAAAGCTTCTGTCCGACACCGTCCGTAAATTCATGGATACTATGCGCCCGAGTTACGTCACGCGCACGGCGCGCGAGATACGTTACGTCATGCGCAGGGCGTTGACCTGCAGCACTGGCAGTTATAACTACCAACTTAAGCTTTAACTAATTACATCATTGTAATAAAAACACAATACACGTAACCTGTTATGTAACTTTCCCTTCATACTTTTCCTGGCTTAGGACAGGCAAAAATACCTACCTTGTGTTGCCTGACGAGTCCAAATGGAAGTTACATTTAACAATAAAGAAAAAAAAATACAAACAACTGGGTAGGTATTTTTGGCGTATTTAAAAGTTAATCACATTTTTATCTACAGTTTAATTAAAAATTACTTACTGGTTTTATTTACACTGATTGAATATCTACACAAATTTGAATTTAATTTTACACTTACACTAATCTCAAAAGCCACGCCTCTGAGCATGGGCCGGCACGGTGAACTGGCCATAGGTACGTAACCTTTGAGTAGCCGTAACATCGTTTTTTGGTTTGGCACAGGTTGTCTAGGGAATACCTCTGCGTACATTCTTCGAGCCTCGGTTAGGTTATCACCCGACGCGGCATAAACCCGAACCATTTCGGTCCACTGTACGTTTGTGTACGACATAACCTACACCCACCTAACCTAATTACACAAACTAAACACTTGCACGAAAAAACTACACAAATGAGCGGTGGCGCGCGGGCGGCGCGGGCGCGAGCGCTGCGCGTGAGCAAGCGTGACGTCATGTACCATCGACCACGAGGCTGCGGACAGACTAAGGCGCTTTGCACACGGAGCAACTTTTGCAGCAACTGGCAACTGGCAACTTACTGGCAACTCGCAGTTTACATGTAATTCAATTGGACTGCGCACACAGAGCAACTTAAGTTGCGAGTTGCGGCAATCGTCAACAGTTTTCAGTTGCGGCAACTAGCAACTTATTTAGTTGCTAGTTGCCGCAACTAGCAACTGTCAAATATTCGATTTCACACCCTCCCTCCCTCACCCTGTGCCCGGCATAGTGTTGCCATTAACTTAGTGGTTTTTCCCACTAAGCAAACACTTCTTTTTGGGATACTGTGTAAAATGCTATAATAAAATACCTCTTGATTAAATTTTAAATTTTTTCTTGGTTTAAAACTTAAACCATGCATAAATCGCACACTATCTAATCAAGCATTATTATAAGTTAGATGATTATATCACGGACAAAAATGCTTGGCTAAATGCTAGTCCTGCTCCACAGCCACTCGGGCTCACTAAATAGGATTGTTTTTTAAGAGAATGATGTTTCTTACCCTCTTTTTTGTCGACCTGAATAACTTGTACCGTTATCAGTACTTTTTTAATACTTCATACCAAAACTTTTAGGGTTTTTTTTTTGTTTCATTCTAACTGATGTAACTGACGCCATTCATCATTTATTTGCGGGATAGTTAATTATACTTACCGAGTAAAATATTGTTTTCATTTAGCAAAAATTTTCTTTTTTTTTTAAATCATCAACCTAAAACTTGCCCACTAAAAAATCCACAAGCCACCAGATACAAATTCTGACCACCAGATGGGAGTCTCTATCCACCAGATCTAGTGGTAATACCGCTAAGTTTGCAACACTGCAACTCGGCTAAAAAAATTGCTTACAAATTGCCAAAAAGTTGCGGCAACCGGCAACTTTATGGCAACTAGCAACTTTTACAGGAAACTTTTAAAAAGTTGCCAGTTGCGGCAACTTAAGTTGCTCCGTGTGCAAAGCGCCTAAGGGGCGTGGAGCGTAGACGGTGTGGGGGGATCGAGCACCGTCGCGCGCGTGGCTTGCGGATTGTTTGATCTAGCGCTGTGTTTCCCGCGCGTATACGGTGAAATAGTTTTGAGGAAAAATGAAGACTTAACTTAAAAAAAATAATGTTATTTTTTTTCATTGAATTTACGTTCTATAAGTGAAACTAAACCACTGGTTCCAAGGATAACGGTTGTTTACACTAACAGTCTGTATAGTTGGATTGAGTATTTTTATGGAAATTCCATCGTAACCTACACTATTTGTATTTTTGAGTGACGATATTATTTTTATTACCCCCTTTAGAAATCGATTTTATTTTAAAAGCAAATGTACCATTAAATAATGTAAAAATAACTAAATTTAACTTCAAAGCGGCTGATTACATATTAATAAATAAAAAAATTCGAGAAATAAACTGGATAGAGCGACTGCAATCATGTGCACATGTTGATCAAATGATAGAGGTGCTTTATAAATCCATTCAAGCAATTATTGATTAGTATATTCCTAAAATTAAGTGTGTAAACAAAAAATATCCCCCATGGTACTCTAAAACTTTAGTAAAAGTTCTCAACGAAAAAGAAAAGCTACGACAACGTTATAAAAAGTACAATAATCCGCGAGATGAGATTGAGTACAGAATACTCGATGAAAGAGCACGATCAATAATTAAGAGTTGTTACAACAAATATGTCAATTCTGTGGAGAGTAACATCCGGACAAAGCGTTCTGGTCCTTCGATAAGACAAAAAAATATAAATCTAACTCGATCCCATCCGAAATAACACTTAACGATTCAAAAGCTACGACGGGCGATGAAATATGCAAACTCTTCGCTACTCAATTCTCGTCTATGTTTTCAGTCGCTAGCAGAAATACTAGTACAGAAACAAATGCCCAAATATTTCCCCAATTTATTCTCAATAAAATTGTTTTTACTGAAAGGGAAGTTTCTAAAGTATTGAGCAGAATTGATGTTACCAAAGGTGCAGGACCGGACGGGTTACCTCCACGTTTCATAAAAAAATGTGCACGTAATTTGACATACCCCTTAACTTTAATTTTTAACAAATCGCTTGAAACTTCTACATTTCCTACAGAATGGAAAAAGGCTAACGTAGTGCCGATATTCAAAAAAGGTACTAACGCAGATGCAAAAAATTATAGGCCAATCTCTATTTTGTCCACATTCTCAAAACTTTTTGAATCACTGGTCTGCCCCATATTAACATCCCATGTTGAAACACAACTCACTCCTCAACAGCATGGTTTCTGCCGCAACAAATCCACCGTCACCAATTTGGTATCATATCTTGACGAGGTCTGTGTGAGCGTTGACTCTGGCCAACGGGTAGACGCCTTGTATACTGATTTCAGCAGCGCATTTGATAAAATCGACCATGAAATCATATTGCTAAAACTACATGATTTCGGCATACATGGACCCTTGCTAGAGTGGTTCAGATCATATTTGTGTAAGCGAACACAAATAGTGGTGGTAAATGGGTATCAATCTCCGGAGTATGTTGCAACTTCCGGTGTGCCCCAGGGATCTCATACTGGGCCTATTCTCTTTCTTGTCTTCATTAACGACATAGTGGTTACATCAAGCATAGCAAGTGTTCCTTGTTTGCCGACGATCTTAAAATCTATCGTCAAATAAAAACTCAAGAAGACATTGCTTTGCTTCAATCTGACCTCAATTCATTGCAAAACTGGTGTGCGGTGAATGGAATGGTTTTGAATGCGAGCAAATGTTATCACATATCATTCACTCGAAAAAAGCACCCCATACAATCAACGTACTCCCTCAACGGAACTTCATTGCAACAAGTAAAAAACATACGGAATCTAGGTGTAATACTTAGCAGCGATCTTTCATTCACCGCACATATCAACATTATTAAGAAGGCAATGAGAATGGTTGGGTTTATCACCAGAGTTGGTAAAGAATTTAAGGGAGTTGAGGCATTGAAACTTTTATATAACACCTTTGTCCTCAGTCTTGTAGAATATGCGTCTCCCGCCTGGAGTCCGACCTACAAGACTCACATAGACCGTATCGAACGCATACAGAAAAAATTTACGAGGTCATTGCGATTCAAAGATCATAAATGCCCTTACAGGGCAGACAACGGGGAACGCCTAGGCTACTTCAAATTCTACTCATTAAAACGACGCAGAGTTCTAATCGATCTGACAACGCTCTATAAAATTATTAATGGTAGAACATCAACTCCAGATCTTCTTAATAAAATCAACCTAGACGTACCCCGTTATTCACACCTCCGGTCAAAGCGAACCATCGCGACGTTTGCTACTATACCTTGTCGCACAAACCTGGGTCAACATGCTCCCCTCAACAGAATGTTGAGTTTTTACAACAGAGCCTACTCCATCGATAGCACTATCGACATCTTCTGTAATAGCTTGCCCGTATTCAAATCAAAAGTAATTAAAATGAATCTGTGATCAGCTTCTCCCGTATAATACCAATGCGTTGTTTTAATTAATTGTAAATCTATTGTAATGTTATTATTATTGTATTTTAATTTAATGTAATTAATGTAATTTTTTTATTTTTTATTGTTAAACCATTCTTATTTTAATTTATTTATAACTTAACTTTGTTTTCGATGTGAATCCATTTAATTAACAATCTATATTGTCTCTGATGCTTTATTTTTAAGGAATTATTGACCTTTTAGTAATAATGTTGTGTATGCCTTTAAGTGATGTATTTACACAGTTTTGAAAATTTGCAATTACTAGCTGTTGAATTTGTAAATATGTCGTTGGTATGCCTTGCATAAATAAATAAATAAAAACACATTTGACAGATTAAATGATTTAAAAAGATTTAATAACCTACTGCTATTTGAATTGTTTTCTAAAATATTAATATTAAAGTCACCACAGATTATTGTTGATTGATTTATTATTACCAGTTGCAAGATTGTCAAAACGTCTTCCATTATATATATTACTACCATCATGAAATCTAGTTAAATGGCTCTATTAATCTAGAACTAAAATACCTGTTATAGGTTTTTTTATTTATACATGAAACAGCTGAGCCTGTATCTATCTCCATATCAATATAGGTGTCATCCACAAGCAATGACAAGCTTACCGGGTTATACCCGTTCAAACACAGTTGGTGTAATTCCTCCCCTAGCTCATCCGAACTGGAGTCCTCGCCTCCTTCTCCCGGCTGCTGGCTCCTGGTAGTCTCCACGTGGTTCACTCCTCTCCTCTTTCCTTTTTCTGTGCTTGCCCCTGACCGGGAACAGATGCGTCTCAAATGCCCAGTTTGCTTGCATTTGCTGCATACAAAGTTTCTATAGCGGCACTGGTCGCTAGTATGCCCGCGCCACCTGCAGCGCCTGTGCAGCTACCGGTGCGTTTGTCTGTGTCCGGCGCCCCGCGCTCGTGGCTCCCGCGCTGATTACGCCCACGTTTTGCCCTCAACGAGTGGACTGTTGCTGGTACCTCCGCGCTCGCCTTGGGCTTAACCACCGCCGCATCTCGTTCCGTCGCTTCCAACCCACAGACCAATTTCACCGCCCCTGCGTACGTCAAACTGTCCTCTGCAAATAATCTTTGTCTGATGACGTCGCTTTTTACTCCGCATACAAACTGATCTCGCAGATTCTCTTCTAAGTTCCCGCCAAACTCAAATGTTTTTGATAGCTTTTTAATCTCGGTGAGGTATTGCGTTATACTTTCATCGTCTTTCTGGCTTCTTTGACGAAATCGGTAACGCTCCGCCATGATCGCTGGCTACGGTTGAATGTGATTTTTCAAAATTGTAACTGTAATTTTCGTAGGTTATTCCCGACGGTTTGCTTGGGCTACACAAAGTACTCAGTAACTCATATGTCTCGTCACCAACGCCGGTGATCAAGATCGCCAAACACATGTCCTTTTCCACTTTATTAACTTTAAAATACATCTCCAACCGTTCCACGTACAAGGTTCGATTCCTGTGATAACGTCAAAGTCTCTTATTTTTCCTATTCTTCCCGACATTTTTTATTTTTATTTTAACACAATTTACTGAGTGTGATAGATTATTCAAAATATTTGGACTAAATATTCAAAACAAATACATATAAGAATACGTATACTAGAATATGTGTGTGTCTATTTATAAATATCAACTTATGTCAACAGTAGTGCCAAAAACAAACTGTTATGAAATTGATTACATTTTGCAGGTTAAGTTTTGAAGCTACAATAGAAACATCAATTTTCAGGTAATCTCATATTTAAATATAAAGATAAAAATACATTATGATTTAACAACATTATTAGCAAAAACTAGCAGCTCAAATATAATCCTTTTTAAAAACACGTGACTACCCCACTTGTTTACTTATTGGTATAAAAAGACTCGAGTCAAACGAATTGTCTATCACCTCCCCGATATCCTCGACGTAGCACTCCTCAAGAATGTAAATCTCCGGTTACATTCTATTGAGGCGCTCCCCGAGCTCGACTCCGACCACCGTCCGGTCATCATGGAACTAGCCTCCCGCTCAGGTCCCTATGATTCCAGCCAACCCCCCCGACCCAAGTGATAACCGACTGGAGGAAAGTAAGCGAAAGCTTAAAGTCCATCACGTCGCCTCATCTGGACGCTATCCCCGACCATATAGTTTCAGTCGCAGACACGACGGGCGCGATCAATTCCTTCATGGAACACGTACAATCCGTCCTGAACGATTGTTCAAGGGAGGTTCCAGTGGCGAGCGATCACCGCTGGAAACTGTCGGACGTTGTACGTGAACTGATGACCGAGAAGAATGCGACCATCCGTGCGTAGAGCGCTTTTCCCTATTTATTTATTTAAACTTTATGCAACAAATTTACAAATACTTAATGCCTTAGGCATTCTTTAACAGTCAACCAGAGGTGATGAAGAGATAATATGGAAGGTGCAAGCAATTTTTACGAGAGTAAAACAACAAAATCAGAGATTTAAAAAAATAAAAATAAAAAGTACTCAAATATTTTACATAATAAAATAAAGTGTACACAAGTACAAAATAATTAAATTCTACATACTTACTATAAAATGCTATATAATATACATAAAGATATATAAAAATATAACGCGAACAAAGCTCACATGCGATCTCTGTAGCGTGCTGTAAAGAATCGCATAGATGACTGGCGTAACGCTAGCTGGGACAAAACGCTTAGCAAACTGGAGCCCACCCATTAAGCTTTCTGGGAGTTACAGAGGAGATTACGTTCCACCAGAGAGGCCGCCATGCCTCCTCTCACTCGCTTTCGACAACGACGAAAAGGCTGAATGTCTAGCCGACAGTCTTCAGGCCCAATGCACCCCCAGCTCTCAACCTGTAGACAAAGCTCACCTTTCCAAGGTCGACGCCGAAGTCGAACGTAGAGCTTCCCTTCCAGGTGGAAGGGAAGCTCTACGTTCGACTTCGGGGGGGGGGGATAGTGGGTCATCGGGGTCTTTAATAGGTATTAAAGACCCCGATGACCCACTATCCCCCGTCACCCCTGACGAGGTGCAGGACATCATCAAAAACCTCAAACCCTGGAAAGCCCCTGGGTCTGACGGAATCACGAATAGGGTATTCAAACTCCTCCCTGCCCCTCTCATAACGCTTATGACCGCCATCTTCAATGGCGCCATGAGTAACAATATCTTCTCCGGGACGTGGAAAGAAGCCACCGTCATAGGCATCCCTAAACCTGGCAAACCCAAGTCAGAGCCTTCGAGCTATCGTCCCATCAGTCTGCTCAACCTTCTCGGCAAAATCTACGAGAGGCTTATTTATAAGCGTCTCTGAGATTATGTCGAAGCAAAGAGCCTCATCCCGGACGAACAATTCGGTTTTCGTTCCCACCATTGTTGCGTCCAACAAGTCTACCGTATCGTCGAGCACATAAGCGTTGGCTATCAACGTGACTCTTTGACGGGCGCTCTCTTCTTCGACATAGCGAAAGCATTCGATAAAGTCTGGCACAATGGCTTAATATACAAGCTCTACCAGATCGGAGTGCCTGACCGCCTCGTACTCATCTTACGAGATTTTCTGTCTAATCGTACCTTTCGCTATCGCATTGAAGGTGCGCTCTCCTCCCCCCACCCCATACGCGCCGGAGTCCCTCAAGGCTCCGTCCTATACCCGCTCCATGGCCATTTATTACACCGGTCGCAGCCCAGCCTCCATCGCTCGCACTCTCCAAATCGCCGCAAACGCCCTAGGCGCTTGGTTCCGGAAATGAAGAATCGAGGTCAACCCTGACAAGAGCCAAGCGGTCCTCTTCTCTAAACCGCGCTTACCCCTCACCCCCCCCCCCCAGTCCCATCACTATGTACGGCAAGCCGATCCCTTAGGAAAAGCGAACCAAATACCTTGGTGTGATCTTTCGGAGAGCAAATTGCGCATCTTTACAGCGTGCATTCGACCCATGATGACCTACGCCTGTGTCGTATTCGCACACGCAAAGGCATACCGTCTCCATAGGATGCAAACCCTCCAGAACCGTTTCTTGCGTAAGGCCATGGGAGCCCCGTACTACCTCCGCAACGAGAATCTCCATCTCGATCTGAGAATCCCCACCATCCAGCAGTTCATGAAACGCACCGCCAAGCGCTTCTTCGACACTGCTGAAAAACACCCCAATCCCCTGATCGCATTGGCCGCCCGATACACCCGCTCCCGTATCAGTAAGACTCGCCGACCGAGACATACTTTGACCGTCCCCGACGACGCCATTACCCTCCTCCTGGAGAGTAATAAAGAAACCAGTACCTTACGCAAGTACAGACTCAGACCGCCGTCATTCCGCTCTCGCCACCGAGGACCGTCGCGACGTCCTTGTCCATCTCCGCCTCGTCCCTTGCTCGTGCCAGCCAGCATCGCTGAGCCTGTAGCTTTAAATTCGTCTCTAAATAATAATAACCAGATCCAGCCTGTCCCTTTGCTGCCCTCCCCCAGCGACGCCCTAAGCCGAGGCCCGTACCCCACAGGGGGTGCCCTTAGCGTGTAGTCGCTTAGATTGTAAGTTTTTTAAGCCCTTGCTGGAAGCCTTAATTTCCCTTAAGGCACCACAGCAAAGCCCGGTTAAGCAGCCGACAACCTCATAGGTTGACCATCTCGTAAGATGCCATTCCGTCCTTTCTTCCTTCCGAATTGTCTCACTTCTACACCAACCGCCGAACCGAACGGAGCTCCTAGTTTGCACCAGATAAAAGCTAAGTAAATATTAAACTGTTATTATTATGTGCTACTGCTGTTGACTGCCTCGTTGGTCTAGTGGTCGCAAAGCGCGACTGCTGAGCACGAGGTCTTGGGTTCGATTCCCAGGTCAGGCAAAGTGTTATTGGGTTTTTTCATCTGGAATTTCTCAGTAGCTGCCTTGGAGTCTGGATTTGTGCCCGGTTGATGGCAATAGGCTCGACCCCTATTGCATGGGACTTAAACATAACTGGCGAAATGTGGGTGTACTAATGGCTACGCCTCTGCCTAACCCTCCGGGGATTACAGGCGTGATGATGTTATGTATTGTGTACCTATTTTATTATAATGTAATAATATATATAATGTACTATATAACTATATAATAAATAATTTATGTTAAATAATCTTTGGTTAATATTTCTATAAGTGAATTAAAAATAAATATTAAAAATTATGCTGGTCAATGAGATATTATTTCTTTTCATTTACCCTATAAAATAATTTTAAGTTATAAGGAATTATTAAATAACCTAAAGCTGTATATATGTCACCGGAAAATAACAAGATCCGTAAGTTTATCAATTTACTAGGAAGTTTATAAACTTTCGTAAGATTCTAAACGGGAGATAAATTGTAATATTTTACGTCCACATTTTCGTAAATTGATAAACTTACTGAACTCACTCGTAAAATAATAAGTAAGCAGTAACCAAACGCTACGCGCGATCTGATTGGTTGGCTGTCACGTGTCACTTCTCCTTCCTCGCGGCCGACATTGCTGGCCACGGAACATAAACAAACTGGTTTGCTCGTGCGTTTTTATTAGTTTTGAATGTTGAACTGTGTTGCAACTGTGAAAATAGCTTTATTTTGTTAAGATTATCTAGCAGTACCCATAATGAGTGACCTACAAGCTGCGGACACCCAAAATGAAGGAGATAGTGTGATAAATGCTAGAACATTTGTTGACGAAGTAAAATTTAACACAGAGCTACGAAAGTTTTATAGTGGGCATAACCAAAATAGTAAGAAATCGGAATGGACAGACGAAAAAAATAAAAATGTTATTAAAATGATAGAAAATTATAATAAAGCTAAAGTTTTGGGAAGTCGGCCCACAGACAAAGAATACTATCACGCCAAAAAGTATGACGTAATGACTTTTAGTGACGAAAAAGTATTGATATTAAAAAGGAAATCTCAGCAGGATCCAGTGATACAAGTAGTTCCAAGCAGTAAATACTACCAAACAATCCTTGATGCGCATGTTGCTACAGGTCACGGAAGGCGTGACAAAATTATTTACGACTTGAAAGACAAGTACACTAAAGCATCAATAATGCATAAGCACGAGATGGTCGACTTTCGTCTGAACTTAACGAGCGCGTCAGTCAGTGCGTGTGCAAGTGATGTGTCAACATTCTACAGATAACACACACTAATGAACTGTCGTCGCAGTTAGCGAAATAGCATGATATTTCTGTTGCATTAAAATACGCGTCATAGTCACTGGCGCTGTGTTTACCAATTCATTGCTAAAACTCGCTTATTAAATTACTATGTGCCGGTAGCTAGGTTTGGGCTTAGCGACGGGTTCACAAACAATGAGATCTGAGTTCAAATCTAGATTACTGTGTGTGGCTGTTTTTTGTTTTTGAAACAATAATAATATAACGTTAAATCTTGTTATTTATTTATTAAAGTTTATATTTTATATATAACTTCATCAAAGGCGGACTTAATGCCTTAGGCATTAATATAAGAAGCAAATATTAGTTATTGTATTATTATATTATACTTATGTGATTTTTAATTGATCGATGTTGGAAGGTGGAAATAAAAAAATCGTGCTAAATGATAACAAAAATGTTTATTCGATTTACTTATTATTTATAAAATTCACAAACTTACGAGAATTATGACGTTACATTTCTACGTAAATAAAAAAAGTTATTTTTAAAATATTTTTTGTTGTATACCCACTTAGTAAATTCATAATAACATAACAAGGAAAGGATATTCTAATAACATAAATATAATACAGCTTTATTATTTATAGGTATCGGGGTATTAAAACTAAGTAATATAATTATGATTTAGACTTTATGAATATGTTTTTTTTATGTAACGTCACAAGAAATGTATTGAGGTATAGCTTAAGTGTTCGTTTTCGTGACGAAAAGAAGATTGAAACTAAACCTCAGTTTAAGATCATTAATTATCTACAGATATTTTAATTATTCATAAATATATTTTGTTATACCGTCAATTTTTTAAATCAAAACATGTAACCAGTACTAGTATTTTGTATAACCCCCATTATTTTCAATGCAGTCACTTAGACGTTTGCGCATTGACCCTACCATATTTGCACAGATTTCCGTTCCCCTTAAATTTTCCCACACCTCCATGCAATGTGTTTTTAGTTGTTCTATACACCTCTCATCCCGTGACTCCCACCTTTGCACCATCAAACCCCATAGATTTTCTATGGGGTTGAGGTCGGGTGATCGCGCTGGCCATGGAATCACTGTTACCTCCGGGTGATTGTGAAACCACTCGCGCACAGTGCTCGCTCGGTGAATAGGACAATTGTCCTGCACAAATGTAATTTGTGACAACTCGTCAGCGGGGTAAACATTGCGCACAGTAGGTAGCATTACACCGTCTAATACTTCTACATAAGTAGAACTGTTGGCGCGTGGAGGAATAAAAGCCAGTTCTCCTGGCCCTGCGGCACTCATCCATCCCCACATATTAATTGTGATTCGACCTGACTCAGTATTAGGTATCACGTTCTTATCACACCAGCGAGTATTATCTTTGCGCCATAAATGAAGCCTACCCTTTTGACTCGATTTGAAAGTCTTTTCATCAGAAAATATTGTAGTACTCCAGTTAAAATCTAAATAGTCCCGTGCGAAACGTAACCGTTCTTGTTTATGCCTTTCTGTCAAGAAGGGCTTTTTGGCTGGCCTTCTGTGATGCAAGCCTTCAGCATGGAGGGCACGGCGAACAGTTTGTAAGGACGTGTCGAATAGTTCGGCAAAGTGCCTCGTTGGTGTGAATGTGAAACCATTTAATTCATATTCGCCCACCATACGTCGTCGCTGCGCCTCGCTGATAAGCGACGGCCTTCCACTTCGCTGTCGACTGACTAGGCTACCCTCTTCCTGGTATCTCCTGATCCAGAGACTAACAGTATTTCTCTAAAACAAAAGAAAAGTTATATTAGGCAGGTATAACAAAATACTGTGATTTCATTTTTATGTAACATAGTAGGTAATATTTATTTAATAAAACAATATAATACCTATTCAAAGTCTACATTTATAATGCAATAATAAATACTAATTAAAAACTATTTATCTTTCCAGCCTTATGATGGATAGCAAAAACAATAAAAATTAATTATTTATAATTATGTCACCAAAAAATAATAAGTATAAATTTCAAACAAAAGTTCAAGTTACAATATTATAATAACACAATAACATAATACTCACATTCAGTCCGGTTTCATTAGATATTTGCGTTCTATTAAGACCACTTTTATGCAACGCAATAATAGTCGCCCTCGTCTCAATGTTAATATTTGCTTGCATTTTTTTTGTGAATAATTACCGCTATCTAATAAACCACACGTCACTAACCAACAACTACAACCAAACGACAACGTTTATTTCAATCGAGTACCTATTCATAAAACTCATTATTGCATTACTTATTTCTATCTACCTCATAGAAATCTAAATTATTTGTTTAATTTTCTATGATCTACCTTTTTAACTTTACAAAATGTGTGAACGAAGCGAACAAGATAAAGAATATTATACTTCTGTCTCATTTCTTCCAATCAAGTAAAAACTTGCAAAAAGTCATTGCCTGGATGAGATTCGAACTCAGGACTCTCTGGTTCGCGCACCTATCTGCAGGCGTTTAGCCGATAGGCCAACATGACTTATGATTCTATGTTAAAATTATGAACTACAATCATTTGTCGACGGCAATGATGACACATGTGACTGTTCTCGAAAATAGAAGGTCGTAAGTGAAACTTAACTTCAAGCGAATGCTTTGTGAGAGTGCTTAACGACTTATGATGCCCACCGTACATGGTTCCAGTGTTTGCCATAAATATTTTTCTTCAATTGTGCCAAACTTGCCTTTCCAAGAAAAAAATTCCTAAAACTGGGATAGTCGTGAAACCACTAATTACAGATGACTTTAATAGAAGAGGACAGGTAGATCTGGTGGATTTTCAATCATCTCCAGATGGAGAGTACAAATGGATGTTACAGTACCAAGATTATTTAACCAAATTTTGTTTTTTGCGACCACTGAAAAGCAAAGAAGCGAAAGAAGTAGCAATTGAAATTTTAAAGATATTTTTAGAAGTTGGTTGTCCCAATATTCTCCAAAGCGACAATGGACGTGAGTTCACGGCATCAATATTGAAAGAAATTGTGAGCTTATGGCCAGCATGCAAAATTATTAATGGAAGATCTAGATATCCCCAAAGCCAAGGAAGTGTAGAACGTTCAAACTAAGATGTGAAAAATATGATTCGTGCTTGGATGGTGGATAATAATTCCAATCAATGGTCAATAGGTTGTTACTTTGCTCAGTTCCAAAAAAATTCATCATACCATTCTACGGTTGGAAGGACACCGTTTAAAGCCCTGTTTGGAGATGATCCAAGATGCGGTCTAACTTCTACATATTTGTCCAAGAATATAATTTCTCAACTTGAAATGGAAGAGGATTTAGAGACGTTTTTAAAATCTGTAAATGACAACGAACATAAGACCGTCAATGACGATGGAAATATAACTTCAGATAAAGAAAACCTTTGTAAAACTCTTGATATTACCACAGAGTCAATTATTACGACAGATAATATTTCTGAAACTGAGCAAGTCAAAGTACTTGTAGTTGACAGTGAAAGCACGGGCGCAAACACAAACAATATTTGGCAAGACCTTGACAACATTGCAAATGGAATCGAGTCGATCGAGTCATCTGGGGCTCATACATGTATTAAATTTCAACATATCACACACGTTATCTGTGGAGAACCAACAGCAAATAATGACGAAGGTTATGGTTCGCAGTTAATATGTAAATTGTGCACAAACGAAATAAACATTTTGAGGGAAAGGAAGGACTCGCACTTAAATTTAAAAAGAGCAGCAGAAAAAATGACAGCACATTCTTCTAAAAAGTTCAAAAATATTGATGTTGGTGCTACTGTATTAGTCGAAGTACCGAGAGTAGATAGGGGGCCTCTAGATAGCAAGAATGTAGTCGGCAAAGTAATAGAGAAAAAGAATGAACTTTCCAAAGTTGGCACTTCGTTTGGCATCATTAATGACTGGTTGCCTCGAAACGCTGTCCTTTCAACCCCAGGTGAAGTTTTGAATGAAACTCTTCCTAAGCTACAATTTGTACTATTATTCCTACTTATATAAACTTGACTTCCAATTTTTTATGTGCTTTAAGTATGTGTTTTTATTTACAGACTAAGTTACCATTAAGAAAAATATTTGCGATGTCTTCTACATTTGGCGGGCAAGGAATAAAGCAATGCAACTGCAAAAAATATTCTAAGGGACAGTGTTTATCAAATAAGTGCAATTGTAAAAAAGCTAATATATTGTGCAATTCAAGGTGCCATAAATCTTTGACTTGTGCCAATAAGTAGATAATTGGTAAGTACTTATATAATTTTTACTTATTTTTACTATATGTTTTTTAAGTCATGTTAAGACTGAATTGAATAATTACGAACGAGTTACTAATTATTGAATTATTTAACTACGACTGAGTGGGTATGTATGACACGGACGAAAAAGCCATAATTCTTTTAATTTTTTTTTTTTGCAAAAACTGGTTTGTTTTATATTTTTTTGATAATAAATGCCTTTCGTATTACACAATTTCTGTCGTTTTATTTAAATAGAGCAAAGTAGTGTTCATTAGTGTTTTATAAGAGTATTCCTGTATTTTAGCAAGTAACTGTTAAATAGCTTATTGAAACTGATAATATAAAACTCAACTCACTACATCCGTGCCAGAGAGGAACCAGGCATTGTTGCTTCCAATTTATAGTTTGTCAAGTCTGATTATTCTAAAGTCTATGGACACAAGCATTGCCACTATGAACATTGACCAATCAGAGAGCAGTGTGTTATTTTACGTATTTCTAAGATCGTATATTTAAAAGAGTTTCTGATTGGTCGAACCATATAAAATCTTACGAATAGATATTCGTTAGTTTATAAATTTACCGTATGACGTCGGAAATTGATAAATTTACGAAAATGTGGACGTAAAATATTACAATTTATCTCCCGTTTAGAATCTTACGAAAGTTTATAAACTTCCTAGTAAATTGATAAACATACGGATCTTGTTATTTTCCGGTGACATATACATATACTACGTATGTGAATGTGGGTGAAGTATGATTTTAAACATATAATGTATTGGCGTAATGTCTTATATATTATGGTTTTAAGAAATACACATTGGATTAATGTTATATCCATGTATGTGTATACATGGATATATAACATAGCATAAATATATATGTATGTTTATAATAAATACATATATATATGGATTAAAATATTACGTAGCTAAATAATTTATTAAATGCAATATTATCCTATCCTCGTCGCCACTGAAAAGTTGGTACTTAGGGCGAAATAAAAGGCGTAGGTCGCGAACAAGCGTTTATTGCAAACTGAGAAATGGTTCAAGTGTGGCAACTTATATATGCTACTTAGCGAATGATATTGTTCAATGAGGGTTAATCGAAATACATTACAGTCAGTAAAAGTCTGACAGTCCCTTCCGCCCCGACCAGGGCGGAAGGAGTCATTTGATTAAAAATAAATTTGGACATGTACGTCTGTACGCACGTGTCTCTCTGCCCAGTGCCTAATAAATGGCCCATCAATTTTGTCCGCCAGAGTAACTAAAATATTGTTCGGACTACCCCGGAATCGCCGCAGCATAGACGCACTTCGCTTGCGCATAATGGCAAGAATGTCATCCAGTCTCGCTTCAGCAAACATGCTTGATGCGCTGCAAAACCGAGGTAGTCCCAACAACATCCTGAGTGCATTATTATATTGGACACGCAGGGCATTGTAGGCCCTCTGCGTATACCTAACCCACAGGCTGCCCGAGTAAAAAGTCTGGCAATAAGCTCTGAAAAGAGTTAGCTTTACTTCCTTGGTGCACCGCGCAAACCTGCGAGCAAGCATATTGCATCGGGCCGCCAACGCCCTACGCTCCCTATCAATATCCTGGTCGTCCGTGAGATCATCCGTGACCACATGACCGAGATATTTAAAATGAGTGACCACCTGCAACGGAATTCCACGCAACGTTACAGGGGGAATATTTGTAGGTGGCTTTTTAGGTCTTCTTAGTTCACGTGTCATTGTTCTATGGAGCAGGACTAGCATGTTTCCAAGCATTCTTATCTTGAGTACTAGCGGCCGGTTTTCGCGAAAAAAGGAGCCTTTGTGTTATTCTGATTGCTACCTATAGCGATCCCCCGCGGTTCTGCCTGCGTGGATGTTGATTACCGCTACAAAAAGCCTAAGATTGATGCCACCAAAAATATTTTATTTAAAATGTTGCTACGGTCGTGGAGGTGATGCAAATATTTAGTTTCTGAAGTAAGTAATGGAACAGCCAAGTCATAAATTTGTACTGATAATTATGTAGAATTTGTGAAGTTAGGGTCGGTAGAGTTATTTATTTATTTAAACTTTATGCAACAAAAAAAAGTACAAAGGCGGACTTAATGCCTTAGGCATTCTCTACCAGTCAACCAAAGGTGGTGAAGAGATAACAAAGCAGGTGCAAAAAATTGTACATGAGGAAATAATCAGATAAGAAATTTTAAAATAATTGAAAACAAAATCTAAACAAGTTTAATCGTACACAAGTACATAAACTCATATATACCATATATATAATATATATATATATATATAATATACATACTCATAAATACATACATACCTATTTTATAAAAAGAATAGAAAGGATATTTATGATAAAACTCTTGCTAATTGTTCTGAAGATAAATCCGCAACTTCCGCTTGAAAACATATCGACTGGTGGCTGTCCTGATATCAAGAGGAAGGGCATTCCAAAGAAGAATGGCCTGAATTTGAAAGGAGGAATGAATGAAATCAGAAGTATGAGAAGGACAGTTGAGTAGAAGATTATTAGAAGAACGTAAACACTTAGCGTGAGTAGAACAAAGATATTGAAAATGGGAAATAAGATAAGAAGGGGAAGAGGGAGAGTTGAGAAGGGAGAAAAGAGTAGTTAACGCTCGCAAATTTCTTCTTTGCCGAATGGGCAGCCACTTTAGCTCTGCCCTGAAGCTAGATACATGATCATATTTTCTCAAATTAAAAATGTACCGAATGCAGTTGTTTAGCATCCTATCCAGCTTATCCAACCAGACCGCATTCAAGTCGAAGTAGCACACGTCACCATAGTCAATTACAGGGAAGATTAAAGTCTGCACAAGCATTGCTTTCGTCTTTACAGGCAAAAAGTTCCTCAGACGATACAAGGAACGCAAAGTCCCGTTGACTTTTTGACAAACACTGGAAACCTGACTTTGCCAGCTAAGCGTGGAATCAAGATACAAACCGAGATCTTTCACACAAGAGCTAATGGGGATGACAGTGCTATTAAACATAATTGGAGGAAGAGAAGAAACCGTCACTCTGCTCATCATGCGTGAGCTTCCTATAACAATAGCCTGGCATTTTGTAGGGTTTACAGACACCCCAAATCTACCAGACCAATTGCTGATGGCATCCAGATCTCGGTTTATTTCCTGAATGGCCACTGATAAGTCATCAACCTGGGATGAGGCATACAGCTGAAGGTCATCAGCGTACAAATGATACGCACACTGAAGAGAAGAAGTAATAAAATTAATAAAAATTGAAAACAATAATGGAGAGAGAATGCCGCCTTGAGGAACACCAGCACCAAGGTCACACCAACTCGATGAACTCTCGTCAACGCGAACCGACCGCTGACGCCCCCGAAGATAGGAAGAGAACCATTCCAGCGCCTCAGATGAAACTTTAAGATGAAAGAGCATAGGAAGGAGAATATCGTGACTGACAGCGTTAAAGGCGTTAGAGAAGTCAATTAAGACCAACACAGTAACCTTAGCATTCTCCATCGCTTCTCTAACGTCACCAGTCACTTTAAGGAGGGCAGATGTTGTACTGTGTCCAGGCCTGAATCCAGACTGAAAAGAACTGACGAGGTTGTTACGGTGAACATACCCTGAAAACTGCTTGTGAACGCAGGCCTCAAGCACTTTAGACAAAAAAGGTAGAATGGAAATAGGTCGGAAATGATTGGGAAGGCAGGGATTTGAAATTTTCGGAAGAGGACGGACATAAGCTTTACGCCACAGGGATGGGAATACCCCAGAATCCAATGAACAGTTAATAATATGGGCAATGGGTGGAAGTAGGAAGTCTAGGATTGAAGTGACCATAAGGCGACTAATGCCATCACAGCCCACAGCCTTGGATTTGATGGACAGGACGATCTTTTTAATTTCATCCTCGGTGGCTGGAGAAAACTTGAAAAAATCAATATTAGGACTGGCTAAGCCTGTAATGAAACCAACCGTCTGAGACAACACATGGCGATCCAAATGACAGGTGGTAGTAAAGTGACGGTTGATGTCATCTAAGGCAATAGTCTTTGGAAAATCCACATGACGTTGCTTACCGATACCCAGAGTACCAAGGAACTTCCAGATATCGGCAGGAGAAGAAGAAGTTATATTTTCGAGAATATGGCGGCGTTTAGCATTGCGTATCATTTGATTACACCGATTCCTCGCTACCTTATAAAGATCCCAACTTTCATCCAGCCGATCCCTTCTAAACTTACGGAAGGCACGATCTCTACGCCTCATCGCCATACGAACCCCTCTCGTCATCCAGGGAGCAGGCGGGCGTTTAAGCTTCACCTTCTTGACAGGAGCGTGGATGTCATAAAGCGCAAGGACAGTCTGATTAAAGACACTCACTTTGTCATCCACAGTCGCTGCCGCTATTAGGTGTTTCCACTCGAGTTCCGACGCATCCTGACGCAGCTTATCCACATCCATTCGTGCAAAACAACGCATGTGCAGAACTTTAGGGAGGGGCTTAGGTGGTTTTAGGAAATAGGATAGATAGATGAGATCATGACGGGAAAAACCAGGTGCAGGACACTGGCCATGAGAGGAAATAAGAGATGGAGAGGATGTGAGGATAAGATCGAGCCAAGTGTCATCACCTGCGACATTACAGTGAGTGGGCTGCAAAGGAAGGACATGGAGACTGACGGACTCAATGATGTGAAGGAGTTTACGGGTACGAGGGGTATGGTGAGTAAGGTCAGTATTAAAATCGCCCATGATGATGCAGTGCGCATACTCCGACCCCACTGATTCTAGAGCTAATTCAAGTTTAGAAAAGTAATCAATAGTGGGAGGGCAATAGACAACACCCAGGAGAGCTTTAACACCTTTGACATAAACCTCAAGAAAGAGATACTCAGCGGAGGCGCTGTAATTAGAAGGGGAAGATGCAAGAATTTTGAATGGGAAATCACAACGAATGTAAATAGCAACACCACCCCCTCCCTTATCAATCCTATCATTCCGGACAAGAATGAAACCAGGAAGAGGGTAGGTCGTAGAAAGGAGATGAGGTTTAAGCCAACTCTCGGATATCAGAACAGCATGCACATTAGCACCAGAAAAAGTGTCAAAAAGATCACTGTAATGACTCGGTATACTTTGAGCATTGATATGACAAACATTAAAGTGATCTTTCTGATGGGTAAAGTTACGTCGAACAAAGTCACCAGGAGTGTCAGTCAAAGAGCTAAAACTAGCATTTGCGGAAGAATCAGCAGAACTTATAGCAGAGTAAAAGGAATCATCATTTGATAACATATTATAATATAATAAAATATATATATAAATAAAAAAACAAATATGAATATTAATATAAATTAATATATACTAAATATTGCTAAATTAAGCTGTCCGGTACGAACTAATATCTGTTCACCACCTACCAGCCACACCAGTACATTACAAAAAAAAATATGTTATAAGCTAACACAAAACATAAAGACATGTTCAGGGCAATAAATAGCAATACTTAAAACACAGTGACACGGAACGCAGTATAAAACACAAACGTGGAACAGCGAAATATTAACTGTCATTTCCGATGACGATTCATTTGACATTTCGACATATGACAATTTGACAGATAGGTAAGAAAATGTGAAATAGACATGACATACATTGATACTAAAACATAATGACAAACAATAAAAGTAAAATTTATGCTAATTACCGCCGAACTATGAAGAATAAAAAGTGCAAATTTAACTTATAAAGTGGGTAAGCTAAAGAGCAAGATATCCGAAACACAAACACTAGAACAATAGAGAGAAGTGAGACAACAAAAGTGTCACTCACTCGAACACAGTTTTTATGGCATACTAACTGCGCCGGCTGACTTCCTGGGATACTTCGTCAACAAGGGGCTAAGCTCTTCAGACGAAGTAATTTTATGGCGTACACCATCAGGGGTCTTGATAATTATGACCCCGTCCTGAGTCCAGCAAGCCGGCATCCCGAAGTGCATACGAGCCTCACTAAAAACAGCCTGTCTAGACCTGGTTAAAAACTCTTTAACAGTGACTGTGGAGCCCTTAAGTCTAGCCTTAGCTTTCCAAACAGCAGACCTCAGTTCAATGCTAGCAAACCTCACAAGAATAGGTCTGCTTCTCTTGGGACTATTGCTAGATATACCTAGCCTGTGGCACACTTTTATGGAGGTTGCAGTGACGTCGCTGAAAGCCAACTTGTTCTTCAGCATCCCCAAGACAAGAGCATGGCAATCCTCCTTCTCTGCTTCAGAAAACCCAGTGAAAATTAAAGCTTTCCGCCGAGATCGTGTCTCCAAGCCATCAACCACTCGAGAACACTCCTGGATCTGCTTCCGAAGTAGGCCCAGCATGCCGAATACAAGCTCCCTAAAGGTTCGGAACTCTTCGGCAACCTTGGCAACTGTGTCCTTCGAGGGTCCAGCGGTCTGGATCTGCGCCTCAAGTTCCCCCATCTTTTTAAGGAAGCATTCTTCAAGACTTCTCTGGGCAGTACGGATGTCATCAAGTTGAGACATAGTGTTAGCAATGCTATTGATATTGAGTGATAACAAGTAGCACTAGTGATGAGCTGGCAGGTGATGTGGTTTCTTGCTTATGTCACATAGATTGTTTCACCAACATTAGTAGTCTTTAATTGGATGATAGTGACTTAATATATATAGTAATATTTGAATAATAACAATAAATAATATTTTAATCAAAATTATAAAACAAAATATGTGTGTTAACTTTTTTACACCTACCCACGAGTTAGGCCGTGTAGATTCAGAAGCTTGGCTCTACGTGAGATCTGATATCTTTTTTACAGTGCAAACCGTATATGGTCGTCTTGGCAAAATGTTTTTGGTGGGATTTCAGTTCTTTTTGTAAGTTGCTAAGCAGTAGGTATTTTTAGTGTTTATTATTTTTTCTTCTTTTTTTTAATGTATTTGCCCTAATATTTTGAAGTCTCATACAAACGTCCACCCCCCCCCCATTTTAGAGAATGGGGGGCAAAAATTATAAGTTTATGATTTTTTTTGTTGGTTGTATACTAAACTTAGATTACATACCAAATTTTAGCTTTCTAGCACTTCAAGAATTAGCCAAACATTTTGATAAGTTTGTTTGTTTGTGAGTGTGTTTTGTTGTTTTTGTCAGTGAGTGTGTCAGTGACGAAATCGGTGTATTTTAATTATCAATAAAATCTAAAGTATTACAGCTATTCAATTGAGACTTTGCCCGTTTAATTAGTCTATTATTGACATCATATCCTGAGAATATGAACTATCTGGTACATCGGAAACCAACTCTATGAGGGTTAAAAAAACGACGAAACAATTCGAGAAAAGGTAGGTAGTGCCCTTGCGCTTCACTTGGCTCGTCTTGGCGGGAGCAATGCCGTGCCCCCAGATCCCACGTGTTCAACTACCCAAAAGTACATTCAGCATTTTAGCCGACAAACAGGCAGATAAACAAACAGACTTTCGTATTTATTTTATTAGCAGGATAAGATAACTTCATGCGTAAAATATTGTTTTAAAGGATAAAATTTTTGTAAAAAAAGTTATTGAATTAGAGCTTCCGTATCCCCCCCTCCCACATCCACACCCCCGCCTTGTTTTTTTTTTTAGATGGTAAAAATCATCAAATGACTCCTTCCGAAGCAACTGTCAGACTTTTACTGACTAAAAAACCACCCTGTTCCTCCTGTTGCCCTTTACGTTCCGGAGCCACAGTATCCTGTTAAGACGTCCCGCAACCCCGGCAGGCGTTGGCCCCGTTGGGGGCCCCGTCCCTACGCTGACAGCTCTTTCAGGCGCGCGTGAACAGAACGCGCCGGGCTTGGTCCTTGATCGGACGGCGAGCTACCCATTACTCGCCGACCGCAAGCCCGCGCCTACGGTGGCCGGATGTCGCCTCGCCCAGACGGACAAGTTAGGTTCTAACCTAACCTGTCCGAGTCGGGGTGCCCTAAGTCACGAGCTCGCTTAATAGCGCTTTTGACTGATGCTTTATTGCAGTTAGCTCAGTAAGTTAGCTCCCCGCCCTCACACCGCATCATATTTAGTTTTATTATTATCAAATTGCCCAATGTGGCAATATGAAAATGACCGTGCAATGTGATAAATAATGATGTGAAGAAAGTATTAATCACTTAGCCCGATAGAGCTAGACATTATTCATAATGCTCGAACATTATGTATAATTCCCACATTAATCACCTGGTCTATAACATATATATCTTCTTTATAATATTATGTATATATTAAGGCGCTTTGCACACGGAGCAACTTAAGTTGCCGCAACTGGCAACTTTTTAAAAGTTTCCTGTAAAAGTTGCTAGTTGCCATATAGTTGCCGGTTGCCGCAACTTTTTGGCAATTTGTAAGCAACTTTTTTAGCCGAGTTGCAGTGTTGCAAACTTAGCGGTATTACCACTAGATGTGGTGGATTAGGACCCCCATCTGGTGAGCAGAATTTGTATCTGGTGGCTTGTGGATTTTTTAGTGGGCAAGTTTTATGTTGATGGTTTTCAAAAACAAAATTGAAATAAATTTACAATACTAACACTTTCAGTGTACTCATCCGTTAGATGACTGTAGTATTAAAAAGAAAAAGTAATCGTACTGATAATGGTACAAGTTATTCAGGTCGATAAAAAAGAGGGTAAGAAACATCATTCTCTTAAAAACAATCCTATTTAGTGAGCCCGAGTGGCTGTGGAGCAGGACTAGCATTTAGCTAAGCATTTTTTTGTCCGTGGTAAAATCATCTAATTTATAATAATGCTTGATTAGATAGTGAGCGTTTTATGCATGGTTTAAATTTTCTCTCATTTAGTTGGGGAATATCAAGAAGTATTTTATTATAGAATTTTACACATTACCCCAAAAAGAAGTGTTTACTTAGTGGGAAAAACCACTAAGTTGTTAATAGCAACACTATGCCGGGCACAGGGCGAGGGAGGGAGGGTGTGAAATCGAATATTTGACAGTTGCTAGTTGCGGCAACTAGCAACTAAATAAGTTGCTAGTTGCCGCAACTGGAAACTGTTGACGATTGTCGCAACTCGCAACTTGAGTTGCTCTGTGTGCGCAGTCCAATTGAATTACATGTAAACAGCGAGTTGCCATTAAGTTGCCAGTTGCCAGTTGCTGCAAAAGTTGCTCCGTGTGCAAAGCGCCTAATATTTACTCTATTTAATATTTTTATTTCTTTCTCTATTTATTTATTTTTATTGACTGCCTCGTTGGTCTAGTGGTCGCAAGCGCGACTGCTGTGTCTGAGGTCTTGGGTTCGATTCCCAGGTCGGGCAAAGTGTTATTGGGTTTTTCCATCAGAAATTTCTCAATAGCAGCCTCGGAGTCCGGATTTGTGCCCGGTTGATGGCAATAGGCTCGCCCCCTATTACATAGGACTAAAAACATAACTGGCAAAATGTGGGTGTACTAATGGGTACACCTCTGCCTAACCCTTCGGGGATTTCAGGCGTGATGTTATGTATGTATAATAATATAAAGAGGTAAAATTTGTATTTCTGATTGTTTGTAATGGATAAACTCAAAAACTACTGCACCGATTTATATAAATATGTCGGATGCGGTCATTAGTACGGACACAAAACGAATCGCAAGCGCGCCATTGGTCGGGCACGCCGCAATCGCGGCGGTAAGACCCCTCTTTGAGGAGTGGCTGGAGAGGCGCTACGGCGTCCTCACCTACCGCCTGACGCAGGTCCTCACCGGACACGGTTGTTTCGGGAGGTTCCTGTGTCGGATAGGGCAGGAGGAAACGCCCAGGTGTCACCACTGTGTGGATCGCCCGGTGGACACGGTGGAGCATACGGTGCAGGACTGCCCCGCGTGGGCAGAGCACCGCCGTGTCCTCACGGAGGCGATAGGCGGCGGCGACCTCTCGCGTCCGGACCTGGTTCAGGCCATGCTCCGGGGCGAGAGGGAATGGGATGCAGTCACCTCCTTCTGCGAAGGAGGAGGCGGGCCGCGTGAGGGAGAGAACCACCTCACGCCCCAGCCGCCGCGGGAGACGCCCAGGGCGTCGGACGTCGCGAGGCGACATCCGGCCACCGTAGGCGCGGGCTTGCGGACGGCGAGTAATGGGTAGCTCGCCGTCCGATCAAGGACCAGGCCCGGGTCGACGGCGCGTTCTGTTCGCGCGCGCCTCAAAGAGCTGTCAGCACAGGGACGGGACCCCCAACGGGGCCAACGCCTGCCGGGGTTGCGGGACGTCTTAGCAGGATACCGCGGCCCCGGAACGTAAAGGGCAACAGAAGGAACAGGGTGGTTTTTTAGTCAGTAAAAGTCTGACAGTCCCTTCCGCCCCACCCAGGGCGGAAGGAGTCATTTGATGATTTTTACCACTTAAAAAAAAAAAAAAAAGCGCGCCATTGGTGACATCACGTGATTTACCCACACCTACAGCGCGCTTCTACAGAGTCGTGATGTTTTAAGCCCATGACGAGGAGGACATTCAGTGTCTGATCGCCCCGGAGTTAGGACGTTGCGAAACTGTACTCGATTCGTTGTTTAAGTGTTAATACGTTCTGCGCCTACGTACCACCACAAAGAACCCAAATAAAGTTTAGGCCGATTACTTGTAGAAACTTAGAGCAATTTAATAATTTTTTATCCAGTAAATTATGTATTCATAGTTTTAATAACATAAGTGACCCAAATGAGTTTTATGCCTAATTTTTTTCACTTTTAAGCACGCAATTTAATGACACTTTTCCGGTAAAAACAAAAAGTATTTATACAAAATTCTTTTTTAGCGATTGGGCGACTCCAGGTATACGTAAAAGCAGAGAAAAACTTTTTGAACTTTATGGACTGAAGCAACATACAATTAATACAAGTTTTCATAAGTATGTTTCCGACTATTCAAAACTTTTTAAAAATGTGTGCAAAACAGCAAAAGCTCTTTACGTTAGTAATAAAATAAAATCAGCAGATAATAAAATAAAAACTACTTGGCAAATAATAAATAATGAAACAGGTAGGAAAAAACAGCGTATTACTGAATTTAATTTAGAGACTGCACGTGGCCCCATCAATTCAGATTTGGAAGTAGCCCAGGAATTTGAATTTTTTTTTGCTAATATTCCCCTTCAAACTACTGAGGCTTTAAATTCCCCCCCCCCCGCGCTTTCTGCTGCCTTACTTAAAATAAATGTTAAGGCTTGCCCTTTGGAATTTAGTTTTCAACATACAAACCCCCAGGCTGTCGTAAAAACTTTTAAAGATCTTAAAATTATATCAACAGAAGATCTTTGGGGAATGTCTATAAAAGTTAGTAGGGCTATCATCGAAACTATTGCGCCCTACTTAGCCTTATTTAACACCAGTATAGACCAAGGAGTCTTTCCCGATCTGATGAAACATAGTAAAGTCGTGCCATTATTCAAAGCGGGTGATAGTAAGGAATCCAACAATTATAGGCCTGTGTCGATTCTGCCAGTTTTCAGTAAAGTATTTGAAAAGTTAATGCTCAATCAAATGTTACGTCACTTTAATAAAAATTCCATCTTTGATGAACATCAGTACGGTTTCACCAAAGGGCGTTGTACAACTGACGCCGGTGTCAACCTACTAAAGAACATATTTAACGCCTGGGAGGAAGCCTAAGATGCCATTGGAATCTTTTGCGACCTCTCAAAGGCGTTCGATTGCGTTAACCATGATACCCTTTTGCTGAAACTCGAGCACTACGGTATTAGTAAAACATCTCTTGGTTTACTAAAATCATACCTGATAGGAAGACAGGCTAAAGTTAATGTTAACGGCGTAAACTCATTGGGGTCTGAAATGACAATGGGCGTTCCTCAAGGTTCGATATTGGGTCTATTTCTATTTCTAGTTTACATAAATGATTTACCTCAATTACTACAAAATCAACCGAGGATGGTGTTATTTGCAGATGACACCTCATTGATCTTTAAAATAGACAGGAGGTCACAAAATCTTGACGACGTGAATAGCTCTATTATTCAGGTCCAAAATTGGTTTTCAGTAAATAATTTGGTATTAAATGAAAAAAAAAAACCAAATGTATCAGATTCAGTTTACCCAACGTTAGAAGTTGCAAATGTGAATATTGAATGGACAAAAACTGGAATTTATTAATCAAACGGTTTTCTTAGGAATCACGCTAGACGACAAATTACAATGGAGACCTCATATAACATCAATTGCGGGACGGTTAAGCTCAGCAGCCTATGCTGTTAGAAAGATGAGACAGTTAACGGATATAGAAACTGCGCGACTGGTCTACTTCAGTTACTTTCATAGCATTATGTCGTATAGCATTCTACTGTGGGGTCGCGCTGCTGACATTGAATCCATTTTTATTTTACAGAAGAGAGCTGTCAGAGCCATTTATAATCTACCTCGTCGCGAATCTCCTAGGGAATTATTTAAAAAGATTAATATTATGACAGTGCCTTGCCAATTTATTTATGAAAATATTATGTATGTGAGAAAAAATCTTAATCTTTTTAATAAAATAAGTGATAGACATAATATTAATACTAGAAATAAAGATAAAATAGCTCAACCATATTTTAGGTTGTCTAAAGTAAATACATCTTTTATGGGGTACTGTGTTAAATGTTACAATAAAATTCCTTCTGATATATTAAAATTAAATGAAAGAAAATTTAAAACACACATTAAAATAACGCTTTGCAAACAAGCATATTACAAATTAGAGGATTATTTTCAAGATAAGAATGCTTGGAAACATGCTGGTCCTGCTCCATGGGACAATGACACATTCTAGACAAAATCAAACTGGTTATTAATGATTTTTCATTTTTCTTAACACTTATTTTTCCGCGAAATCTATAACACACTTTAAAAAGTGTGTTATAGATTGCGCGGACTCACACACTATTTCATGTTGGTTGAGATGTTAAGAGTGGTCGTCTGTAGTTCCAATGTTTCTAAACATGCGAAAACTATGTATATTTGAACATATTTTAACTTTTAAATTCTTAATTTGTGCCTTTAAATTATTATGATTAATTAGTTTTTTATAGGGTACATACATTGCTTTCACGTGCCATGTCGTGTATGATTCTGTAAACAAATGTTGTAAACAATGATTTTAAAAGGGTACGTATGGAGTTTCTTGCCAATTCTTCTCCATACAAAACTACCTTTTGGAAGGGGCAACTAGATTCAATCCTATTTTGTTTTTTGTGTATGACGTTCAAAAGTGCCTTATTGGCCTAATTGAAATAAATGATTTGACTTTGACTTTGATTTTTATTAAATACTTTTGACAAAAGGAATTTTTAATCACGATTTATATGTTTTAACTTTTGACATTCTTTATCTTGTTGCTTATTGTTAAATTACAAATTACAATTGTTACTCAAAACATTTGCACGCCTTTGTATGTGGCAAACATGTCTGAACCAACTTTTTTTTATGTTATCTTGCATGCACTTTTTATTATTGTATGTATACACATGTTTGGGCAAATAAATCTTTATCTTATCTTATCTTATAGATGTATATTCTTAGTCTTACCACGTTAAGCTGTTGGTCCCGGCTGTCATACGTAGATCTTTAACAGTCGTTACGAGTCGTCAGAAGCTAAAAATGTCTGACAACCAGTCTTACCTAGGGGTATCGTATTACCCAGTTACTGGGTTGTGGAGGTCAGATAGGCTGTCGCTCCATGTAAAATACTGGTATTCAGCTGCATTCGGTTAGACTGGGAGCCGACCCCAACATAGTTGGGAAAAGGCTAGGCAGATGATGATGATCTTATAGATGTATATTCTGATGATCCTAACAAAACTGGAGGAATCGTTAAAAATATTTAACGATTTCTCCAGTTTTGTTTAATATAACAATCAGTTTAGGATCACGAGTTATGTTACGAAGAAATTTGAATGTTACCCATGATTTCGTTAACAGAGCAATGGGTGTTATAAGGACAATTGAGTGGCCAGCTCTTCGGAGGGACTGATTGAAATCCAGAGAATTGCCACAGTCTGTTTATATAGAATTTGACGACAATGCAATTAAAAACAATGTTTCTGGAGAAGTAGGAGTCTGAATCAAACCATCGGCGACAGAATTAGATGCACTTCGCGGACAGGGTAAAATAGAGCGAAAATGTTGCAGTTGATATTGTGCTGGGGTGTGACTGTTTGGTTATTGAATTGTGTAGTTATTTAGTATTACTTAACAGAATTCTAAACTA
Organism: Hoplodrina ambigua; assembly: GCA_949774945.1. Lineage (NCBI taxonomy): Eukaryota > Metazoa > Arthropoda > Insecta > Lepidoptera > Noctuidae > Hoplodrina > Hoplodrina ambigua. The sequence continues at coordinate 18,037,096 of OX458964.1, forward strand.
CTGGGCTTGTTTCTTTGTTTTTAGTTTTTATTTAAGTTAATTTTTTCACGTATTTTTAAAAATTAGTTTTTACCGCAGTCGGGTTTTTTTGATTTTGTAACTTTAAACAGTTTAAAAATTGTAAAATTAAATTTAAAATTTGAAAAAACCCCAACAATTTCATCGCAGTCGGGGGACTTCTGCTCTGTGGAATACTTTCTTATAAATCTAAGAAGTCCCCCGACTGCGATAAGAATTACAGTTTACTATTTATGCGCTATTTTTTGAGTTAGGTTTTTTTTTAACTTTTTTATACTTACATTTTTTTATTATGATTATTATTATTTGACAATAATAATTCATTTATTTGCTGATCAAGGGTATACAGTTGTGTTACATTACATTAAATATCGGGCTCCTCGATCTACCTCACTGGTATGCAAATTTTACAATACGTTTTGTGTTATATATTCTCAAACGTGATATAAAATAGTATAAATAGGTACATGCATCAACATAAAATTAATAAAGTCTAACATTCATAACACAATATAGGTACAGCAAAATTTAAAATAAAATACTATGACAAAGTGCAAATAATAAAGAATAGCAGTACAAAATAATACAAACAAAACAGTCAAGTATTTTAAAATATTAGTAAAATTATTCAAAACAATTTATCAGGGCCATGTCAATGCAAAAAAGTTAAAATATAATATAAATAATAATAATGAAAATAATAAATTGTAGTCTTGTATAAAATAATAAATTGTAAAAAATGTCAACAAATATAATTGTATGTCCAGATGATGAATTTATGTATTCTAGTCACATTGTTTATCTTCAAGAAAGTCACTAACTTGATAAAAAGTTTTACTGACCAGAAAGTCATGTAAACGTTTTTTGAAACTATTCCTATTTAAGTTTTTTAATTCATCTGGTAACCTATTATAAATTTTTGGTGCCATGTAGTATATACTCTTACACAGTAGTGCTGTATTAGCTTTATGCAATCGCAATCGATTTTGTGTTTTTATCCTCCTGCTACGTGTGCCTGTATCTGCCACAATCTCAAAAAGTTCAGGATTAGAATTTATAAAATAATATTATAGTGCATGCTGTGCTTCTCTATAAGTAATGGGGCACTTAGAATTAAGTTTGAAATGTACAAATTATATAGTATAGTGTACTCATTGTTGAGAAGCCTATAATAAATAAATAAATAAATAAATAAATAAAAGTCGCGATTTCAAAAATGTACAGACAAGGCAAAGTCAAGATTTTATATTGCCTAAAGTATGGTTCACAGCTGTCTTGAATTTTAAGACTAAACATTGCTCGTATACACCTTTTCTGGGCTTTGAATACTCGTTCTTTATTCGTCGAATTTCCCCAAAATATTATACCATATCTGAGATATGAAGCAGATGCTCCATGATATGCTGTTAGTAAAGCATCAATGTTAAGTACGGGTGCACGTTTATATAGCGCATACGCTGTACTGCTGATTTTTTTACATAATTCGTCTGTGTGTGTTTTCCAGTTAATATTCCAGTCAATAGTTAGTCCTAAAAATTTTGTCTTAGTAACCTCGCTAATTTCACTATTATTATAGATAATTCCCAAATCTTTAAATGTTGGTATTCTTTGAGTAAATTGTATTAGTTTAGTTTTATTTATATTTATCTTCAAATTATTATTATCAAGCCAGTTTATAATATTCAATAATGTAGCATTTATGTCAGCTTCATATTCATCTTTATTTTTACATTTTATAGCAACTGTACTATCATCCGCAAATAATGTCATAGGATGAGTGGTTACTTAAGGCAAGTCATTTATATATATGATAAATAACAGAGGGCCCAAGACACTACCCTGTCCCACACCATATTTTACCGTTCGAACGTGAGAAGTGTATGTTTCCTCTCTTTTATTATTTGCATTTATGCGTTTAATCTCTACAAACTGTTTGCGCTCTGTCAGATACGATTCTATAAGACTCAAAACATTTCCCCGTATGCCATAACAATCAAGTTTTGCAAGTAATATTTTATGATCCACATAGTCGAACGCTTGTGTCATATCACAAAAGATGGCGCAGATTTTTGCCCTAATGTCTAATTTTGTCATTATAACATACAGAAAATCGTAGATCGCTCTATTAATGCTCTTCTTTTGTCTAAACCCTTTTTGTTCATTAACTAGAATATTGTGTTTGTCAAAATAGGTGTAAAGTTGTTTGTGGAGTATGAGTGTGACAGGTCTGTAGAACTCCATAAGTTCTCTATTTTCTTTTTTGAAGAGTGGTTTCACTACAGATGTTTTTAGTCCATCAGGATAGATACCTGTGGTGATACTTAAATTTATGATGTGGCTTATATGTGTAGATATATATTGGCTTGTGAATTTAACTACCTTGGTTGATATTTCATCATACCCTACACTTTTTGTGTTTTTTAGTGATGATATAATCGTTGTAACGTCTGAAGGGATACAGGGTGTCAGAAACATAGAGTTATTTCTTCTGTCTATATGTTTATTAACTTTAGTACCACGATTTTTAATAGGAACAATTTTATCAACAAAATAATCATTGAAAGCATTAGCTATCTCCTGTGGACTTGACATGATAGTCGTGTGTTTTTTTTATCCTGTTCGTTTTGTTTTCAATGCAGGTCTGTCAACCGAAGTTATTAACTATTATCTGCTGTCGCTGGCGGTGGCGGATCTGTTGATCGGCCTGCTGGTGGTGCCGCTATCGGTGTACCCGGCTATCACGGGCCGCTGGATGTTCGGCGACCTTACGTGCCGCCTGGCAGGCTACGTTGAAGTCACCCTCTGGTCCGTCTCCGTCTATACCTTCATGTGGATCTCCGTTGACCGTTATCTCGCAGTTCGGAAGCCTCTTCGTTATGAGACGGTTAGTGCGACGGTAGTTATCCTTTTCAATATTTTTTTATTAGCTAGCTTGCTTGCATATTTTATGCATTCGCATCTAATAATTGATTATTCTGAATCCTTTGATTAAGATAATGATTCAAATCACTTTTTTATCATATAAAGTCGATTCTTCTTTTGATAATAATTACAATAATAGTAGATTAGGCAGATACATTTAGATTACAATTAAAATGTTCTGTCTTTTGAAAAGTTCCTTTATAATGGTAATATTTCAAGAATTTTAAATGATTTTGTCCCTATTCCAATAAATCTCAGAAACGTTAGATTAGTTAGGCCGCGCCTATTCTAGGCTAATTATTAATAACAATGTTAATGGACCAGGTACAAACGCGCACTAGGAGCCAATGTTGGATGGTTTTCACATGGATTTCAGCTGCAATGCTTTGCTGTCCACCATTATTAGGTTACAAAAAAGAGGCGCATTTTGACAAGGAAACGTTTATTTGTATGCTGGACTGGGGCACTACGTATGCTTACACGGCCACGCTAGCTATCCTCGTACTGGGCCCGAGTGTCATCTCCATCGTCTACAACTACTACTACATTTTCTCCATGAAGCGAAAACTAAATAGCGGCGTGCCCATCCACGACAAGGAGTACGCGACGGCTCTTGCCGAGAATCTGTCGAACCCGAGCCACTGGATGAGCTTCATTATGATGTGTACGTTCTGGCTGAGCTGGACCCCGTATGTAATCGTTAAACTGTACGAATATTGCACTGATCAGGAAATAAACGTACCCATGTTACATTTTGGAGTAGTATGGATGGGCATTATGAATTCATTCTGGAAGATTGTAATATTGCTAACATTCAGCCCGAAGTTCAGACTGACGCTTAGAATATTATGTCTGACGGCGTGTTGTCGTTCCAAAGGGCGTTTGGCAGCGGAGCTCCTGAACCTGGATAATGATGACTAATTCCACCTCCTAGCGGGTATGTGAATACTTGATCAGTTGAAGACCCTAACACTAACACATATAATACAAAGTAGTGTCGTACAGCCAATGTTACCGATTTTAAATACCTACTCGGTTCTTCCCATTAAAATTTGTACATCATGTTGTAGTTATGCTGCTCTTGAATTTAAAATATCCTGTGCCAAGGGCCATTTTTTTTTAAATATAATTGCTGTTTATTAGAAGGTCTTGAGGTTTTTTGACAATGTATGAATCACTACTGATACTGATCATTCCTGTAATTTAATGTTAACATGAATGTTAGCTCCGTATTTTTTAAATAGTAGTAGAAATAAATATCATATGGGTAGTTCGTCTAAATATAACATTCAGTCTTAAAACTTGTGTAGTCAATAATATTAGACAATAATGTGTTAAAATACTTTGCTCTGTGCAATAAAGTTCATATTATTTTTCAATAAATAATCGCTAGTTAATTAAACACTACATAATGTATTGTTTAATCAACTCAATATTGTTAGATCGTCCTAGAGGAGAAAATAATAGTTATTTCGCAAAGATATGGTATTGTCATGACAATTTCAAAGCATTCAACGATTTGTGGATGCTTTTTCGTAAATTAGGTATGGGTAGGTACATAGTTATGTATTAAATGGAAAGAACCACTGTAATGCTTATGACATGTCGATGGCCGCATCGAATAAACGTGCAAGTGAAAATCGAGAAGAAGAGAAAATAAAAACGTTTAATTCTTAATATCGCCGGTTTCTTTGTAAGCAGATCTATACAATGTTTATAATAATTACTTTTATGAAATCGTCATTAATTTTCGAGAAAATCATGAACAAACATATTATAATATTCTCTAGTGAAATTAGAGTGGTCAGTAAACTGTTACAGATCATTACACTTTTATTCGTGTGTATGTGTGTGTGTGACTTTAATGAATATTATTGTAATGTTAGACTACTATTATTCTAGGCAAATTACGCTTCTTTTGATCCCGGCCACAATTGATTGCACGGTTTTATAAAAAAAATGTTCAGTATTTTTATGATGTAATAACAATTGCAATACTGTCAATAATTTAGCTTTCTTATTGTGTAATACATAATTATTTACTAATGCATTGTATATTAAACTGTTTGCTTTCGGCAAAGGTATTGTTGCAAAGAATGATATCAAAATAGTACATAGTGACATCTGTTGATAATTTATTTATTTATTCATAAAGTGTCTTGTTGTAGTGTGATTGTTGGTTGTCTTTAATCATGTAAAGTGTCATGTGTGTCACTGTACTGTCAATGTCAAGTGTCATGTGTGTGTCAGAAATTAAATAGGTATCGTCAGTCGTTATCCTACAACAACGTGTTTCTGATGTGTATGTGCTTTACCGTACTGTGTGAATGTATTACAAATCATTAGTATTAAACTAGTGTTCAATTGAGACACCCGTGTTCTTATTTCTGCACCTCCCCAATCGGAAACATTTTCATTGGCGACGAGGATGAGATATACGTCGCGGTCGCTTTTAACGAGCGAACGCAATTATAGTCAAATCCAAAAGGAGGCGAAAGCGATGTTTTTGGTGTAAAACACTTTCATCAATACCTATACGGTAGAAGCAAACCTTTTATTCCATCCTTTAGTATCAATATTTAATAATAAAACAGATAACCACAGCATTGCGTTTGCAAAGATACGCTATTATACCATCTGCATACAACTATACAGTTCAATATATTTATATCTAGTGAGAATAACTTAGTTGCCGATTATTTTTCCCCTGCACCAGTACCGGATAGTGCGTGCAAAGGGAAAGCGAATATGACGCGTACTGCTCATTATTTTTTTTAACGTGTGTCCCGGTACTAAAATTACTGCTACACTACTTAATCCTACCTAACCTAGGCACAGGAATTCCTAGGAGGATTTTAAATGAAAGGTAGGTAGACAGTAATTGGGAACATTTATTTTGAGATATACTGAGGGTCGAATTATAGGTGGGTTAGGGCCTATACAGCGATTAACCTCCACACTGGTCTAGCACTCCCCTGACGTCACTGGCCGCTGCAGGAGACGAGTGCTCGCGCGTCGATCGCCAGGTCCAACTGCTGGGTAGGGTTGCCGGTTGTTCTGCTACTGTCCACCACGGGGAAGCAGGTATTAAGGTGTACGTGAAACCCTGTAATGCGCAATAAGCGAAAGCATTACACACTGGCCGTAGACGGTGAGCACCCACAGCAACGTTTAATAGGGAAGCACTAATATGTAGCTGTGTTGCTGTGGATGTTCGCTATCAGATACGGAGATGACAATATTTTCGGTTACTTAGCCGTTAATTTAAACATTTGAAATTTACAAAGAAAACTAAATTTTAAATAAGCAAGAATGATATAATTCTGAAAATGTGGGGTAGAACTGCAAAGAGAAACAAGTAATAGCGTCTAATAAAAACAATGATAAGCAAAAACCAAATGAAAAGATCACCAGTTAAGCAAAGCGAAAGAAACCGTTACGGTTTGCTAAGCTACTGGCTAATTTAAATTGTGCAACACTTACCCAATCGGGGTTTAATTCACACACACAGAATATGTTTATTGTTTACGAGTATTCAGTATATTAAGTACTGATTAAAATAAAAAAATGTCGAGGGAACGGTAGGGACGCCTTCAATAAAAACTTGATCGCGATTACGATATGGGTACTCGTATGGACCGTGAAAAAAGTGACGTGCGCTCGCCTCGACAACCAGAATCGTCCTGCCGGCGGCGACGTGGAAGTGGTTTGTCGCTATGGACCTTGCCCCCGCGCCGAGAACAAAGGAACTGGTTTCTGGGTGCCTAATATGTCGCTTGCTATAATACGTGCGTGGTGATAAACTGTAGCTGGCCAGAAATCTGATTTGATGCGTTCATTTTTAGTTTTGTATTTAGTTAATATTGTAAATAGTTTTTTTTTAAATTAATAATTAATAAATAGTTTTTCTTATGTTTATTTTTTTTATTATAATTAAGAATTAAGACATGTAACAATTAATGTTACATTACCCCCCTCGTCTCAGAAAGAGTTTTGCTCTCAAGGAAAACTCGTCTATAGGTTACCACTAGCACGACGCATTCATACTATCACCTTTCAAAATCCTTCTATAATATCAAACAAACAACCTTACACAATAGCCTCAACAATATAAAATTATGTTGACGCGACCTTACGTAAACAAGTTATCTGTGATTGATCGCACAGAAAACTAATGCTAGTCGTAAGAAGTTAATTTAAAGGTGAATTGTCTCAACTCCTACAACAACAAAAAAAAATAACACTTCAACAACATTTAACTACACTTAATGTTTTTTAAATCTTTGATATGCCAGACGCCTATATTCTTTCCTGACATATCTTCCAGAACATAGACAAGTGGAGACCGTTTTTCAAATATACGGCATTTGATAAATTTGGGTGCAAGCTTTTTACTGAAATATTTGTCTTTATTGCTTAAAACGAATGCGCGCTTATAGACTATGTCTCCTACATTAAATTCAGCTGGCTTCCTACGTAGGTTGTAGTGTGCAGTATTCTTTTCATGTGCGTGCCATAACGAAGCCTGCACATCATTGAATATTGATCGAAGACACCCTAAGTTTTCAGCGTATAAATCGCGAGGAAGGAACAACACTTCATCGCCCAGGTCATTATCAGTATAGTGCGATCCGCATAAGACTAATTCCCTACCGTAAACTAAAAATGACGGTGTATAACCGGTGGCTTCATTGACGGAGTTGTTTATCGCAAACTGAACCTTGGGGATGGAGGTGTCCCAGGATCTGTGATCGTTTCCAACAAACGTAGACAAACTAGTGACAATAGTTTTGTTGTATCGTTCTACCGTGTTGACTTGTGGTGTGTACTTCGGCGTGAAAAAAACGTTAGGTATTTTATATTTTTTAAATAGCGCGTCAGTAGACGAACTTATAAACTGCGTCCCATTGTCCATGAAAATTGTTTGAGGAACTCCGTGAACCAAGAAAATGGAATCTTCTAAAATTTTAATAACTATATCCGCAGTAGCGCGACGTACCGGGAAAATATGACAAAATTTTGAAAAACAGCACGTTACGACCAATATATAAGAATTTTGTTTTCGACTGGTGGGAAGAGGACCCACAAAATCAATTGAGATCATCTGAAAAGGTCTCGAACATTGCTTAGGACGACCCATTTCTCCCAATGTAGTGTGATTTTGTGGTTTATAAGATAAACAAACCGAGCAGGAACCTACATATTTAACGACATCCTGGTGCATATTTGGCCAGTAGTAATTTAATGACAAGCGCCGATAGGTTTTAAAAATGCCAAGGTGTCCACCTGTTGGCTCAGAGTGATTTTCGGCTATGATGTTTTCACGGAACTCGATGGGTACGACTTCCTTCCAGTCAAATTCTGAAGTTAATTGGTTGTTAATATTTTTTGTGAGTCGAAATAACGAATTATTTTTAGTGGTGAAGTTAGGGAAATTTGAAGGAGTAGTCAGACAGCCGTTATATATTTTTTTAAACCATACATCATCTGTGTTGGCATTAGCTAGAGATATTGCATTTACGGGAAAAGCTCTAGACAAGGCATCAGGAATAACATTGTCGACACCTCGACGGTGTTTCATAATAAAGTTAAATGAGGACAATCTTACCCCCCATCGAGCTAGACGTCCTGTAGGATTTTCTAGAGATAAAAACCATTTTAACGCGGAGTGGTCTGTATACACCGTAAATGTTTGGCCGTTTTCGAGATAACACCGCCAGTGCTCGAGAGCCGTTAAAACAGCAAGGGTCTCCCTTTCAGTAATGCTGTAGTTTTTTTCTGGGCTGGTGAAAGATCTACTCATGTAGGCAATTGGGTGTTCTTTACCGTCGATAGTCTGCGTTAACATAGCACCAATACCGTAACTACTCGCGTCAGTGTGCACTTCAAAAGGTTTGGAATAGTCCGGACAAGAAAGAACTGGAGCGGAAACCAAACATTCTTTTAACGCATTAAAGGCCGCGTCAGCTTCTGGAGACCACTTGAAAGGAGGAGTGTTTTTTCCGTTAGCAGTGAGCTTATTGAGTGGACCAGCCACTGTGCTAAAATTAGGGACGAAACGTCGGTACCACGTAGCAGTGCCGAGGAAGCGTTTCAACTCCTTCCTATTTGTAGGGGTTGGAAAGTTAATAATGGCTTCCACCTTGTCCGGGTCAGTGCGTAAACCACGGGAATCTACCACGTATCCTAGATACTTGAGTTCACTTCGAAAGAACTTACACTTTTCGAAGTTCACCGTTAAATTTGCCTGTCTCAATTTGTCCAAAACTCGCAACAATCGAGAAACATGCTCATCAAAGCTAGAACTAATAACAATGACGTCATCTAAATAAGCGAATGTCTTAGACTCCATGTCACTAAATAACGAGTCAACGAGACGTTGTTGCGTTGCGGGGGCATTCGTTAATCCAAACGCAGTAGTTTTAAAACGAAAAGTGCCACGGCCCGGAACGTAAAATGCGGTTTTATCGCGGTCTTCTGGCGCTATAGGGAGCTGCCAAAAAGCTTTGGACAAATCGATACTGCTCAGGTACTTAGCATCGCGAAGGTTATCCAATATCTCCGAGACATATGGCAAATTGTACGCATCGCGCTTAGTCACTGCATTTAACTTCCTGCTGTCCAAACAGAACCTTGGTTGCCCGTTCTTTTTATTAACAATGAGCACGGGAGAAGACCAGGCGCTTTCGCAAGGTTCGACAACGTCAAGTGACAGCATTTCGTCCACCTGCTCAATTAAAATGCGCTGTTTTTCGGGGGACATCCTGTAATAACGCTGTCTAATTGGTTGTGCGTCACCAGTGTCAATGCGATGGGATATTAAATTTGTTCTACCCAAGCCCCTTTCTTCAGTAGAAATAGACCGAAACTGCGCAATGAGATTATCAGCTATCGCTTTCTGCGACGGCAACAAATGATCGTAGGAGTTAATAAATGGTTCACCGCTACTTGCCTTTATTTCCGCCAAAGGGGCATTTGACATTGTGATACTACCTATATAATTAGGGCAAATTCGAAAAGCGCGCCAAAAATCTACGCCTAATATAATTGATGTTTCAATTTCGGGAACAACATATGCCTTAATAATGTGAAACTGGCCCTCAAATGTAACTGGCAAATGAATGAAACCTAAGGTCTTTAATGATTGACCGCCAGCAGCTATCATATTAGTGTGGTCATCCTGGTTTAAAGTGCAATCCGTAAGCTGTAAATGAGAATTGTTTCCCAGAATCGAAACTGCAGCTCCAGAATCAAGTAACCCAACAGCATCGATATTATTGATCTTAATATTTACATAAGGCCTAGAATCATTTAGTGGTTTTGATAGCAGAATTGTAGCAACTCTGTATGAAGAGGAAAATGTTCTTATAAAATCAAGCCAAGTTTCCCAGTCTTGCTTGCTGAAATTGTTACAACTCTGCTTAATTAGTTTTTTGAATTTGTACCACTTTTACGACAGTTAGGACAGTCGGGTGTCTTCACATCTTTCATACCGCACTTGAAACAAACAATGTCCCGTGGAGCCTTGCATTGCCGAATATGATGGGTGTTATTACGACACCTAGGACAGTACGGTTCCTTTTTAGCCACATTAATTGCATGTACATATTTATTGTTATTATTAAAATTATTATTATTATTTCTATGATTATTGTTATTATTGTAATTATTACTTGAATTATTATTTGCCTTAAATATTGGTTTATGGACATCCTTAGTGTACGCAAATTCAGGAGCTAGCGTATCGGAAGTAACCTTAGGAGGCTCTTGAAATTGTGACAGACGAGTCTGAAATGTCTCATAATTACGACATAACGAACGCAAGGTGTCTATGGTTGAGATTTGAGGAGCTGCTGCCAATGTACTAGCATAGCAGGGTCTAATATTGTGCAAGAGAATTTCCAATTGATCTACTTCAGGAAGAGGAGTAGATAGACGCGAGAACATTCCATACATAACTGCTAGATAAATAGTTATGTTCTCACGTTCTCCTTGAGTACGAGACCGAATTTCTGAGATGAGTCTATAATCGTAGTCAGTTTGACTAAAATCCTCCTTTAATAAACGCGCCAACTCAGGCCAAGAACTGACTTTGTCCTTTACCGCACGATACCAGTGAAGGGCATCGTCTTGAAAAATTTCAGATGCAAAACTTAGGACTTTTTGTTGTGGAATATTCCTAGCCAGTACAAATTCATCAACACGCTGTATAAACGAGCGGACACAAGTTTTGCCAGTAAATTTTAATTTACTTAAATCGGACGAAGTACGATCGCATGACACAGAAACCATGTTCTGTAGTTCCGGCACAGCAGGTGCTGATTCTTTGACAGAACTAGCACTAGCCACATAGGAAGATGAACTAGCTGAAGTTTTTTTTTGCTAGCAAGGCAGAAAGCTTTTGCGAGAAAATTTTATAGCCGCTAACAATGTCGTCATATTCCGTTGTAATGTCGTCACTACGCGTTATCCTCTCGACACGATTGTGTAAATGATTTAACATATTCTGTGTCCGCAATAGTGAAGCAACACTAGGATCACTAGCGTCAAGATTTACTTGAACCTTCGTTAAGACTTCTAAACAACCCTTAAGGTCCTGTCTTGCATCGAGTGGAGACTCTAATATATATTCCGAGGGTAAATCAGGTGATAATTTTATAATTTGTTTCCGTAACTCCTCAACAGAAGGTGCAGGAGACGCGCCTCTAATACGAACTTCATACTCCAACTCAGATTTTTGAAGAGACAGGAACTTAATTGGAAGCATGTTGAAAATTAATTAAATAAAAGATAAGGATAAGTGACGCACTAAGCACGCTACTACTCACCACACAAAAAGCAAAAGCAAATAAAAAAAAAAAAAATTAAAGGAAAAAAAACAACACGTTCTCCGTTCTGTTACAAAATAAAATTTAAGAACGTCTGGTTTTTTTTAACGATGAAAAAAAAATAATTAAAATAAAAGAAAACAAGCAAAATCATAAAAGAAAAAAAAAATGCTACTAATGTGTACTATATGGCCGTAAAAATACGATATTTCTTTTAATGTGAAGAAAAAAAAATATAACGAACAATTTTTAAAAGCGTCGTTTTAGGTGCCCAAGACGATAACAGAAGGATAAAAATTTTTTAACAACTATGCAACTAAACGACTTTAAATGGATAATTATTAATGCAGGGTAGGTTAATGATGACCAAGATTAACTTACACAAATAAGTTGAAAGTTCGTGTACACATCAGTAACGGAAAAACCAAAAAATAAAAAAATAAAGACGTTTAACACAGACAACCACTAACATACACAACCCACAACCAATGGAGGAGGAATTAATCAGCTGTATTTCTACCACGATTAAGGGCGCCAGTGTCCCGGTACTAAAATTACTGCTACACTACTTAATCCTACCTAACCTAGGCACAGGAATTCCTAGGAGGATTTTAAATGAAAGGTAGGTAGACAGTAATTGGAACATTTATTTTGAGATATACTGAGGGTCGAATTATAGGTGGGTTAGGGCCTATACAGCGATTAACCTCCACACTGGTCTAGCACTCCCCTGACGTCACTGGCCGCTGCAGGAGACGAGTGCTCGCGCGTCGATCGCCAGGTCCAACTGCTGGGTAGGGTTGCCGGTTGTTCTGCTACTGTCCACCACGGGGAAGCAGGTATTAAGGTGTACGTGAAACCCTGTAATGCGCAATAAGCGAAAGCATTACACACTGGCCGTAGACGGTGAGCACCCACAGCAACGTTTAATAGGGAAGCACTAATATGTAGCTGTGTTGCTGTGGATGTTCGCTATCAGATACGGAGATGACAATATTTTCGGTTACTTAGCCGTTAATTTAAACATTTGAAATTTACAAAGAAAACTAAATTTTAAATAAGCAAGAATGATATAATTCTGAAAATGTGGGGTAGAACTGCAAAGAGAAACAAGTAATAGCGTCTAATAAAAACAATGATAAGCAAAAACCAAATGAAAAGATCACCAGTTAAGCAAAGCGAAAGAAACCGTTACGGTTTGCTAAGCTACTGGCTAATTTAAATTGTGCAACACTTACCCAATCGGGGTTTAATTCACACACACAGAATATGTTTATTGTTTACGAGTATTCAGTATATTAAGTACTGATTAAAATAAAAAAATGTCGAGGGAACGGTAGGGACGCCTTCAATAAAAACTTGATCGCGATTACGATATGGGTACTCGTATGGACCGTGAAAAAAGTGACGTGCGCTCGCCTCGACAACCAGAATCGTCCTGCCGGCGGCGACGTGGAAGTGGTTTGTCGCTATGGACCTTGCCCCCGCGCCGAGAACAAAGGAACTGGTTTCTGGGTGCCTAATATGTCGCTTGCTATAATACGTGCGTGGTGATAAACTGTAGCTGGCCAGAAATCTGATTTGATGCGTTCATTTTTAGTTTTGTATTTAGTTAATATTGTAAATAGTTTTTTTTTAAATTAATAATTAATAAATAGTTTTTCTTATGTTTATTTTTTTTATTATAATTAAGAATTAAGACATGTAACAATTAATGTTACACGTGATCGACCCAGCTGTTTTGTTAATGCTACTTTTAATGATAAGACTATACAAACTGTCATTAGGTAAACAAATGTAGGTTCGCCTCGCAAAATTGTTTGCGCGTCAATTCGTCCTTTCTTTTTACCCGACTGCGCGACGCAAAGGAGAACTTCTAAGTCTCGGTCGAGGTTTCCGGTTCCCGTCGCTAAGTTCGGGAATCGTAACGCGCGCGCCTGTGAGAAAACACGCCAATCACCAGTCAGTGTTGCGTAAGCCGCGTTCCTGTTCGGACTCATGCGGCGCTCGCTCGCTCCCGCCCAGTCTTAGTTGATGCGCTGTCACCAGATTGGCGGTCCGCTGCTGCTCCGGTCTTTCGGACAGTTAATTTAAGTGGTGCTTATGCCGCGATTCTGATCGAACTCATGTAACGCTCGCTCGCTCCCGCCCGGTCTTGGTTGATGCGCTGTCACCAGATCGGCAATCCGCTACTGCTCCATTCTTTCGGACAGTTAATGTATAATAAACCGCCGCTAAGTGCTTTGAACTGCTTCGCACGTATTTGTGACTGTGTTCGTGCTTCACCCGCGCCTGCTCGACATAATATTCTAGAACAAACCAGCTGCTGTGCACGTGAGACTGTGGAAGAGTCGTCGGCTTGCTGTCGAGTGAGTGCGCCTCCTGGCTTCCTTTATTTACTTGGCTGTGAACACAGTGAACTCCAACCGCTCCTTTGTTTTTTTTTTCCCGCTATACTCAACCCCGCTTATCGCTGGGCCAAATTATTTTGGCCCACATAAACCGCATCCCTATAATTTTTGGTCCCATCGAACCGGATAAAACCAGTGTTAAATAATATTTGCGTTTGGAACTGTGCAAAAAAAAACATTTATTTCAATTAGACCGTTTACAGGCACTTTTGAATTGTCAAGGAGTCGGTCAGTTAGTCCGAAAACTGAAGCTAGCTGCTCGTTCCAAAACGAAGGACGGCCTCTATAGAGAGGAACGAGCAAGAAACTCCACGGCACTCTTTTAAATTAAGTTTTTACAAAATCCTGGTTACATTATTCCTGTTGATTCTACATGTGATTGTAGTGTATGCGCAGACGCATTGGCGGGTCAGTCGCTTACCGGCCGTAGGCGAGTGTGCACGCGTTCTGGTTGTGCATACTGTACATCTACCTAAGGCTCTAAAAGCGTGTGTTTTACTGATCCTTGAGACATTACAAGTGGCGACGAGGATAAAAGTGAGTACAATACAGCCTAACCAAAAAAGAAAAAAAAAAGAATGAAGGAAAAAAAAATAACAAATTATTGTTTATTACCTACCTGTCGTTTGCGTGTAGCTCGTTTCAATTATCTTATAAGAAATAAAAATGTTAGAATGTAAATATTGGTTTAAAAGCAAATGAACACTCATCGTAACCAAAATTACTTCTGAGCCTAGTCAATACGTAAACAATTGAGACTGATAAGCAAAATCATACTACTATCCTTCATTGCTAATAGCCATGCATCGTATCAGATGGAAAGAAAATAAGGTCACGCAAAACTATGGTTACAGGTATACTATAAATATTGCGCACGAATACAACCTAACGGTACCCAGATACCCACAATTAGAAAAAAAAAAAAAACAAATATGACCTACTCAATGAGGAATGCCTACCCAACTGTTCATTATTTATTATTATAATATCTTTCCGATGTATATTTTTTAATTTCATCTTAATCTATACACTTAGATGATGTAGCTTGTGTGGCTAACATTTTGCGTATTATTATAAAGTAAGCATTGTTTGGCTTATTTGATTTAATTAAGAACATTTGTTCATTAAACTTATTTTATGTCATTTTAATGGGGAAGGGGTACAATAAATTTCATGGATACGTCATAGGGGTGACAAGATCGAAAAGGTTAGGAACCCCTGATGTGGACCATCCTATTGCAGCTCGCTTAAAGATATTGTACCCACATTTTAAATTTTGTTTTACATGCTATATGTTATAGGATATTATTCTAATATTAAATACGGCTTCAAATTATGACAGCCTGAATGATAATGCATTTGGGTTTGAACACGTTACGCGATACAAGTTATGCGTATGGCGTGTATGTTTACGAACAACAATTACACCGCAATATCACTTATGATTCGTATGCTAAATTGAGAGAATCAGTTTATTAAAAAAATACTTAAGGACCACCATAGACCATTGACTGCCTCGTTGTCAGTGGTCGCAAGCGCGACTGCTCAGCATGAGGTCTTGGGTACGATTCCCAGGTCGGGCAAAGTGTTATTGGGTTTTTCCATCAGGAATTTCTCAGTAGCAGCCTTTGAGTCTGGATTTGTGCCCGGTTGATGGCAATAGGCTCGCCCTAGTCCCATGTAATAGGTACATGGGACTAAAAACATAACTGGCGAAATGTGGGTGTACTAATGGGTACACCTCTGCCTAACCCTTCGGGGATTTCAGGCGTGATGTTATGTTATGTATGGACCACGCAATAAGAAAAATAACAAAAGGCCACGCTGATTAGTTAAATAACAATTTTAAGGGACTGTAATTATGTTTAAATAACAAATAAAAAAAAAACAAAATATAAAAGGTCCACGCAATTTTCACTCCCAAGATATAAGGGCTATATGCAGTTGTCCATGCAATAAGTACTTACAAAAGTATAAGAGCTATACAATTGTCCACGCAATAAGTACTTACAAAATTATAAGGGCTATGCAGTTGTGATACTGTTACTTATTTTCAGTAAAAGCCACGCAAAAATAAGAGTCAATATATTTTATTGCAAAATGCCCAAAAGGACTCATGCTGAGGAACGAGAAGGTGTCGATGTGTATACAATAGCCTTAGAGAATTTGGACTGTTATTTTGCTCCGAAACAAAGCCGGATTTACGAAAGGTACCTTTTCCGACTCATGAAACAGGAGGAAGGTGAACAATTTAAACGATTCTAATTGAGGTTAAGAAATCAAGCCGAAAAATGTAAATTTCATAATAAAGAGGAGCATATTATTGATCAAATCACGGTAAAATGTCACTTGGTTGAATTGAGAAAAAATGTTAGAATGCGGAGATACAATTACCTCTTTGCCCCGGCATTCAAACGGTCAACATACGTACTTTTTCACTCTGTATTTTAATATCAGTTATAAAATACAACTCGCGGACAATTAGCAAATAATAGTGACACAGTGACTCGATACCATTGCTAATGTGTGATTAACTTAGAAAATCTAAAGTATAGTGTGTAATTAGGACATTAATAAGTGTAAACAGTTACCAGTTTTAAAAGTTAACGAATCAGCCGGTGAGTGAATGACAAGACACTACGCGCAGTGCACGGAATTTCACACGGTTCGGCAGAGCGCAGAACCGTCAATATCGCTTGCAGCGGCGTCCGATGACTCAAGCGACGGCTCGCGTCAAAGATAAGTCAATACAGACTGGACAGCAGTGCCTAATCATAATAATTATTATGGCTGATAAAAATGCACAATGGGGTTGTTGCACTAATGAATGTGAAACAGGTTTAGAGGCGAAATCCATAAAGTGCCCAATTTGTGCAAAGTTTTATCATCATGCTTGTATATCCCTTACTAAAACTCCAAATAAGATGGCTACCTGGAAGTGCCTGTCATGTTTGAGCAAAGTGCCAAAGTTGGGCAGGGACGACTCTACTCCAGTTCGTAACGTCTACGACCAGAGGCCCAAAAAGACAAGCCACCGAACCGCCTTCCCCTCCTTCCACGTCCAATGTTGACGGCGAACTGCGTTCCATTATAAGTGAAATAATAAAGTATGAATTAAGTAAGATGTCGGCGAAGTTTAATAACACTATTATTACCACGATTAGCAAAGAACTGGCACCAATTAAGAAGGAAATAGCAGAAATTGTTGAGTCTATGTCTTTCATGAATAGGAAAGGGAATTGCTCAGTTTGTTAGGGTGATCTGGCTAAGCGTGGACATGATCTTTATTAATAAAATACTTGAATTATAAAAACTACTTATCTATAGGAAAGCAAATATTATAATAAAGGTGTAGCAAGATGCAAGAATATGCTTCAACTGGCATGTGAAAAATTGAAATCTTGCCGGGTAAAATCTTTGTATTATGCGTATTCTTTTCTATAATATATTATTTGCCAATAGTATTTTGATATAATTTGATTATTTACACGTATAGGGTTTTATAAGGGTGGTTAAAATAAAACTATTAGTTTTTATTTGTTATTTTGACTTTATTCAGAGTCGTAAACTATTAAAATAGTATCTAAAAACTGGGCTGGCGGTGTAACATTATTTTCGTGCCTAGCCCAACTTAAATACCAAATAATTGTCATAACGTGAGCACAGCAACCCACCGTTCTTCGGCCAACAAGGCAATTGCAACAATATTCTTTTATAGCATCTCTGCCCTGCAGATCATTATTATATAATATGTAAACGAAATATATTTTTCGGCTTATGTGCCTGCTTTGTATTTTTCCTCTTAAAAGTGTGCAATTGCCTGTCATGGATAGTCCTTCCAGTAGGTTGCTGTCTCTCTCCATGCACACTTCAATTGTATAAGAACCGTCATTCCTTATATGTTCTCCATAGTATGATCTTGCTTGTTTTAATTGGTATGTACCACAACTAAATAATATTAATTCACTGTACGTCATTCTTGGGAATGATACATTATTTATGCTTACATTTATGTTTAAAAACTGTGCAAGTCTTCTATTTAAATTATTTTCAATAACATAATCAGCAAGGGCATTGTTTAGGTGCATTCTTTCATTTACAATTTCTAAGATTTGGCCTGCATCTTCTCTAGCACTGTATCTTGGGTGAAACTTATTTATCAAAGCGGCAGCCACCCTGAAATCTATTATTGCATGCTTAGATGCTAAGTTAAAAAGTTCCTGTCTAAATATTAAAAAAAAATGTTTTAATATACCGTTTACACATTGTCACAGACCTAGATTTATTTGCTGCCAACGTTGTTAATTGCCTTTTACCTTCTTGTAAAGATGCAGGTGTTAGATTTTATTTATATATAATAAAATATATTATTTATTTCTTTATTTCTTTATTTCTTTATTTCTTTATTTCTTTATTTCTTTATTTCTTTATTTCTTTATTTCTTTATTTCTTTATTTCTTTATTTCTTTATTTCTTTATTTCTTTATTTCTTTATTTCTTTATTTCTTTATTTCTTTATTTCTTTATTTCTTTATTTCTTTATTTCTTTATTTCTTTATTTCTTTATTTCTTTATTTCTTTATTTCTTTATTTCTTTATTTCTTTATTTCTTTATTTCTTTATTTCTTTATTTCTTTATTTCTTTATTTCTTTATTTCTTTATTTCTTTATTTCTTTATTTCTTTATTTCTTTATTTCTTTATTTCTTTATTTCTTTATTTCTTTATTTCTTTATTTCTTTATTTCTTTATTTCTTTATTTCTTTATTTATTTATTTACAACGACCTTACATCTACCATTACAGTTTCCCAATTCGGTAGTGTAGTTATTAGTGACAATTACATACAATTACAACAGACAATTACGATACATACAATTACATTACACTCAATTTATAGTCTATTACTAGACATAATTATCTTACTAAGTACATAGCACGTGTAACGTCACCCTTGCGAACTCGCCCCGTGAGCATGAGAAAAGATCTATTTTACTGGCAACCACACTGAGCGTGCGCATTGTTCGCGTGAGGGGTGCATTCTCCAACCATTTAGTTCTCCCGCGCGGCACCGCAAACAAGTTGGGATGTCGTCGGCGCTGCACGTAACCGTCTGGCACACTTAAACATATAGCCTGAAGCACACCCGGATTATGTATCTTACCCCGGAACACTCCAAGGATATACGACGCCAGCGCAAGATCTCTTCTTGTTTCCAACTTGTTGTATCCTACCATGCCCAAAACAAACAAGGTTGGATACATCAAGGGGTAGAAGTAGTATATATATAGTCATGTCATGTCATATATAGTCTAATATGTATATTGGCAATATATATATCAATGTAAATATATATTTATGAGTTTCAAGTAATATTATAAGAATTTTAATAGTTTAAGTAGGTATATTTAGGAAAAGAATACAAGACAAGTGTACTAACAATATTATTTATTTATATAGTTTTATTAAGCCATTTACTACATTTATTTATATATTTATCTATATCTTCTATACATATGTTTATCTATAAAATAATTATTTATATACTTATCTATCTATACGGAGCTCTGCTCTCTACGACGACTGGACACAGAATGAATCACATCTTTTTTTTTTTTTTTTTTCGGTATGGCACCTCGCAGGTCAACCTATGAGGTTGTCGACTGCTTAACCGGGCTTTCCTGTGGTGCCTTAAATGAATTTAAGGCCGCCAGCCAGGGCTTAATACAACTTATAAACTAAGCGACTACACGCTAAGGGCACCCCCTGTGGGGTACGGGCCTCGGCTTAGGGCGTCGCTGGGGGAGGGCAGCAAAGGGACAGGCTGGATCTGGTCAGTATTATTTAGGGACGAATTTAAAGCTACAGGCTCAGCGACGCGGGCTGGCACGAGGAAGGGACGGGGCGGAGTTGAACAAGGACGTCGCGACGGACCTCGGCGGCGAGGGCGGAATGACGGCGGTCTGTGTCTGTACTTGCGTAGAGTACTAGTTTCTTTATTACTCTCCTGGAGGAGGGTAATGGCATCGTCGGGAATGGTAAGAGTATGTCTCGGTCGGCGAGTCTTACTGATACGGGAGGGAGTGTATCGGGCGGCCGATGCGATCAGGGGATTGGGGTGTTTTTCAGCAGTGTCAAAGAAACGCTTGGCAGTGCGTTTCATGAACTGCTGGATGGTGGGGATTCTCAGATCGAGATGGAGATTCTCGTTGCGAAGGTAGTACGGGGCTCCCGTGGCCTTACGCAAGAAACGGTTTTGGAGGGTTTGCATCCTATGGAGACGGTATGCCTTTGCGTGTGCGAATACGGCACAGGCGTAGGTTATGATGGGACGAATGCACGCCGTGAAGATGCGCAATTTGCACTTGAGTGACAACTTGCTGCGTGCATTCAGCATGGGGTGAAGCCTACCGAGAGCGAAGGCGGCGCGCGAACGCACCGCCTTAATGTGCTCTCCGAAAGTGAGGTGGTGGTCGAGGATCACACCAAGGTATTTGGCTCGCTTTTCCCAAGGGATCGGCTTGCCGTACATGGTGATGGGACTAGGGGGGGGTGAGGGGTGAGCGCGGTTTGGAGAAGAGGACCGCTTGGCTCTTGTCAGGGTTGACCTCGATTCTCCATTTCCGGAACCAAGCGCTTAGGGCGTTTGCGGCGATTTGGAGAGTGCGAGCGATGAAGGCTGGGCTACGACCGGTGTAATAAATGGCCGTATCGTCAGCGAATAGGGCCAGATGGGCCTTGCTATTCTTTGGGATGTCGCTGGTGAACAGATTAAATAGAAGCGGGGATAGAACGGAGCCTTGAGGGACTCCAGCGCGTATGGGGTGGGGGAAGGAGAGCGCACCTTCAATGCGATAGCGAAAGGTACGATTAGACAGAAAATCTCGTATGATGAGTACGAGGCGGTCAGGCACTCCGATCTGGTAGAGCTTGTATATTAAGCCATTGTGCCAGACTTTATCGAAAGTTTTCGCTATGTCGAAGAAGAGAGCGCCCGTCAGAGAGCCACGTTGATAGCCAACGCTTATGTGCTCGACGATGCGGTGGACTTGTTGGACGCAACAATGGTGGGAACGAAACCCGAATTGTTCGTCCGGGATGAGGCTCTTTGCTTCGACATAATCTTTGAGGCGCTTATAAGCCTCTCGTAGATTTTGCCGAGAACGTTGAGCAGACTGATGGGTCGATAGCTCGAAGGCTCTGACTTAGGTTTGCCGGGTTTGGGGATGCCAATGACGGTGGCTTCTTTCCACGTCCCGGGGAAGATGTTGTTGCTCATGGCGCCATTGAAAATGGCAGTCATAAGCATTATGAGAGGGGCAGGGAGGAGTTGGAATACCCTGTTCGTGATTCCATCAGACCCAGGGGCTTTCCGGGGTCTGAGGTTTTTGATGATGTCCTGCACCTCGTCAGGGGTGACGGGGGGCAGTGGGTCGTCGGGGTCTTTGACGGGTGGAAGGGCAGCTCTACGTTCGACTTCGGCGTCAACCCTGGAAAGGTGAGCTTTGTCTACAGGTTGAGTGCTCGGGGTGCATTGGGCCTCAAGACTGTCGGCTAGACATTCAGCCTTTTCGTCGTTATCGAAAGCGACGGTTTTGTCGGGGCGAGTGAGAGTAGGCATGGCGGCCTCTCTGGTGGAGCGTAACCTCCTCTGTAGCTCCCAGAGGGCTTGGTGGGTGGGCTCGAGTTCGCTAAGCGTCTTGTCCCAGCTAGCGTTACGCCACTCATCTATGCGATTCTTTACAGCACGCTGTAGAGATAGCATGTGAGCTTTGTTCGCGTCGCAGGGGAAAGCGCTGTACGCACGGATGGCCGCGTTCTTCTCGGTCATCAGAGCACGCACATCATCCGGTAGTTTCCAGCGGTGATCGTTCACCACCGGAACCTCCCTTGAACAATCGTTCAGGACGGATTGTACGTGTTCCGTGAAGGGGTTGATCGCGCCCGTCGAGTCTGCGACTGAAACAAAGTGGTCGGGGATGGCGTCCAGGTGAGGCGACGTGACGGACTTTAAGCTTCCGCTTACTTTCCTCCAGTCGGTTATCACTTGGGTCGGGGGGGATGGCTGGGATGGCGGTCCCTATGGACCTGAGCGAGGAGCTAGTTTCATGATGACCGGACGGTGGTCGGAGTTGAGCTCGGGGAGCGCTTCAATAGAATGCAAACGGAGATTTACATTCTTGAGGAGCGCTACATCGAGGATGTCGGGGAGGTGATTTGGGTCGTGTGGGAAGTGAGTGGGAGTCATCGGAACGATGACGTCAAAGTTGAGGGTGGCACAGAGGTTGAACACGATTTTACCTCTGGTAGAGGTCGTGTTGCAGTTCCAGGCGGGGTGTTTGGCGTTGAGATCGCCCGTTAGTATAACGGAGTCACTCAGGCCAAGAAGAGCGGGGAAATCATTAGTGAGCAGAGTTGGGTCCTCTGAGGACGAAGGAGGGATGTAGGCAGAGATAATGGTAATCGGCTGATGACCGGTCATGCCGAACCGTCAGAGTGAGACCTCGAGGCGAGAGAGGGGGGGAGGGTCCATAGGGATGCAGTACAGTTCCTTTCTGTAGTATATGAGGGTGCCGCCCTTGTGACAACGAGACCTGTCGTTGCGAACTAACCGATAGTTTGCAATTCTCGGGTCACGATAGCGGGGCTTCAGGAATGTCTCCTGTACTAGGAGTATGTCGAGATGATGATCGCGGTGGAAGGTGGCGATCTCATCCCGCTGGTCATTAATGCCATTTGCATCGAAGAAGCCTAACTTGAGGGAACGGGATTTGGTACAACAAAGCTTTTTACTATCCATTATGGTTTAGGACGGTAAAGCTTTTCTAGGACACGCGTAATTGCGGGGTACGCGTCGAACACTTTCCATATGGCTGTAAGGTCAGCATTGCCAGCAATGATTTCCTGAGCCATAGTTACGGCATCCGGGTTGACGTAGATTCTGAAGGCGTCCGATAAGATTTGGACGTGTTCAGCGTTGGGGATAGCGGCCACGGGGCCGGTGCGGGCGGGAGAGGGCGCGGCTGGGGCTGCAGGGGCAGCCTTTGTGGGAGGAATCTTTTTGGGGGCGGGTTGAGTAGCGGGGGCGGCAGGGGCCGGCGGCGCTGAAGTAGGGGCTGGCTGTGGGGTGGCCAGTTCTGGAAAGGCTCTCTGGTGGTTGAGCGTGTTCCAGGGGGAGGGCCTTTGAGGGCTGAGTCCGGGCATCTGTGAGGAGGGAACCTTCACAGATGGGCTTTCCCTTTGCTGGCGGGCGTTTGCACGCTTTACCAGTTTGGGAGAAGAGGATTTAGGGGCCTTGGGACAGCCGCGGTAGTTAGCCAGGTGTCCTGACTGGCCGCATAGCACGCAGCTAGAAGGTTCGGTACATAGCTCACGCTCCTTTGGACGTGGGCAATCGGCAGTGCCGTGGTCCCACAGACACTTAACGCATCTCGGGGTCGCGAAACAGTTGCGTTGTACGTGGCCATACAGTTGGCAACGGTGACATTGGCCGACTACGTTGGCCTTGTAGGGCTTCTCTATTGAGATGCCGGAGAGGGAGCAAATGGACTTTACTTTGAAAATGGGGTGATGGCCTTCCGTGGGGTCGCAGACGACCAGGACGGTATCGAAGGCGGGGCCGCCCCTTGCTTTGTGCAGGCGATGGACTGCCGAGACAGGGACCTTTTGAGAGAGGAGGTCGTTGAGGATGTCCTCAACTGGGATCTCTTTTGGGATGCGCCGGATCACCACTCGGGTGGGCGCTTCCTCGGGGAGGGAATAGGTGTGGAACGAGACGTTCCTCACCTTCAGTAAGCTGGTTAGTTCCCTGTGGTCTTTCGACGTGGGAACTTGGACTTTGATGCCCTGCAGGGTAGTGCGGGCATTGGTGTAAGTGATCTTGCGATCGTTACACCATTTTGATAATTCCGTCCACTTGGCCTTGTCTTGAATGAACAAGGGCGGCGGGGGTTTGAGCTTCTTCTTCGAAGCTAAGGCGGGGTTGGGAGTGGGGGGGGATAGGGGGGCGGCTGGACTCGGAAGTCGAGACAGCGTTGACGGTGGGACTAGGGGTCGAGGGGGACGCGGGGGAGGTCGTTGCTACGACCTTTTTGGCTTTGGTAGCCTGAGAGGGAGACTTTCCCTTCTTCCTCTTGCCTCCACTGCCGACGACTTGGTAGTCGTCGTCCGAGGAGGAAGTGGAGGAGGATAGGGAGTCTTCAGAGTCGGAGACAGAGGCAGAAGGGTGGTCACGTGGGACCGAGATGTCCATGCTTTCGGACGAGTCGGGGTTTGCAGCTGCGACACGCAGCTGCGAGGCGCCCATTGTTTGTGAAACAATGGCGGCGGGAACAATGGCGGTCGGCACATTGTGTGCTTCCGCGTAAGGATTTATTGTCTCGATGGACAATAAGGAAGGAATTTCTAGTGAGCCAGGCATTGATGGTGCCGCCACTGGAATTCCTTTATCAACGGGTGGCGGGGAAGCAGGGCTGTCGAGTACATCGCTAAAATTTGCGATGCTTTCCTCGATCGGGGAAGAGTTTTGCTGCAGAGCAGCAAACTTCTTGCCATACTTGGCAATGAATTCGGGGTCCTTGAAGAGGACCTCCTTGACGAACGCAACGATAATTGCGTCCAACATTATCGAAGAGGGAAAGAGGGAATCGCGGGAGAAATTTCGCGGGGGAACCTAACTTTATCCTAACTGCCTAGCTCCCCGGGTGGACGGGCCCGGGGATGTGTGACCCTCCCTGCCGGCTGTAGGCAGGGAGGTGAGTACCTACTGGTGTGCCCTAAGCTTGTAAACCCGTCGCCAGTCTTATTGTGCGAACGGGGCAGTCAGTCTAGTGCGAAGGGTGTAGACACGCCCAACCGACACTAGGTGTGTAGCTGTGAACGAAACCAGAGACTAGGCACGACTAGGAGACCCCCCAAGGCCGTGACACTAGCTCCCGACTCCAATTGACTGCCTCACCCTGAAGGGGGTCGGCGGGTGTGATTGGGGCAACACCTCCTCGGCTTCGTTGGCACCGTAAGGTATCCACCGAGGACCACGAAACTGTGGATTTAAGCCCTGAAGGGGCCAAGTGAAGCTAACACAACAACACGCGGGTTAAAGAAATAATTAATCGTCCGCTGCCTTGAAAAAGGCGGCTTCGGATCGAATTGGTTGTAGTCTGCTGACTACAGGAGTCGTCGCGGCGGGCGCAACGAGAAGTGGCGGGGAGTCGTGAGCGGGCGCGGAGCGAAGCGCAGCACGTCCGTTCGCGGCGAGCGTCGAGCGAATAGTGATGAATCACATCTTCCGATTCCGCCTTCTTTTATACTGTGTGACATACAACACAAAAAGTACGTCTAACGATTTTATGAAGTATCATTACAAAGGTTATCAAAAATTCTAGAAAGATTTATTTAGTAGTTAAATAGATGATTCTTGCTATAAAAAGAACACGTGGTTCCTATCAAACATAACCAATAATCATACTTGACGTAAACAAAAGAAACTTGTTTAACTCTGATGATTTATTGAATTATTTGTATTCAATAAATATATTAATAATTATAATTGCATAAATACCACAATCAATATTATTTTTGTAACAATCAGCAAATCGTAACTTATCTTTAGATATTACTACGTTTCTTTGACCTAAACCTCGCAAGTTATAACGGTCGTTATCTTAAACTTCTACTTTTTCATATGGCCCCCTGAATTTTGGTATAAGTTTGTGGTGACGCCGATGGTCCTGATAGACGTATACAGTGTCACCTACATGGTAAGTTTTGTTGTCACGTCGTACGGCATCAAAACGTTGTTTTAATTTTTGTGCGATTTCTCTTAAGCGATTTAGGGCAAGTTCGCGGTCTGCTTGTAAATCAAAATTTTGACCAACGGTAGCATCCTCACCAAGGACTTCATTAAGTCGCGCCTGCACACATGGAATGTTGGAGTTTTTACCTAATAATAAACGAAGGGGAGAGAACCCTGTTGATTTTTGAATTGTAGTGTTTAATGATAGCTGTACATTACATAATTCGTTTGGCCAATCTGACATATTACTACACTTTGTTGTTACATGTTAATTACAGTGGAAACATATCTCTCTGCTTTACCGTTTCCACGAGGAGTTCCTGTAGCAATCATATGGTGTTCTATTTCTAATTCTCTAAATATATTACGTATTAGATTTGAACTAAATTTGTCCCGCGATCCGTAATTACTAGTGATGGTGTTCCAAACAATGTAATTGTGTCGCGAATTATAGGGACTAGTTCGGAGGAACTTAAATTTTTGAGCTTATTTAATATGCAGAATTTTGTAAATCCATCTATTATAAGTAAGATGTATTTATAACCTTCAGGTGATAATGGGAAAGGACCAGTCTTGTAGAACCCTACATGACAGTTTTCGTCATGATATAGTCTTAGAATAGAGAGTCTGTCATTCTTAGGGACATATAATTTGGGTTGGGTATCCGGGCTAAGTTTGTAATGTAATAAATTATTTAACATATTGTATGGTATATTGATTATCGTCTAAATCTCCGGACTCTAACCTCTCAATTAACGATAAAGTTACTGGATCATTTTGTTGTGAAATTTTTGATGTAAGATTTACCGACAGAGGCTTGTAAGTAGACGTAGCTCGATTTATAGTAACAGTGGAAGTCTCAGGGGGATTACGACTAAGGAAGTCTACGTGACTTATAAACTTTCCTTTTTTGTAAATAACCTCGAAATTAAAGTCTTGAAGATATGTCCACCAACGCGATACACATGGTGAAAATTCTTTTTATTAACGGTAGATTTAATAGAGTTACAGTCAGTGAACATTTTGAATTTTATTCCCAAAAGATAGACTCTGAACTGTTTTAACGCATTGTAAATGGCTAATGTCTCTAAATCATACGAACTGTACTTTGCTTCAGCTTGTAAAGTACGTTTACTGTAATATGCAATGACTTTATTTTGATTTTGATTTTTCTGTATTAAAATTGCGCCATAGCCCAGTGAACTCGCGTCAGTATATAATTCTGTTGGCAGGTCAGGATCATAGATAGATAACAAAGGTTTTGACACTAAGCACTGTATCACATAATTTCGAGCCGTTTCCTGTTCAGACCCCTACTCCCATTTTTGATTGTTTTTAGTTAGTTTAGTTATACAAGCTGTACGGGAGGCGAATTCCGGTATGAATTTCCTAAAATAACTAGCAAGGCCCATAAATTGGCGTACTTCCTTGACCGTTTTCGGCATAGGGGTATTTACAAGAGCAGACACTTTATCACTACTAGGTCTAACTCCTTCCTCTGATATATGTCGGCCTAAATACTGAATATCTTTAACGAAAAATTTACATTTCTTTATATTTATGATAAAACCAGCACTAGCAAGTGCTGATACTGTTTGGTCTAATAATGAGAGCCCTTCGTCAATTGAGGAAAATGGTATTAGTAAATCATCTATGTAAATAAGCAAAAATTTTAAATGTTGCCTTTGTTATTGCCCGTTGGAAAACAGATGGACCATTACTGATACCGAAAGGCATATTTAAAAATTCAAAATGACCATCGGGAGTTACAAAAGCCGTGTACCTTATTGAGTCCTCGGCCACAGGGATTTGATAAAATCCATTTTTCATATCTAATGATATAAAAAATTTAGCTTTACCTAACCTGTCGATTTGATCTTCTATCAAGGGTAAGGGATAGCGGTCTTTTTCAATGATTTTGTTCAAAGCTCTGTAGTCGATGCATAGTCTGTCATCACCGTCTTTTTTTTTTACTAACAGGACAGGGCTAGCGTATGGAGAATGACTTTCGCGGATAATCTGCCTGTCTTGTAGATCTTTAATAATATTGTTTACTTTTTGCCTTTCTACAGGAGCTAACCTATATGGGCGATAAGTAACGACTTCATAATTTTTTAAACGTATGTTAAGTTTGCCAGTCTGAATGACGCCAATATTTCCAGAAGCTGGTAACACATTCGAATATTTCTCAAATATACTCATAATCTTTGCTTGTAAATCTAAATCTAGGTGTTGAATATAGCAACTTAATTCAGCAAACACATCCTTCAGACTATCATTAATTAAATTTACTTTTAAAATAACCTGAGGTACGTCCTTTTTCTGGGTCAATCTGCAACTATCTGAGTCAACAATTAGCTCTACATCAGGGTGATTTAAGGCATTTCTACCTATCAGAAGATCATATTTAAAATCATAATCTCTAACTACTTGTATGTCCAATTCTATACAAACGCCTTCAAATCTAACCGGTACAGTGATGGTTGCATAAATGTGAACTCTACCATTACCGATACCACTAGCATACTTTGAACAGGGGACTAAGACACAATTTAACTGTTTCGCAATCGATTCTTTAACAATGCTACAATTAGCTCCTGTATCAATAAGACAGTTAAATGACATATTATAAATTGATACTTTCGTAAATTTCAAATTAGCATCACTAGGCAGGGCATTAGTGGACGTATATAGTCAGATCTTAGGATTAATATTATTCGATAGCGGCTGTTGTTTTTCATTGTTAATTTTTCTAAAGAAACAAGTCGTATTGTCATGTCCTACTTTTTACACACGGTGCATTTTTTAATCTCTTGCTCAGTTTGAGAATCTTTAGCAGCTTTTTTATTGGGACATTGTGACCTTAAATGTCCTTTATCCCCGCAGGTAAAACACGTTTTTGACGGCAGGGTTTTCACCTGTACTAGATATTGGTTTAGAGGTTTTCGGGTTTTAACATACGCAGAAAACAGAGCTATTAGTTCTGAGATGATGATGCGATTCTTACATTTACTTCTCGAATTCCTCCGCAAACTAATTCAATAAGTTGAACTTCAGAAAAAAGTATTTTAGTATTTTTTAACAATCGGATTTTTTCCCTGGCGTACTCGCAATAGGTATCCGCTGAATCTGATGAATACGTAACGGCTTTATACAATTTTTCTGAGAGATTCTTTTTTTCTGGGTACAATGAAATTCTTTCATTCCGGAATTTCTCCCAAGTGCGTCCTTCCTGGGGTTCCCATGTCTCGTACCAAGTTAACGCAGAGCCCTTAAGGGCCTTACCTGCCTTTGCAACTTTTGCTTTGCCGCTCCATCCAAACTCTTCTCCAAGCTTGTCAACGTTGTCACACCACACGGCTGCGTCGTTGTCGCTGGTGGACGGATCGAACGTTGGCAGTGCCACGTCGTCCTGTCGTTTGCTGCTTGAAAGAGCATCGCGGATGGCGGTGAGCAACCCTTCGAGAATTGTTTGATCCATATTATATATGGTAGGTGGGTACCTGGAATCATACCGTTATTAATATTAAATTTAGATAGAATAAAATATATGTAGTCTAATATGTATATTGGCAATATATATATCAATGTAAATATATATTTATGAGTTTCAAGTAATATTATAAGAATTTTAATAGTTTAAGTAGGTATATTTATGAAAAGAATATAAGACAAGTGTACTAACAATATTATTTATTTATATAGTTTTATTAAGCCATTTACTACATTTATTTATATGAATGTCGTGATGGCCTAGTGGTTAAGGCACCCGCCTCTCATGCATGAGGGTGTGGGTTCGAATCCGGGCAAGTACCAATGTGACTCTTTCAATTCATATGTACTTTCTAAAGTTTATCTTAGACATTACTGACATTCCGTGCCTCGGAAAGCACGTTAAGCCGTTGGTCCCGGCTGTCATTCGTGGATCTTTGACAGTCGTTACGAATCGTCAGAAGCTTGAGAGTCTGACAACCAGTCTTACCTAGGGGTATCGTGTTACCCAGTTACTGGGTTGTGGAGGTCAGATAGGCAGTCGCTCCATGTAAAATACTGGTACTCAGCTGCATCCGGTGAGACTGGAAGCCGACCCCAACATAGTTGGGAAAAGGCTAGGTAGATAATGACTACATTTATTTATATATTTATCTGTATCTTCTATATCTATACATATGTTTATCTATAAAATATTTATTTATATACTTATCTATCTATTTATCTATAATAATCAAATATACTTAACTTCTATTACAATATAACGGAGCTCTGCTCTCTACGACGACTGGACACAGAATGAATCACATCGTTTTTTTTTTTTTTCGGTATGGCACTACAAACTTGTACAAACTAAGCGACTACACGCTTTTTTTTTTTTTTTTTTTGAGGTGGTAAAAATCATCAAATGACTCCTTCCGCCCTGGGTGGGGCGGAAGGGACTGTCAGACTTTTACTGACTAAAAAACCACCCTGTTCCTTCTGTTGCCCTTTACGTTCCGGGGCCACGGTATCCTGTTAAGACGTCCCGCAACCCCGGCAGGCGTTGGCCCCGTTGGGGGCCCCGTCCCTGTGCTGACAGCTCTTTGAGGCGCGCGCGAACGCAGCAGTCATCCCTGGGTGGGACAAAGTACGGCTCGGCGACCACCGCGATGTTGATCAGCCACTGCGCCATGCTCTGGACCAAGAGATCCTGAGCGGCGGCGCAGTGGTTGATATTAGCCTGGAGGAGACGCAATGGGGCCGTGACTAGCCCTCCATTACATCCCCCTCCAGGGCCCTCCTCGAGGGCGGAATCGCCCTAGCGGCGGCGACGGCGGCGACAGTGGCGGCGGCAGCGGAGGGCCTACCTCTACCCCTGGCCTTGGCGGGTGGGGCGCAGGCCTTGCCCCCTGCCCGGTGATCGGCCGGCTTGCCAGCAGCCGCACATGCAAAGCAGTGCGGCGCGGCGTCGCACGAGCCGGCCATATGACCGGGCTGACCGCAGCGGAAGCATTTGTCGCTGCGGTCCACCTCCGAGGTGCAAACGCATGCCGCATGGTTGCCCACTTGGCAGCGGAAGCACCTCAGGGGTCTGGGCTCGAGCTTGAATAGGCGTGCTAATGCCGCCACCGTCTTGGGTGGCAGGTGTCGGAGGGCGGTGTTCTTGATGCCGTCCGCACCGGGGGCCTTCTTTGGCTTTGTTCTTTTTATTGCCCGTAATACTTGGCCCGGGGAGAAAAAGAGCGGGTCCTCGTCGCGAGCCACCGGCGGCTTGAAGTACTCTCCAAGGTGTTGCTCGACTGCCGCGACGTGTTCTCGGGCTTCGGTCGGGTTCGGAGCGAACTGGCGCTCCAGGTGTGCGGCGAATATCTCGGCCCGGTCCGGGGCTGTGTAACGTAACGCCCCGTCGTTGTCGAGTAGCGGGCGCACCGGAGATGGGGTGTTCTTTAGACGTCGGCACACGCGATGTACCGACGTCCAGTCGCTGTCCGCTGAGTGAATGAAGTCCTCCCATCTCTCGGTGGAGAGCGCTTGTAGCTCGGCCTTCACCTTGTCCGTGAGCCGGTTGAGCTGGGTCTTCAGTGTTGGGCATCTTGTTTGTTGCCACCGCTTGCGTAGGCGCCTCTTTTCGGCGATCATGTTCGCGATGTGAGCGGGGAGCGTCGAGTAGCGCCCCTGGGGCGCGGTGGGAGTGCACGTCGCCGATTCTAAGGCGCGTTGCACGCAAGCGGTGATCTCGTCCGCCAGCTCATTCACGTCCGTGACGTTGGTGACAGGCCGAGTGGGTGTGGTGGTCTCCAGCTCTGCCGCGAAGGCTGTCCAGTCCAGGCGGCGACGTGGCGCTAGATGGGCAACTCTAGCGGGGTGATCCTGCAGGACGACTAGTACAGGCTGATGGTCAGACTGCACTTCGTCGTCCAGTACGTCCAGCGCGATCTGGCATTTTAGGCCGTTGTGTACGGCGATGTCCAGCACGTCGGGTGGGTGGGTGGTGTTGTCCGGATAATGGGTGGGCGCCTCGGGGCCGGACACGTCGTATCCTCGGGCCTCTGCGTCGGCGAAGAGTCGTCGTCCCGCTCCGTTGACGGTCGCTGAGTTCCAGGCAGGATGCTTGCAGTTTAAGTCGCCGGCGATGAGTGTAGGGTGCGGCGACGCCTGCAGGATCTTGTTAATGTCATTTGTGTCCATAGTTACTTGAGGCGCCTTGTATGCCGCGTAGATACATAAGTGATCGCCGGCGACGTGCGCTTGGATGCCGAGCGCGTCCATGCAACTCAGCGACAGCGGGGGTAGCTCCTGATATACGACTCTGCGCCTCACCAGTATTGCCAGACCGCGGTAGTATCGGCCGTTTGCGGCCAGTTGCCCATCCATCCTGTAGATGATGTATCCTGGGAATTTTATTTTGTCTGCAGGTCCCAGGAAGGTCTCATTGATTAGCGCCACGTCTATGTCTTGTTCCTGCAGTAACGGACGGAGGAGTACGGCCTTACCTCTGAGGCCGCGGGCGTTCCAGCTAAGTATCCTTAGCGGCCTATCCATTACGATGGACGAGGAGTTGCTGCATGCCGCTAAGGACAGCGTGCAACGGGTCCTGTCCTGTGCTAATAGCAACCAGGATATCCTGCAGGACCCGTATCGCGACCTCTATTATGTCAGCCGATGCCGCAGAGGGCTGCACCGGCTGTGTCTTTTTCAGCGCCCCGGGGAATTTGGTGTGATGTACCTCCCCGGGGGCGCCCGTCGGCCTGGCGACTTTCTGCGCCGTCTGTGCGTTTGCACGGCCTCCCGGCGCTTGTGCGGCGCGGAATTTATTGTTATCAGTGGCACCTGTCGCGTTGACAGGTGCGGCGACAGGTGGGCGCGCGAGCGGCATGCTCGTCTCGCGCGGATTGGTCGACGGGCCGAGGGGGCCGTCCTTATGGGATGTTGGCTCCGCCCACCGGGCGGGGCATGGCGGCCTTGCGCTCGATTGCACCGTTATGTGGGCGGGACGTGGCGGCAGAGTTCCGCTACTGCCCGCTTGGCGGCGCTCGTCGTGTAACGGGACATTGATAGCGCCGCCGTTTCCACTCTCGGGTGCGGTATTTTTGCTACTACCGCCACGATTCTTTTTATTTTTCCTCCGTCCGGAAGAGGAGGTGGCCGCTCCGCGTTTTTGGGCTTCGTTTGCGGCCGCCATCAGTGTCGCCGTCTGGGCTTCACCTTTCGGCGTCGGCTGCAGCCTTTCTGGCGCCTGTGTTGGCCGGCGAGCGTTGCCGGTGATGGCGACCGTGCCCGCTCGCTTGTTGCGCACCTCCTTGCGCAACACGGGGCATTTGCTATTATTTGCGGGGTGGTCGCCTCCGCAGTTTGCGCAGGTGGCGGGCTCTTCCCGCGGCCTCGGGCAGTTTGGTGCCGCATGAGCGCCGCCACATCTCACGCAAGCGAGCGGTCGGTGACACTGCGCAGAGGAGTGCCTGAATTGTTGGCACCTGTGGCACTGCGCAGGTCCCTTTTTGCCACGCCAGGCCTCGATTTTTATCCCGGGCATGCACATCATCTCCCGTACGCATGCCCAGGTTGCGGAGCTCCTCTTCTATGTCCGCCGGCGCCGTGTCTACGGGCAACCCCCGGATGGCCACCTTGAGGCTCTTTTCCGCCGGCAGCGAGTAGGAGAACCAGGATATGTTCTCCCTCTTCTCCAGTTCCGTCAGGTAGCTTTGCACCTGACGGAATTCGGTGTCCGATTGCGGGGTGAACTTCACCCCGCTACCGAATGGGCGCGCGTTGGGGGCCCGGCCCAGCTTCTCCTTTAGGGCGCGGAAATGGTGCGCCCACTGGGGGAGTTTCTCCACTACCAGCGGAGGGTAGCGGGGTTTCTTTTTGCTCGCTGCCTCTGCAGCGCTGCCAGGAGGGGCAGCGTGCGCGGGGGCTGCGGCGCCGGTTGTCCGAGGCGGGGTAGGCGACGTGCGCCGCGCTACCTCCGCGAACGATGTTCCGGGCATCGGCTGTGGCGGCGGCGCGCTCACGCACGGCCGCTTCGCCTCCTCCTCCACCTCGTCCGGGCTACGCTGTCTGCGTTGCGCGGCACGGGGGGGGGGCGTCTATTATAGTTTGGGAGCTAACCTGCGGTCTCCTTGGGTCTCGGGGGTGCGCCGAGAGTTCCGGCATCGACGGCACCCTCCGGGGCTCGTGGCTGGGCCGGGTCATCCGCAGGTTGCCGCTGCCAGCCGGGTAAGCTTCCTCGTCGTCGTCGTCCTCGTCCAGGTCGACGTCGCCTTTGCCGACGCCGCCCATGCTCGCGCCCGATGCACTCGCGGCGGAGTGCACCGAGGCGAGGGAGGTGTCCGAGCCCGCGTACGGCGAGTACATCGAGCGCGACAGGGGCGACGGCGGGGCCGACCAGCGAGGGGCGGTCGGTGAAGTCAATAGTTTGGCGACCGGTCTGGGCACGGCCGGTCGGGTGGACGCACTGCACTCACTCACTACCGGCGGTCGGCGCGCCACCGGGGCGCGCGGGTCGTTTCGGGCGAGCGGGGGCGAGGGGGCCCTCTCGGTGACGGCGGTCTTGCTCGACGGCGGCGCGCGGGCCGGCGGAGCTGAGGGACTGGTGCGCGCAGCGCGGGTACCGACGTCGGCGGCGCGCGCGGGCGCAGCGAGGGCTGCGCGTCATGAGTGGCGGCGGCGGGGCACTAGCGCTAGGCTTACGTGCCTGCGCGTGCGTGTGCACCGACGAAAGCGTGTCGCGAGGGGACGGTGCGGTCGCGGGGCGCGCGGTTTGGTGGCGCGCGATTGGCTGGGTCGTTGAGGTCAACGACCCCGGCCGGTGCTTGGAATTTTTGGCCGCAACGGGCGGCGGCTTCGACCCGGGTTTTGCCTGTGGGGCGTCCGGGGAGCGTGGCGAGTCCTGCACCGGGTTGTTCTCCCGTTGCGGACGAGGTGGGCGCAGCTCCGGGTTCGTTGCCGATCTCCGGAGCGCTGGTGTTGGTTTTGCGGCGGGTGGTGGTGCCGCGGCTGCTGCTGCTGTTGTTGCTGCTGCCGTTTTTTGAGGCGAGCTCGAGCTCGCTGGAGGCAACGAGCCGTCGGCTTCCCACAGTGTACGCGACGATGCCTGGAACAAGCACCGGCGCGCACACTGCGGAGAGTGACGGAAATCTACAATTAACACATAGTTTTCTATGATGACCGCTTGATGTGCTAGGTTCATTTTGCTGTCCAGGTAAGTTATTCAATGCTAATGTCCAGCATGAGTGACAGACCAAGCTATGAGGCGTAACCTGTAAATAAAATATTATTTTTATTTAGTTTACATAAACAAATGACGAGACAGAAACCAAACTAAACACTACATAGAAAAATGTACTTACGACTTGAGGAGCAGTCCATTGCCGGATTATTGATAATACTTCACTCATTGGGGTCTGAAATGACAATGGGCGTGCCTCAAGGTTCGATATTGGCTCCATTACTATTTCTAGTTTACATAAATGATTTACCTCAATTACTACAAAATCAACCGAGGATGGTGTTATTTGCAGATGACACCTCATTGATCTTTAAAATAGACAGGCGGTCACAAAATCTTGACGACGTAAATAGCTCTATTATTCAGGTTCAAAATTGGTTTACAGTAAATAATTTGGTATTAAATGAAAAAAAAACCAAATGTATTAGATTCAGTTTACCAAACGTTAGAAGTAGCAAATGTGACATCATATTGAATGGACAAAAACTGGAATTTATTAATCAAACGGTTTTCCTAGGAATCACGCTAGACAAGAAATTACAATGGGGACCTCACATAACATCAATTGCGGGACGGTTAAGCTCAGCAGCTTATGCTGTTAGAAAGATAAGACAGTTGACAGATATAGAAACTGCGCGATTGGTCTACTTCAGTTACTTTCATAGCATTATGTCGTATGGCATTCTACTGTGGGGTCGGGCTGCTGACATTGAATCCATTTTTATTTTACAGAAGAGAGCTGTCAGAGCCATTTATAATCTACCTCGTCGCGAATCTCTAAGGGAATTATTTAAAAGGATTAATATTATGACAGTACCTTGCCAATTTATTTATGAAAATATTATGTATGTGAGAAAAAATCTAAATCTTTTTAATAAAATAAGTGATAGACATAATATTAATACTAGAAATAAAGATAAAATAGCTCAACCATATTATAGGTTGTCTAAAGTAAATACATCTTTTATGGGGTACTGTGTTAAATGTTACAATAAAATTCCTTTTGATATATTAAAATTAAATGAAAGGAAGTTTAAGACACACATTAAAAGTACACTTTGCAAACAAGCATATTATAAACTAGAAGATTATAATCAAGATAAGAATGCTTGGAAACATGCTGGTCCTGCTCCATGGGACAATGACACATTCTAGACAAAATCAAACTGGTTATTAATTATTTTTTTTTGTTTTTCATTTTTTTTTAATACTTAATGTTGTTTTATTTTTGATTATTGATTTTGAAGTGTGTTATAGATTGCGCGGACTCACACACTATTTCATGTTGGTTGAGATGTTATGAGTGGTCGTCTGTAGTTCCAATATTTGTAAACACGTGAAAACTATGTATATTTGAAAATATTTTAACTTTAAATTCTTAATTTGTGCCTTTTAATTATTATGATTATTTAGTTTTTTTTTATAGGGTACATACATTGCTTTCACGTGCCATGTCGTGTATGATTCTGTAAACAAATGTTGTAAACATTGATTTTAAAAGAGTACGTATGGAGTTTCTTGCCCATTCTTCTTCATACAAAACTACCTTTTGGAAGGGGCAACTAGATTCATTCTATTTTGTTTTTTGTGTTTGACGTTCAAAAGTGCCTTATTGGCCTAATTGAAATAAATGATTTGACTTTGACTTTTGACTTCAATAAGCTGCAACGTGTGTCTTCTGCGATGAATTACATCAACGCTACAATTAACGCATCGCATTGATTCCTCATTCTCGCTCGAAGTACATGTAGCAGAGGAGTCAAAGTTCGTGCCGTGGTTATCAATTAAAGCCGTTTCGAGGTCCATAGTAGCGCCAGGTTCAACGTCAGGTGCAGATTCAGTATCCGAGGGTAGGGCCGGGTCATCGTGAGGAGCGGTATCGGATTCCATGGTAAGAAAAATAAAAGTTCGAAGCAGCGAGTAAACAAAATAACATCCACAGTGCGCGAGAGCAAAGCGAATGTCAGAGCTCAGATGTCGTTCCATAAATAAAAAAACGAGTGTGCTTATGACCACACGACTGAAGTGAAACTTCTTTCGCTCCATCTGTATGTATATATATATATATGTGTGTAGCTATAAGAGAAAGAGAGAAAGAAAATGTGCGCGCGCACTGCTCTCTCTTGCTCCTACACTGTGATACAGACAATAAGCCTGCAGTGTGCTTAGATATACGGAACGTATTTGGCTATGAGAGGAAGAGAGAAAGAAAATGTGCGCGCGCACTGCTGTCTCTTGCTTATATCCCCCACTTAACTTCCGTTCGCCTTGCCCGATCACACTTTTCGTAACGCTTACGTCACGCGTTCGCCAGCTTACTCCCCAAGTCGAGCGTGCGTAAAGAAGTTTCACTTCAAAAAAATAATTTGACAAAAATCGAATTTTAGAATCGATAATCTAATCTAAAAAAATATATTTATGTTAAAAACCACTAACGGTTTTGATTGTTTTGTTTAAAACAATATAAATAAGTATAATATTCTCTTATAGTATTGGTTTGTACTCGTTGTGCAGACAAACACTTTTTTTTTGGTTACCATTATTGATATTCCAATCGATTACAGACTGAAATTGATGTATTATTTTCGTGCTGACAACACTACGTCATACAAATGGTTACGCTTGATACCTGGTGGAAACAGTGTAAATACTCTTTATTTAGACTTTTTACACGTTTACCTGGCTACAATGCGATGCGCAAAAATATTTCTTTCAGCATTAATAATATTATTTAGTAAAAATAATTTTAACCGGGCATCTTGTCCACGTTTAGCCGAAACTGGTGATTTCCTTTGAAGACATTATGAAGGCACATGAGTTGTCTGAGGAAATTATTACAAAATTAGAATTTGAAAACACAGATCTTAAGGTCACCGTAGAAGACCTAAACGACAGACTTGCTAATCTGGAGCAACAGTCAAGGTCGAACAACATAGAACTGCAATGTGTACCGGAAAATAAAAATGAAAATGTTTACAACATAGTAACTCAACTAGCGCGTGTCGTTAATTGCGAAATCAGTGAAAGAGATGTATTACATTGCACTCGTATTGCTAAGGCCAACCCATCAAGTAACCGCCCTCGCTCTATAATCGTCCAGTTGGCTTCACCAAGGATGCGCGATGCATCTTCTGGCAGCAACAACTAAGTACAATCAAGATAACCCTCAAGAAAAACTGAACTGTTCACAAAGTCAAAGTCAAAGTCAAATCATTTATTTCAATTAGACCATTAAAAGGCACTTTTGAACGTCATTTACAAGATAAAAGAAAAATTATAATATTGAATCTAGTTGCCCAATCCAAAAGGTAGTTTCGTATGGAGAAGAACGGGCAAGAAACTTCACACATTGTGTGCTATAAAAAATATATACTCTTTTAAAAAATATATATATGATTTACAATAAGTAGTAGGTACATTAATTCTATTTATACGAATGTGAAGACGATGTACCTAAATAAAAGTCATACAAAGTATTACAATACGTACCAAGTGCTACAAAGATTAAAAATTTGAAATGAAAGCTAAATTAATTGTTGTAGATACACAGTGCTCATACGTTTACAATATTGTGATCGTCAACTATCTTTTCTAACATTTCAAAAGACATCGAATCAGTGTGTGAGCCATAGTCATCACCAAAGATAGAATAAGTCTTATTAAAAAACAATAAATCAAAATAAAATAAAAAAATTACCAATACAAATCATATAATTAAATTTTTAGCAGCCAGTTGTTTAATTTTTGACAAGACTTTAAATTGCCCTATGGAGCAGGACCAGCATGTTTCCAAGCATTATTATCTTGAATATAATCCTCTAATTTGTAATATGCTTGTTTGCAAAGTGTTCTTTTAATATATTTTTTGAACTTACTTTCATTTAATTTTAAAATATAAGAAGGTATTTTATTGTAACATTTAACACAGTACATAAAAGATGTGTCCACTTTGGATATTCTAAAAAATGGTTGCACTATTTTGTCTGTTTGATCTTGGGTTCGATTCCCAGGTCGGGCAAAGTGTTATTGGGTTTTTCCATCAGGAATTTCTCAGTAGCAGCCTCGGAGTCCGGATTTGTGCCCGGTTGATGGCAATAGGCTCGCCCCCTATTACATGGGACTAAAAACATAACTGGCGAAATGTGGGTGTACTAATGGGTACACCTCTGCCTAACCCTTTGGGGATTACAGGCGTGATGTTATGTTATGTATGTTATATGTACTATTTTGTCTTTATTTCTAGTATTAAAATTGTGTCTATCAACTATTTTATCAA
This sequence comes from Hoplodrina ambigua, assembly GCA_949774945.1. Taxonomy (NCBI): domain Eukaryota; kingdom Metazoa; phylum Arthropoda; class Insecta; order Lepidoptera; family Noctuidae; genus Hoplodrina; species Hoplodrina ambigua. The sequence continues at coordinate 18,076,545 of OX458964.1, forward strand.
AAAGATGTATATTTTTTTTACACACATAATATTTTCATAAATGTATTGACAAGGCACTGTCATAATATTAATCGTGGACACCTAATATTAACACCTTGGATACGCTGGACCAAAATCTCCGGTCTTTGTTGCTGAACATTTGTCCCCAACAAATAGAGCTCTTCATGCAGCTGCAAGGATAAAAGCCAAAGAGAAGAATTATAAATACGTGTGGGTCAGAAACGGCAGAATACATTCGACACTTTTCGCTCGACGCTCGCCGCGAACGGACGTGCTGCGCTTCGCTCCGCGCCCGCTCACGACTCCCCGCCACTTCTCGTTGCACCCGCCGCGACTACTCCTGTAGTCAGCAGACTACAACCAATTCGATCCGAAGCCGCCTTTTTCAAGGCAGCGGACGATTAATTATTTCTTTAACCCGCGTGTTGTTGTGTTAGCTTCACTTGGCCCCTTCAGGGCTTAAATCCACAGTTTCGTGGTCCTCGGTGGATACCTTACGGTGCCAACGAAGCCGAGGGGGTGTTGCCCCAATCACACCCGCCGACCCCCTTCAGGGTGAGGCAGTCAATTGGAGTCGGGAGCTAGTGTCACGGCCTAGTCTCCTAGTCGTGCCTAGTCTCTGGTTTCGTTCACAGCTACACACCTAGTGTCGGTTGGGCGTGTCTACGCCCTTCGCACTAGACTGGTCAGGGCCCCGTTCGCACAATAAGACTGGCAACGGGTTTACAAGCTTAGGGCACACCAGTAGGTACTCACCTCCCTGCCTACACCCGGCAGGGAGGGTCACACATCCCCGGGCCCCACCACCCGGGGAGCTAGGCAGTTAGGATATAGTTAGGTTCTCCCGCGAAATTTCTCCCGCGATTCCCTCCCTCCCTCTTCGATAATGTCGGACGCAATTATCGTTGCGTTCGTCAAGGAGGTCCTCTTCAAGGACCCCGAATTCATTGCCAAGTATGGCAAGAAGTTTGCTGCTCTGCAGCAAAACTCTTCGTCCGAGGAAAGCATCGCTAGCTTTAGCGATGTACTCGACAGCCCCGCTTCCCCGCCACCCGTTGACAAAGGAAGTTCAGTGGCGGCACCATCAATGCCTGGCTCACTAGAAATTCCTTCCTTATTGTCCATCGAGACAATAAATCCTTACGCGGAAGCACACAATGTGCCAACCGCCATTGTTCCCGCCGCCATTGTTTCACAAACAATGGGCGCCTCGCAGCTGCGTGTCGCAGCTGCAAACCCCGACACGTCCGAAAGCATGGACACCTCGGTCCCACGTGAGCACCCTTCTGCCCCCGCCTCCGACTCTGAAGACTCCCTATCCTCCTCCGCTTCCTTATCTGACGACGACTACCAAGTCGTTGGCAGTGGAGGCAAGAGGAAGAAGGGAAAGTCTCCCTCTCAGGCTACCAAAGCCAAAAAGGTCGTAGCAACGACCTCCCCCGCGTCCCCCTCGACCCCTAGTCCCACCGTCAACGCTGTCTCGACTTCCGAGTCCAGCCGCCCCCCTAGCCCCTTTACTCCCAACTAGAGATGGGCAATGTGTTTCTGCCCGGCAGGAAAATATGGTAAAAATCCGGCATTTTGGGCATAAATTTGTTTTTGCCCGATATATGCCCAATCGTAGGGCATAAAAATATGGGGTCGTTAAACGTAATTTAATATAATTCTTCATGTACAATAGTAGTCATTAATGAAATAAAAAATAATGAATGTCAATAATTGAACACATTTTTATTTAAAAATGATAACATTGATTTTTCATGTGAAAATAGGGATACAAGAATTAACAACATAATTTTTATATTGAAAATAGTAAAATATGTGTTAATAATACGTACATGAAATAAAACAGAATGTAGTAAACAAACAATAAAAATAACTGTTGGCATTAATGGACAGCATTATGAAAAATTTAATAATCAACATAACCATAATTTTAATAATCAACATCATCATAATTTTAATAATCAACATCATCATAATTTTAATTACACTAGTGAACCATTGATGACGCCAGAAGGGTATAATAAACAAACTGATATTTTAATAACATTGTACGGCCAATTACCCTAATCACTGTCAGTATCGTATAACTGTTGGCTTATATTTACGAATTGAATATCGTTTGTTTGTCGTGAAGTTGAAGCTACTGGTTCCATAGCTTCCCATCTATCCTCAATGTGACCTTCCGTGGTAGCATCTTTGCTTATAATATCATCATCTGTGTCTTCCATATCAGAACTTTCAGGAACAATATCTTCATTGAAGAGACGATGTACGCTTTCACTTTTATTCAATAAATTCCAATTATATGCTAAAAAAGTTATTTTTGCCGCTCTTTCTGATGTGATACGGTTTCTTTTTGCACTGTGTATAAATCCCTGTGTGCTAAACGATCGTTCGGTAGCTGCAGATGTGCAGGGTGCTGTCAATATTCTTAGTGCAACTTTACTTAACTGGCTTGAGCCACAAATTCCCTTCCACCACAAAATAGGACTTACTTTCTCAGCAGCCTTCCAAGTGAATGGTTTACTCCAAAGTCCTTCTTTCGCTTTATACTGGACCAGATCAGCAAGACAATCAATGTTACAGTGCTGTGCGAGATCACAGATTGTCCCGTTACACAAATAATTAAGCTACTGAACCACTACTTAGGGTTGAGATTTGAAATAAATAGAATAATTAACGGTAACGGACATTTAATAAATATCAAATTCGGTGATGACTCAGTGTCAGTCGGTAGGGGTTTATCAGGTGGTTCGGCCTGTACAGTTTTTTATAATCCATTCACCACTGGCCCGGTACTCCCCTGACGCACAGACAGCCGATGAAGGTGCACGGCAGAAGGAAGGCAGGTTCAGGGTCGACGGTGGAGCTCGCCAATGTCCGCCGGATGGAAGCGATGGAGTGAAACCGTTCTACGGCGTACGTGGAACCCCAATTCGGGGTTAATTCACTCACAAAATCACAAAATCTATAATATCGTCAAGGGAACGTATAGGGACGTCTTAGAAAACAATGATCAAATTCCGGTAAGTAATTTAAAATAACGATTACGCCAAATAATTGCGTAGCAGCGATCGTTTTAAAGTGACGTGCGTTCGCCTCGACCGTCGAAATCGCTTTTTCATGCGCGGCGCGGTAGTGCGGGGACAGGACACATTTACCTGTGTGCTTGCGCCGCGAACAACAGAACTGGTTTCAACCGGATTACTGGGTGCCTAAAATGTTGCCGACTTAATACGAGCGTGTTAACGAGTTTTTTGGTTTCTTTCCCTGTTATTTTAATAAAAAGTAAATAATTTTAAGAAAAGGTGAATAGTTATAAATAAAGATAGATATGAATAAAATATGTAACATTATTATTATGTTACATTACCCCCCTCGTCTCCGAAAGAGTTTTATTCTTATATAAAACTCGTCTATATACTAACTAACACTGCACATTCATACAATCTCTTACAATATCCAAGCATACAACCTCACAAACTAGCTACAACAGTATAACATTATGTTGACGCGTCCTTATAGAAACAAGTCACCTGTGGTATATTGCACAGAAGACTAATGTTAGCCGTAAGATGACACATAATAAGAGATGGGATGTCTCGACAATAAAATAATTGATTTGCAATGAAATAAATATTATTATTATGGATAATTAATTAATACCTAGTATTCTTTAGGTCTTTAATATGCCACACGCCTATATTTTTCCCGGACATATCCTCAAGGACATAAACGAGAGGAGACCGTTTTTCAATAACACGGCACTTTAAAAATTTTGGTGCTAATTTTTTACTAAAGAATTTATCTTTATCACTCAATACAAAAGCGCGCTTATATACGATATCTCCCACATTGAACTCGGCCGGCTTTCTTCGTAAATTGTAATGAGCACTATTCTTTTCATGTGCCTGCCATAATGAAGCTTGCACATCATCAAATACTGCTCGTAGGCAACCGAAGTTCTCTGCGTAAAGTTCTCGAGGTAGAAATAACACTTCGTCACCGAGGTCATGGTCGGTATAGTGTGACCCACATAGAACTAATTCCCTGCCATAAACTAGAAATGATGGCGTATATCCGGTGGCTTCATTTACGGAATTATTTAACTGTACCTTAGGAATAAAAGTGTCCCAAGACCTATGGTCGCTACCAACGAACGTAGACAAACTTGTCACGATGGTTTTGTTATAACGTTCCACAGTATTGACCTGCGGTGTATACTTTGGCGTGAAAAATACGTTGGGGATTTTATATTTTTTAAATAAGGCGTCAGTAGCAGAACTTATGAACTGTGATCCATTATCTAAGAATATAGTTTGAGGAACACCGTGGATCAAGAAAATTGAATCCTCTAAAATTTTAATAACGATCTCCGCGGTTGCGCGTCGTACAGGAAAAATATGGCAATACTTCGAAAAACAACACGTGATTACAAGCATATATGCATTTTGTTTGCGAGTAACAGGCAGAGGGCCCACAAAGTATATTGAAATCATTTGGAAAGGTCTCGAACACTGTTTCGGACGACCCATTTCTCCCAAGGTAGTGTGATTTTGCGCTTTGTATGATAAGCAAACATCACAAGAACCAACAAACTTAACAACATCTCGGTGCATATTCGGCCAGTAATAGTTTAGGGACAAACGCCGATACGTTTTAAAAATGCCAAGATGCCCACCAGTTGGCTCTGAGTGATTATCACCTATAATTTGTTCGCGAAATTCACTGGGTACGACTTCTTTCCAATCGAACTCTGACGTTAATTGACTATTAATATTTTTAGTGAGTCGAAATAAAGAATTATTTTTTATAGTAAAATTCTGATAATATTTAGGGGTGCTAAGACAGCCGTTATAAATTTTCTTATACCAGGGATCCTCTGTTGGGGCGTTAGCAAGAGAAATAGAGGCAACAGGGAATGATCTAGACAAGGCATCAGGGATTACATTATCAACCCCGCGGCGGTGTTTGATAACGAAATTAAATGATGACAATCGAACACCCCATCTAGCCAATCGGCCTGTGGGATTTTCCAAAGACAGAAACCATTTTAATGCAGAGTGGTCAGTGTATACCGTAAATGTTTGGCCATTTTCAAGGTAACATCGCCAATGTTCAACAGCAGTCAGTACAGCAAGAGTCTCCCGTTCGGTGATGCTGTAGTTTTTCTCAGGACTGGTGAAAGATCTACTCATGTAGGCAATCGGGTGTTCCTTACCATCTATAGTCTGCGTTAACATAGCGCCAATACCATAACTACTCGCATCGGTATGCACTTCAAACGGCTTCGAATAGTCCGGGCAAGAGAGAACTGGAGCGGAGACTAAACAATCCTTCAGAGAATTAAAAGCAGCATCTGCTTCCGGTGACCACTGGAAAGGAGGACCTTTTTTTCCATTAGCAGTGAGCTTATTGAGTGAACCAGCCACTGTGCTGAAATTTGGAACGAAACGTCTATACCAAGTAGCAGTTCCGAGAAAACGTTTCAGCTCTTTCCTATTAGTAGGAGTGGGAAAATTAAGGATAGCCTCCACTTTTTCTGGGTCTGTGCGTAGACCACGAGAATCGACTACATAACCAAGATATTTGAGTTCACTACGAAAAAACTTGCACTTCTCAAAATTTACTGTTAAATTAGCCTGTTTTAACTTATCTAAAACGCGCAATAAGCGTGAAACATGCTCATCAAAGTCGCGGCTTATGACTACGACGTCATCTAAATACGCGAAGACTTTTGATTCCATATCATTGAACAACAAGTCTACAAGACGTTGTTGCGTGGCAGGAGCATTGGTCAAACCAAACGGAGTGGTCTTGAAACGGAATGTGCCACGACCTGGAACGTTAAATGCGGTCTTATCGCGGTCTTCAGGTGCTATTGGTAGTTGCCAAAAAGCTTTGGACAAATCTATGCTGCTTAAATACTTGGCATCGCGAAGGTTGTCCAGAAACATAGGGCAAGTTATAAGCATCGCGTTTTGTTACAGCGTTTAACTTCCTGCTATCTAAGCAAAACCTAGGCTGTCCATTCTTTTTATTGACAATGAGCACAGGAGAAGACCAAGCGCTTTCACAAGGCTCGATGACATCTAGGGACAACATTTCGTCAACCTGCTCAACTAAAATACGTTGCTTGTCAGGAGACATCCTATAGTAACGCTGCTTAATAGGTTGGGCATCGCCAGTGTCTATGCGATGACATATTAGACTAGTTCTGCCCAAACCCCTCTCTCCGTTTGAAATAGACCTAAATTGTGCAATTACATTATCGGCTATGGCCTTTTGTGACGCAATCAAGTTGTCATATGAATTGATAAATGATTCATCGCTAATAGTTTTAATTTCAGCCAAAGATGTAGTAGATAATGTAATACTGCCTAAATACTTTGGGCAGATTTGAAAAGCTCGCCAAAAATCTACACCTAGAATGATAGAAGTTTCAACCTCAGGCACTACCATTGTTTTTATGACATGAAACTGACCTTCAAAAGTTATAGGCAAATACATGAAACCTATGCTTTTCAATAAATGACCGCCAGCTCCTACCATACTTGCCTGTTCATCCTGGTGCAAAGTACAGTCAACTAATTGTAAATGGGAATTATTACCAAGAATAGTGACTGTAGCCCCAGAATCAAGTAATCCACAAGCATCAATAGTATGATTGATTTTAATATTTAAATACGGCCTAGAGTCATTTAAAGGTTTAGATTGCAGAATTGTAGCAACGCTATAAGATGAAGAGAACTTCCTAAGAAAGGCAAGCCAAGTATCCCAGTCTTGCTTGTCAAAATTGTTACAATTCTGCTTAACTAGTTTTTTGGATCAGTCTTACGACAATTAGGACAATCAGGCGTTTTCACATCCTTCATGCCGCATTTAAAACAAACTATGTCTCGTGGAGCTTTATATTGCCGAATATGATGAGTATTATTACGACACCTAGGGCAGTAAGGTTCCTTTTTGGCTACCTCTACAGCATGAACATACGATTTACTGTTATCATTTTTATTTTGATTATAATTCCTATTTTGGTTACTATTGTTATAATTATTATTTGTACTATTATACTTATGTTGTGAATAACTAGTGTTTGGTTTATATGTAGGTTTATTGACATCTTTATTGTACGCAAATTCCGGGGCTAACGTATCAGATGTAACCTTAGGTGGCTCTTGGAAATTTTGAAAACGACTTTGGAAAGTTTCGTAATTGCGACATAAGGAACGTAAGGTATCGACCGTTGATATTTGAGGAGCTGCTGCTAACGTACTAGCATAGCACGGCCTAATATTATGTAGGAGTACCTCTAACTGATCTGTTTCAGACAGTGGCTTGGATAACCGTGAGAACATGCCCTTCCTAATAGAGAGATATATTGTTATATTCTCACGTTCTCCTTGCGTACGAGAGCGAATCTCTGAAATAAGGCGATAATCATAGTCTGTCTGACCGAAATCCTCTTTTAATAAAGAAGCTAACTCAGGCCAAGAACTAACGCGGTCCTTAACTGCACGATACCAATGTAGGGTGTCATCTTGAAAAATTTCCGATGCATAACACAGGACTTTATGTTGTGGAATATTCCTTGCTTCCATAAACTCGTCAACACGCTGTATAAATGAGCGAACGCAAGTTTTACCATTATACTTTAATTTACTCAAGTCTGATGCGGTACGGTCGCAAGACACGGAAATTATGTTCTGCAATTCCGGCACTGTAGCCGAAGGTTCTTTTTCAGCACTAGTGCTAACAACACTAGAAGGCTGTTTTGCTAATAAAGTCGAAAGCTTTTGAGCAAACATTTTATAACCGCTTAAAATGTCATCGTATTCTTTTTTGATGTCGTCACTACGCGTTATCCTCTCGATACGATTATGCAAGTGATTCAACATATTTTGAATTCTCATTAGTGAAGAAACAGTCGGATCAATAACATCTAAACTAGTTTGAATTTTAGTGAGAACCTCAAGACAGCCCTTAAGATCCTGTCTCGTGTCTAGTGGTGACTCTAAAATGTCTTCCGATGGCAAATCAGGAGATAGTTTTATAATTTGCTTACGCAATTTCTCGACTGTTGAAGCAGGAGTTGCGCCACGAATGCGTACTTCATACTCTAATTCGGACTTTTGAAGAGACAGAAACCTAATGGGTAGCATGATGACAAACAGGAAAAAAAATTTTTTTTTTTTTTTGGTAAGTGATGCACTTAATATGTATGTACAATAATACAAAGCAGAATGAATAAAATAAGCGAGATTAAAAAAAACAACACGTTCTCCGTTCTGTTACAAAAGAAATATAAGTTAATATGAACGTCTGGTTTTTTTTTAAAAGAAAGAAAAAGAAAAAAAAAATGATTGATTAAAAAAAAAAAAAATGCAAAATCAGAAATATAAATGGAATATATATATAAATATGCTACTAATGTGTACCCAGAATGCGAACACACAATTTATTTCAATAAGAAATAAAAAATATTAATTTTTACAAAAGCGACATTTTAGGTGCCCAATACTTCACTCGTAATATAAAATGTTTACATACAAAACGTGAATATTATTAACTTTAAATGTTATAACTGCGCACTAATGTTTGCTAACGATAACAATAAAGCACCAACAATAAAAATATAAGTCTCGTACACTTTAGTAGCAGTAAAAACCAAAAAACAAAATGGACGTTTTACACAACTACCACCAACAACACAACACAAAACCAGTTGAAAGAACGAATTAAAAAAACTGTATTCTACCACGGTTAAGGGCGCCAGTGTCCCGTTACACAAATAATTAAGCTACTGAACCACTACTTAGGGTTGAGATTTGAAATAAATAGAATAATTAACGGTAACGGACATTTAATAAATATCAAATTCGGTGATGACTCAGTGTCAGTCGGTAGGGGTTTATCAGGTGGTTCGGCCTGTACAGTTTTTTATAATCCATTCACCACTGGCCCGGTACTCCCCTGACGCACAGACAGCCGATGAAGGTGCACGGCAGAAGGAAGGCAGGTTCAGGGTCGACGGTGGAGCTCGCCAATGTCCGCCGGATGGAAGCGATGGAGTGAAACCGTTCTACGGCGTACGTGGAACCCCAATTCGGGGTTAATTCACTCACAAAATCACAAAATCTATAATATCGTCAAGGGAACGTATAGGGACGTCTTAGAAAACAATGATCAAATTCCGGTAAGTAATTTAAAATAACGATTACGCCAAATAATTGCGTAGCAGCGATCGTTTTAAAGTGACGTGCGTTCGCCTCGACCGTCGAAATCGCTTTTTCATGCGCGGCGCGGTAGTGCGGGGACAGGACACATTTACCTGTGTGCTTGCGCCGCGAACAACAGAACTGGTTTCAACCGGATTACTGGGTGCCTAAAATGTTGCCGACTTAATACGAGCGTGTTAACGAGTTTTTTGGTTTCTTTCCCTGTTATTTTAATAAAAAGTAAATAATTTAAAGAAAATGTGAATAGTTATAAATAGAGATAGATATGAATAAAATATGTAACATTATTATTATGTTACAAGATGAATTCCATGGGTTCAGTTTCTTCCATCTGATTTAGTTCAATGCCTGCAGATTTAGGATCCAACAAATAAGCCGCATAATGTATAGGTTTTATGCACTGCCTAACTCGTCTTTCGACTGAAGTTTTTATGTTCTCCTTGTTTTCATCGTCCAGCATTGTTATTGATGGTAAAACAAATTCTAATTTTGTTCTAAGGTTTCTAAGCACCATAAATACTTCATGTGTGTATGTTGAATTCGTTGCCTTCCAGTTTAAATATACTATCTGATACAGGCTCAAGAACATTGTACACTGATTTATCATTGACCAGAAATCTTCATCTAAAAGTGTAGATTTCATATCGGGCGTTGGTTGAAGGATTTCCTTAACAGCCAAAGTCTTTAGAGCAGCTTTATTAATTTTAAGACTTTTCAATGCACCGACGTGACTGCCCCATCTTGTCTTGCAGGGTAATTTTAGACTCTGACTAGAGCTTTTTCCTTTTCTAATTTTACTTAGTAAGGCACTTAAGACTTGACTTTTTTAATATTTTTAATAACATCTGTTGAGAGATCTATAAAAGCTTTAATTTCGGGTGGTTTTAGAAAATCAAAGCATAATAGATTCAAAGTGTGAGCAGCACAGTTCAATGGCACAATATGAGGGTATTTATTTTTTATCATTTCAAATGACTTTTGAAGATTTCTTGCGTTGTCTCCAATAAGGACCACAAATTTACTCACACCATAAGATTTCATGACTTTTTTCAGTTTCACAACTTAAATATTCGCTTGTGTGCCGATTATCAAGTGTGTTCAAACTGTTTATGAAAACAGGCTCTGGCTTGGATATTAGAAAATTTATAATACCTTCATTGCAAATATCAGTCCAGCCGTCGCACTGCAAGTGAAGGAAATTTGATGCTTTCAAATCATCACTGATTTCTTTACTCATCTCTTTATATATTTTGTCTAAATATTTAGTTGAAACAGCCTTTCGACTGGGCAATTTAAAATGCAATTTTTCAAAAAACTTTACCCACAGAGGGTGTTCTACCATTACTAGAGGCGTTCCTGTAATTAATAGGGCCTTTGCAAATTCTTCTCTTAAATCACTAATATTCTCGGTCGATGTATTCTCCAAGTTCAATGAAGTGGTTGTGTTTTCTGGTGATAAGTCGGATTGTGGCTTATTGGACTCTTTAATTTGTTTTTTTACGGCGTGTGGACATTTCAAGCACGTCAAAAGATGTTGCCGCATTTTTATTACATGTCCCTTTTTATAATTATTTTCGCAAAAAGAGCACTTCACGGAATTGTCTGGTAATTACCTGGGAAACCTCCCAGCTGCGTGCTATGCGGCCAGTCAGGATACCCGGCTAACTACCGCGGCTGTCCCAAGGCCCCCAAATCCTCTTTTCCCAAACTGGCAAAGCGTGTAAACGCCCGCCAACAAAGGGAAAGCCCGTCTGTGAAGGTTCCCTTCTCACAGATGCCCGAGCGACTCAGCCCTCAAAGGCCCTCTCCGTGGAACACGCTCAACCACCAAAGGGCCTTCCCAGCGCTGGCCACCTCACAACCCGCCCCAACATCAGCGCCGCCGGCCCCTGCCGCCCCCGCTCCTCAACCCTCCCCCAAAAAGGTTCCTCCCACAAAGGCTGCCCCGGCAGCCTCAGCCGCGCCCTCTCCCGTCCGCACCGGCCCCGTGGCCGCTATCCCCAACGCTGAACACGTCCAAATCTTATCGGACGCTTTCAGCATCTATGTCAACCCGGATGCCGTAACTATGGCTCAGGAAATCATTGCTTGCAATGCTGACCTTACAGCCATAGGGAAAGTATTCGACGCGTATCCCGCAATTACGCGTGTCCTAGAAAAGCTATACCGTCCTAAACCATAATGGATAGTAAAAAGCTTTGTTGTACCAAACCCCGTTCCCTCAAAGTTAGGCTTCTTCAATGCAATGGCTAGCGGGATGAGATCGCCACTTTCCTCCGCGATCATCATCTCGACATACTCCTAGTACAGGAGACATTCCTGAAGCCCCGCCATCGTGACCCGAGAATTGCAAAGTATCGGTTAGTTGGCAACGACAGGTCTCGTGTCACAAGGGCGGCACCCTCTTATACTACAGAAAGGAACTGTACTGCATCCCTATGGACCCTCCCCCCCTCTCTCGCCTCGAGGTCTCACTCTGTCGGCTCGGCATGACTGGTCATCAGCCGATCACCATTATTTCTGCTTACATCCCTCCTTCGTCCTCAGAGGACCCAACTCTGCTCACTAACGATCTCTCCGTTCTTCTTGGCCTGAGTGACTCCGTTATACTAGCGGGCGATCTCAACGCCAAACACCCCGCCTGGAACTGCAACACGACCTCTACCAGAGGTAAAATCGTGTTCAACCTGTGTGCCACCCTTAACTTTGACGTTACCGCTCCGATGACTCCCACTCACTTCCCCCACGACCCAAATCACCTCCCCGACATTCTCGATGTAGCGCTCCTCAATAATGTAAATCTCCGTTTGCATTCTATTGAAGCGCTCCCCGAGCTCGACTCCGACCACCGTCCGGTCATCATGGAACTATCTCCTCGCTCAGGTCCCTATGATCCCAGCCAACCCCCCCCCGACCCAAGTGATAACCGACTGGAGGATAGTAAGCGAAAGCTTAAAGTCCGTCACGTCGCCTCACCTGGACGCTATCCCCGACCATATTGTTTCAGTCGCAGACACGACGGGCGCGATGAACTCCTTCACGGAACACGTACAATCCGTCCTGAACGATTGTTCAAGGGAGGATCCGGTGGTGAACGATCACCGCTGGAAACTACCGGACGATGTGTGTGCTCTGTTGACCAAGAAGAACGCGGCCATCCGTGCGTATAGCGCTTTCCCCTGCGACGTGAACAAAGCTCACATTCGATCTCTACAGCGTGCTGTAAAGAATCGCGTAGATGAGTGGCGTAACGCTAGCTGGGAAAAGACGCTTAGCGAACTGGAGCCCACCTACCAAGCCTTCTGGGAGCTACAGAAGAGGTTACGCTCCACCAGAGAGGCCGCCATGCCTCCTCTCACTCGCCCCGACAAAAGCGTCGCTTTCGACAACGACGAAAAGGCTGAATGTCTAGCCGACAGTCTTGAGGCCCAATGTACCCCCAGCTCTCAACCTGTAGACAAAGCTCACCTCTCCAAGGTCAAAGCCGAAGTCGAACGTAGAGCTTCCCTTCCACCTATCGAAGACCCCGACGACCCACTGCCCCCCGTCACCCCCGACGAGGTGCAGGACATCATCAAAAACCTCAGACCCCGGAAAGCCCCTGGGTCTGACGGAATCACGAACAGGGTATTCAAACTCCTCCCTGCCCCCCTCATAATGCTTATGACTGCCATCTTCAATGGCGCCATGAGCAATAACATCTTCCCCGGGACGTGGAAAGAAGCCACCGTCATTGGCATCCCCAAACCCGGCAAACCTAAGTCAGTGCCTTCGAGCTATCGACCCATCAGTCTGCTCAACGTTCTCGGCAAAATCTACGAGAGGCTTATTTTTATTTATAAGCGCCTCAAAGATTGTGTCGAAGCAAAGAGCCTCATCCCGGACGAACGATTCGGGTATCGTTCCCACCATTGTTGCGTCCAGCAAGTCCACCGCATCGTCGAGCACATAAGCGTTGGCTATCAACGTGGCTCTCTGACGGGCGCTCTCTTCTTCGACATAGCGAAAACTTTCGATAAAGTCTGGCACAATGGCTTAATATACAAGCTCTACCAGATCGGAGTGCCTGACCGCCTCGTACTCATCATACGAGATTTTCTGTCTAATCGTACCTTTCGCTATCGCATTGAAGGTGCGCTCTCCTCCCCCCACCCCATACGCGCCGGAGTCTCTCAAGGCTCCATCCTATCCCCGCTCTTATTTACGCTGTTCACCAGCGACATCCCAAAGAATAGCAAGGCCCATCTGGCCCTATTCGCTAACGATACGGCCATTTATTACACCGGTCGCAGCCCAGCCTCCATCGCTCGCACTCTCCAAATCGCCGCAAACACCCTAGGCGCTTGGTTCCGGAAATGGAGAATCGAGGTCAACCCTGACAAGAGCCAAGCGGTCCTCTTCTCCAAACCGCGCTCACCCCTCACCCCCCCTAGTCCCATCACCATGTACGGCAAGCCGATCCCCTGGGAAAAGCGAGCCAAATACCTTGGTGTGATCCTCGACCACCACCTCACTTTCGGAGAGCACATTAAGGCGGTGCGTTCACGCGCAGCTTTTGCTCTCGGTAGGCTTCACCCCATGCTGAATGCGCGCAGCAAGTTGTCACTCAAGTGCAAATTGCGCATCTTCACGGCGTGCATTCGTCCCATCATGACCTACGCCTGTGCCGTATTCGCACACGCAAAGGCATACCGTCTCCATAGGATGCAAACCCTCCAAAACCGTTTCTTGCGTAAGGCCACGGGAGCCCCGTACTACCTTCGCAACGAGAATCTCCATCTCGATCTGAGAATCCCCACCATCCAGCAGTTCATGAAACGCACCGCCAAGCGTTTCATTGACACTGCTGAAAAACACCCCAATCCCCTGATCGCATCGGCCGCCCGATACACTCCCTCCCGTATCAGTAAGACTCGCCGACCGAGACATACTCTGACCATCCCCGACGATGCCATTACCCTCCTCCAGGAGAGTAATAAAGAAACTATTACTCTACGCAAGTACAGACACAGACCGCCGTCATTCCGCCCTCGCCATCGAGGTCCGTCGCAACGTCCTTGTTCAACTCCGCCCCGTCCCTTCCTCGTGCCAGCCCGCGTCGCTGAGCCTGTAGCTTTAAATTCGTCCCTAAATAATACTGACCAGATCCAGCCTGTCCCTTTGCTGCCCTCCCCCAGCGACATCCTAAGCCGAGGCCCGTACCCCACAGGGGGTGCCCTTAGCGTGTAGTCGCTTAGTTTGTAAGTTTGTATTAAGCCCTGGCTGGAGGCCTTAAATTCATTTAAGGCACCACAGGAAAGCCCGGTTAAGCAGCCGACAACCTCATAGGTTGACCTGCGAGATGCTATTCCGAAAAAAAAAAAAAAACGGCAGAATATTTGTGAGGAAAACTGATGGCGCAGATTATATACAAATTAGGAACAAGAGTAGTCTTGGTAAGGTTGTGTGATGACTGCTTGTTGTTATTATTATTTTAATTTAATGTAAGCATTAGGTTTAAACTGCCTAGAATTCAAAGACATTTCAATTTATTACCAAAATTGGCTTGCGAACTAAAACGAATATTTTGTACCGTAATCTGTGCAATATGAATTATGATGTTATAGTATTAACAGAAACCTGGCTAAACAGTAATGTATTGAGTAGTGAATTGTTTGATGATCGCTATGAAGTTTACAGACGGGACAGAGAAACCACTGGGTTTCAGCACAACAAAAGCGGAGGAGGTGTCTTGATAGCAATTAATTTAAAAAAAAAAACAACTCCGCACGTATTGAACGCTGGCAAAGTAATTGTGAAGACCTCTGGGTCACACTTGACATATCGACATCACACAAGTCACGCCAAGTTGCTCTTTGTGCCGTCTATCTTCCACCACCAGTATGTCTCGCAACCTTGGATCATTTTGTGGATGGCTGCAACAGAGTGCTCGACTCGACGGATATCCCCTGTTACTTAATTGGTGATTTTAACCTAAGTAAATTGAATTGGGATAAGACCGCCGTAAATGATTATTTACCCAAGGCTTGTCAGAACCTCTTGGATTTTATGAATGTGAATCAACTATCTCAACATAATCATGTAAAAAACTGTTCTGGCCGAATACTCGATCTGGTCTTATCAACAGAGCCTACTTGTTTGGTGAGTGAGTCTGGCACTTCTCTTGTAGCTACCGATAAATTGCATCCCCCCCTTGAACTAACTATGTCTTTGCTAAAGAATTGTAATTTACCATATAGTACGGACTCAAGACCTAACTTTCATTAGGCTAATTACACTGAAATTAATAATTACCTAAATAAACTAAACTGGAACGAGCTTTTTCTAAATACTTGTGATGTGAATGACATGGTGTCAATTTTTTACAAATGCCTCCGTGATGCTATTGGCAAAGAATCATGACCATCAATGGTACTGGTTTTTCTCATGCATCAAGATAAAAATTATATTACAATTATTTTCTTTATTTTTGAAGTCACTCTGCAATTAGAATGCCAATTTTGTATAGGGGTTTATTTTGTAAACTTAATAAGTTATGTAATTAAAAAATAAAAATAAAAATAAAATTCATTTATTTCAGATGTCTAAAAGATCCATATTAGGTACATTCATTAAAATTATAAATTAAATTAAATACATTAAAAAATTACATTTATCAAATTATTAACTACTATATTACCCTTCTCACAAATGACCTCCAAAGTGGGGATGAGATCCTGTCCGCTACAGTCTCCAGGATTTTGTTCCGGCTGCCACGCAATCTGCAGATCAGGGATACCGTCTTTTTGCGAATAACGGCGTGAAAACCATCAGTGCGATATAGCGCGAACATCCCCGATGCACTACAGAATCGTGGCAGCCCCAACATCATCCTGAAGATATTGTTATATTGGATGCGCAGGACATCCAACGATCTTTTGGTGTGACTGACCCACAGACTTCCCGTGTAAAAGCTCTGACAATATGCCTTAAAAAGCGTAGTCTTAATCTCCTCAGAGCAGCGGGAGAATCTGCGGACCAGCATATTACCTCTGACCGCTAGAGCCCTGCGCTCCCTCTCAATGTCTACATCATCTTCAAGGCCATCGGTAAGGAAATGTCCCAGATATTTAAATTTAGTAACACGATTTACGCTCAAGCCATTTAGGGTAACAGTGGGTGAATTATCGAGACATCGACCGCCGGCCCTGAAAATCATGTATTCACTCTTCTTTACATTGTAAAGAAGACCATGTGCATCAGCATAGTCCTCACATACCTCTAACATCTCTCTGAGACCACCCACCGTTGGGCTCAGCAGCACCATATCGTCCGCGTAGCTTATGTTGTTTACACATACACCATCTATCGAGCAACCGACGCGCCTGCTGCTGAGCTCAACGATGAGGTCATTTATATATAGATTGAAGAGCTTGGGAGATGTCAAACCCCCCTGTCTCACCCCGCTCTCCAACCTATACGCTTCAGAAAGTGTATTAGCCCACCTTACAAAATTTGTTTGGTTCCCATACCAATACCTAAATATATTGAGCACGGCCACCGGCACACCCCTGTCCCTCAACTTCCTCCAGAGTACATCGTAAGACACGAGATCAAAAGCCCTGGAGAGGTCAAGGAAACAAGCATATACCGGCGTCCTACGATCGGTATAGTACCGGACGGTATGCTTGAGACTTACTATTGCGCTTTCAGTCGATAGCCCGGGCCGAAACCCGAACTGAGCGTCATGCAGTTTGATATAATCATCTAAGCACGAATCAAGCACACCGTCCAGCACCTTAGCGATCACAGTTGCGAGAGATATAGGGCGGTAATTCCCCTTATCCGATATATCCCCAGTCCTGTTTTTCACAATAGGCACTACGATGGTTTTCATTAGGTCAGAAGGTAAATATGAGTGATTATTGCACATTGTGAAAAACATGGCCAGGACCCTCGGTAGGTGAACCCCCGCATGCCGCAAATGCTCAACACTAAGCCCGTCATGCCCGGGAGATTTACCGCCTGTCATTTTCTTTAGCACATATCTTACTTGACTAGCAGTAACATGTACATCGGACTCCTCTCCATCACATCTGGCATGAGAGCCAAGAGACGACACTGACGGACCAAGCGGGGAGCGGACCTTAAAGTGGTCCCTAAAAATATTAGCGATGTGCACCGGTTCGCTTTTCCCATCGACACTTACAGGGAGGCCAGGCTTAATATCATGCTTACCTGTAGCCTTCCAGAATTTATTAAAATCTTTAGCTGATCTGTGTTTAGTCAGAATGTCCATTTTAAGTTGATCCTGATTACTTTGGCACCACTTCAGTCGACTTTTAAAGATTTTACGTGACTCAAGCACTTCGTCATAAATGACACCCACTGTAGGCCGATTGCATGCTACCCATAATTTGAACTTCAGCCTGGCCGCCAGATGAGCTTCACGAACAAGTTTATTCCAGCCACATAAGTGCCTGCGTTTGCTTTGTTTAGTGCCTCGCTTCCCGCTTGACCCAACAGCGGCGTCACTCAGGATTCGAACTATATTGTCATACAATTTGTTCAACACAACATTATGGTCTTCCAAACTGCATGATCCACGACTGCATTCCGTGAACTCGGTGGGGAAATCTATGTGACGTAACCCGTTGTGACACAATTTATGAAAGGTGTTTACTTGCGTTTTGATTCTCTCACCCCAAACAACGGAACTACGACGCCAGTTGCTAGTCATCAATTTAGGTCTTACAATACTAATGTCACATTTAACAAGTAAAGGTAAGTGATCCGACATGAAAACGTCTTCTATAACTCTCACCTCAACAACTGTTTGCAAGGCCGACCATGATACTACACAATGGTCTAGCCATCGCTTACACCCGTGAGCTTCGCTGACGTAGGTATAGGTATCAGACTGTAAGCCTAATTTTTCAAAGTCGGCACATGTCCACGCCTGATCCGAGCAAAAATTAATCAGTTCCTTATAAAATGGTTCGTGAGGGTGAGCATTAAAATCACCTAAAATAAATAAATTCGCAACATCCTCACTAGCTACTATTGCACTAATTTCTCCTAGAACCTCAGTCAGAATTGGCAGGTTGTCCGAGGTATCAGTGGGCATATACACAGAAAATACAATAATTGATCGATCGTCAACAATAGCCCGTATGGCTGCCAATCGTGCACTAGTACAGTGCAACACAGTAACATTTTCAAATATACCTTTCCTCCAGAGTATGGCCACCCCCCCATAAGGCCTCCCCTTCAGCAAGCCCACAGACATGTCTACAGCGGACTTACCTGTGTACTCAAAATTGGTAGAAATAGTGCCCAATAACGGTATGTCATGGGGAAGTAACCACGTCTCCTGGAGTGCGACTAAATCAGACATTTCACAGATATCTCTTATACTATCAATAGACCGATTAACTGACCTACAATTAAAGCTACTTAAATTAAAATATTCTTTACAGTTTACGACCATTACTATAATTTATTCATCCGCGTCACGCTGCTGTTCTTTTTTGTACATTAAGTGCACAAAACGCCTAAACGTTATTCCGCTAGGCCAAAACTTATCATTTAAAAATAACGCTAAATTACATTTAGAAACATAGACCTTGTAAGCGTTGTAATGTTTAGACTTTTTCACATTTATCATTTTTAGGGATACAGTTTCATTCGTTTTATCTTTAATATACGTAATAATGTCATTCTCACTCGTTTCTTTATTCACGTTTGAAATGAATAACGGCACTTTTACATCAGCCGCTCTAAATTTACCATCAGTCTCAGTAGAAGCGCAACCTCTCTGCCCGATAAACTTATAATAACGCTTTGATGATTTCTTTCGCACTATTTGCCACTCAGAGCCATTGTCACTAATCACTTGTTTACACTCCGTGTTAGTAGCCAACCGGTCCAATGCGTCAGCGCATGTAGGCCGGCTGAGTACATCAGCTGATGGCGAAACCACAGTACTTGACAGGGCCTCCACGCTTGTCACCTGATGCTCCGTCTCGCTTTCTCCCGCAGCGACGCTGCCGCTGTTACGTACCGCCTGGCAATCGCTCTCCCTCACTCCAGTCGAAACCAGCGTACTGGAAGGCGCCTCCACGCGCCTGGCCGCTTCCGTCGCCTTGTTTCGCATGAGAGCGAGAGATGGAGGGATCAGCACTTACCCTCGGCTGCGTTTTCGGTGACGAGTGCCGCATAGGTGAAACCGAGGGCCGACCGTTAAATCTTGAGTCACCACTCTTCATAGGTACTATCGGCAAAAGTTCCGCATGCTCACCTTTAAGGCGATTATCGCATAGCACCGCTGTCGACTCGGTCACCGTATGCATGCGTTTTGACCAATAGGAAGCGAATTTTAGTTGTGTTCGTCATAATACAATGACGTGTAGAAGCGGACACTCACACTAGTGTGCGGGCGCACATTAGTAACCTGTTTCCCTCGTTTTGTTAAATGTTTTTTCAATGGTCACAAATTTTAATTGTCGTTTCGGTTTTAAACTATGATATTATGGCCCGCGTGAGCTCTTTTATAATTCATTGTTGACAAGAAGTTATTTTCTCCCGCGTCTATAACTGCATCGCACCGGCTACGCATGGACCTAACCAAGACTTCGCACAAGTTTGAACCCTTAATGTATCCCAAGCTTCTTCGCAATGGGTGACAGGTGCTTCCTTGGTTCTTTCTGTCCTATTAACCCATTTCGAAACCATAAAACCCCATAATTTTTTAATGGGGTTTAAGTCTGGCGATCGGGAGGGCCATCGCAACCACTCTCGAACAACTAGCGCACGGTGTATCGGGCAATTATCTTGGAAAAAATAAAACTCTGGCACCTCCATTTCTGGAAACACCGTGCGCACAGTCGGTAACATAATATGTTCAAGCACATCTTTATATGTGTGGCCATTTGCCCTCCCCGGTATGAAAGCCAGTTCGCCTGGTCCAGCAGCACTCATCCAGCCCCACATATTCACGACAACTCGTCCTGATTCTGCATTTGGGATAACATTTCGAGGTTCGTATCTTGTGTTATCTATACGCCATAAATTCCGACGACCTTGTTGGCTAGAGTCGAAGTCTCTGTAGTCCCGAGCGAATCGTACGCGAGTAGCTTTTTGGTTGTAGAGTCAAAATATTTTTTTTTGCGGGCCGTCTGTGCTGCACTCCAGCTCTATGTAACTCGTTCCGAATAGTTTGCATTTAAACATCAAATTCTTGTGCGAAATTGCGAGTAGGTGTAAATGGTATTCTTGAAATGTAGCTATCATATTGGCCAATTGCCCTTCGTTGATACCCCGAGGTCGAGGTTCATATCTGCGCACCCAACGGCGCACTGTGGTTCTTTGTAAAAAAAAGTAACAATTAGGTTTTTGATCAATTTTTTTTTGTGATAAATAAAAAGATATACAATATAAATTTTATTGCAAAACTATTTTTTAATTTTTTATTTTCGTTATAAAAGTTATTTTAAAATAAAAATTTACTTTTGAATCCAGTACCGAAAACCCCCGAATAAACATGAGCGCGTGTGACGTCATACGTTTAGCTGCCAGATGAAGTAAGTAAAAATTATGAAGTTACAACTATAGTCATGTGAATTTTTTAAAAATTTAGACAATTTTTAATTGTTTGTGATTAATTGAAATAAGTTTCTTAACGTTTGTTGTATTAAATAGCAACATTATTAATAATAAATACTATGTATTAAATACCAATATATTTTTTTTTCAAATTCCCTGTTAGCATCGAATTGTCACATAATATTGGAATTAAACAATACATTACTAGCAGTATGCAAAAGGATTAAGTTATTAACAAATAAACCCTAACTTTTTAAATATCTATTTTCGTTATTAACATTGTTATCTGTATTTTATACGGATAGTAGACCAGAAATAGATATTTAACAATGGCATTGTAGTAAATTCCAACATTGTGTAAAACTCTCCCAAGCAAATTTGAGCATTATTGTTAACGACTTAAGTGCGGTAACTCAATTTCAAAATACATTGATGTCTTAAAATGAAGGGCCATTGTTTAATAAGCAGGTGTTGAAAGATTTGTTATCGGGTCATAAAATGTCCAAACAATGTCTTTGAACGCGCCGATATTAAAAAAAGAAAGGAAAAGCAAACCTCTTTTTAAATTACTATTTTAAATATTTTGTAAACGTAATTTCTTATTTTATTTTTACAAAATTCTAAGTTATGTATTTTATTAATATTTATCGCAAATAAGCGATCTACCTCGACTTCGCACCGGTCTTACAAATCACTAACATGCTCGGCTTTGCTCTTTAATAATTTGCATGCGCATAAAAACCTTCCAAAAAAAATCTCTAAATAAGAGTGACAACCAATATCAAAATCCGTTGCATTGTTTAGAAAAAAATAGCGGAGAATCAGACAGACAGACAGAAACAGCGACTTTGCTTATACTACATTAGGTATTTCTTTTACACAGAAACGCATAACACACGATTTCCTTAGAATAAAATTTCTAATAACTACAACAAATATACGAAATATAAAAAATGCATGTAGGTTTCTTTTAGGCATTCAAATATAATATGAATTATTAAAAATTTGTTTGTAACATACGATTTAATCTATAAAACTCTGTTGTCGGGCCGACGGCGACGTCGGTCGGCGTCGGCTCGCGAAACAATAACTTTTAACGGTAACAGAAGAAAAAAAATGAGATCTATATAATAATGCAAACAATAAATATATAGCTCAGTACAGGAAACCAACATGCACTTAATTTATTTCTATCTCTAGATAAAAAAAATAACTTACTTGTAGATTTAACTCCAGCGCAATTTGGGATATGTTCAATCCTTGTCTATGCAAGACAATGATTTCATTTCTTTCTTCCTGATTGAGGTTTCGGGTTGTCATCGTTAATGACAAAACACAGCCCTCAGGTAGTCACGATACACAGTCCAGGATACGAGCAAGGGTCAAAAAGAGTTCCGCGATCACAGTCCGGTATACAAAGCAAAGGTCACAGTTGGGCAGGCAATAAGTCCGATAGAAATAAACAGGTCGTAAAATAAAATTGGGATGAAAAAGAGAAGCGTGAGCGAGATGCAAATCGGCACTGGCTAATGTTTGTTGACATTTTTTGCCGAACGCACTTACTGCACTCACACAAATATGTATTGTCTCTAATTGGGTGGAGCAAGGAAGGGGCGTGGTCTGTCACTATCTGCGCTTCCGCAGGATTATTTTCTTAACTGAGCATGCTTAAGTTTTGCCGATAGTACATACTGTGGCAAATAATTTAATCCTATAGGTCCACTATCAAATTCAAAAGTTTTATGTAACTGACCGCCACGCTTTTTGTTTACATTTTCGTTTGGTGCAAAATTATCAATGAGCGATGCGTGCTTCACATGCTCAACCTCCAATTTGAGTAGATTAAACTCCTCAGTCGAGACCACTCTGTCTTTCAACGCACACAGCTGATTTTTCAAGCACAGAATATCTCTCAACAGCCGAGTCACATCAACATGGTCAAAAGTTACTGGGGGGAGTCTGTGCAGTTCCTTTGCAACGAACACAGGGAAGATCTCTGGATCAGCACTTTTCATTAGGCCAATAATGTCATCGAGGTCTCTTGACATTTTCTTTTTTCCCTGTTTTCGACGAATGGGCATCTTTTTTGAGCTAGGCACCGATTCAGCGAGCAATGCTTTTGCCTTCACAATTTCACCATCGGAAAAAGAGGAGGTACACAGCTGATGTATACTCTCCTCGTCCATAAAATCCATTACATTGCTTATAAAAGCTAAGAGCTCGTTAATGACCACATTACAGTTCACACACTTAACAGTTTTTGAAGTCATTTTGACAACACACATGAGTCACCGAAAACAACGATACTAACGCGACCGCACTTAATGGCGCAGCGCGCGAGACTAATTGATTTGACAAAATGAATAACCTACTGCCGGCCATTCTTACGTTAAAGTGTTGCCATAATCAAAATAAGTAAATATATTGACAACTCTAATCGATTTTTTTTTGTATTCGATTACAAATTAATATAAATGTAAAGTCATTGGAAAGGTAAATCGCGGGGTTTTTATAAATAATAAAGCGAGATGATACTACTGTGGTGTGAAATAATTAGTATTTCACACACACAGTAGTCGTATTATTTGCTTTCAAAACTTTTTAAAGCAATTTTACTTTGTTGGCTAACGATACATATGAATGATTGTATAGTTTTTTTTTTTAATTATCTTGCTTCGGTTTGATATAAATCGAACCTTTTTAATAAATTAATGATTATAGAACTAAATCAGTCATTTGAAATAATTATGTGTCGAGTGTATTTATTCGAGTTATTGATTTTCATTTAAAATCTAAAGTGGCAACATTGGTGTTGGTGTCTCATATTGAATTGTCATTGTCAAAAAATCCAATGTCAATTGCGCGTGGTGCATGCTAAGTTTGTTCATTGCGATTTCAATATTACAGTTTTTTTTTGTGTTGATCGAGTCCTACTCTCCACAGTAATTGTGATATTCATTGTAACTATTTGTTTATTTCTTGTTTTCAATCACTATCGCTAACTTTAATGTGAAATTGTGAATAAAAATAAATAAAATAAAAATAGTTTATTGTCTCAAAAATTTACAGTAGTTGGTATTACTTCATGCACAATCTTCTGGTAATTATTACTATAAGTACTGTTACTGGATCCCAAACTAGGCCAAAACCTGTATCTTGGGAGGCAGTGTTCAGCCGCTCAAAAGGTACATGAGTACTGTTTGTACAAGGTTGCTATTTATTCTGGTAAGTCGATATTATTAACTACATAGTTATTATTGTGCTTGGGTGGTAGTGGTGTGAGTGTGTTTTGTGTGTGTGTTTGTTTGAGTGTGTTTGTGTGTGTGTTTGTTTGTGTGTGTGTGGGTTGTGTATGTGTGTGTGTATGATAGATTTTATTTAGTTTTATGTTAGGTAGGTGAGGAGATCTTCGGTTTTTTGGTAATCAAGGTCTTGAAGCCAGTTAGAAACTTTCACTTTAACTTCACGTTTGGTTGTTGAGACAATGTTAAGTTTCTTGTTTAATTCATTATATAATTGTGCGCTTAAACTACGCGTTTGTCTTCTTGCGAAAGAGGTTCTGCAGGTTACACGAGGGCATACTGATGACAAACCACGTTTGCTAGTGTTAGGGTTTAGGTGAGGCACTTCTCGATGTTTCCTGAGAACAGCTTTCAAGATGAACAGTTGTCGGACTGAGAGGACCTTAACGTCTGCATATAGGGTCACGGTCGGGTATCTGTACGGTCTCCTGGTCATTACCTTTAGCACTGCTCTCTGTGCTCTCTCTAATTTAATGAGGTGAGTTTTAGCTGCTCCACCCCAGACAGTAATGCAATAATGTATTACAGATTGACACAGTGACAGATAGACTAGCATTAGTTTATCATGTGGTAACACATCTCGAAGGGATTTAAAGACATATATTAATCGCCTTACTCTCGGCGTGACTAAATCTATATGTTTTTTCCATTTCAATCTGTGATCGATTTGTACCCCCAAGTATTTAAATTCATCAAGCCGCGTAATTTCTAGGCAGTTGCACGCGTCGCGATTAGTGCAAGTGTGGGCTTTTATGGAAAAGTCATTTCCGGGGTCAGTAGTTTTGCTAATGGAAAAAGCTATATAGTTGGTTTTGGTTACATTTAGTGTTAGAAGGTTTTTTGTTAACCAGATCATAACTCTGGATAGAGAGTACTCAGCTCGTTCCTTCACAGTGTGCCAGTTAGGACCCCAGATAAGTATCGCAGTATCATCTGCGTAAGTAAAGATGTTAGTGTTGGGTAGTTGGATTGTGCAGAGATCGTTTATATATATCTGGAATAGTGTAGGGCCTAATACACTACCCTGGGGCACACCGTAGCTCGCCGTTTCTATCTATTTTTATTATCTAGATTGTCTACAACGGTATTGGTCAGATCCATTACAGCATCCTCTGTAGATAAGCCTGGGCGAAAGCCATATTGGTTTGATGCTAATATTCTAAATTTTTCAAGATATGTTTTTAATGCTCGATTTAGTATCTTCTCTAAGATCTTTGATAACGCTGAGAGCACTGAGATAGGACGGTAATTGTTTAGGCGATCCTTGTCACCATTTTTATAATTATATTGGGTGTATGATAGCTTTCTTAAAGACATCAGGGAAAAGGCCGCTATTTATGGCAAGATTACAGATGTGGGTTATTATTGGTGTAAGTACCTGGCAATTTTGTTGAAGAACTTTAGAGGAAATATTGTCCCAACCTGTAGCGCAGTCAGGACAAAGTTTTAAGATTAAAGCTTCAATATCGGTGTTTGTTACTTCCAGGATGACCAATGAACCGGAAGGGCTTTTTGGTTCGAGTTCTTGCAGAGAGTTACTTTTTGTAGTAAGGTCGGCAGAGTTACGAATTTTCTCAGCTAAATTTGTACCAATATCTCTAAAGTAGGTGCAAACCTGGTTTGTATACTCTTTTGGGTTGTCAGCTAATTTCAAGAGTTCTTCTGCACTGATTTTGGTTTTCTGAGTAGATGATATGTCTCTTATAGCTTTCCACAGGGTTTTTGGGTCACTACCAGCGTTTAGGACTTGGGATCTATTAAATGCAAGCTTTAATTTACGAAGGAGGCCATTACAAAAATTCCGATATCTCGTATATGTTAGTTTTAGGATCATATTATCCGGTGCTTTTTTGGACTTGGAGTGGAGTCTATCGCGGTTCCTAATGCACCTTAGGAGTCCCGGTGTCATCCAAGGTTTTAGCACTCGCTTACATCTGGAAACTCTAGATGACCTAGTGTGTTTGGCAATTATTATTGTGAGTAGTGTGACAAGCATATTAGACGCAACGTTAGTGTCGGTAACTGATAAAATGTCTGAAAAATCGGTATTTTCTAAATCAGTTTTAATACTTTCATAACACGTACATGTTCTACTGTTAATTTGTTGGTTGTGACAAATGTTTTTATTCAGCCATATAATAATGGGCATATGGTCGGTTATGTGAGATTTCAAAATTAGTGTTGTAGACAGAACATTTGATTTTATAAAAAAATGATCTAAGCACGCATTTACTCTAGTTGGTAGAGAATGTGAGGGAAAAAGACCATGCGTGGCATTGAACGTTAGGTATTCCTCACGAAACGGGTCAGTTGAGGTCATACTAATATCAATGTTAAGATCTCCTGTTAAAATAATGTCACGAGTTTTTATGCTAGCGTATACATCATTAAGACTACTAATAAAGTTATTAAATTTTTCTTTGGTAGATAAAGAAGGGGATCGATATTTATTTGTTTATTTATTTATTTATGATTTATGGAAGACTTACAGCTAAATAAAACATATTAAAAGAATAGTAAATAAAACTGACAGCCAATTACAAGTCTTCACTTATAAAAAACAGGCTGGCAAAGATGGTGTGAACAACTCAGTACTGCTCGCACAAGAAAAGAAAAAGAGAAAACAGGACAACATCAGAAGCTTATCAAACTAAGAAACAACATAATCTAACATAGGCACTGGAGCTTGCATCTTTAAACTTAAACAGTCTAAACTTACACAGTATTTATGAATAAATTAACTTAACTAAGTAAAAAAATTAAGGCTCAGGCACCTTCTGGCCGTAGACACACTTGTCGAAAAGGGATCAAAATCGTGCTGTTTACATAATTTATTAAAGTTTTTGCTTGCACGCACAATAAACGAATTCTGCCTGTAATTCGTGGAAGAGAATGGAACGCGTAGCGGAGGGTACCAACGCTTCGACCTTCCAGGAACGTTAAAATAAAATTTTGATAGAGTGACGGAGCTATTAATATTATTATTAAAGATCTTAAACAATAAGACACAGTCAGAAATTTCTCGGCGGTTCGTCAGAGGTAAAATATGATACTTCTTACAAAGATTGAGGTAATCTCCAGATCGGTAAGGCGCTTTTTGATGGTAACACAAGTACTTGATGAATCTTTTTTGAATGTTTTCTATACGATCAATGTACTTGTGATAACATGGGTTCCAAACCTCCGATGCATACTCCAAATGGCTTCTCACAAAAGTACAGTATAGAATTTTTAATGTTTTGGCCTGTGTGAAGCACTTAGATAGCCGCATTATGAAGCCCAGGGACTTCGATGCTTTAGCAACTATGGCATCGACATGAAGCTCGAAAGTGAGTTTGGGATCGTGGTATACCCCCAGATCTCGGATGGAATTCGATCTAGGTAGCACTTGTTCACCCAGGGTATATGATGTAGCTATAAGTGAGCGCTTTCGAGAGTAGGTTAAGACTGAGCATTTAGCAGGGTTAAGATCTAGCTTATTTCTTCGACAGTATTCATGCAAATGACGTAAGTCCTCCTGAAGTGCTATCATGTCTAACTGTGACGATATTGTGGCATAGATTTTCATGTCATCAGCGAAACACAACAATTTAGATGAAGTCAGACAAGAGTCGATGTCGTTGATGTAGATTATGAAGAGTAATGGCCCGAGCAAGGAACCCTGAGGGACCCCACTGGGAACAGGCACCCAACCAGACATATAATTACTTAATACTACTGCTTGGGACCTGTTCTCCAGATAAGAAGAAAACCATCTGAGTAAGTCACCTCGTATTCCCATGCCATATAATTTCGATAGTAGGATGTCATGGTCTATTCGATCAAAGGCCTTACTATAATCAGTGTAAACGACATCGACCTGCTTACCGTTATCCATGGCTTCGGTTATATAATCGTTAAGGAGGATTAAGTTAGTAACGGTAGATCTACCCTTCAAAAAGCCATGTTGGAATGAGCTAAATGAGTTTTTGAGAGCACTATATACCTGGTTATAGATAATCCTTTCGAAAATCTTCGCTATAATACAGAGTTTAGAGATCGGCCTGTAATTAACAATTTCTGTTTTGGCTCCTTTTTTATGTATAGGCGCTATAAACGCTGATTTCCAAAGTTCGGGGACAACACAAGAATTCAGAGATTTTCTGAACAAAATCGAGATAGGTTGGGCAACGGAAGTTGCACACCGTACAAGAAATTTCGATGAGATATTGTCCGGGCCAGCTGCTTTAGACGTATCCAAATTGCGTAGCAAGTTAGAAACCTCTTCAGCATTCACTGCGATACTGCAAATATCAGATAGGCTGGGAGATTCACTAAAATGAAGGGGCGGAGAATCTAAGTGAATAGGGCTGGAATCTAGAAATGTAGAGTGAAAGTACGTTGAAAACGCCTCACATATTGACTCACCAGTACGCAACGCTTCACTATTATAGTTTAAGGTGCTAGGAACGGCATTTGAGTTGTGTCGTTTTTTAACGAAGGTCCAAAAATATTTCGGATTTTCTTTAATAGATTTTTCAGTTAAATTCAGATAGTTGTCATAACATTCCGATTCTAATACCTTAACCCTCTCACGAAGAAGCTTAAATGTTGCCCCGTCGGCTATATTGCCGTACTTCTTAAATCTTTTAAAATATTTGAATTTTTCTTTAATTGTTTTGATGAGTGCCGAATTGTACCAAGTTGGATACTTTTTATTTCGATGTATTTTTTGAGGAATATATTTTTCGTGTAAATTAGAAATAACCTGATTAAAGAAAGTTACTGATTCGTTAATTGATAGTGCCGCAAACTCGAGTTCCCAGTTAGTCATACAAATATCTTTGTTTATAGATTCATAGTCACCCTTGTCAAACAGAAATTGCGTCCGTGGCACACCTTCTGGCAACGGAGCTAGAACGAAATCTATAGTAATTAGTAGAGCTGGGTGATAGGCGTCAATGGGAACCAGCGGGCTTAAACATTCCGCCACAGTAACCAATTGGTTTGAAAGTACCAAATCTAAAATTTTACCATACCTATTATGGACACCATTGAACTGGCCTAAATCTAGGGTACATAATTCGTCAGTCAGTAAAACTTCGTCATGACTATTAGGGGATATATGGCTACTACACTGACATTGCGATCTATTTGACAGACAAGGCAATTTCCTTCCTTGAATGCTGGTTCATTTGTTTTGCATGTTAGATTTAGATTAGTGTAGATGATTATGCCGTCATTCTGGTTTTGATTAATCATGGTATGGTGTGATGCATATCCTTCAAGAATAGGTAAGTTATTTATTTTTCGAAGCCAGCATTCAGTAAGTATTATTATATCTACATTAATTTTTATCTCGGATATTAATAGGCAGAGTTGGTCAAAGTTTTTATTTATGCTTCTAATATTTAAGTGGAGTAGTGTAATGCCATTTCCAGTATTTATATATTGCTTGCAGTCTTCCGGGTGACAAGTGTATGATGTCATCGTCTCCATCGTATCTAACTCAATGTTAATGTTATTTATGTTAGTCATTTGTAAATCGGATATCCCAAAAACTCGATGACCTACAAAGTGGACTTCTTGTAAAAGAAGGTGGAATGAACTTTGCTGTGGAAATAAAAAACCGATTGCTAATGTGAACAGCATAAGCGCTTGAGAAGGTTAGTGTCTGCTTTTGTACATATTGTGTGTGTATTGAATGTAAGTGTCGTGGTGTAATTCGTATAATAGTGTATGTATGGTAAGTGTGTGTTTGTTTAGTAATATGTATTGTTACAAAGGAATTATATATAAGCATAAATTTGTTAACTTGACTACAAGAGAGCAGTGAAGAATTTGTAACTAGTCACAGATTTTTTGGTTTCAGGTCCAGTAGTGATTGTTCAGATGAAATGAAGATCTGCTTTTCACCATGTGCTTTCCGAACGAATATGTTGCCATTTGAGGTCCAGCGGAACTGGTAGCCATGTTGTTTAGCAAATTCCCGAGATTGGTAGAACAATTTTTTCAGGCTTGCCGGTAGATGTTCGGCTATGTAGATTGCTTGTTTCTTACCGGGAATGTTTACTGTTCCGTATTTAGTTTTTCCTCCACGGTTTTTTTGCCGTTATTATAGTCACGCACAGCTGTGATGGTTTTTTGCTTCATTAGGACCGATTGAAACTCTGCGACGATGAGTCTTGTTAGTCCTGGTTTACCCGGTATGCGGTAAATATCCCGAAGATCAGGTGGTGTGATGCTTGAGCCAACTACATTTCCAATTTTACAGACTGTGTTTATGAGATCCGCACTTGTCTCTTTTTCAGTGTGTGGGATGTTTCTTATCTCTAAGCATGAAGATCTTGTTTTGAGTTGTAAATCCTGCACTTTCTTTTCCAGGTTTTCAATACATTTTCGTTGTTCTAGGCGCTCCTTTTGTAGGTTTTCCAATCCGAACCTGATTTCTTCATATTGATTATTTATGAAGGCCATAGATTGTACAATTTCGTCATTGAGGTCTGAATTTTATTCGTTTGAGATTTCAATTCCCGAATATCTGAAGAAATTTTTGTGATTAGCGAGTTCTGCTTATCACATATCTCATCTAATTTGGTGTCTAACTCGGTTTTGAAGACACGTAACATATCCATAATTTCCTCTTTGAGATCTTGTTTATGTATCATTGGTGGTAATTCTGAACGGAGGCGCTTATGTCTAGTCGTGTTTACGTAGGAAACCTCACTTAGTAGATTTAAATCGGTTTCGGACTGCGTATGCTCAATAGCAGGGGAAGTAGGATTTGGCGGAGTACGTTGCAACGACATAATGAGGATTAATATTACCAGCAGGTTTTCAACGTACCAGAAATCTTGATAATACTCCGTACGCAGCGCAGGCGCACAGTACAATAATAAAAGCGCTTTATCTGCTACGTTCGTAGCGTATGTTGTGACATATCTTGTGCGTCGAGTCGTTATTCGTAGCAGATACCGCCGGTTCGTAGCTCGTAGCAGCTCCGTAGCCGTCCGTAGCACTTACTGGTCGCTATATTTGCGAGATGCGTCACTCGCTCCGTGGCGCAATGGCTTAGAGCTCCGCCCTCACATAGACGGCGCCTGGTTCGGATCACGTCGAATCAGAACTCCTGTCCTTACATTTGTTTGTGCCGAAACCGATAAAAACAGCACTGTCTCTCTCTAAGGCCGCCCACTGGGTGGGATCAGCAGGTATAAACGCTATAAGTGCAACAAGGAATCACCACACCAGCGCACGCGCCAATCAGAAAAAAGATAGCTTAGGATCACTGTCACACGTCCGCTCACGACCGATGTCACGACTGAACTGTCTAATCTTACGCCAGGACGTTTTTACGCCAGGAAGTTTTCACTTTGTTTGAAGTTTGTGTGTGATTCGTATTTTGTTGTACTGTACTGTACTACTTAGCGACTGCTGAAAATGTCGACCACTTCGCGTGAGGTACCGACAACAAGAACAATCGACCGGCGAAACCGGTGTATCAACTGTTTTTTTTTGCAATCCTAAGAAACCAACGCAGGTATTCTTTGGAACAAGCTACTACTCAGATGATCAATGTGTTACAGTCATGGATAACTCCTACTCAGGTAAGCACATTCTATTGAAGTTTTCACACCTATCAGTCTATTTCTTGATTTCTCAGACAGTTTAAACCTACCCAGTCATTCTCTCGTTTTTATATTTTAATTTTTGATTTTTTATAAATCACATATTAAAAACTATAGACAAATGATAGCATAAAATCAATGTCACAATGCTGAAGTTGGAAGCACTCCGTGCTGTAAGCACAAAATATAATTATGTTGTGCGGCCGATTCAGTTGGGCTTGAAGTCGGTGATTGTGACATTCCTTTGCTCATTCTATTATACTATATTCTAATGACCTTTTTTATTATATTTCATTTCAAATATTTTTTTTGATCGCTGCTGTCTCCAGGAAGTATAATTTGTTCCGAGTGTTTTGGACTGCTTCAAAATAGAGTTAACACAATGAGCGAAGGAAGTGCTATGCCTTTGCCTGCTCTTGGACATAGAAGAATCTGCTTTCCTTGTGGAAATTCTATTTAACGAGCACCAAGAACATACCCTGTGCGACATGATCGACAAGAAAGAAACATTTTAATGAGACTGGTTTCTCTGCACTTGGTAAATATTTATTAGTATCTTATTGAGAATATGGAGTGTCTAATACAGAATCTGTCTACTTGGGCTAACAGAAAAAATATTTAAGCACCTTATTTTTTTAGGTATCCAGAATGGAACGTGTATGTGCTGCATGTTGGAGATCAGCTACGAGAGAAGTACAGAGGCAACAGCAGCATGATTCAAATCGTCCTACTGTAGCACATGCTGTGTCAAGTGATGATTTCAATATTCCTGAGCCACCTCCTCTTCCATCTTCAAGACCAGTAGCAGTTCAATTAGCGACACCAAAAATCACATCATCTTTATATAGACGTGCTGCAAACACATCTGGCCACTGCATATTCGTTAATTGTTTTGAAAATGAACGTCTACTTGTACCATGTGCTATAAAAGATTTATTATTGTATCATTATAAATTCTATGTACCATCTGGTGCACGTGTTTGTCGTCACCACTTGGATCACGGTTCTTGGAATGAATTAACCTCCCAATTGAGGGATTTTACTGGTAGTCAATTTGATAATATTATTTATGATTAAACGAACTTACCTGTACGTGAAGTTCGATCATAATTATACGATGGCTTCGTCCGAAGAGATTAGCATAAACACAATGTAGTAACACGTACGGTGTTGCCTTTGCGCACTGAAAGTAAAAAGCCCTATACCTAAAACTAAAAAAAAAGTCGTTATTTTTAACATTTTTAGGTGAGGGTAGACGTATTTCCTTTACTTGATACCGTGTTCCATTGCTCATTTAGTTCAGAGCCTGGATCCTCAATACCTGTTTCTGATATTTCAGGGAACGCCAGGGGATATTTCTATTTTAGGGAAAAATAAGAATATGGGAGGGTGGGTTGCTAATCTCTTCGGACGAAGCCATCGTATAATTATGATCGAACTTCACGTACAGGTAAGTTCGTTTAATCATAAATTATACTCAGCTTCGTCCTCAAGATTAGCATAAACACAATGTAGACTTTGAGAGCCACTGAAATATCAATGAAACGCTTTTGTGTAACAAGCCAATCAATTTAATCAGTGGGTTTAGATAAAGATTATAAATGACGGATATTTAAAATATTTACCTTTATAATAATAAATAATTCTACTCACAATGGAATTTTAACTAACATAAAACTTCGGCTAATAATTATGATAAGTAAAACTTATAAACTATAATTAATAATAAAATTACTGCTATTAGAATTACATACTGATTTAACTGTTATTACCATTGTTTAATATTGATCTTGCAAATAAATCGTCTTCTGTAATTTGTACATTTCTATTATAGAATTTTATAAAAACCTGAGACGAACCGCTCCATCCCGCGGTTTTTCTGATTGTTTCTAAATTAACTCCTAATTTGTGGGCTTTAGATGTGGCAGCATGACGGGTGCTGTGAGCTGTAAAAATAGATATATCTATACCACACTCTCCAAGCGCGGTCCTAACCCAACGACTCAATGTTTGTGCCGAAACTGCTTTATGTGGTTTCCTTACACCGATAAATAGGCTATTTACATTACCACGAAGTGAACTAGTTAAATCCAAATAAGCTAAAAGGGTCAGGACTGGACAGATTTCTGGTTTTTCACGGAAAAATGGTAAAATGAGATTTGGTTGTACTGTTCCTATCTTTGATGTTTTTATAATATCAGGTATTTTAATAGTGATCTTATCTGTATGAATTTGAATGTTATTTATATAAATTTTTGCTAATGTTTGCATTCGGTGTGCAGTAACCAAAGATAATAAAGTGACTAATTTACGTGAAAGTTTATCTAGCCCCAGGCTATCGTTAGGGTACCAAGAAGACATATTATTTAGGACTTTTGACGTATCCCAAGTTGTGTTATACTTGGGTAAGGGTGGTCGTAGTCTAAACACACCTTTAAAAAAGCGTTTTACAACTTCATTGTCACTTAATTTTTCAATAAGAATTAAAGCTAAAGCCGATCGACAACTGTTTAAAGTCCCATATTGGGCATCTGAATTAAACATTGTTGTTAGAAATAATATCGCATCATTGATCGATGCCCCGTAAATGTCAATATCTTTAGATAAACAAAAGTTATACCATTTCTTAAAACAGGTGTCATATTGTTTTATTGATGCAACGGAGAGGGAAGCCAACATTATGTCAATTGCAGGTGATGGAACATTTCTTCTCAGCAACGAGTCCCGGACAAGAGACCGGCAACCAGGGTAAACCGAGGGTGTGCATTGTTGTTGCTGGAAGGTGATAAGATTGTTTGTTTATTTGAATCAAAATATAAAGCAGAAGATACCAGAAGTTTCCTAAATAGAGGGTACCAAGGTTGGGTGGGCCATAAGGGGACTACAACAATGCCAGTAGCATTGTCTTTAACAATTTTTCGTAGCATTTTTAGGACCATTGAAAAAGGAGGAAATGCGTAAAAGTAAATTTGTGACCATGATAAGGTAAATGCATTTATGGCCATAGCGTCAGGATCTCTAAACCAGGATATATAGTTGCAACATTTTTTGTTAACACGACTTGCAAAAATGTCTACATCAGGAAAACCAAACGTGTTTGTTATCTTTTCAAAAACTGAATCGCTTAATTCCCACTCAACGTCTGGATGAATTCTACGTGATTCTGCGTCGGCTATTGTTTTATCTGCCGAACGAATGTATGATGCGTAAACAATAATATTTCTAGATTGACACCATTCCCATAGTTCTTTTGTTATGCGTGTTAAATGTGGATATTGTACGCCTCCCATCCTATTTATGTAGGATATGGCTGTAGTATTATCAATACGAAGTAGTATTTGACAACTTTTCAATGTTGCGGCAAAAACTTTTAAACCAAAAAACGCAGCAACGATTTCTAAATAATTAATATGATATGATTGTTCCTGCACTGTCCATGCTCCACTAGCTATCTCTTTTTCACACGCCGCGCCCCACCCCGTAGTCGAAGCATCACTAAAAATTTCTAAGCAGTATTCATCGTATTTAATTTTACTAAATGGATTATCTAATGCTTTAAACCACCAATCAATATCTGACGATAAATATGAGGGTATGTTCATATAATTGTCATAGTTTAATGGGTCATATTTTAAATTTAAGAATTTACATCTTTCAAATTCTTTTGTGTATAGCCATCCGTATTCGACGGCCGGGCAAGTAGAGCACAATAAACCCACTAAACTTGCAAAATCTCTTATTGTACATCGTGACATTTTTTGAAATGTTTGTAACTTATTTTTAATTTTTATAGATTTTTCTGAAGGTAAACTGATTTGAATTTTTTTTGTATCTATTATGTAACCAAGATATTAACATGTTGTCGAAGGTGATAAGTTACATTTATCTTTATTTATAATAAACCCTAACGCTGTCAATAGTTGTCGAGTTACCGCTATGTTTTCTAAACAAGCATCGTAAGAATGGCCAATAAGCAACAAATCATTTAAATATATACTAGATATATAACCGCAGGATCTGAGCAGCCCGACAACCGGTTTCATTATCTTAGTAAATACAAAAGGTGCCGTGTTTAGGCCGAACGGTAACACATTAAATTCATACAAAACATTGTCAAATTCGAATCTAAGATATTTCTTATAATCGTCATGAATTTTTATTAAAAAATACGCGTCTTTTAGATCTACCGTTCCCATAAAACTATTTTCCGATACAAGTTTAATTGCTGTACGTAAATCCTCGAGCTTAAAATGTTTTGTTTCTATAAATTGATTAAGATTTTTTAAGTTGAGTATGAATCTATGTTTACCGTTGGGTTTAGGTATCAAGAAAATGCTTGATAAAAACTGCCCTTCACAAGGGTTGCAAAGACTGATAGCACCAGAGCATATTAATTCATCGATACATTTTTTGAAATTTTGTTTTTCTGATGTGGAGTGGATTCTTTTACTGGGATTAGTATACTGTATAACACGATCTGACAAAGGTATTTTATATCCAGAAATCCATGAAAGAACAGTCGGATCAGAAGTTAGTTCTGACCAGGTGTCATAAAAAAGTGCCAGTCTACCGGCATATTTGCTTACCCCGGTAACATCTAGGGACGACTGCGGTAGCTCGCCCGTGTTGCTGGCGTTGTCTGCTGCCGACCTCGATGTGATCCGCGCGAGGTGCTCTCGGGCGGATTTCTCTGTGCAGGCCCCTTCGTCCTCTGAGTCCCCGTTTGCCTGCGACTCGGGGGAGGGGCCCGCCAGTTTAAATGGTTTCGTTGTTGAAACGGCGATTGAGGCGGAGGTGGCGCCATCTTCGTTCTGTTGATGGGTGGCCGAGATATGGCTGATTTTAATTCTGCTCCTGTCTTTGTTATCGTCTTCGCAATTTTGAGTGTTTCAGCTAAGTCTGATCCGAACAGGTGTTTGTCGATTGTTGTTTTTTGTAATTGTTCTTTCATCTCTTTTTTAAATTGTGTAAACTAAAGTTTCGGCGGAGTGTTGAGTCCGAGTGCTGATTGTCACAAAGGAGGCGTATACTGTCCATCATCATTTGTATTAATTCCGTGTCTTTGTCCTCTTTAGCGATCATTAGAGTAATAGCATTACTAAGGCATGAAATGGCACAACTTAACTGTTTCTGTTTCATTTCAATACCTTTATCTCTCTTTAAAACCACTTCCGAGATAGCTGCTTTTATTTCTAAATTTAATTCCGGCGCGTCAACTAGTTTACAATTACTAGGAGGTAAGTATCTTTCTATCAACTCCTTGCGAAGTTCGCTAGACAAGCCCTTAGTAGCCACATGCTGTAGCCGAATAGCCAGATCAGCCTGAATTTCTTTGCCATAGATCTTTTCCAGAGACGGGTCCTCTCCAAATATTTCTAAAATTTTTGAGTCCAGCTCGATACTCGGATGCGTGTCAGTTTCCATAAGGACTTCAGTCACTGAGGAAGGGATCTGAGCAGTACTTGTGGATGGCATTGGGTCTGCAGCGCTAGTTGAGGGAATTGGGTCCAAGACACTGATCGAAGGAGTACGATCCACAGCGCTAACGGATGGCTCATCATGATATTCCGGTTCCAATTCCACTATTTCCTCAGAAGATTCTTCGTCGTAGTATCGATGTCGGGGAGAGGGTGTGTCCTCTGCAATATGTACATTTTGTTTGTAACGTATTTAAGAAGATAACCAATCCTCATTGTTGTTGAAATGAAACAGACTATTCAATAAATAATGCACAATAATAAGATAAGCGCACGCAGGTGGGCCGGTGTATCTATGGGTATAGATATGTGGCGCGTGTCGCTTAGTATGTACGGTGAAGTGACAATCCCAAAGACTGCCCGCATCATCCGTTTAGCTTCACGTATACTAACAAGGTAACAGTTCTTATAACTGATCGCAATATTAGCCTTGCACGTGATTTAAAGCGTTAGAAGTTATTGATTAATAACGTTTATGAGGCCGAAGTGTTAACCCCAAAAGTTAACCGCATCGACTTATGACTACATTAAACATTTAATGGTTATATTGAGTGCTTTTAAACATTATGTAACACTTGACTAACCTCTGGAGTTCGACGACGATCTTGTCTCACGATGAAGTTTCTTCATCCATTTCTTTAACTTTTTTGCGATATATTCGTAATCATGTTTCCTCTTACGATTCCCCATGATACACTTAACCTTACACACTGATAATAATTATTTAAGAAAATAATGTGCGCTCCGGCAGAGCACTGAACTGTGAATGAGCAATGGAACACGGTATCAAGTAAAGGAAATACGTCTACCCTCACCTAAAAATGTTAAAAATAACGACTTTTTTTTTAGTTTTAGGTATAGGGCTTTTTACTTTCAGTGCGCAAAGGCAACACCGTACGCGTTACTACATTGTGTTTATGCTAATCTTGAGGACGAAGCTGAGTATAATGACTATGATGCAGCGAGCAGCTTATAACAGATTTGATTTTTCAAATATTAGGATGATGCCTCCATATTTATGTCATTATTGGCTTGGATTCAATGCTGACCAGTTTTATGATTTACTTAACAGTATCCCAAATCTAGCATAATAGGTACCAAATGCTTCTATAGCCTTGTGCATATATTTAGTTAAGCTAAGAACTGGTGACAGTAATGAAAGGTTGGCTACTCTTTTTAATAAACCTCGAACCACTTTAGAACGGTGGATGTCAAAAGCAAGAAATTGTTTAATGAGTGATTTTGTCCCCTTGCACTTAAGATTTAATCATCTTACTGTACAAGATGTTGCTTCTCGAAATAAGATTATTCCAGAAGGACTGTTTAGTAATCCTGATTTGCCTCCAGATGTTAAACCTGCAATAGTTATATGTGATGCTACCTATGTTTTTGTGCAAAGTAGTTCAAATTATTTGTTTCAGAAACAAACCTACAGTTTACAAAAACTAGACAACCTAGTTAAACCATTTTTGTTTGTGTGTTGCGATGGCCACATTGTGGAATGTCTTAGTCCATACAAAGCCACTCTTAATGATGCTACAATCACAAGTTTAAACTTAAATAATGAGGGATCTTGTATAAGATAATTTTTTAGAAGAGGTGATATTTTTCTTCTTGATTGAGGATTTCGAGATGTTATAAATGAACTCCAAGAACACGGTTTTGTCACCCACATGCCAGAGTCTCTCCTCGAAAATGAACACCAATTAACAACCCAGCAGGCAAATCGGTCTCGTCTAGTAACCATGTGTCGCTGGGTTGTAGAAATAGTCAATGGTAGGATAAAAAGAGACAATAGACTATTCCGTCATGTATTCAATAATAGAGCTGCTATGCACCTCAATGATGATTTTAGGATTTGTTGTGCTTTATTAAATAAGTTTCATGTTGCCATAGATGACCCACCGGAGGCTTTGGAATATGTTACAATAGCTAAAAGTAGACTTTTTCTAGTAAACCATCTGGCAACATATGTAGAGCAAGAAAATGTTAACAGAAGGAGAGCTAGCTTCCAAACAATTGATGGCAATCATCCTCATTTGGATAGATTCCCACGACTCACAATTACTGACCTTAAGCGGTTTGCTCTGGGGTGCTTGGACAGGAAACCTCCCCGTGTGCCCGTGGACTGGAGTTCCCTTTCGGATTCGTCCGGGGGGAAGGCCAGTTTTTAGGGACGGTGCACCCTGGGGTGCGGGCAAAAATTCCCCTTTTAGGGGTCTCTTTGCCCGTATGCAAATATTCTGTCGGGTGGTCGCTCCAACGCGTGCCCCTCTGTTTAGCAGAGGGCACAGTGGCGGAGTAAGAGTGGGCTCGGTGTGACTGGGCTCACTTACCCTGCCGCCGGGCTGGCAGGAGGAAGTCTCGCCCTCCTTCAGGGGGTGGAGACATATTTCGACCACCGGTACATCCGGTTCGACGTCTCCGCCCAGATCCCAGATACGCCGGTCCGACAGACCCCGAGTGGTCCGCGATGGGCGGTGAAGCAGCTGGACCGGGAGCTCTTCCTGGAAGCCTCGATCGTGCAGGCCTGGGTCTCATCACCAGACAGGCCTGCCGACGTCAACGACGAGGCAGAGTGGTTCCAGGAGGCCATGTCCGTGATCTGCGACATGGCAATGCCCCGGGCCCGGCCAGGAAGCGCCCGGCGTCAGGTGTACTGGTGGTCGCGCGAGATAACGGCACTACGCGAGGCGTGCGTTGATGCGCGACGCCTGTACGCCAGGCACCGCCGGTGCCGCATCCGACCTCCGAATGCGGCAGCCATTGAGGCGGAGCTGTACGAGGGGTACAGGGTGGCGAAGACCGCCCTCCGAGATGGGATGCTGCGGGCTAGGGGTCTATCCCGCAGGGAGATGCTGGAGGCTCTGGACAGGGACCCATGAGGGCGCCCGTACAAATGGGTGCGGGACAAATTCCGCCCCTGGGCTCCCCCGTTGACGCAGAGTCTCCGGCCCCAACTCGTGGAGGGCGTCGTGAGCGCCCTGTTTCCTTCTCGGGGGGAACATACCCCCCCGCCCATGGCTCCGCCCCTGGCGGTGTCAGACGAAGACGCGGACCACAGCGACGGCGGCGACTACAATGCTCCGGAGGTGGCCGAGGCAGATCTGAGAGTGGCGGTACAACGGCTGAAAGCCAAGAATACCGCCCCGGGACCCGACGGCTTACCTGGGAAAGCCTGGGTCCTGGCCTCGGGGGCTCTCGGTCCTCGACTAGGGGGGCTCTTAAGCGCATGTTTAGAGAGGGGCCAGTTCCCGCTTCGTTGGAAGACGTGGAAACTGGTCCTCATCAAGAAGCCGGGGCGCCCTGCGGACTCACCGTCCGCATACCGGCCCATCGTGCTGCTCGACGAGGTGGGCAAGCTCTTTGAAAGAGCAAACCGCCTCGTCGGGCACCTGGGGAGACCCGGGCCGGACCTTGCGGAGAGCCAGTTCGGCTTCCGCAGGGGGCGCTCCACGGTGGAAGCCATCATACGCGTGAGGGCCCTCACGACGGGGGAAGCAGTATCCCGGGGCAGGGTCGTCTTGGCGGTGTCTCTCGACATCTCCAATGCCTTCGACACCCTGCCCTGGAGTTGCATCAGGGAGGCACTCCGGTATCACCGGATGCCGACCTACCTTCGTCGAGTTGTCGAGGACTATCTGACGGATAGGGCCGTCATCTACCCCGGCCAACGGGGAGAGTGGAACCGGCGAGAGATGTCGTGCGGTGTCCCACAGGGATCGGTCCTGGGACCGCTTCTGTGGGACATCGGATACGACTGGGTGCTGCGCGCCGACCTCCCTGACGGCGTCAGCGTGGTCTGCTACGCTGACGACACGCTCGTCCTGGCACAGGGAGAGTCGCACCAGGCGGCGGCCGACCTAGCGACGCGAGGGGTCGTCGAAAGGATCCGGCAATTGGGACTCGAGGTGGCATTGCACAAATCCGAGGCCATGTGCTTCCATGGTCTTCGGAACGCGCCACCGTCGGGTTCCCAAATAACGGTGGGAGGTGTTCACATCGGCGTCGAGGCGATGATGAAGTATCTGGGTCTCGTCCTCGACAGCCGGTGGAGCTTCAAGGAGCATTTCCGACGTCTGGCTCCGCGATTGGACAGGGCTGGGGCTGCTTTTTGGCGGCTCCTGCCCAACCTCGGGGGACCAGGCGCCTCCTGCCGGAGGCTTTACGCCGGAGTCGTGCGGTCCATGGCCCTCTACGGGGCCCCTGTGTGGGCCCCTACCATCAGGCGGCGGCCACCAGCCAAGTTGGTGGCATGCCAGAGGGTCATGGCCATCCGGATGATCTGGGGATATCGCACGGTCTCCGGCGAAGCGGCAAGCCTCCTTGCCGGATTGCCGCCGTGGGATCTGGAGGCAACAGTCCTCCAGCGCGTCTACGAGTGGCGTGTGGACGCGCAGTGCCGGGGCGAAACCCCGCTGCCGCGGCAAATCGCGGCACTGCGGAGTGAGCTCCGGTGCGATCTCATGGCGGAATGGGAGATGCGACTGTCGCAACCCAAGTTCGGGCACGCCGCAATCGCGGCGATAAGACCCCTCTTTGAGGAGTGGCTGGAGAGGCGCTACGGCGTCCTCACCTACCGCCTGACGCAGGTCCTCACCGGACACGGTTGTTTCGGGAGGTTCCTGTGTCGGATAGGGCGGGAGGAAACGCCCGGGTGTCACCACTGTGTGGATTGCCCGGAGGACACGGTGGAGCATACGGTGCAGGACTGCCTCGCTTGGGCAGAGCACCGCCGTGTCCTCAAGGAGGCGATAGGCGGCGGCGACCTCTCGCGTCCGGACCTGGTTCAGGCCATGCTCCGGGGCGAGAGGAAATGGGATGCAGTCACCTCCTTCTGCGAAGCAGTAATGCTAGCGAAGGAGGAGGCGGGCCGCGTGAGGGAGAGAACCACCTCACGCCCCAGCCGCCGCGGGAGACGCCCAGGGCGTCGGACGTCGCGAGGCGACATCCGGCCACCGTAGGCGCGGGCTTGCGGACGGCGAGTAATGGGTAACTCGCCGTCCGATCAAGGACCAAGCCCGGGTCGACGGCGCGTTCTGTTCGCGCGCGCCTCAAAGAGCTGTCAGCACATGGATGGGGCCCCCAACGGGGCCAACGCCTGCCGGGGTTGCGGGACGTCTTAAC
The DNA here is from genome assembly GCA_949774945.1 of Hoplodrina ambigua. Lineage (NCBI taxonomy): Eukaryota > Metazoa > Arthropoda > Insecta > Lepidoptera > Noctuidae > Hoplodrina > Hoplodrina ambigua. Next base: position 18,118,886 of record OX458964.1, read on the forward strand.
AGGATACCGTGGCCCCGGAAAGTAAAGGGCAACAGAAGGAACAGGGTGGTTTTTTAGTCAGTAAAAGTCTGACAGTCCCTTCCGCCCCACCCAGGGCGGAAGGAGTCATTTGATGATTTTTACCACCTAAAAAAAAAAAAAAAATTTGCTCTAGGTACATATCAATTAAAACAGGCCAGATCTTACTTCGGGGAACATGTTCGTCAGTCTGGAATATTTTCAGTGGAAGTGAATACTGAAATTGATGAGGATATTCCTCTGATTTTAGGCCTAAATAATTATTTGTTAAGAGGTAGGATTAAATCCAGGCACGTGAACAGTCGTACATATTACACATATTTATTAATAAGCAGAGACGATGTTGTAGCAAATACATTACAAGCCATAGTAGGTTATTGTTGCAACTGCCTTGTTGGTAAGCGAACTGTTGGCTGCTGTGCTCACATAATGACAGTGGTGTGGTTTTTGAGTTGGGCTCGATACAATGATATCACTGCTCCAGCATCTTATATAGATGATTTTTTTAATGAAAATGATGAATGAAGTCATTCGCTGTTCCTATATGTATAGGTACCTACCTACTTGCTGTAAGGGTTAGATATACTATGATTGATTATACATATGCCTACCTTCATGTTTAAAGTGCTACCAGTGCCACTGGATCAAATTAAAGATCTCTTTGAATTCTATTGTTTTTTTTTTACAGCTCTCCTTTTTTTGTATTTGTAACTGTTTTAACAGGAAATATAAAGGCAAGGTACTGATTTATTTAAGTCTCTATGCCATCAGATACGCTAATTAATCTGCTCTCCAAACTACGACCTATAAAGTTACCTCTATACACGATCGATATTTCTATTTTGAGGTTAAGTTACGTTTTCTAAAAAAACTTGGAAATGCGGGTTTTGATTCCAAAATGGCAATTGTAGATGGTTAATTGGTTAATTTATAAACCATCTAAAACAACTTTGGAATTGACGCAAGTCTGTACCGTGGTCCATATTGTCGTGATCATTCTCCTTTGTGCCTGATCGGAAACCAAACAATGGTCGCTACCCACCGTGGTTTGACAGAGCATTAATAAAATTGTTAAAAGAAAAAAATAGGCTGAGGTTGCGTTACAGAAAATATAGAAATCCTAGCCAAAAACTAGCCATGAATTTATATAATGACTATATTGATGGAATTGAAAAGGACATACAAAATAATCCCAAACTTCTCTGGATTTACATAATAGCGAAACGCGGTGGCTCTAGTGGCTACCCTTTGGCAATGACTGATGGACAGGTTGTTACATCTAACGGTTCTGAAATCTGCGACCTTTTCGCTAACCATTTCGCAACCGTGTACACGACTGACAAAGATACAGAAATTAACTGCCATTCAAAGTACCTCCAAGCACTGCATAATAATAGTCAGGGCTTGAGTATTCCAGTGATTGACACGATTATTTAAAAAAAAAACTAAAAACAGTAAACATTACTAAAGGACCTGGCCCGGATGGCATCCCACCTGTTTTTTTTTCAAACTGTGCCACAGCTCTAGTGTCTCCTGTACTGATAATATATAATGCGTCGCTGGCTAACTGGAACTTTTCCGTCAGAATTGAAGAAAGCCAAGGTAGTTCCAGTGCATAAGTCAGATAAAAAAGATACCGTTAGCAACTACAGGCCAATTTCAATTGTATCCACATTCGCAAAGATTTTTGAATGCCTAGATTTTTGCCTTTATATGTCCTCACTTTCAGCAACATTTAGGATTGTATCTTAATAACAATCAACACGGTTTTGTAGCATCTAGATCTACAGCCACAAATTTAGTGCCATTCACGGAGTCCCTGATACAGGCTGTAGATGGAGGCAAACAATTCGACGTAGTATATACCGACTGTAGTAGGGCATTTGACAAAATGCCCCATTCTATACTGATATATAAACTAGCGGCCTATGATATAACAGGGCATTTATTAAGTTAGTTCAAGTCCTATCTCACTGAACGCGAATTCTTTGTGGTTGTAAACTGTTTTCGATCGGCTGCACACAAAATAACATCGGGCGCCCTCCAAGGATCTCACTTAGCCCCAATACTATTTATCATGTTCATTAATGACCTTCCCGAGTGTTTTCGTTTTTCCGAACCTTTTCTGTATGCCGATGACTTAAAATTTGCACGAGTAATAGAGTCAAAAAGAGACAGCGAACTTCTGCAGCACGATCTTAACCAAGTTATAAAATGGTGCCACAATAACAAAATGCAACTAAATCCAAAGAAATTTTACTATGTTAAATATACGCGTCAAATTAGTTGTATTGACACAGAGTACTTCATAGACCAGGAGCGAGTCCAAGAAGTCGAAACAATAAGAGATCTTGGAGTGCATTTTGACAAAAAGGTCACTTTTGTGCCTCATATTGAAAGCATTATTAAAAAGTCATCAAAAATGTTAGGGTACCTACTTCGCAACACCAAAGGCTTTCCTAAAAGTAGCACCAAGATAATGTTATATAACAGTTTCGTACGCAGTGTTATGGAGTATTGCAGTGTTGTGTGGAGAACTCACTATGCCATTGACATGTTTCGTCTGGAAAGGGTCCAGAAACGTTTTGTGTGGCATTTAGCCTTTAGTAAGGGGAAATCTAAGCGTCTGCCCTCTCACAAGATCCGTCTGTGTTATTTCAAGATGCAATCTTTGTCTATGCGTAGAGATATAACCGATGCTTTGTTTCTTTACAAACTATTGCGCAATAAGATCGACTGCCCCGGTTTATTGAAGCTTATTAGATTCCATGCGCCTTCCAGATATCCCAGGAATAAGATAACACCCCTGTGTCCGCCACTTCGAAAGTCTGTGCTGGGTGCGAATTCCTCAATACCTAGATTGTGCAGAATTCTTAATGGCCGCAGTGACTTAGTAGATGTATACATCACGATAGTATAAATAAATTCCTACGAGCTTTTGTAAATAATTTAATGGCGATTTAATTAATTTTTTTTATATACCTGTTTCCATTTAAATTTTTTTCAATGTTTTTAGTTAACTTTTATTTTACTATAATTTATGGTCATTGTATTTTTTCATAACTCAATCAATCAATCTATCATCATTTAATCAACTATAATTTAAATAAGTAATTTACATTCCAATGATGTATACAGAATTGAATGATTTGATAATTTTCTTTATTGTTGCTTTTAATTATTATTCCTTGTATGTATAATTATAATTTCAGTAAGTTATAAATATGTAATGTAAGCCGTTTTTTAGTGCATGTGGAGTTAACCTGTAATTAGTTGTTGCACTTGAATATGTTACTCTAGTTATATAGTGTATATAGTAAATGTATATAGTGTAAACAATTGTTGGTTAACCTAAATAAATAAATAAATTATTAAAGTCAAAGTCAAAGTCAAATAATTTATTTCAATTAGGCCAATAAGGCACTTTTGAACGTCATACACAAAAAACAAAATAGGATTGAATCTAGTTGCCCCTTCCAAAAGGTTGTTTTGTATGGAGAAGAATGGGCAAGAAACTCCATACGTACTCTTCTAAAATTAATGTTTACAACATTTGTTTACAAAATCATACACGACATGGCACGTGAAAGCAATGTATATACCCTATAAAAAACTAATTAATCATAATAATTAAAAGACACAAATTAAGAATTTAAAAGTCAAAATATGTTCAAATATACATAATTTTCACGTGTTTACAAATATTGGAACTACAGACGACCACTCTTAACATCTCAACCAACATGAAATAGTGTGTGAGTCCGCGCAATCTATAACACACTTTAAAATCAATAAATAAAAATAAAAAATAAAATATTAGTAAATATTAGTAAAGCAAGTGCATTAGAAATTGCAACTAGGCAATTAGAAAAATTTAAAACTGTATATATAAACAATGCAAACAATTTCAACAAATTAGATATAAATAAAATCGATAATAAGAAAAATATAACAAACCGTCCCGGCAACAATCACAAAACACAAAATGTAGTAGATGTGGAAGCCCCACCCATTTATCTGAAGACACAAAATGCCCTGCACATGACAGACGATGTTCGAAATGTGGCTTCATCGGTCATTTTCGAGAACATTGTATGACTCGACAGAAAAGACGATTTTCAAACAACAGGACAGACAATAAAACTGTAAATAAAAAACCAAGATTAGAAACAAAAAAGGACGTCGGTAAATCTGAAACGTCAGGCTAAGTATTTTACAAAATTAGATTTAAAAAAATGCTTTTCATCAACTTGAGATTCATGAAGATTGTAGGTACATTACTACATTCAGTACCAGCAAAGGACTGTTGAGATATAAAAGGTTAATGTTTGGCATTTCTTGTGCACCAGAAATGTTCCAAAAAATTCTAGATTAGATGTTGTTAGGCTGCGAAGGAACATTCAATTTTATTGACGATATTATTGTTCATGGTGCTACAGAAAAAGAACTCGGCGAAAGGGTAAGCAAAGTGTTGCGAGTTTTGAAGGGAAATAACGTCCTAATAAATGAAAATAAATGTATGTGTATGACGGGCCTGTTGGTCTAGTGGTTAGCGGCCCTGACTGCTAAGCCGGAGGTCGTGGGTTCGATTCCCACCCAGGACAAACTTTGTGTGATGAGCATGATTGTTAGTTCTGTGTCTGGGTGTCATTTATTTATAATATGTATGTATTTATAAATTATATAAGTATGTATATCAGTTGTCTGGTTACCATAACACAAGCTCTGCTTAGCTTGGGATCAGATAGCCGTGTGTGAGTTGTCCTAAGATATTTATTTATTTATATAAAACCCAAAAAATTTAATTTCTTGGTCATGAACTTTCAGCTAGTGGAATTAGGCCGCTTGAAAAATATCTGGCAGCAATTAAAACTAGTAGAAGACCAAATAACATTCATGAAATTCGAAGTTTTGCGGTTGGTTAACTTTGTAATTAAATGGATTCCTAATTTAGCTACCCTTACGGAACCTTTGCGAGAACTGTTACGGTTAGGTCTCGGAAAGTCAGCAAATATTCAGAAATTCTGGACACCCAAACAGGATGAGGCATTTGAAGCTCTAAAGAAATGTTTATCCAAAATTCAAAGTATAGGCTAATAAAATCCTTCTAATAAAACCCAGTTGTTTTCCAGACTTTGCCAAAATACCTCATTGGAACCATTTGACTCTGAAAATTATATTAACCAAATTGTAAGTTACAGCAGACTTATCGCAGTTCCCTTGAATGAAATTGAAGGACGTTCTGCTGGAGACGAGGAAATTTCAAAAACCAAAGGTGGTATTTTTTATAGTAATTGGCACGATTCTATTATATTAACAATTTTAAAATCATTCAAAATGAGCTGTGTTTTAATGAAGATATTCTTCTCCGGGGAACTAGGATCGTTATACCCCATAATTTGCGTCAACGAGTGCTGGAGGCGGCCCATGAAGGTCATCCAGGCATAGTAGCGATGAAGGCTTGCCTTAGAACAAAGGTGTGGTGGTCTAGGATTGACAAAGATACTGAACGTCTTGTAAAAGCGTGTTGAGGTTGTACACTTGTATCTAATCCAACTCTGCCGCATCCAATGAAAAGACGAGCCCTTCCCGCTGAACCTTGGGTTTATGTAGCCATGAATTTCTTGGGGCCTCTTCCCAGTCGCGATCACCTGTTTATACTTGTTGATTACTTTAGTAGATATAAGGAAATTAAAATAATGCGTAGTATCACTTCTCTTGATACGATAAAAGTTTTGAAAGAAATATTTTCCAGATTAGGTTACCCAGCAACTTTGACGTGTGATAATGGAAATCAGTTTACTAGCGAGGTTTTTCAGAAACATTGTAAAGAATGTGGAATCATCTTAACACAGTTCCATATTGGCCTCAAATGAATGGGGAAGTGAAGAGGCAAAATCGAGACGTATTAAAACGTCTGAAAATTTGTCAAGCTGAAAACAGGGACTGGAAAGAAGACAATGACATCTTTATTTATTTAATGATGTATAACAGTACTCCTCATTCAATTACAGGCAAATCTCCCTCGGAATTATTTTATGAAAGACAGTTTAGAGACAAGATTCCGGCAGCACCAGACCTGGAGTACAAAACAATAACCGATGAGTAACGAACGTGAATGGTGGCGATGTTAGCATTCGGAATGATGAAACCGGGAAAGAATATCGCCGAAATATAGTTCACTTAAAAAAAGTAAATGATTCATGGACTGTGGTTACTCAAAATAGTAATAATGATTTGGGAGAAAATAATGAACTAGCGTAAATTATTTGTTAATTGATATACTTTTATATTATTGTCTACTGTTATCAACTCACTCATTATGTTGCTACACAGATTTAAAGTTAAGTAAAATCAAAGCTGTTAAGTTAAATTTTGTATTAAATAATGGTAGTTTAAGTTAGAATACTAATTACCTTAATTGTATTTTTAAACATTTCAATTCAATAAAAATAAAGGAGGGATGTAGTGTATGCGCAGACGCATTGGCGGGTCAGTCGCTTACCGGCCGTAGGCGAGTGTGCACGCGTTCTAGTTGTGCATACTGTACATCTACCTAAGTCTCTAAAAGCGTGTGTTTTACTGATCCTTGAGACATTACAGTGATCACAATTAAGATGAATTTATAACAGAAGTTAAATATGCCTCGTTGCCTCGTTGGTCTAGTGGTCGCAAGCGCGACTGCTGTGCATGAGGTCTTGGGTTCGATTCCCAGGTCGGGCAAAGTGTTATTGGGTTTTTCAATCAGAATTTCTCAGTAGCAGCCTCGGAGTCTGGATTTGTGCCCGGTTGATGGCAATAGGCTCGCCCCCTATTACATGGGACTAAAAACATAACTGGCGAAATGTGGGTGTACTAATGGGTACAACTCTGCCGAACCCTTCGGGGATTACAGGCGTGATGTTATGTGTTAAATATAAAAAAATTAAAGATGTAAGCCATAGCAGTTAAGAGATGACCAATCCCAACTGACAGCACTGGTTCACGAGCATGACGCATGGATCAGCACCACCTAGCTCAACCATCATGGAGGGAGCCAAATGATCCAACACACGCGCCACCATCAGCGAGACATTTGAGTGAGCATGACAAGCTCTCAACTGCCATGGTCATTAAGTCAAAACACATAGTAACTCAATATACAGACTTAGTGTAAACACCGTTATCACTAAAACCGTAGGTACTTTATTTATTATAAAAAAGTTAATTTGAATTTAAAAATAAATAATCGAATATTTCTTTCAAAAATTAAAAAAAGTTTCTGTCCGACACCGTCCGTAAATTCATGGATACTATGCGCCCGAGTTACGTCACGCGCACAGCACGAGAGTTACGTTACGTCATACGCAGGGCATTGACCTGCTGCACTGGTCGTTATAACTACCTACATAAGCTTTAACTAATTACATCATTGTAATAAATATATATAACTATTATATATATAAATATTATAACTACCTACATAAGCTTTAACTAATTACATCATTGTATAATACACGTAACCTGTGATGTGACTTTCCCTTCATACTTTTCCTGGCTTAGGACAGGCAAAAATACCTACCTTGTGTTGCGTGACGAGTCCAGATGGAAGTTACATTTAACAATAAAGAAAAAAAAAATGCAAACAACTGGGTAGGTTTTTTGGCGTATTTAAAAGTTAATCTCACTTTTATCTACAGTTTAATTAAAAATTACTTACTGGTTTTATTTACACTGATTCAATAATTTTACACTTACACTAATCTCAAAAGCTGTTCAAAGTGGGATCCATTTACGGCCACGCATGTCTCCGCACGTTTTTTTAAATTGTTTCGCACTCTAGGAAGTACAACAGTGTTATTTTTTATGTCTCTAAACGCACTACGAATCCGCATTTTGAGTTCCGACGTGTTACGGAACTCAGTGGCATCATACACCCGGCGCTTCATTTCGCTTCAACTGGCCATAGGCATATGTACGTAACCTTTGAGTAGCCGCCAACATCGTTTCTCTGTTTGGCACAGGTTGTCCAGGGAATAACTCTCCTACACCTACCTAACCTAACTACACAAACTACACACTTGCGCGAGAAAACTACACAAATAAGCGGTGACGCGCGGGCGGCTCGGGCGGGAGCGCTGCGCGTGAGCAAGCGTGACGTGACGTACGATCGACCACGAGGCTGCGGACAGACTGAGAGGCGTGGAGTGTAGACGGTGTGGGTGGGATCGAGCGCCGCCGTCGCGCGCGCGGCTTGCGGATTGTTTGATCTAGCGCTGTATTTCCCGAGCGTATACGGTGAAATAGTTTTGTGGAAAAATGAAGACTTTACTTAAAAAAAATGACGTTATTTTTTTCATCAAATTTACGTTCTTTAAATGAAACTAAACCACTGGTTTCAAGGATAACGGTGTTTACACTAACAGTCTGTATAAAAAGCTCCATGGTACTCACATTTACAAAATAGAAATAAATGATATTAAATTATACAATACTAAGACTTCAGTGTACTTAATCGTTAGATGCACTGTGGTATGTAAAAAAGAAAAAAGTAATAGTATTGATAACGAAACAAGTTATTCAGGTCAATAAAAAGGGGGTAAGAAACATCATTATCTTCAAAAAAAAAAATACTAATTAGTGAGCCAGAGTGGCTGTGGAGCAGGATTAGCATTAAACCAAGCATTTTTGTCTGTAATATAATCTTCTAACTTATATTATGCTCGACTACAAAGTGTGCGTTTAATGCATGTTTTAAATTTTCTCTCATTAAGTTGGAGAATATCCAGTGCTATTTTATTATAGCATTTTACACAGTACCCCATAAAAGAAGTGCTTACTTTTGACAATCTGAAACTTGGTTGATCTAATTTGTTCCTATTTCTAGTATTAAAATTATGTCTATCACTAATTTTCTTAAAAAGATGAGGTTTTTCCGAACGTGCATGATGTTTTCATATATTTATTGACAAGGTACCGTCATGATGTTAATTTTTTTAAACAATTCCCTTAGAGTATCTCAACTGCCAAGATTATAGATGGCTCTGACGGCCCTCTATTATAGGATAAAGATAGTGGTGACGACGTTGAGTTGATTATGGGCTGTAGGTGTATTTGGTGAATTTTAAATAAATAGACACGTCTAATGTATCGCTCTGTATTGAGGCAACTAACTTAACATGATTGGACATACCGCCCACCAAAAGGACCCTATGTCCTTTTAAAAAACATCAGGCATCATAACTAAGTCATTATGAAACTAAATATAACAATTTTTTTAAGTGGACTGTATTATTAAAGTAAGTAGAATCAATTAGTTCACAACAACATTAGTTATCAGTTGTAAGTATACATAGTTATAAGTATGCGGACGCTAAGTACATCATTAGTTTTTTAATTTATTTTAACAACTTAATCTACGAATGGTAAGTATGTTTCTCATATAATTATCTCAGTTGTAATTTAGTAATTTATGTAGGTAGATTTATAATTTTAAACATAAGTGCCTTCCCTTGTAATGAAATGATTAATCAACAATAATACATATCATGCAGACTAAGATTCATTAGGTAAGTAGTATACATTAACATAAGTATGTATATAAACAAAATTGTTCAATTAGTTAACAATTAATTAAGCATCTTTAGGTAGGAATATTAATTTAGATAAAGGTCTTTTTAATTCACTTTGTCCCTTACACTGCACTGTAACCACTCTAACTAAATTGTCCTTTCCAGGATGAAGTATTTTAATTTTCCCCAGGAGCCATTTCGTAGGAGGCAGGCCCTCCTCCTTGATGACCACAATGTCACCCACGGTAGGTGACTGAATAGCTGTTTGCCACTTGGTTCGTTGTTGCAGTGTGTTCAAGTATTCAGAATGCCATCTTCGCCAGAAGTCTTGTGTCATTCGCTGTACTAATTGCCATCTAGTTAATAGGTTGATGTTTGATTTTTCATATTCATAGTCAGGAACACTGAGTAAGGGCTCACCAATCAAAAAGTGTCCTGGTGTGAGTGGTGACATCGTCTCAATAGTATTGTCCAGCTGGCACAATGGGCGGGAGTTGAGACAAGCTTCTATTTGTGTTAGCAATGTCGCCATCTCTTCATAGGTGAGTTTTGTGTCGTTGCTAACTCGTGCTAAATGTCTCTTTACAGCTTGTACTCCAGCTTCCCAGAGGCCCCCACAGTTTGGCATTCGCGGCGGAATAAAATGCCACGTAGTTCCGTCAGTTGCTAAGTGTTCGGAAATTTCTTTAGATATGCTGTTTTCACCTGCCTTGAAAAGGTTTTTAAGTTCCTTTGCAGCACCAACGAAATTAGTGCCGTTGTCGCTGAACAGATGAAGACAGCGACCTCGACGTGCGACGAATCTTCGAAATGCAGCAAGGAATGCTTGAGAAGTTAAGTCTGTTACGGCTTCCAAATGTATGGCATGTGTAGCCATACATACAAATAAACAGATGTACCCTTTAGTAGCATGATGGCCTCGCCCTTTTGATGTTCTTATTAGTACTGGACCTGCATAGTCAACTCCACTGTTTACTCACTGTTGACCCGCTGTTGACTCACTCTTACATCTGGCAATTCACCCATTAATTGATTGTTTGTCTTGCCTTTATTGATAATGCAAACCTTGCAACTTCTTATGCATTTTTTTACAGCTGATTTTAAGTGAATTATCCAATAATTACTTCTTATGTATGACATCATAACTTGTATACCACCATGCAACGTTTGTTTGTGTGCTTCATTTATTAATAATTTGGTGATATGTTGATTACGTGGTATTATTATTGGATGTTTGGTTTTATCTGGCAAATTGGTGTTTTGTAAACGACCTCCAACTCTCAACAAGTTGTTTTTATCTAAAAACGGTGTCAAACTAATTAGTGAACTTGATTTTCTCACTATACCATTTTTATTGATGCATTCTATTTCTTTTCCATAAATTAATTGTTGATAGTATATTATGCACCTTTGCAAAATTATGTTCATTTCATATGTAGTCAAAAATCTTTCTTTGTTTTCATTGTTTAATAATCTCCGACAATAAGCAAGTACTCTCTTCATTCTAGTTAGTTTAGAAAATCTTTCCCAAATTGGTTTTTCTTCATTTTCCTTAGTTTTATTTGTAATGGTGCAATATGCTATTTTTAACTCTAAATCTGTCTCGGTATCTTCTGATTTATTTAAATGAACTTCCCTTTCTGAGAGCCATTCTGGCCCCTTCCACCACATTTTCTCCTCCTTCAGATCCAATAGGAACATCCCTCTGGATGCTATGTCAGCAGGATTTTCTCGTGATACAACATGATACCACTGTATGTTGTTTGTATTATCCTTGATTTCCACCACACGATTTGTAACAAAGGTCTTCCATTGGCAACACTAGCCAATGTCAACATCGGTCTGCAAATTTATAATTAAATTTAATGATAAATATAGTCAAAGAAACCTAAAACAATATTTAGAACACTCAGTGCACCCGAGTACCCAAGTGACAGTGTTATCTCAAGGATATTTCTGTGAATTAAGTTAAGTTTGAGGATTCCAGTGTTTTGAATGAGTGACCTGATATCTATACTAAAGTCTTATTATTGAGCAATGACAGTGTGCTTAAGAGCGGCAAGTACTAAATAGCGACTTTTAATTAAAAATAACTATATTCAAACCGTGATTATATACAATTTAACTAACATAAATACCAGTAGTGAATTTAAAACTTTGTAAACAAAGAACATATGACTCACTACGATTAACATTGACCAATCATAAACGACTGTGGAAAACCTGACTTTAAAAGCTTCGTTCAGAAATCGACCTCTACAATGATTTTGGGGACATGAATACTTGTCCTTTTGCTCGCAGCCAAATCAGGGTTGCCAACCTATAAAAAATTGTATTTATGGTAGAAATTGAATGATGTTGTGTTATTTTGGGAATTAAAATGAATTACCTAAATAATATAACGTTCAGGCGCACACGCACACAGTCTGAACCAAACAATGATGATAGTGATATTATTTCTCAAAGTCTAGAACAAACTGTAAATAGTTTGCCAGAAGTATCGGATGACGAAGATAACAATGAAATAAAAATATTAAAGGAAAAGATAGACATTTTAACTTCTCAGCTAAATAGCGCGCATAACGAGATTGAATCATTAACATTAGAAAATCATAGTCTGAAGAGACAAAACGAAGAATTTACTAAGAAGAATATATTATACAAAAAAATTGTCAATAGTCCAGTGAAAGCAAAAGCGACGACACCTAAAAATATTATAAAAAAGCCCACAAAAACCAAACAAACGCAGACATTTAATATTACCGAAAATGACTTCAGATCTGAAAATAACTTAAATAATAAAAATGGCATCATATCAAAAAGTACCTTAAATAGTGGAAAGGACAGCGTCACGAGTACAATCGCTATACAAGACAAAACAAAATGCCCAAATGAACCTATAACACCTAAAATATGCTTAATTAGTAGCGAAACCTCAAACAGGCTATATGAAATTGTTACTACTACTGACCTGCAACATTACGACATATGCCACTACCGTAAACCTAAATGTGGATTGGAACAATTAATGGATAAAATTGACGGAAAAGTAAAAGACTACACCCACTCTGATTTCTGTATAATCTATATAGGCGAAGAAGACTTTAAAAAAACACGTAATTATATAGAATTAGTGTTATTTATAAGAGAAAAATTGTTAAACCTAACCCACACTAACTTTATAATATGTTTGCCAACCTTCAAATATATGGAAAACACTAACATTATGTTTAATAGTCGCATCGAAATGTTTAATAATCTTCTGTATATGGACACAATTACACACAGATATGCACACATCTTAGACTCCAACCTAAATTTACCCTACAGTTATGATACGTATAACCTTCGTAAAACCTTAAACAAACATGGTTTAAGGATTGTTGTGTCTGATTTGCAAAGTCTAATTGTGGACATATGCAATTCTTATGACAAAAATGGAAAGAACTCACAGTTTTTAGTCTGTCAAGACAGCAAGCGTGAAGACATTCCGACGGATTTTTTTCGCCACTAAAACTTTAAGCGTGATGCACCAGAACATTGCCGGATTATTATCAAAATCAGATAGTATGACGGTTTGCTTAGAAGAATTGGCGGAGAAGGGTACATGTGTCGATATTTTATGCATCACAGAACATTTTATTATGCAAGGGTATGAAAAATATCTAAATATACCTAACTACCAGCTTGCTGCCTGCTATACTCGAAGAGAAAGTAAAAGAGGAGGTGCCTGCATACTTGCAAGAAACTGTCACCAGTATAGAGAGATAGAACAAATTGCAAAATTGTCAGAAACAGGTGTATTCGAGTGTTGTGCTTTGGAGCTGATTTGTTATAGGATTGCTATTGTATGTATCTACAGAGTTCCAAAAATAACTAATTTCAATACTTGTATGGAAAAGTTACATTTAGTCTTACAAGAACTTGATAGGAAACCATATCATAATATTGTAATTGCAGGAGACTTCAACATCGATGTCTTAAAAAGAACTAATCAAACGCTAGATTTTGAATGCTTACTGTTAAACTACAATTTAAAATTATCTGTGTATCAACCTACTAGACTTAAAAGTCAAACATGCATAGATAATATAGCGCATAACCATAAAAAATCCTGTGACGTGCAAATATTGGAATTTGCATTGTCGGACCACACCGCACAGCTAATAAAAATTCCTGTCCAAAACGGTTGTTCTATTAAATATTGGCGTGTAAATAAACGTAATTATAATATAGAGCATGTTAAAAAATTTAAAGACTGTATTCGTAGCTTATCATTCGCCGACATATATGAAATAAGTGACCCCAACGTAGCCTATAATAAGTTTATGGAAACATTTACTCTTTTTTATAATTTATGCTTTCCCTTTGAAATGTCAACCTTATATACGACAAAAAAATCGAAATGGGTATCACACGGCATAAAAAAATGTAGTAAGAAAAAAAGACAACTATTATGGCAATACAGACGTAACCCTAACATTTCAAATAAAACATTATTCACTAAATATTCCAAGCTATTAAAAAAAATTATGAATTTAACACAATTTGCTCAAAATAACTACAAAATTAATACAGCAAGTAACAAATCCAAGGCGAGCTGGAAAATAATAAATAGCTCAAAGTATAATATGCCACGACAACCTATTACAAAATTAAGAGTAAATAGTGATATCATTACAGATCCCGTGAAAATTGCTGATGCATTTAATAATTATTTTATTGAAAAAGTCAATCCAATACCAAGCTCAGGAAATAATGTCACATATCGAATACCTTGGAATGTAAAATCATTTTTCATGCCACCGTGTGTGCCACAGGATGTACTTAGAATAATCAAATCTTTGAGAAACACGAATAGTGTCGGTTGTGACGAAATTTCAACAAAGATAATTAAACTGATCGCTGATGATATATGCTCACACCTTAGTTACCTTATTAATTTAACCATCAGTTCAGGTATATATCCAGATGCTTTAAAGAAGTCAAAAGTAATACCTGTATTTAAAAAAGTAAATAGGGAAGCTATGGAGTACTATAGACCAATCTCACTCATCAGTATTATTTCAAAAATTTATGAAAAATATATATATTTGAATATAAGCAACTTTATGGAAAAAAATAATATACTAGCTAACGAGCAAAAAGGATTTAGAGCAAACAAAACTATAAATATGGCTATTTATGATTTCTTGCACAAGGTAACCTTGAGTGTTGATAAGACGAACCCTGTATGCACCATATTCTGCGATATGACCCAGGCGTTCGATTATGTAAAGCATGATATTCTGTTGGACAAAATGGAAGCATATGGAATAAGAGGTAACGTTCTAAAATTGATTCAATCTTATCTCGAAAATAGACAACAAGTCACGGAAATATCATCGATCAATGCTAAAACTAAAAATGAAGTCAAACACCAATCAGAAGAACGAGTAGTGAAGTATGGAGTACCTCAGGGCACCGTGCTAGGCCCTCTACTTTTTATACTTTACATAAATGATTTACCAGAATTTATCGATCAATCTGTAACACTATTCGCCGACGACAGCACTATGACAATTGAATATAATAATAATTTAAATGATTATAATACTGACATTAATAACTCTCTTGTATCAATGATTAACTGGCTAAATAATAATAATTTAAAGATAAACCTTGACAAAACTAATATAATCCATTTTAACCAACGCGTATCGACCTTATGTAACCTTAACATACAATATAATAATAAAACTATTGTAGAAGTTAATACCGCTAAATTCCTTGGAGTGACGATTGACAGTAAATTAAACTGGAAGGAACACATTGCGGCTCTGTGCAAAAAAGTGAGTAGCTCGGCGTATGCCTTACATAAACTGACTGCAGTGCTTAAAGTCGATTCGCTACTTACCGCATACCATGGCTTAGTTGCATCACACCTTAGGTATGGAATAATCTTCTGGGGCAACTCGACCAACAAGGAAATTGTTTTTAAAGCCCAAAAACAATGTATTAGGGCGATTTTTAAGTTAGCTACAACCGAAAGCTGTAAACCCTACTTTATTAACTACAGAATACTAACACTGCCCTCGCTATATATATTGGAAGTGGTCATGTTTGTGAAATATAACCAACATCGGTTCCCACGCATATCAGAAGGAAGTAGCCGTAGCAGACGCGATGACACTATTCTTCGTGTACCCCAGTCAAAAACCGCATTAATGCAAAAGAGCATTTTTTGTATGGCCCCCATAATTTATAATAAACTACCGAAAGTGTGGAAAGAACTTAATGTCCATAGATTAAAAATGAAGCTAAAACGACACTTACAAGGGAAAGCATACTATGACATACGCGACTTTCTAAATGATAAAATTATTGAAATATGAATGACCTATTAAATTTATGTCGTGAATGAATTTAATTATGCTATATTGAATTGAATCAGATTATAATTATACTATATTGAATTGAATTGCATTGTATTATATTATATTGAACTGTTGTGTAAGTTTGACTACTTTATATATTTGTACGCCTTATAGGCCAAACGTGACAGCTCATTTATAAAGTGCCACCTTGCATGCTATACTGTATGTACACTCATGTTTGCACAAATAAAAATTCTTATCTTATCTTATCTTATCCATTTTTGAGGTTCACCATGAATCCATGCCAGTACTATCGTTGAGTCGGTCCAGCAGTAGGTTTGGTTATATAGAATTTTCATGGCTTATGTGACTTGTTTGAGCAGCCTTGACAACAAAACAGCTCCACACAGCTCAAGCCGAGGTAGTGATACTGTTTTCAATGGAGCAACTCTAGTTCTTGATGCAATTAAACTTGTGTGTATAGTACCATCCTGCCTTTCCACTCTGCAGTATACAACGGCTGCATAGGCTCGAGTTGAAGCATCGCTGAATCCATGCAGTTGTATTGCCTTTTTATTGCTGCCGTACGTGTGTAACCATCGGTTTTGAGAAATTTGGTTGACATTCTTGAAATCTTTTCTTATTTTCAACCAATGTGTGGCTAATTCATCTGGTAAAGGTTGATCCCATTGTGTGCCAGCTAACCATAGTTTTTGTATGAGCATCTTAGCTAACGCAATGCTTGGTGATATCCATCCTAATGGATCGTAGAGTTTTTGTACATCAGATAAAACATTTCTCTTTGTAATGGTAGATGGGGGTGAAGAGAGACTGATGTTGTAAAGGAATTGATCAGTACCAACATTCCAGGTGATACCTAATGCCTTCACAGTACCATCTAGGTTTATATTATAATTGACACTTGAAGAAATGTTGCTTGGATCCATTGACTTCATCAATTCAATGTTGTTTGATGACCACTTCTTCAACTCAAAACCTCCCCTTCTTAACATAGCTCTGAGTTGATTGCTAGCTTCTATGGCTTCTTCTATTGTATCACAACCCGACATGACGTCATCGACAAAAAAATCTGACAATGTAATGTCAGCAGGAACTGGATAGTTATCTCGTTCATCGTATGCAAGTTGAATCAAGGTCTTCACTGCTAGGTAAGGTGCCGAAGTAGTCCCAAAGGTCACGGTAAGTAATCTAATATCTTTCATTTCTTCATTGCTATTATTTCTCCACAGAATTCTCTGAAAGTCAGCATCCTCCTTGTATATCATAATCATTCTGTACATTTTTTCTATGTCAGCAGCGAAACAAACGGCGTGCATTCTCCAGCGCATGATTATGCTTCGTAGGTCTTCTTGGAGCACTGGACCAGGTAAGAGTTCATCATTTAATGATATACCATTTGTTCCCTTATAGGATGCGTCGAAAACTATGCGCGTTTTTGTGGTTTCCTTATCTTCACGCAAGACTGGATGATGGGGTAAGTATACAGATTTTCTTGAATAAATTTCATTTTCAGGTACTTCTTCTATATGACCTAAGTTTTTGTAATCTTCTATAACTTTTGCATATTCTTCTTTTAACTTAGGCTGTTTTTTAAACCTCTCTAATTGTATCAATCGTGTTTCAGCAATGTCTCTTGTGTCCCTCTGTAGATTGAATGCAGTTTGTTTTGAATGGTAGTTTTACTACATATCTTCTTTGTTCATTTCTTGTATGTGTTTGGTGATAAATCTTCTAGAGTCTTCACATAATTGTTCTTCCTTTGTATTCTTACGTCTTGTAATTGTGTCTATCTCCCAAAGTGCCTTTAGCATGTTATCCATGTCTACTTGGTGATGCATGACAAGAAATGAATGTTCTCTTTGCGTTGTATTTATTTCTCCAAATAATATCCATCCTAGGGTTGTTTTCTGTGCACAAGGAGCCCCTGGTGGACCTTTGATTAAATTTTCTTCTACTATTCGTGCATATTCCTTCACACCAATCAACATATCTATCGGGCCTGGTCTATAATATTGTGGATCTGCGAGATCGAGACCCTCTAGATGATGCCAGTTGTGAACAGTCATTGTGTGATGTGGAATTCTGGTGGTCAGTTGTTTGTTCATAACGTAGGCTTCGACGTGCATGTTGAATTTGTTTTGCCCTCTTGTAATATATTTAACTGAACCACATGTTTAATTTGTGCCTGCATAGAACCCACACCTGTTATCTTGCCTTCAATTGATTGTCTTTGGAGCTTCAGTAATTGAGTTGCCTTTTCACTGATGAAGCTTGCTTGTGAGCCTTGATCTACAAGAACTCTTAACATTGTCTCATGTCCATCTTCTCCTATTGCTCTGACGAGTGCAGTTGCTAATAAGGCGCGTCCAGATTCTCCAACACCAACATGAAGACTTGTTATGGCCTTCTCGGTATCTACTTGTTGAGACGTCGATGTCTGTATTGGTTGGTTAGATGTGGCTTCTGTAGAACCCTTAGAAGTCTCTGATTTGTGGAGCAAGGAGTGGTGACGTCTTCTACAAACTCGGCAGGTACCTGGTACCTTGCACTTGTAAACTGAGTGACCCGGAAGCAGGCAGTTGAAACAAAGCTGTTTTTCCTTTACAAAGTTGTTACGTTGAGTAAGGTCCATATTAATAAATTGTTTGCAATGACATAATGTGTGCTTTTCACTACAAAGTACACAGCTTTTATCTTTGACAGCACTCACGGCGTGGTAAGATCGCTCTTTGACTGTACGATCTTTGTTTGATACGGGTTGAATCATTTCAAGAGTTCTAAATTTTGATTCTAAAAATCTTTTTAAATCTTCCCACGGTGGGACCTCTTCTGACCTTTCCTTATAAGCATAAGTTTCCCATTCTTTGTGTGATTCCGGGTACAGCTTCTGAATCACCAGAAATATAATTAATGGATCCCAAGAATCGGTGTTAATTTTTAAGTTTTTTAGATTATTTATGCACTCTGTTGTAGTGTCCAATAAAGTTTTTACACTGTTTGCGTTGTAATTTTCTTTTGATAGAAAAGTCTTTGCAACACAGAGAACACAATAACTCGTTTGTTTCCGTATCTGTCTTTTAACAATTGCCACGCTTGATTGTAATTACTGTCCGTCACTTGAATGTGTCGTAGTATTATTTCTGCTTCGCCGGTTACACTAGATTTGAGATAATGTAGTTTTTGAACATCACTGATTGATGTATTATTATGCACTAGTGATATAAACATGTCCTGGTATGTAGGCCACTCCTCGTATTTTCCCGAAAAGTTTGGTAATTGAATTCGAGGCAGTTTTACGATCGAAGATTGACCTTGACTACAGAGTGATGTGTTTGATGTTTCCATTCCAATGTGCGTAAACTACTCGTCGTCTTATCTCTGGAATGCGGCCTTTTGTTCTCAGCTCGCTCGGCTACCAATTCACTAATGATCCACAGGTAAATATCCGGTTCGATTTGCGACCATATGGTGACGACGTTGAGTTGATTATGGGCTGTAGGTGTATTTGGTGAATTTTAAATAAATAGACACGTCTAATGTATCGCTCTGTATTGAGGCAACTAACTTAACATGATTGGACAGATAGAATAGGCTGTTTGTAAAATACAAAATTACCTAGTGATCCATGCATAGAGACTGCGTGGTCCGCGTGTACATACCTACTTACCATTCTAGATCGTTCGAACGATTTACTCACGACGGCCTTCCACTTCGCTGTCGATTAACTAAACTACCCTCTTCCTCGTATCTCCTGATCCAGAGACTAACATTATTTCTCTAAAACAAAAGAAAAGTTATATTAGGTAGGTATAACAAAATACTGAAATGACTTCATTTTTATATAACATAGTAGGTAGTATTTATTTAATAAAACAATATAATATCTATTCAAAGTCTACATTTATAATGAAATAATAAATACTAATTAAAAACTATTTATCTTTCCGGCCTTATGATGGATTGCAGAAACAATAAAAATAAATAATTTATAATTATAAAACATAACATCACGCCTGTAATCCCAAGGCATTAAGTCCGCCTTTGTACATTGTATTTTTTTTTACATGTGCATAAAGTTTAAATAAATAAATAAATAAATAATCCCCGAAGGGTTAGGCAAAGGTGTACCCATTAGTACACCCACATTTCCCCAGTTATGTTTTTAGTCCCATGTAATAGGGGGCGAGCCTCTTGCCATCAACCGGGCACAAATCCAGAATCCGAGGCTGCTACTGAGAAATTCCTGATGGAAAAACCCAATAACACTTTGCCCGACCTGGGAATTGAACCCAAGACCTCGTGCACAGCAGTCGCGTTTGCGACCACTTGACCAACGAGGCAGTCCAATTTTTTTAATTTATAATTATGTCACCAAAAAATAATAAGTATAAAGGAGAATGACAACCAATGGGCCCCTTATTTTTGGTGCCATGTCGAAATTATTTATTTCTCAAAAATTAAGTCGTATTTTTACATGCTCGAGTTTTTTGTAACAACATTTCTTTTACCCTTGAATTGGGAAACATAATTAATATTACGTCTATTGATTTTACGCCAGTTCCACTATTAAAACTTAACCTAAATGTTGCCAGACGACAGACTATATAAATTAAATAATTGTAATCGATAGTAAATATCGGTTTTTACTAATCCGCCGACTAAAATGACCAGAGACGCTGCAATGCAATCAGAGGCGGATTAAACGTTGAGAGCGCTATAGGCAAGCATCCTATTCGGCGCCCCTATAATCAAAATAACTCGTACTATAGTTTGACCAAAACCGATGTACCGCGCCTTAGGAAAACGCGGTGAGATAGAGGTAGAGGCCAAGGAAAAAAGCGGCCAAGTGCGAGTCGGACTCGCCCATGAACAGTTCCGTAGCAGAATTATTGCGGTTTACGATTTATGACGTATTAAAAAAACTACTTACTAGATCTCATTATCAAAATCAAATCAATTTTTGGTGGAAGTTTACATGGTTACATGGCAAGTATACATCATATGGGTAATTAGTTTAGTTCTCTTATTTTAGAAGTTACAGTGGGGAGGGGACATATTTTACCACTCTGGAAGTGTCTTTCGCGGAAACTATTAATGATATTAGAAACCTCAATAATAATATCATCACACGTACGGGTTTGATGAAACAAACATTTTGAGTTTCAGTTCTAAGTATGAGGAACCCCAAAAATTTTTTGTTTATTTATTTTTATTTTTTTATCTTAATGCGGTTCACAGAATACATCTACTTAGGTACCAAGATTCAACAGTATAGCTCTTATACCTAGTTTCGGTAAAAAGTGGCTGTGACATACGGACGGACACACGGATAAGGGTTCCGTTTTGTGCCATTCGGCTACGGGACGGACTCGTCGTGAAATGTCTGGCGCTTTTATTAATTTTAAGAATTTATTAATACTTGGTAAATAAAAATAAAAAAGTTACGAATTATTTATTTAAACACTGCTACAGGGTTAAATTTTCAACACAATCTAAATTTTGATGTATACCTACATAGGTACTTAAAACGAACTTAGAGGCACTCTGGTAACTAAAAGGATTAAAATTGACATAATTGAATTATTTGCAGGAATTATTTTATGTAAAAAATGAAATTATAATGTTTGTGTGATATTTGAGGTTATTAAATAAAAGACAAGCATTCCACACCAGAGTTATAATAGAACTGACACATGGACACATGTAGGTATAACATAAAGTTATCGACCTCCTTACAAAACTAATTAATAAATGTACCTCTACATTACACTCCTCTCTACTAAATTAATACTAAGTACAATAATTAATATTGCAAACAACTAAGAACTTAATAAGTAACTTAACCACAAATACAAAACTTATTCTAAACCTTATAACTGCGAACATTAGCTCTGCATTGTCTAACGGGACGTTGTGGCGCCTGAGGCAAGGCAACCTGACTCTCAGCTGAAGCCTGGACCTCTGCAGGTGCCTCATTAATCGACTGGGCCGGTGACGCCACTCCGCGCGGTGACACGACGCGCTCCGGCGACCCCTCCGTCCGAGCTCGCTCACCACTACCGTCATCCTCCCTACCAGTCGTCTGAGAATCTGTGTTTGATCGCTCCGTTATACTTGGACCACCAGATACTAAGGATAATCTGTTTCCTGTCCTCCTACGTAATTGATCAATATGCCTATGGACTATTTCCCCACTTTGACCTTGGACTCGATAGTCACTAGGACCCCGACTATCTACTACTCGACCAGGAATCCATCTCTCCCCTTTTAAGTATTGTCGGTACCATACCTCTTCCCCTTCACCCCCAATGCTCCTATTTGCCCCCTGTGCAGATTCAGCTTGTCGTTGTTGTGCTCGATGTACCTTGTTTTCCCTATCTGGTTTAATAGTATCGAGTCGAGTACGTATACGCCTGCCTAACAATATCATTGCATTTCAATATCTTTCTCCGGTTGTCGAATGTTCTACATTCCTATAATGCTGTAAAAATACCCACAATGACCTATCTATGTTGCGTTTCTCTATAATAGCCTTTTTAATAACCCGTTTAAGTAGTTTCACTGCATTCTCTGCTAATCCATTTAAAGCGGGGTGGTATGGGGCTGTAAAAATGTGTTCTATACCGTTAAAGTTTGTGAATTCCTGAAATTCTTTCGATGCGAATTGTGTACCATTATCACTAACTATTTGCCTAGGTAAACCCCATCTACTAAATAACTCCGTTAGTCTGTCTATGAGACTGAATGCTGAAATGTTTGAAACATTAAAAACTTCCAACCATTTAGATGTCGCATCCACTACAACGAGATATGTTCTTCCGCCTATAGGTCCCATATAGTCAATATGGATGCGGCTCCACGGTCGGTTTGGCCAGGGCCACATGCGCGGCGTCTGCCGAGGCGGCGCGTCCGCCTGGGCTGCACACACTTCGCACGCCCGACACATGTGTTCCACTGCTTCATCTACCCCAGGCCACCATACATAGCTACGTGCTAAAGCCTTAGATTTCACAATACCCATATGTGGTTCATGCAACATTAAGAGCACTTTACTTCTACACGCTTCCGGTACCACTAACCTGGGCCCCCACATAATACAACCTAATTCTTCATAAAGTTCATTTCTCCTATTAAAATGCGGTTTGAGGTTGCTTACGTCACATTCATTAGGCCAACCATCTCTTACGTAACTTAATATTTTTGAGAGTTCCGCGTCTCGCATTGTTTGATGTTTAATATCATTACAATCTATTAACAATGACTGTTGCACAAAATGTAAATGAGTGTGCTCCGACTGTGCGGCCGTTGTTTGTTTACTCGAAGCTAGCGGTAACCTTGAAAATCCGTCCGCCCCGTTTTGTTCGGTGCGCACGTACTCAATATTAAATGAGTATGCTGATAAAATAATAGCCCATCTTTGCATTCGGCTCGCCCCCATAGTCGGTATTCCTGTATTTGGACCAAATATTGATACTAACGGCTTATGATCCGTGCGTAGGGTAAATTTACGCCCGTATAAATATTGGTGTAATTTATTAACACAAAATATAATCGCTAGCGCCTCACGATGTATTTGTGAGTAATTTTTTTCCGCTTCTGTTAGTGTGCGCGACACGTAGGCTACCGGTCGCTCTCCCCGCTCCCCTGGCTGTGAGAGGACCCCCCCTACTCCGCGCGCGCTCGCGTCGCATGTCAATATTAGTGGTTTCTTAGGATCGTAATGAGCCAATACATCTGCGCCCGCTAGAATTTTTTTAAATTCCACAAAAGATTTTTCGCACTCAATCGACCAATGCCATTGTTTACCTTTCTTTAATAATTCGTAAAGAGGTACTAACCTACTACTCATATTCCTAACAAATTTTCCATAGAAGTTTATGATTCCTAAAAACGATCTTAACTCCGTAATGTTTGACGGACGAGGAATATTCATTATGGCCTCCACTTTGGCCGGATCTGTTTTTATTCCCTCGTTGTTAATTACGTATCCCAAATATTGCACTTCCTTTACTAAGAATACACATTTACTACTTTTTAACTTCAATCCGGAACGATGTAATCTACTAAAAACCTGTTCTAGTGCTTCTAAATGTTCTTTTTTATTCTTCCCTCCTATTATCACGTCGTCAAGGAATATTTCAACATTAGGAATTCCCTTAAACAAATTGCACATGATTCGCTGGAAAATTCCTGGACTTGAAGATAGACCGTATACTAACCGATTATACCTATAAAGACCCCTATGTGTGTTTACCACTGTAAATTCCTTAGAATCATCGAGTTCTATTTGATTATAGGCTTGGCTTAAATCTATTTTCGAAAAATAATTTGATCCGCTAAGTTTAACTATTAAATCCTCGATTCTACGTAAAGGATAGCGATCAGTAAGTAAGACAGGCTTCACGGTCGCCTTATAATCGGCACAGACTCTCAGCGACCCGTCAGGTTTATTTACCGGTACGAGCGGCGAGGCCCAGTCGGAGCAGTCGACGGGCTCGACGATGCCATCGCGCAGCATGGCGTCTAACGCGTCATCGAGCCGCCCGAGCAGCGCATACGGCACAGGCCGCGCACGATGGAACACCGGCGTCGCGCCATCGCGCACGCGCAGCGTTGCCTTGCCCCCAGTGTACAGACCCAACCCGCCGCTGAATAATTCCTTATACCTGTTTAATAGTACATTAATCTCATTAGACATGTTGACGTCTTCCCAACTTATATTGTTACAATTGCTCAAAGCTGGGATATTTATTTTTAATTCTGTTAACCACTGTCGACCCAGTAATGAGGTGGTACCTCCCTCAATTACCAGTAATTCTAATCGTTTACTACAATCCCCGTAAACTACAATCGGTTTGAACATTCCTAGGGGTTTAATTTTTGAGCCGTCATAAAAATTTAACACTAAATTACTAGGTTCTAATTTTTGAGCACTGAAACACCGTTTATACGTTGCTTCACTAATACACGATACTGCGGTACCAGTATCAACCTCCATAGAAATAGTAACATTATCGATACATATGGGCAACTTTACCGCTCCGTAATCGTTCAAGCATAGATGATGAAATTCCTCTTCTGTCGTCCTCTCCTCCTCTGGTCGGTGTTCACGCACATCGCCGTAGTACGCTGCCGAAGACCCGGCACCTTTGCCCGCGTTTGGCACCCTGACCGGGCACACGCGTCGCAGGTGTCCCGGGTGCCTGCAGATGCTGCACACGTAGTTACGAAAACGACACTCCGAATACGAGTGTTCCGTCGCTCCACAACCCGTACAGCTCAACACCCGGCCGCCACTGTTTGCACCGCCGCGACCGCCAGCTTGCGACCGCAAGCTAGTCGCGGGGCTGTGCCGCGCACCCGCCGCTGTCGCCGCGGCCCGGGCTACGCGCGCACCCCGCGGCGCCCGCTGTCCCGCGCCGCCGCCATCTCGGCTGCTGCCAAGCGCGTGCACCGCCTGTCCCGGCAGTACCCCGCCTCCTGTTACGTCACCTCCGCCGCTCAGCATTTTCGACTCCACCGCGGCCGCGTCCCGTTCCGCCGCCTCTAACGAGCTCGCCAACCTTACCGCGTCCGTATAGGTAATTGTGTCGGCTTCCGCGAATAGTCGTTGACGTATTATGTCACTCCTTAGACCGCAGATGAACTGATCTCGTAAATTCTCGTTCAACCCATCTCTGACACGTTTTCCTCACAAGCCTGTCTCCTTTGCCTAAACCGATAACGTTCTGCGAGTACCGACGGCGTTGGTTCTAGATGTTGACGTAATAGCTCGACCGCTCTGTCATACTTCAACTCCGCTGGCTTTTTGGGACTTGCAAGATTATACAACAATTCATACGCCTCGTCCCCCATGACGGCTATTAGCGTAGGCAATTTCGTCTCGTCATCTATTTTAATCACTTTAAAGTACATGTCTAACCGGTCCACATACACTGACCACGTGCCGGACTTTGTGTCAAACTCTTTTTCCTATCGACATCGTATATTGTGTTCGTACACTCGCGACTAATCGAAAATTATGCACAATTCAGTTAGATTCACACGCGAAATTGTTCGAATTTAGCAATCCTCGTCGCCACTGTGATATTTGAGGTTATTAAATAAAAGACAAGCATTCCACACCAGAGTTATAATAGAACTGACACATGGACACATGTAGGTATAACATAAAGTTATCGACCTCCTTACAAAACTAATTAATAAATGTACCTACATTACAGTTTGGTATGTAAAATAGAATGTAAAATTACAGCTTAAAAGACAAACAAATAAATATTAAAAATTTCGGCGCCTACATTTTTGTCTTGCGAAATTGTCAATAACATCGTCATAGTTTAAAGATTGCAATAGGTTTGATTCTATGTTAAGTATTGCTAACGAATTTAATCTGATATCTGTCATAGTTGAGCGAAGATAATTTTTCACTCTCTTTAGACAGGAAAAGCTCCGCTCACCACTGCAATTGCTGACTGCCGTCGATACACACATTCTCAAAGCTATGTCTACGTTTAGATACATTGTTTCAAGTTCTTCATTTCTTGGAACCTTTAAAATTGCGTTGGTTGTTCGGGGCAGATTTCCGTCTTGAGCTACCGTTGTTAAATAAGAACGCAGGTGGACACATTCATTCACAAAACACTGTTCTAAATCACCAGAATACATTGTTCTTAACGAACTTGCTCTATTATGAACTTCTTCAGTGCTTAAATTGGTCAAGTTGCTTAAAAATGAAAATTTACTGTAAAAATTACTGTATGATTCTCGTCTCTTTTGAAGTTCAACCACAAGTCTGTCTATAATTACTAAAAATGTTGTCACTCTGAATGATTCCCGACCAGATAGTAAAGAAGTAATATCTTCGGCAGATTCATCTGCTGTGAGCTTTCTTTTCCGAATTCTCTTTTTATCCTTTTCATATTCTTTGGCTAGTTAGAGTTCCAAGGCTTGCTGCTCATAGTTATTAAAATTTTCCCTTTCTGCAGAAATTAAGTGAATTAGACTGTCATACATTCGTATAACTGTACAAATGTCAATATCAACAGACTGTAATTTTTTGTTGGTATTGTTCATGTGAAACAAAATGAAACCCCAAAACACGATCATAAAAGCAGTTTCTAGTCGTTCTAATTTCAATCTTCTGCCTTTAGCTTCACACACAGCGGAACGTTTTTGTTCAGGATTGGTCTCAATAGCAATCAAAGCATCGATAATTTCTGGAAATGATTCTTTTAAACTTTTACAAGCATCTGCTCGAGCTGACCAGCGTGTGACAGATGGATTTTTTACAGTAGTTTTAGTTTTATTACCGCGGAGTATTTTTTCTTGTAGAGTTTCCCATCTTTGAGTCGAAGCTGTAAAAAATGTGTAAATTTCTTGAAGGAGACCAAAGAACCAACAAGCTTCTTGAGCGCATTCAGCGGCACATTTACCCACTATGTTAAGCGAATGCGCGGAGCAGGGTATATATTCCGCTAGAGGACATAATTCTTTTATTTTGGCTTGTAGCCCATTGTAAATGCCGGACATATTTGCGGCATTATCATACGACTGGCCTCTGCAGTCTGATATGTGAATTTCATACATGTGTAATAATTTTATAATAGCATCTGCAATGTTTTGTGATTTATGACCGACATTTGGGATAAACTTAAGAAAACGTTCAACGGGCGTACCATCGCCTTGAACGTATCGGATCACGAAAGTTAATTGGTCAATGTGGGAAATATCTGGTGTTGAATCCACTATTATCGAATAATATTTTGAAGTCTTAATTTCATCTTTTATGTGTGTTAAAATTTTGTTTGCCATCAATTCAATAAACTCGTCACAAATCGTAGAACTTAAATAATTGGTTCATCCTTTTCCCTTGCCGCCATATTGAGCAATATGTTTACATAAAAACGGATCAAACTCTGCTATAAGTTCCAAAGTCATTAAATAATTACCATTATGAAGTGATCCAATTTTTCATCATGCCCCCTAAAAGGTAAACCACGCGAAGCTAAAGACTTTACAGTGGCAACCACTCGTTTCAAGACGTCACGCCAATAAGTTAACTCTTTCAAAAATTGAGCAGCGACCTCATGATCAACACGGCCGATAATTTTAGATCTACGATGTAAGGTCAAAACACACGAGTTTTCGTGGCTTTCTAATCTTATTGTTGCGTTCTTCCAATCATTGAATCCAACATCTTGTTTTCCAAAACTAGTGCCACCACCGAATAATAGACAAGGACCACAAAAAACTTTTCCCGTACTTGGCGAGTAAATTAGCCATTTTCTCGGGCGGTTTTCTTTATTCAACAACTTTTTTTGGAACATTGTTTTTGTCAGACAACATGTTTTATCGTCATATGTTCTCTTACTTAATGAAAAATCTGCGATTATATTTTGATTAAAGCCATTTAGTGAAATATATTCTTGTGTCTCATTATTTATATCCCACTTGACTGGGTCACAATCCACAATAAACAGTTTATTTTGCGACTGCCGCACAACTTCTACTGCTGGCGGAGTAGGCGGCGGCGGCGTAAGCACGGACAAATTTTGTGGTTGTTTAGAAGAAGAAGGAATAAGGTAGAAGGAAGCACTAGAAGGAATTTCGCATTGCATAGGGTCGGCAGCAGACACACTTTGGATTGCCTTAGAAGATTCATCACTTTTTACTTTTGAAAAGAACGTCTCAATATTTTTGGTGTTCTTTAATATATTTTGTTGTTTTTCTTCTTTCTCCTTAGCCTTCCGTTTATATTCTGCACCACTAGGTCTTTTCTTCAATTCACTCATTATTTGAGTGAAAAACAAAAACTTTAGGGACTAATAAATACACTTAGCACCGCAGCGAGAATGTGAACAATTTAAAAGCGCGCGTAACCAACGTTAAAAAGTTAAAAACAGTGTTACCAGCTCTTGAAAATACTTGCCCCTAAAACGTAGTAAAAAAATCCCTAAAATCCCACTAAAAATAAAAATAATTAATAGCGCCAAGACTTTCGTCTTAGTTTTGAAATGTATTATACATTTGTATACAAGTGTAATAGTTTTAACTTTTTGATATTACGGCGAAAATATTACTCAATACTCAATACTCAATACTTTATTGCATTCCATAATGTATACAAGGCTGGTAGGTAAATTATAGAGAAACAATTATGGACCCTGTCGGGCACAGCAAGTTAGTTTTTAGAGGAGAGGATGAAGCGCTTTTTGTTTAAAAACATAATAATATTGAAATTAAGGAGTAAATCTTATATTTAGATATTTAAGTAGATATTATTTATGAGTAGATTTATATTAATTTTAATTTATTATTAATATTTCTATATTTATTTATTTATTTATATATTTATTTATTTATTATTAATAGATATTTTCTAAATTATAAATTAGGTAATTATTTTATATATTTATTTATATATTAGCTGTAATTTATTATTGACTAAATAGTAAGTAATTTAAGATATTGCACGGTAGATAAGGTAAATAGATGTATTAGGTACTACTTGGTTATTCTTATTATTATAATTATCTTCGTTTCTCTAGGAGGAATTTATCTTTGAAGTATTCGTCAATTGTGTAGTAGGTTTTATCTAAGAGAAATCGTTTTAGTTTATTTATAAATATATTGTTTGTTTCTGTGTTTTTTATGTGTTCAGGTAATTTATTGTAGATTTTTATTGACGTGACAAACGCACTAGAGGAGTGCATTTTTAATCGTGAAGTTAGCAGGTTAAGTCTATTTCCATGTCTAAGTTTGATTTCTGTTTGTATGTCTTCTCTTTTGCTGTAGAATTGTGGGTACTTCCTTACAAATTTGCAAATTTCAAATATATAGAGACAGGGTAGTGTTAGGATGTTTAGTTCTTTGAAGTGTGGTTTACATGAGTCGGTGTCTTCTATGTTAACCAATGTTCTTATAAGTTTCTTCTGTATTGTAAATAGCGAAGGTGCGTCTGTACTGTTACCCCATAATATTATTCCGTATTTAAGCCAAGCGAACGCGTACGCATAGTATGTTACTATTGCTGTTTTGAGATCTGTAGTTTTCTTTATTTCTCTGAGGGCATATGCAAATTTAGATAGCTTTGTTTTTACTTTCTGTATGTGTGGTTTCCAGTCTATGTGTGTATCTATGTCTAGGCCTAAAAGGGTTATACCTTAACCCAGTTGATCCTTATGAAATAAACATAATTATTAAAAACCTAAAGAACAAGAACAGCCACGGAATCGACGAACTCCCACCCAGTCTGATAAAACAGTGCGCTGATGAACTTACCTTGCCATTTTATATACTCATTAACCAATCCTTCGAAGAAGGTGTTTTTCCTGACTTACTCAAAAAGGCCCTCATTAAACCTATTTTCAAAAAAAACGATAAAACTGACCCGAACAATTACCGTCCCATTGCTCTACTACCAACAGCCTCAAAAATATTCGAAAAAGTCATGTGTAACCGCGTTTACGCGTTCTGTAAAAAATATAGCATTTTCAATGATAGCCAAAATGGATTTCGCAAGAACCGATCCACTGTTTTGGCCGTCTACAAGTACATACAAGAAGCACTCAAAATTATTGATAATAAAAAATACGCTTTTGGACTGTTATTAGACATGACCAAAGCGTATGATAAAGTACAATTCGATATACTATTGAATAAACTTTACAAGATAGGTATCCGAGGAAAAAGTCATGACTGGTTTACATCTTATTTAAAAAACAGAAAACAAGTCGTAGAAATAGAACACTACAATACACAAACACAACACATTGAACTAATTAGATCACAAAACATACCTGTAAACGCCTCCATACCACAGGGAAGTGTCATAGGATGCCTATTGTATTAGTACTTAGTCTATGGGTGTTTCTCTGCTATTTGGAAACTCATCCATACAAGACTGTCCTAAGCAAATTTTATTAAATGTTGAGAATGTCTGTCAATACAAAGAAAGGCAATAGTATATCAAATATATATATTAAAGAAGCCTACACATTTTCCACTAGGTTTTTGAGTTATGGACAGTTTTGTGCAAAATTCAGACAGGGGACTGTTGTGACCAACCAGGGGAATGATTTTAAGAACAGAAACTAGTATTTTTATTAGTTTAAATATTAATAATAATAATAATAATCTTTATTGACATAAATTGTACATACATTTTTATGAATTCCCTAGCTCCTGCGCTAGTGTACACTGTATTACAGGAGCTAGTGTCTTCCCCTCATTACATGGTATAGCTTATCTATCTAAAGATTAAAATGTAAATATTAATAAAAAAGTAAGATAAAGGAAATAGTACTAACAAAAATTTATTAAATCTATCATGCATTTTTTTTTTGTAATATTTTTATTTATTTACGATTTTTGATGTGTTGGATGAGTTAGCAGTATAATATTTAATAGCACGCAAAATATTTTAGTTGATAATGTAGTTGTTTGTAGTGTAGTTAGTGTAGTGTAATTTGTATTGTAGTTGTAGTGTGGGTGTGTAATGGGAAAGGGACAACATGTGTGGGGGGGGGGGTGTAGGGATGTGTGTGTTGTGTGAGGGTGTGAGTGTCGTGTTAGTGAGTGTGAATGTTTCTCTTCATAATAACTTAATTAAGTTTTCTGTTGCGTCATAATCCAAACTTTTTAGCCAAGGTAGTATAACTTTTTTAGACTGGTTTAGGTTAAGTGTCTTTATTTTGAATTTCTTATTTACAATGTTATAAATTCGAGGAGCCAGTACATTAAAATGTCTTTGTGCAAATGCTGTTTTATGACGGGGTACAGGGCACCATTCTATTCTTTTGGATAGTACCGGTAGAGTGGGAACGATTATTTTGTGGTATCTTTTAATTATTTCGTAAATATACAGATTCCTAACCGATAGCACATTGGCCTTCTCGTACACTGATGCAGTTGCATGCCGGAATGGTAGATACATGAGAACTTTAAGTACCGCGCGTTGGACACGTTTAGCAGCAATAAGAAAGGATTTCCCGGCACCACCCCAAGCACATATACAGTACCTAATTAGGCATTCACACAGCGCCCTGTAGGTTTGGATTAGAAGCTTATGAGTAGCCACTTTTCGTAGATTCTTAAATATATAGATAAGCTTTCTGATCCTTACCACCAGTGTCGCTATGTGGACATTCCAGTTGAGCTTCTCATCGAGTGTAACTCCTAAATATTTCATAGTGGAAACGCGAGAATGTTGCGCAGTTACAATTTTGGTGGCCGGTTTGACGGTTACATGGAAATGTGTGTATTCTAAGCCTAAGATCAGAACTGGCGCTCGCAATAGTGGATTTGGTAAAACAGACGTATTTGGTTTTGCTGGAATTGAGAGACAGAAGACTGCTTTCTAGCCATGTGGTCACCCTAGCTAGACCAGTTTCAGCCAATTGAAATACTCGTTCCCAGGTATTTCCTTGAAAGATAAGGACAGTATCATCCGCAAACATAAATATGTCCTCTCCCGGTGCCGCCAAACTGCACAGGGGGCCAACCACAAGCTCTTAAAACAATATTATTTTAATATTGCTTTGCCTTCCACACTGTTGGATTTTCAACGCTCGGATCAGCGCCGAAAGTTGAAAATGCAACAACAGAAATTACA
This sequence comes from Hoplodrina ambigua, assembly GCA_949774945.1. Lineage (NCBI taxonomy): Eukaryota > Metazoa > Arthropoda > Insecta > Lepidoptera > Noctuidae > Hoplodrina > Hoplodrina ambigua. The sequence goes on from OX458964.1 coordinate 18,151,444, forward strand.
AAGTAATATTAAAATAATATTGTTATAAGAGATGGCGGTAGGCGCCCAGATCGTTGATATATAGGAGGAATAACGTCGGTCCAAGAGTGCTGCCTTGTGGTACAAAGATGCGCGACAGGCTCCGCCAAGGACAGGACATTCTGCTTTAGGATGTCTGTTGATATTTTATCCCATCCTGGTGCACTATGCGTTCTGAGCCCCAAAATAACCCCTCTCACCTCGTAGGAGTCCGTTAGAGTGAATGACATTGAGTCCCGCAGAGAGTTTGGCAGAACCGATTGTCGTGCAAGAACATGTTCGGATGTGCCAGTCTTTTTTAAAATATCGCTTGCCAGAATAACTCCTATGGATGTGAAGTAGGAGTTAACGGTGTTGAGTGATTTTTCCGGTGTGTTGTTAATGCTAAGAAGTTCCTCCGAAGACACTTTATTTTGCTTCATATTACATACTTCCTTTACTATTTTCCAAGTGTTCTTTAGGTTACCATCGCAGCTAGCTAGTTTGTCCTGATAATATTTAGTTTTTAGATTTTTAATAAGATTATTACACGAGTTTCTGTAGCGTACATATTTTTCTTTAATAACAGTATCATGCGGATTTTTTTTAACACGGCCATGTAATCTATCCCTTTTCTTTATACACCTAACAACACCAACTGTAATCCATGGTTTTAGTGGTTGGTATCTTTTGGAAACCATTTTAACTACAGTATTCGACTCAATTAGTGTTAAGAGCTTTGTAGTTAGAATGTCACAGGCAGTATTAGGATCGTTAGCCCTGTAGAAACTATCCCAACCTTCATGCAATAGTGCTTCTTTGATACTATGATAGTCGATTGTTACTTTTTGGTAAGATACAATCTTTTTATCGACTCTGGCTTTGTTAATAAATAGTAATATTGGCGAGTGGTCAGTAAGCTGCTGTTCAAAAACAACAGTCTTCCACGATTTATAGCATTTAACCATAAAATGGTCAATACATGTACTGATTCTAGTGGGCCTAGTAACTCCAATCTTCAACCCATACATCGCAACTAGGTTGAGGTAATTCTGCACTGAACCAGTGGCGTTATCAGTCAGGGTATCTATGTTTATATCGCCAGCTAATATAATGTTCTTAGTTGATACTTTACTTAGAACTTGCTCGAGTGAGTCGAGAAATATGTCTGTGTTCCTAAAACTTGGCGGTCTGTAGCAGCAAATAAAAGTATAATCAGTGCTAATAGTGACGACAAGACAGTTGCCCTCGCGAAAAACTGGTTCAAAGGAAGACACCTCATATTCCTTGCGTACGTACACAACAACACCATCATTTTGGTTTATAGTATTTTTAGTCCAGTACATATTATAATCGTTAATGTTGGGAGGTGGCATGCTGACGTTTGTCCAGCACTCTGTTAGAATAATAATATCCGTTGGTATGTCTAACGTCGATAGAAAGGCTAGTAGCAAATCGAAATTGCAATGAATACTTCTGATGTTCACGCATAGGGCGCAAAGTGAGTCCAGGCTGTTGTCACAATAATTAAGTACACTATATTAAAAAGCTTTATTTTCATTACCACTTACAATGTATGTAATTATTACTTAAATAATCAACGAGATCATAACGAAGAACACTTATTAAATAAAGACATTTTGATAACATTTGTGATAAACTAACTAAAATCAACTTACTTTAACAGTCTTTCTAAAATACAGATTGTATGACATAAGTCAGCTTTTAGAATGTTATTAAAAATAAACAAAATAAACATTACCTCTTTTAACTAATTATCACAATAAACATTTTGGATTACAACTAGGAAACACTTGTACTTTTCAAGTAACTTAAAGTAATCATCAATGGTACAGTATATTACTAAAAATCAATCTTACTATCCAGCGAAATATCTCTTATTTCTCAAAGACCGATACTGATTTTGGAAAACTATAAAATATTCTACTTCCTTGTATGGTTACCTTCGGATCAGGCAACTTTTCCAATATTTGGTCAAAACCGACATCAGACATTATCATTCTCCGGGATTTGCGAGTTTGGAGTTGCGGGACGTCTTAACAGGATACCGTGGCCCCGGAATGTAAAGGGCAACAGAAGGAACAGGGTGGTTTTTTAGTCAGTAAAAGTCTGACAGTCCCTTCCACCCCACCCAGGGCGGAAGGAGTCATTTGATGATTTTTACCACCTAAAAAAAAAAAAAAAAGACATCAATTCTGAACTTGTATCACAAATTTTCATAAAAGTCACAGTTAATTCGCCGTCCTCATTATCTACTTTATTAACAACAGCAGCATAACGATATTTCCTGTTTCTGACAATAAACTTAACTAAAACATAATCACCATTATTATAATATGATTGCTGTTGGCCACTTGTACTAGGTTCCGCAGTATTCTCAATATCAGTCTTAGAATTTTCAAATGGTCTTGAAAGGCCAGTTTCTGAAATGCAGTCATTATTACGTGTGATATGAGCTAGCGGGATTTCGTCTTCGGAATGGGAGTCTGTGTAGAGATCCTCGACGCGAAGTTTTGCCACTTCGTAGTTCATAACTCCTAGGTTAAAATGCTGGCATTCTTCTTCACAAGAGCAGCTTAAGCTTTTCATTATAAGTTTGGCAGTGCCTTGTGGCATCCCCAAAGGGCTTCGTGATATTATCCCCTTAATCTGATGTATTTTAAGAGTCCCATTGAAACTTTTCAATGTTTTGGAGTCTTTCAGAATATTTTTAGTCATTTTTTTAATTGCATCATCAACTGTAAATAATGTGATTGAAGGACATCTTTGACTCACAGAGTCTATAAAAGATTGCAAACTATCGATATCTCCTCCTGCAGCTACAACAGCATCAGCAGATCTTTTGCACGTGGCGCCAATACCATCTGCTGCACTCTTGCCATGACCACTCTCTGAAAATTTCCAGGAGAACTTTTCTACATTTGGAACCTCCACATGAAGCCTCGACGCTAGAATATGGAACATCGTTTTATTCCGATACTGCGTAACGGGTTCGTCGCTCACAAAATGAATGCCGGTAATATGCATCGGTAAAGTTTTGAAAATAGGCTTCAAGTGTTCCCAAATAGCAGCAGGAGAGTGTGGCATTTTTACTGTAAACAACAACAGTGTGAAGGCTCAGCTGAAGTCTAGACCCTCCGAAATGATAGGCCTGTATCTCCTCATTGTTCTTGGTAGAGTAATTCTCGGAAAAGTCCATAAGTATAACAACTTCATCATCATTAAGATTCTTTTTTAACTCCTTGACAGCTTTGTATTGATGAAATATGTTTCATTCGTGGTTGTAATACGTATCCAGGGCGCCTACCGCCATCTCTTATAACAATATTATTTTAATATTACTTTGTAATTTCTGTTGTTGCATTTTCAACTCTCGGCGGTGATCCGAGCGTTGAAAATCCAACAGTGCGGAAGACAAAGTAATGTTAAAATAATATTGTTTTAAGAGGTTGTGGTAGGCCCCCAGTTCATCGTGTAGTTCTTGTATTAGTTCACGCGGACTAACCGTTAATATTCTTTTTACATATTTTGTTATAGATCGTACCTTATTCATCTTTGGATCTTTGTAGTCTTGCTTTTCAGCTTTTCATTTTTTAAACAGTATAGGCTTGCTATTATTAAACTCTTGGTAATCAGAATTCTTATTGAAACAACGCTGGCATTCCCGAAATAAACATTGCTCATCATAACGATTACAGCAAGTTTTTTCAAGCAATTTATTGTGATTATCGTAGCGCAAAATCTTCCGGCAGTACAAGGCAGACAATTTCATATCAATATTTGCGTGTCTGATACAAAGGCATGTATCCCGTTCGTTTATTTTGGGTGTTACTACCCAAAATGGACGCAAACGACAGAATGTCTGATAACTGATTAGACCAGAGTTATTACTCTTAAATTTCTGGTACAAATTGGTCATTGTATCTAGTAAATATCTCTTTTGCTTTTTGACTCCGTTTCTGGTTATACATTTCCGTTTTCCTGCACCAATTCTACTATTATCATCATTTTTATAAAAGAATTGGACCGACTTCACATATTCGGATGCAATGAGTGGTAGACGAGTCCGTGTTGTGGCTAATAATGACCGATTTTTGATTTTCTGAAGCCTCTTATACGATACAGCACTTTCTTGGCTCCTCCATAACTTATATTTTTTCACTAATTCACCTGATATAACTTTTCCGAAAATTTGTTTCTCTTTCTGTGTTTTTAAACCTGCATAGTTTTCTTTTAATTGTTTATTCAATACTTCTCCAAAAAGTGCCTTTTTAACAACGTCTTTGCGAGTTGATGGAGTCTCACACATTCGTGTTAGTTTCGTTTGAGGTGTCTCATCCTTTTTACTGTTTTTATTAACTTTTTGTTCCAACCGTTGCAATCTCTTTTTATACTTTTCCAGTCTCTGTTTGTATTCTTAAATCTTATTGTCTTTCAATATCTTCGCACGTTTCTTCTTAGCCTGTTTCTTTCTTGCCGCAACAAGTGCATTTTCTGACGATCTTAAAGGCGCCGGGTATTCTAATGTTGATCCAATAGAATCAGGTGTATTTTCCCTCACAAAATTATTCGTTATTTCTCTCATGGCTCTTTTTTTGGCGATATTTAGAACAATGCTCTTTCCAAGTCTTTTTAGCAGCCTTATGCTCGCGACGACTCATATCCTTAACCAACTTTCTGCTACCTTTTTCTTTCTTCTTTTGGTATTTCAGCCTTTCTTTTTCTTTAATTTCTTCTTGTTTTGAGGGTCATTTTTAAGTCGTTGATATCTCAAACGTTCAGCTATACGTTTTTGTTCTAATATTTCTTCTCTTGTTTTGGGTAGTTTCTTTTTAGGTGGCATTTTGAGCAATTCCCTACGAAAAAGAAGGATATATTATGATAACGTTGAAGCAGATTGATGCCCTGTCTAGCATATAAGTCTTTACAAAACTTGAAAAAACAGTCCCCTGAGATCAAGAACAGTCCCCTGTGCAATGAAATGACAGGGGACTGTTGACCAGGGAACTGTTTTTTTTGCTTGAAAACTAAATAACACAAAATCTTTAAAACATATCGCATTTGTTAAACAGATTTGAAGACTTACTCTTAAATAAACTATTTTAAACAAATGATATTAATTAAAACTCTTGAAATAGGAAAACAAATACTCACCAGTGGACTGTTTCTACTAACGGCCGAGACGCGAGGTTCACTACGAAACTCAGTGGTGCCAACTGAGAAAATGGCGGTTGTCTGTTACCTATCTGTCTGTTACCATCCGAACGAACTTCACACCGGTTGCGTTCCATTTCACGATCGTAATGTTTTGGACCAATACCGAAAGTGAATTACGCGCCGTTTTAAAATTTTACCAGGGGACTGTTATAATAATTTAAGGACAGCCTTCGTACATTTTTTTTTTAATAAATTTATATTATAGACATATAATTTATAAATTTAAAAGATGCTTAACGTTTTTTTTCTCGAAATCAATTATAATAAATTACATAATGAGCAATGGTGAACCAAGAATACCACATTTTTGTCCATATTAGTCCCAAAAAAAATGGATAAGATGAAATTAATAATATAAAATTTTCTTGGGACAGCGATTTTTTCTAAAAACTACTAAATACTATTTTTTTAATAAATGTTTTTTAAAATTTAAATATGAATGATCTATCAAAAAATTATGTAAATTATTTTAATTAAATAAATGATGTTCAAAATTTAATAATTATAATTAGCATATAAAAATTTTATACCATTAATTTCACAAACAAATAATTAACTGTTATTTTGAAATTGCGACAAAAATCTTAGCTCTATTAATCAATTAATAATGCATACATAACATCAGGCCTGTAATCCCCGAAGGTTTAGGCAGAAGCAATAAATTAAATATAAGAAGCCAAAAATTCCTAAACATACCCCTAAAAAAATCCCACCCCATATGTTTACCCCCTAAATTTAGGGGGAAAGCCCCTAAGTTGATAACTCTGGTTGAAAGCCGTGACACTTTCCACTCATTCGTCGTTCCTGACCGCTTAGCTCCCACCCCCGCGCCGCACTTTTGTCCCCGCAAGTTTTGAAGTAGGAACGTCCTATACTCGCTGTCGACGCGACGAAAATTGCTGTCGTAGGTATCTTTCCAACTTAAATCGAGACAGTTTACCATCGACAAGGTGTTTTTAGGCGTAAGTTTTAGTCAGCCCCATCCGTTAAATTTATCTTTTGTTATAAATTGAAGCAAATTGAGGTTGTAAGCAAAAATAATAGTTTCAACAGTGTTAGTAGCCAGTACTAGTACAATTAATTTTGTGCTACAATATTATAGGGTGACTGATAATTAGGTAGTGTACGATATTTATACATGTACATGATTGTAATCAGGATAACAAACAACTTACCGAAAAATAAACAAAAAATAAAAAAAGGGCGGGGACGCATAACAGCAATGACACTCCTTTAGCGATCGATAATTAATTTAACTAAGGTTTTCCGTTTTACAAACAGAACTATTCAACCTTCAACATTTATTATTCTTTCTTCGTTCAAATATCAATTGTAGGTAGGTACGGAAAGCGTGATGGCTTTCAGCTGATCCGAGCGGGACCGTTCGATGACCCGTTACATGTAAGTACTATCATAACAGCGCGAAGACCCAGCTAAGCTGTTTCTTCTTTAAATTTGATTGATACTTAATTAACGAAATGACAAAAACTGCCTACCTCTACTGCCTGCGTCTCTCGCGTGGGCGTTTTTGTATTACGCAGTAGCTTTTTACGGTGATAAATGAGAGTATAAGTATCTTTCTCTTCGCATTACTAAACAAGTAATTATATCGATATTTTGTGCCCGGTTGATAGCAATAGGCTCGCCCCCTATTACATGGGACTAAAAACATAACTGGCGAAATGTGGGTGTACTAATGGGTACACCTCTGCCTAACCCTTCGGGGATTACAGGCGTGATGTTATGTATGTTATGTTAATTATATCGATTCGTCCGAGTTTCCATAAAAAAAGTTTAGGTAATAATGGCGGTCGGCGACTTTACATAAATTCGACACTTACACAATAACTTCCTTCTATATCTAATAGTAACAACTCGATATATCACTGATTGTTCTCACTCGCCGTGTACGGTTTGCGCGCGAGGACTGTTACCAAAATTAACAAACATGCGTACTGTATTTGTTTTGAGATATTGGACTCCTGTTTTAGTGATAAGTGAGCAAATTGACTCTATTTAGTTTAAGTGAGATTTGGACTCTTGTTTATCTCCGAAATAATGTCTACACCTGGTAGAGTCCTGGCGAACCGCCCTCACTCTAGCCGGTGTGTGTGTTGCTCCCTCCGTTTGGCGCCTAATCTTCGTAGACGTCAAATCGAAGAATTAGATGAACCAATGCTTATCCTTCTGAGATCCTGGGTAACACCTACACCGGTAAGTTTATAACGTATCATTTACGCGATTTATATGATCATTTAGCATGCCTATGTTTGCTCAATCAAGTGGTCATCGTCAACTTTAAATCTCTATTATTTCCACTCTAACAGAAGTGAACATTCAGCAAAACAGCTACCTAAGACTTGTATTCAGGCAGTAAACCTTCAATTGGTTTTAAAACAGTTTTATTATAAGTGTGCTATAAAGCTTTGCATTTATTATTACTTTTCTTAGTGTATCCTAAGTTTACTATGCCATTATGCACACAATACAGTGGACCCCGGTAATCCGGCCCCTGTCTTATCCGCCGACCCCCTGTAATTCGACATCCCTGTTGAATGTAGGAACACAAACATTATTTTGATTACATATTTTAGTATGTACATTTTTTTATCCACAATTCTTTCCATACATGTAAAGCTTAGTTATTATTTTTTGTAAGTTATATAGTATTTATATAACTTACAAAATGTAAAAGTATTTATCTCAGAGCTATCCTCTGGATAGACCTTTTAATTGTTCCCTTGTAATCATAATGACAAACAAAGTCAAAGTAAAAACATTAATTTCAATTAGACAATTTACAGGCACTTTTGAATTATCAAGAACGCGGTCAGTTAGACAGTTGAAGCTAGTTGCTTGTTCCTAAACGGAGGTAGGCCTCTATGGAGAAGAACGAGCTAGAAACTCCATGGTACTCTTTTCAATTGGGTTTTTACAAAATCCTGGTTACATTATTCTTGTTGCTATTATAATATAATCTAACATTAATTGTGTTAAAACTATTTTGCAATGGATTTTAGATCTGTAAGAAAACCTAGGCTATTGTAATAAGCACATGAATAAATGTATGTATTACCTACTTAGGAATTCACTGTTTTTTTTTTTCTTTTACCTTTTCAGATATTATCTGATGATATCCTGTGTGTTGAATGTTATTTATTATTACAAAACCGGACCTCATCAAACACAACTCTCACACTTATATCCCCTGCTCTTGGACACCTCAACATATGTTTTGCATGTGGCATGTCTATTGCAACACGCAGAACTCACAGGGTTAGTCAAGGCTGTCCTCAAAGGAACATTATACTAAGATGAACACCAGCTCATCACGTAAGTGTTTTTATCTTGGCAGAATTACTATGATTTAACAAATTGTACAAAAATAAATTGTATAAATATTCTTAGAGACCAGAGGTGGAATTTAATAAAAAAAACTAACTACAAACAACGACACTTTTATTTTAACAGAAAACAAAAATCAATTACAAATATCAAAATAATTCTACTCCGTAACAATAATAAATCTAAAAGAATTTACAAAATTACAAAAATAGGCAGGTTGACTTTACGATCTGGCAGAGGTTCCTCTTACGTATGTTGACGGCACGAAAAAGTTGGCTCGAATGAGGCGCGCACGCGCTCATATAACCTTGCCGCCACCACTTTGTCCCGTTACACAAATAATTAAGCTACTGAACCACTACTTAGGGTTTAGGTTTGAAATAAATAGAATAATTAACGGTAACGGACATTTAATAAATATCAAATTCGGTGATGACTCAGTGTCAGTCGGTAGGGGTTTATCAGGTGGTTCGGCCTGTACAGTTTTTAATAATCTATTCACCACTGGCCCGGTACTCCCCTGACGCACAGACAGCCAGGGAAGGCACTGGTTCAGGGTCGACGGCGGAGCTCGCCAATGTCCGCCGGATGGAAGCGATGGAGTGAAACCGTTCTACGGCGTACGTGGAACCCTGTAATCCGCAACAAGCGAAGGCCTCACACACTGGTCGCCGATGGTGAGCACCCACGGCAACGGTGGACAAGAAAGTACCAAGAAGAAGCTGTGTTGCCGTGGATATTCACTATCAGAACGGAGATTACAATATGGTGACAAGCTATTGAAATATTAAAAACATAAAAATAAAATCCATGATAGAAGACTATGGAAAAAGAAAGAAGGTAGATTTTTTATATATAGGCGAAGCAGCGGTTAACATGAATGCTATGAAATACTAATAATGAGTGATAAAAACACCACTTATGATCACTAATGAGCGTTATTAATAGCAATAATAAAGTGATAGGTAAAAACTATTACAACAAGCTAAAGGAAAAAAAACCGTTACAGATGTACTAGCTACTTGCTGTTTAAAATTTGTGCATCACTTACCCAATTCGGGGTTAATTCACTCACAAAAATCTATAATATCGTCAAGGGAACGTATAGGGACGTCTTAGAAAACAATGATCAAACTCCGGTAAATAATTTAAAATAACGATTACGCCAAATAATTGCGTAGCAGTGATCGTTTTAAAGTGACGTGCGTTCGCCTCGACCGTCGAAATCGCTTTGTCATGCGCGGCGCGGTAGTGCGGGGACAGGACACATTTACCTGTGTACTTGCGCCGCGAACAACAGAACTGGTTTCAACCGGATTACTGGGTGCCTAAAATGTTGCCGATTTAATACGAGCGTGTTAACGAGTTTTGGTTTCTTTCCCTGTTATTTTAATAAAAAGTAAATAATTTTAAGAAAAGGTGAATAGTTATAAATAAAGATAAATATGAATAAAATATGTAACATTATTATTATGTTACAACTTGTGCTATCCCTTCCATGATGACGCTGTCTCACTATTCTTCCAACACGGCCTCTCCTGACTGGAGGACGTCCTCGTGCTCCTGTGTCTCATGCTGCTGGATATCCACTGAGCGGGAAGGTCCAGGCTCCACGCTAGGCTCACGAGGCACATCTTCGTTGCTCCTGTCATCTCGCTCAGGCGTAGACTCCACTATGCTATCATCGTCTGCACCTAAAACATAAAATTTTGGTTCGGGACGCCAGTTATTATCAAGAACATAATATCAATCCAAAGTTATACACAAAAAAAAACATAAGTACAGACACCAGAGAGGAAGCACGACGTTAGCTATCTCTGACCGTAAGAAACAGAGGCACGACGTTAGCTTATTTCTTACGATTCACAATATGACATAGGCACGACGTTCGCATATCATATCAGCTCACTTACATGGCAGTGACATGTTAGTGTACCATTCGACTTAACCACATGGCAGAGGCACGACGTTAGCGTACCATGCGGCTCAACCACATGGCAGAGGCACGACGTTAGCGTACCATGCGGCTCGACCACATAGCAGAGGCACGACGTTAGCGTACCATGCGGTCTTTTTAACTGTGTGGCAGAGGCACGACGTTAGCTTGCCACACAAGTACAACACAAGCTTACCCTCGAAGAAGGCAGTACACGTATCAGGAGTCCACTCCCCTCACCACGGCACCATGAACTCTGCCGCAGCTTGGGTAGTCTTTCCGTACGAGCCTGCAAGCAGCTGCAGCTCGTAACGACCATGGGGAAGCGCCTTGACCACACGATATGGCCCGCGCATGCCCGAGTCGAGCTTGCCAGTCGCTTGTGTCTGTTTAATTACAAAGACAAACGAATTAAGTTCAAATAGTCGAGGGGGTCTGCGGTCAGCATTTACAGTTGAATCTTGTTGGTGTTGATTCATCGCCAGTCGTTCAGACGCCCTTTGCCTATGCATCTCTCTTATTGCTTCACGATTGGGATGCGTGTTTTCCAGGGCAATATCGCGAACAAGATGACGAATGAGTGGCGTAGCTGCTTCGATTCCAACCAGTAAATTTAGGGGTGATAATCTGGTAGTTTTCTGCTTCGTTATATTCAAAACTAACTGCAGTCGCCACATAACGTCTGACCACTTATTCTATCGGTGGTTGCACTCTATGCGAACCATATTAAGTAAGGTCCGGCAGTAGCGTTCAACTTGCCCATTGGAGTGGTGCATTTCAGGGGTAATTAGGTGCATGTCAATGCCTAATTCTGTAACAAGCTTTGTAAATTCTGAATTTAAAAACATACGACCGCAATCTGCTACGATTAATTTTGGAGTACCAAATAAGGAAATAACATTAGTAAGAAGTCTTTTTAATTCTACGGCATCTTGACCAAACATGGGATACAATAAACAATATTTAGAGAAGGCATCAACTACTATTAACACATATCTATAGCCGTTAGACTGGGGCAAAGGTCCTAGTGCATCTAGATGTATAACCTCAAAGGGAACACCTGGTTTTTCCCACGAATGTATAGGCTGTCGGGGGGCTCTAGGGACCTTTTTATGAGTTATACAAATAAGGCAATGACTTACGTATTTTTGGACAAATGACTTAGGAGAGGGGAACCAAAAATGTTTTCTGATAAGTTCTAGCGTTTTATCAACTCTTAGGTGATCATGCTCATCGTGAAAGACTCTAAGCAGGCTAAGTCTTTGACCTTTAGGCACAAAACATAAGAATCTAGGGTCTTCTACTGGAGTATATTTGTAATAAAGGAGGTCATTTTTTTTGACATAATGACTGGAGTCTAGTTGCCCATCTGTCAATTTTTGCAGTAGCTGCCGAGTCTCTTCATCGGCAGCTTGTGCTACTTGAGCCCAGTTTTGCTGCCTGCGTGCTTCGCAAACATTAACCGGATTGTGGCTCAAATAGTCAGCGTGCGACATAGAGGTACCCTTGCGATATTCTAGGGTGAAGTTAAAGTCCTGCAAGTATATCCACCATCTGGCTACACGCGGCAACAGGTCCTTTTTTTGTTGCGTGGCTTTCAATGCATTGAAATCAGTCACAATAGTGAAGTGAATGCCAACCAGATAATGTCTATAATTTTGTAAAGCTTTAACAACGGCCAAGGTCTCGAGCTCATATGAATGATACCTTGGTTCGGCACCCTGAGTTCGTTTACTATAGTAAGCAACTGCTCGTTTATACCCCTTATCATGAACCTGAAGAAGCACTGCGCCATATCCAATAGAACTTGCGTCCGTGTGGACTTCAATAGGCAAAGCGGGATCGTATATAGCCAAGACGGGTTCGCTTGTAAGTTGCGAGACAATGTCTTGCCGTGCTTCTTCTTGATCACTGCCCCACACAAAAGGGACGCCCTTTTTGGTAAGTTTGCTAATAGGGGCAGTCTTGGTGGCAAATCCAGCAATGTAGCGGCGGAAATAACTCGCTAGACCCAAAAATTGGCGAACTTGCTTAACAGTCTTTGGGATGGGATCCTCAACTAAAGCTTGGACTTTTTGTTCGCTCGGCTGTACCTGACCCTGACTGATAGTCCGTCCCAGATATAAAAAAAATTGAAAATTTATTTATTAAGTCTGTCAGTTTACTTTTTTTACGTTACTTTCTTTACGTTAATCAATTTGAATAGCCAATCTGCCGAATCTCAGGAATGCAAAGCGAATATGGTCACGTGAGAAAGCGTATCCCACTTCTGATCATAGAGACCAGAGGTGGAATTTAATAAAAAAAACTAACTACAAACAACGACACTTTTATTTTAACAGAAAACAAAAATCAATTACAAATATCAAAATAATTCTACTCCGTAACAATAATAAATCTAAAAGAATTTACAAAATTACAAAAATAGGCAGGTTGACTTTACGATCGGGCAGAGGTTCCTCTTACGTATGTTGACGGCACGAAAAAGTTGGCTCGAATGAGGCGCGCACGCGCTTATATAACCTTGCCGCCACCACTTGTGCTATCCCTTCCATGATGACGCTGTCTCACTATTCTTCCAACAATATAATATCTGTGTCCCTGTGTCTGTCTGGGTCATCCCGAGCAGCATTTCGGTCCGTCGCCTCTATTTATACTAGTCAACACGTGACTCAATGCACTGCGCGCACGTGACGACGCACGTGTTGTTTAGTTTACAAACATAACATAACATCACGCCTGTAATCCCCGAAGGGTTAGGCAGAGGTGTATCCATTAGTACACCCACATTTCGCCAGTTATGTTTTTAGTCCCATGTAATAGGGGGCGAGCCTATTGCCATCAACCGGGCACAAATCCAGACTCCGAGGCTGCTACTGAGAAATTCCTGATGAAAAATCCCAATAACACTTTGCCCGACCTGGGAATCGAACCCAAGACCTCATGCACAGCAGTCGAGCTTACGACCACTAGACCAACGAGGCAATTAGTTTACAAAGTAATTTCTTATTTTATTTCACAAAATCAACTAAGTGTTAAAAAACAATAATGATTACATAATTTTAGGCATTCTTAATAATTAATTAGACAACTAATATGTAATTGCGTCGATAAATATGTAATTGCGCCGATATATATTTGTTATTTTTATGTATTTACTTATTTGTTATTATTTATATTTATATACATATATTATTATTTGTAGGTTATTAAAATTTATTTTGATTTTTAGAAAGGCATGGAAATATTATCTAATATATATTTTTTTAAAGTTTTCTTGTAAATGTATGACGACTTGATTTCTTCTATATCTTTAGGTAATTTTTTGTACAAGTTAGCTCCTTCATACATAATATTTCTCTTTCCATATTTAGTCCTAAGTTGAGTTAAGCAGATGTCATTAGCTTATCTAGTTAAAATTTTATAAGTTTGTGCCCTTTTTGTAAATATTAGCTGAGAATGTATATAGTAAGAATTTTTCTTACAAGTATGCATGTGTTATACTTATACATCTGAAAGAGATTGTGAGTTGTGTTTCTTTGTAGATTTTTGCAGTAGGAGTTAAATAGTTATACCTAAATAGTGTTTTAATCACTCTATTTTGCGTAACTTGGAGTATTTTTAGATTTGATTTGGCAGCAGTTCCCCAGACCTCAGTTAAGTAGTTCAAATGAGATTTAATCATGGAGTTATATATATTATAACGCACATGTTTAGGAAGGCATCGCACTATAACACGGAGCGCACCAGTTAGTGATGTGAGCTTGTTTTTGATAATCTCTATATGTGGTTTCCACGTTAATTGATCATCTAGTATGAGACCAAGATATTTTTCTTGATGGACTCTCTTTAGAGTTTGACCATCAATAAGTAGGTTTCTGTGCTGCCCAATCTTTTTGTTTTTTGCTGCGAATATAATATAGTTAGTTTTAGATATGTTTATTGTAAGTAAGTTTGATTTAAGCCAAGTGTGTAACAGGTTTAGATCTTGTTGAGCTTGTTCTATAATCGAGCATACTGAGGTACTTGAGTAAAACAGACTCGTATCGTAAGCGTACAGTGCTATATCCCCCTTTAGACCTATTTCATGGATGTTATTTATGTAGATTAAAAATAATAATGGTCCGAGGATTGAGCCCTGAGGGACTCCGTAGGTGATATGTTGAGGTCCACTTTGGGTTTCACCGATTTTCACAATTTGATATCTGTTACTAAGGTATGATTTTAACATTTTAAACGCGGATCCTGAGACACCCAGGTGATTTAGTTTTAACAAAAGTATATCGTGACTAACAGTATCAAAAGCTTTTTTTAAATCCACAAAAACTCCTAGTGTAACTTTCTTACTGTCAATATTAGTTTTGATTTTTGTCACTAGATCGGTTGCAGCTGTGATCGTGCTCGACTTTGGTCGAAATCCATATTGTTTTTCATACAAGAACTTTTTTGATTTTAAAAATGCACTGAGTCGATTGTGTAATATTTTCTCAAACACCTTTGATAATATTGGTAATACAGATATAGGTCGGTAATTACCTAGATCTGACTTATTTCCTGACTTATATATGGGGCTAACTTTTGCAATTTTCAGGGATTCTGGGAAATGTCCTTCTGTCAAACACTTATTAATACAAAGAGTTAAGTTTTCAGCTATTTGATCTTTAATACATTTTATCATTTTTGTACTTATTCCATCTTATGTGCTTGTGTTTGCATCTAAATTTTCAATTATTTTTAGTACCTCTGCAATAGTAGCAGGTTCAAGTTGTGATAGTTTGGCTGTACTGTCTATTAGGCTAGCGGGTATTTGTAAAGTTTGATTAGTATGATATGATTTTGGAATTTTACTAGCAAGCTCAGCACCTATATTTGAGAAAAATATGTTAAAACACTCGCAAATTTCCTTTGTATCAGTAATTTGGCCTATTGGGGTATCTAATTTCACAACAGTAGAGTTGTGTTTTGTCTTGTTGTTAGCCAGACTATTAATAAGGTGCCACATTTTAAGAGGATTTTTTTCACAATCTTTAGAGGCTTTATAGTAGTATTGATTCTTTGTTGATTGAATTTCTTTATATACATTGTTCTTCTGCTGTAGGAACTCGTCTTCTATCTCTTTTTCTTCAGGTGAGGAATGTTTCAATTTATGCCACAGAATACTTCTTTTGTTTATAGATGATATTAGGTGATTCTTGATCCAGTCTTGTCTTGGTCTGTTTAGTATTTTGGTCTTTTTTGTTTTATTTTTAGAAATTGCATCTAGTAGGTATTTTTCCAAAGTTGTGAAATCATTATGTATGTCAGACAAAGTATGTTCTTTTATAGTTTTAAATAGATGATGATAATTAATAGCTTCATATGTTACTTTTTTGGGTCTTTCCGGTGTATTTCTGTTTACCTCCAAATAAATTTGTTTGTGATCTGACATGGCGCTTTCCAGTAAAGCCATATGAAAAGTATTATCTTTAAGAGTTGTACATACATGATCTAATATTGTCTTTGATGTTTTTGTGATACGGGTGCAGTACGTTTTATCAATTTTATTTAGTATTCTTAGCCCGTTTTCTTTTAGCACTGTCTTATATTCTTTGATAGATTTTTCTTTACTTAGTAGACATACATACATAACATCACGCCTGTAATCCCTGAAGGGTACACCCACATTTCACCAGTTATGTTTTTAGTCCCATGTAATAGGGGGCGAGCCTATTGCCATCAACCGGGCACAAATCCAGACTCCGAGGCTGCTACTGAGAAATTCCTGATGGAAAAACCCAATAACACTTTGTCCGAACTGGGAATCGAACCCAAGACCTCATGCACAGCAGTCGCGCTTGCGACCACTAGACCAACGAGGCAGTCAACAACAAGTCAAGTCAGTTACTTAGTAGATTCAAGTTAAAATCTCCAAAAATGATAATTCTTTTCCTTTTAATTAATTGATTTGTATATGTTTCAAGAAAATTTTGTACTATCGGCCAAACTTAAGCATGCTCAGTTAAGAAAATAGTCCTGCGGAAGCGCAGATAGTGACAGACCACGCCCCTTCCTTGCTCCACCCAATTAGAGACAATATTTGTGTGAGTGCAGTAAGTGCGTGCGGCAAAAAATATCAACAAACATTAGCCAGTGCCAATTTGCATCTTGCTAATTGTTCACGCTTCCCGTTTTCATCCCAATTTTATTTTACGACCTGTTTATTTCTATCGGACTGATTGCCTGCCCAACTGTGACTTTTGCTTTGTATACCGGACTGTGATCGTGGAACTCTTTTAGACCCTTGCTCGTATCCTGGACTGTGTATCGTGACTACCTGTGGGCTGTGTTTTGTCAATAAGATGACAACCCGAAATTTAATCAGGAAGAAAGAAATGAAATCATTGTCTTGCATAGACAAGGATTGAATACATCCCAAATTGCGCTGGAGTTAAATCTACAAGTAAGTGATTTTTTTTTTTTATCTAGAGATAGAAATTAATTAAGTGCATGTTGGTTTCCTTTACTGAGCTATATATTTATTGTTTGCATTATTACATAGATCTCAATTTTTTTCTTTTGTTACCGTAATTCACAGACCCAATTAAAAGTTATTGTTTCGCGAGCCGACGGCGACGTTGGCGTCGTCGGCCCGACAACAGAGTTTTATAGATAAATGGTAGGTTACAAAAAATTAGTAATTCACATATTATATTTGAATGCCATAAAGAAACCTACATGCATTTTTTCTATTTCGTATATTTGTTGTTGTTATTAGAAATTTTATTCTTACGAAATCGTGTTATCGTCGTATTATACGTTTCTGTGTAAAAGAAATACACAAATATATTAACGATTGCTGACTGCGAACATATTTCATTCAAATCTCTACCTCGAGTCTCTAAATACTCGTAGTATAAGCAAAGTCGCTGTTTCTGTCTGTCTGTCTGATTCTCCGCTATTTTTTTTCTAAACAATGCAACGGATTTTGATATGGGTTCTCACTCTCATTTAGAGATTTTTTTGGAAGGTATTTATGCGCATGCAAATTATTATAAAGCAAAGCCGCGCATTTTAGAGATTGTAAGACCCGTGCGAAGTCGAGGTAGATCGCTTATTTACGATAAATATTAACAAAATACATAACTTAGAATTTTGCAAAAATAAAATAAGAAATTACGCTTAGATAATATTCAAAATATTAAATTAAAAGAAGGTTTGTTTTTTCCTTTCTTTTTTTTATATCGGCGCGTTCAAAGACATAGGTTGGACATTTTATGACCCGATAATAAATCTTTCAACACCTACTTAAACAATGGCCCTTCATTTTAAGTCGTTAACAATAATGCACAAATTTGCTTGGGAGAGTTTTACACAATGTTGGAATTTACTACAATGCCATTGTTAAATATCTGTTTGTGGTCTACTACCCATATAAAATACAGATAACAATGTTGTTTGAATAGATATTTAAAAAGTTAGAGTTTATTTAATAATTACTTAATCCTTTTGCATACTGCTAGTAATGTATTGTTTAATTCCTATATTATGTGACAATTTGATGCGAAATGGAAATTTGAAAAAAAAAAAGATATTTTATATGTATTTAATATATTATTAATAATATTGATATTTAATGCAAAAAAAACTTAAAAAAACATATTTCAATTAATTATAAACAATTAAAAATTGATAAAATTTCAAAAAATATCACGTGACTATAGTTGTGACTGCATAATGTTTACTTACTTTGTCTGGCAGCTAAACGTTATGACGTCACGCGCGCTCGTATTTATTCAGGGGTTTTCGGTACTGGATTCAAAAGTAATTTTTTATTTTGAAATAGGTTTTGAACTATAGCGAAAATAAAAAATAAAAAAATATTTTTTACTATAAAATTTATATATAATCTTTCCACTTATCACAAAAAAAAAATGATCAAAAACCTAATTGTTACTTTTTTTTACAGAGAACTACAGTGCGCCGTTGGGTGCGTAGATATGAAGAAGGAGAAGATCTAACTCAGCGCGTTCGTGCACTTTGGCAATTGGCCAATATGATAGCCACATTTCAAGAAAGTCTATTTACACCTACTCGCAATTTCGCACAAGAATTTGATGTTTCAATGCAAACTATTCGGAACGATTTGTTTGCCCTCAGTTAAGTAGTACTAAAGATGTTTTTGTTTTCAAAAATAATAAAAAATCTTCATTATAATACCTATTAATTGGTTCGAAAGAGATCAGTTTTGAGTTTTTTTTTTATCACATTTCCATTTTTTTTATGGATTTTGCTACCAAGACTGACTACACAAGATTTGACTGCCTCGTTGGTCTAGTAGTCGCAAGCGCGGCTGCTGTGCATGAGGTCTTGGGTTCGATTCCCAGGTCGGGCAAATTGTTATTGGGTTTTTCCATAAGAAATTTCTCAGTAGCAGCCTCGGAGTCTGGATTTGTGCCCGGTTGATGGCAATAGGCTCGCCCCCTATTACATGGGACTAAAAACATAACTGGCGAAATGTGGGTGTACTAATGGGTACACCTCTGCCTAACCCTTCGGGGATTACAGGCGTGATGTTATGTTATGTTTGCTACCAAGATAAATCATTTCATTGCAGGAAAAAATCATTTAAATTTCACGGTGGTGTCAGTTTGATGTGTTTTTTTACGACCTTTATTTTGGTATATTATTTCAATCATTCTAACAGTTATTATTCTTATTCTTTAATAATATATTTTAAAATTATCTTGCCCAATGATTGTGCCAGTTATTTAAAGTCGTATAATCAATGTAAATAAAGGTGTACTAATAATATAGTAAATCTGAATATTTGTTTGTTTAATCGCGCTAATGTCTGAAACTACCAGTGTTATTGTATATGATAATTATTATAACATAGTAATTATTTTGGTATGATATTCAGATTTAGGAAAAATATTTTAACAGCATGTTCCATGAATGCCTGCTCATATTTAACACATACACACACGTCTATACACTTATATAACAAAATAAACTAGATAAAAACTAAATATCTAAAAAAAAAATAACAAAAAAAAATGGATAAGTCAAAGAAACACCAGGACTCGGTATAGTATGTTATGGGAATAAGCCACGCATTTCTGGAACACGTAAATATCACGCTCATCACGGAGCAATAACTATAAAGACGCGTGGAAACCGCGCGAGGCAGCTAGTATTTGATAAATAATGTAATAAAGTAAGTGTAATCTATAATATTATGTGGTATGTTAAAATAACGTGTGTGTAATAATTAATAAAAGTTATGTATACCTAGTTTTAAAAAATATATATTTCTTTATGTTAATAATTAGGTAATAAATTGTTGTATTATTTATTTTTACCTATAAATATGAACAACCTGCTAGGCTGATTGCCTGACAAGACAATTATGTGAAATGCTATGCTATTAATGCTATTTCGCGCGGTAGTGGCGCATATTTCTTATTTGTATTTTTTTTTGCTTTTAGTTTTTTAGACTTAATACCAACTTGTTTTTATTTTGCTTTTTCTTACATGTTTACTTATATAATGTGCGTCATTTTTATGTAAATAAACAGTTTTTCTTTCTTTCTATGTAATTTTTTCAATATATATCTATAATGTTTTTTGGACAATCATGAAAAGATACATACATAACATACATAACATCACGCCTGTAATCCCCGAAGGGTTAGGCAGAGGTGTAGGTACCCATTAGTACACCCACATTTCGCCAGTTATGTTTTTGTCCCATATACCTAATAGGGGGCGAGCCTATTGCCATCAACCGGGCACAAATCCAGACTCCGAGGCTGCTACTGAGGAATTCCTGATGGAAAAACCCAATAACACTTTGCCCGACCTGGGAATCGAACCCAAGACCTCAAGCACAGCAGTCGCGCTTGCGGCCACTAGACCAACGAGGCAGTCAAAAGATGCATAAAAATAAAATAATTTATAATTTAAATTGTCGTTTTTTTTTTTCAGAAAAAATAGGCAAATCCTAAGTGAATTATAAAGAACCCACAAGCAACCAGTGCATATTTCACACTAAGAGTAACTTTAAAGCAAAAATCTCTTACCAACTATACATGAGATGAAAATATTTAATAACTACCTAAAATAAACAATAATTTTAAAAAACTAAATAAGCACTGTACTGCACTGTGTAATAGAGGAAGGATTTCCAATATTTTATAATAAAGTTAGTTACAAATGAAACTAATGAAAGCGTGCTAATAAAAAAATCTAAACAGATTTTTATCGAGTTAAGATTTATAAACTAAAAATGTGGATTTTATTAGTCAATATCTGTTTACAATAATTCTCCAGTATAAAATGCTCTGTAAAAATAGAATTTTCAAGCGTATAAAATTCTTATCCTTACATAATTATACTAAAACAGTACCCCGCGGCCCGCCGCGCCGCGTCTCAAAAACTGCAGTACTGTTTACATGTTATCTTAGTACGAAATATATTTATTTGTGGAAGGTTGATACTTATTAAATAATACTAATAACACATTTTCTAAATCAAACATAATATATTATAATGAGTACGAAATAACTTCTTGTCAACAATGGTTTATAAAAGAGCTTACGCGGGCCATAATATCATAGTTTGAAACCGAAACGACAATTAGAATTTACGACCATTGAAAAAACATTTAACAAAATGAGGGAAACAGGTTACTAATGTGCGCCCGCACACTAGTGTGAGTGTCCGCTTCTACACGTCATTGTATTACGACGAACACAACTAAAATTCGCTTCCTATTGGTCAAAACGCATGCATACGGTGATCGACTCGAGAGCGGTGCTATGCGATAATCGCCTTAAAGGTGAGCATGCGGAACTTTGGCCGATAGTACATTCGCTGCAGGCTGTTTATAGACTACTCCAATATCTAAAGAAAGTTTATCCAGATGTATCCATAAAAAGTGATTGTTATCTTCACAATGCTCCTCTAAATCATGCCCAATTCAATCAATTGATGCTTTAGTTCATTATGTACATATATTGACACTCCACCGCCCCTTGAAGATGTTCTATAGTTGTAATAGTGGGTATAGTTTGGTATTTTTTGCCTCAAGGCTTCATTTTCATCCTTTATCCAGGTTTCGACCAGTAATATTACATGTATAGTGCACTTAAACGTTTGTATGATTCACTGTATTTCGTCAAGTTTCCCTGGCACAACAATACTGCGAACATTTGGGTTAAGGAAACTTATTGATTTAGTTTTAGTTGTGACATTTGCATAGTTATTTGTTAGTTCGTATGTAATTGAGTTTCGCTTTGTTGTAAGTTCTCCAAAGTCACTTAGTTTTTTGACTGTTCTCTAACTATTTTTGGTGTCCCCTTTGTAAATTTTATTGTTAAATCATTTTCTCCGTTATCTTCTCTCTGTTGTAATTCGTCTCTAAAGTTTTTAATGAATTTTTGTTGTTGAGGAGTCTGATCAGAGTATATTCGCACACCATCTACTTGTAGTTTAACTTTGTTTCGCAGTATAGTCTTCGCAATTTCCTGAGTTGAAAAAGATAATTTAAGGGGTCATGTTTTCTTGCCATCATATTTTCCGACTCGTATTACTTTTACTGCTCTAGGACAATCCGGATATATAGTGTTTATAATTCTTGCTGCTTCATTTGCTTCTTTTTCACGTCTCTCCTCGCTATTACTTATATATCTCTCAGGAATGCCGACAATAATAATGTTCTTACTACGTTCAGCTCGATCTTGAAATTCCTCAAAGAGATCTTCATAGGTAGTCTGTGGTGTTGCCTGTAGATGTGTTGGTGCTGAAGAAACAGATTTTAAGTGCTGGACTTCAGTTCGGAGGGATATTATATTTTCTTCGTTTTCTTTAACGGTGTTCGATAGTGTACCAATTTGAGTTTTAAGATTTTTATTTTCGGCTATCAGCGCTTCAGTTGTAATCTTCATATCTTGTAATGTTTCGTTAATGGAAGAAATATTGTCACATATAGCTTTTATATTTTGGTTCTGCTTAGTACAAGAATCCTGTAGTATTCCAATGATTTCTTTCATTATTTCATTTTTAAATTCAGTGAATTGATTTTCAAAGTCACTGTCAGGTGATTTTCTCTTCCGGAAAGACACATTTTCTGAGTGTAGGTCTGAGTGACCTACACTCAGAAAATGTATTTGACTATTGTTTTTGACAAATCAGGTTGAGAAGTACTGATTTCTCCCGAAAATGTTGTTTTTGTCGTAGTATGGTTTTAAGTAGGTGAGCGGAAAGCCTTCATGTTGTAATTAATAACAAATATTGAAAAAAAAGGAGAAGTGTCAATAAATAATAACTCCGCTTATCGCTCCAATTATCGCTCCGCTAATGCACTACGCGCACCTTTATAATAAACACCACTGCTACGCGCGCGCCATGAACTATCTCTTTCGCACTTATGCGTCGGTAATTAGTTAATTACGTACAATTTTTGAGCACTTTGAAATACCAACTTTCTTTACATAGTAATTAAGTTGTAAGTTGAACGATTGTATTGAGTATTTATTAAAGCAAATCAGTAGGCACGTCCATTCACTACGCTTGCTGGCGACGTACTTAACTTAGGTGGTGTAGCTGTTGTCAATTCGGAAGAAAGGTAAATATAATATGATTGTTATTATAATACAATACGAAATGCTTTTGCCCTGCCATGGGGCAGTATTGGGCTGGTATTATTATTGTGACTCTATATATCGCGGGATCCTGGGTTCCTGGGCCCTTCCAAGGCGTATGAGGGGCCGAAGGCAACTCGCAGAGGCTCCTTAGGCAACTTCAAATGTAATGAGATACCAACTGCTAAAATACCCCTGTATGCACTATGCAAGTGTATCCAAAGAACAATCCCTAGTTGGTGCAGTGCTATTACACGATATGGAAACTAAAAATACTAGACTATGGGTATGGGATGCTAGTGACATGGTTACATGAAACTACGAAGTGACTATGACCCCTGCCTGAACAATGTTTGTAAACACGGATAAAATGGCAGGGGGTGACTTGCACACTCATTGAATTGGCCCCCTTAAGCAGTTGCTTGCACATAGTCACAATGTGACAACATATTTTGAGGTGCTTGATTAGCGAAAATTATTCCACAGCTATCAGGAAAGGGCACGCTTCTATCGAGGCGGTAAGTCCCCTCTTTGAGGAGTGGCTTGAGCGGCGCCACGGCGCCCTCACCTTCCGCCTGACGCAGGTCCTCACCGGGCACGGATGTTTCGGGAGGTTCCTGCACATCATCGGGCGGGAGGAAACGCCCGGGTGTCACCACTGTGAGGATCGCCCCGAGGACACGGTGGAGCATACCGTGGCGGTGTGCCCCGCTTGGGCGGAGCACCGCGACGTCCTCGTGGCGGCTATCGGCGGCGGCGAACTCTCGCGTTCGGCCCTGGTGCAAGCCATGGTCCGGAGCGAGAGGGAATGGGATGCAGTCGCCTCCTTCTGCGAAGCAGTAATGCTAGCGAAGGAGGAGGCGGGCCGCGTGAGGGAAAGAACCACCTCACGCCCCAGCCGCCGCGGGAGACGCTCCGGGCGTCGGGAGTCGCGAGACGACTCCCGGCCACCGTAGACGCGGGTCTGTGGGCGGTGAGCAATGGGTAGCTCACCGTCCGTTCGTTGATAACGACAGACCGTGTCGACGGCGCGTTCGTGTTCCACGCGCGCCTCAAAGAGATGTCAGCAATAATTGAAGGGGCCACTAAGGGCCGATGCCTGCCGGGGCTGCGGGTTGTTCGAAAGAGATACCGCGCCCCCGGAACGCAAAGGGCACAAGAAGGAACATGGATGGGTTTTAGTCAGTAAAAGTCTGACACTCCCTCCCGCCCCGCCCAGGGCGGGGGAAGTCATTTGATGATTTCCCATCGGTAAAAAAAAAAAAAAAAAAAAGCTATCAGGAAAATCCCAGAAGTACGGTTAAGATTCCCTCTCCTAACACCTTTCTTTTCCTGGGCACATTAGCTCTTGCGGGTTTTCACTCAAACCCGCCAAAAGGCTTGCCCCCTATTACATGGGACTTAGACCTGTCTGGTGAATTGTGAGTATACAACTCTGCCTATCCCTATATAATAGGACATAAAGTGTATTTCATACTGCTGGGTGCACAAGGCAAAAAAAATGAGGGACGAAGTTGGGGGCAGAGTATTATTATGTAATTCTACTTCTGCTTCATTTACGTTTGCAAAATAAGAAGAAATCTAAATAAATGTATTTTTACAGATGAAGAAGATATGAATGTCACCAAGGACAGTGTGCAGTGAGCACCAATTATACTTACCAGCACCAATTTCTTTGCCGAAGCAAGGGAAATTCGGCAACCGCTTGTTAATAATTTTAATTAAATAAAACATTTTATTTCTTTACTATTCAAACTTTAATTTTCTTACTATTAAATCTATCCTCAATATTAAATAATATAATTTACAATAGTTCCTATGACCACCTTCCAGCTCCATCATCAGACTCTTGTACCATCTAGGACCAAAGTACTCGTCTAGATGAATCAAACGAGCCCAAACTCGATGGGGTAGTGTCGTTTTCAACCGACTTCAAAAAGGAGGAGGTTCTCAATTCGACGCGTATGTTTTTTTTTTTTTTTTTTGTATATTTGTTCTACGATTACTCCGCCAATTATGAATCGATTTGGATGATTCTTTTTTTGTTTGAAAGAGTATAGTCCCGAATAGGTCCCATAGGAATATTGTTATGATCTGATGATGAACTTTGGAGATATGGAACGGAACTCCTTATAAAATCACAGCAGAACCGCCGTAACAAGAAATATTGCTTTGTTTATACTTGTAGTCGATGTCTGACTAAAGGAAGTGGGGAGGGGGTACGTCAACCCCCCTCCTACCACTTTCCAAAATTAAATATATCGTGTGAGGTATTGTTTGAAAGGGCTTTATGTAAGGATTTCAAACATTAACACACATGCACTAAAAAGTGAAAAATAAAAAGCTTTTTTACAAAAAAGATCACCGCCTTCAAAAACCACAAAATAAAAAATAACTTTAGCTTGGAAGTCGGTGGCAATACCTACATAACAAGAAACAAAACCAAAGCCGCCGAGTTCCAAGCTAAAGTTATTTTTTATTTTGTGGTTTTTGAAGGCGGTGATCTTTTTTTATTACCGCGTTCCTATGACCACCTTCCAGCTCCACCATCTGATTAGCACCTTGTCATAATAATATTATAATGTGCCCCGATGACGACATGCATGCAAAATTTCAGCTCAATCAGTACTCAGGAAGAGACAAATACAAGTGAAACTAAAGAAAAAGCTTGTAATAATAATATGATTATGATGAGTTGTGGCATGAGCTTTTTTAGACCTCCTTGAAAAGCTCTTCAGCCAGCTACTACTTAAGAGGACCTTTTTGCTACTGCTCCTCGGTTGAAAATTTTATTCCACACATGCGTGTCTTCAGGGAGCTGCAAAGATAAATATCTGTCAGGCGAATACGGGAGATAGTTTAAAATTTTTAAACAAATCAGTCCAAGAGCGTCTTGGTGACTAAAGCTATGCTAAATCAGGTTTTGTCCTTCAACAAGCATACCTTTGGTTTTCAATGCTCTTTTTGCGTTTTTCAGGGTCTTACAGTGGCTTTGTGCACTGATAATCTCCTCCTAATACAGAAATGATACTTTGTCGATCCCAAACCACTGAGGCCGTGATTTTCTTCCAAAATTGTGGTTCTACATGTTTTGTCAGTTAGGGAATTTTATTGCTTTTTGTTTGTTTTTTGAAAAGAATTCGTAATGTACGTAAATAATTGTTATGAATTGTTTGAATAATAAATTCGTAAAGAGTAAATAAATAAAATTAAGTTGTCATTGATCTAGGGATGTTCGCTCGATTTTTGTATTGATACAATAGTATTCGATCAGTAATCGCGAATCGATACACATGCACTGAGGAACACATCAAACATCGTATTAGATTCTTGTTTTAAAGATAGAATTACGGAATAGTAGGCCTAAATATTTATAATTTTATAAGTAATACTAATACCGCATTTCTTAAATACAAGTAGTAGACCACAAGTAGGCTTCTTTATATTTTTCAAGCAATATTTGTCTGAACCTTTGTTAAACGGAAAGTCAGATTCAAAAAAATATTGGTCAGCGAGAGGAATCATTTGGGGTGACATAGCCTTACGTTTATTTTATCAGTGGTAGGAATGTCTGTGCTTTCCAAACGTCTTTTCTCGTTGGCCAATCGTACCTTAAACAAAAGTCTGAATCGTCTAGATCCGGAGCGGTTATCGAAATTACTGTTTATGCGTACTTTTTTGGAAAATTTATTTTGAAAATAAATATTCTTTAATAACCAAAGATTGGCAAATTTATTCATATTTTTCTATAAATTAAATTATGATGTAATAAAATGCAACATCTTTTATTTCTTAAAATATTTGATTTGATACGAAAAATTGTAACTTATCAATTGGATAATATAAGACTGTGTTACGTTTCATTTCGATCCAGAATTTTGATACAAAGCACCCGGATCGAACATCCCTACGTTGATAAGCACAGACTATAAATTGTATCTTAATGATCACAGATAATGAAGACAAGTACATATTGTAACATCTTAATTTATTAAATTACTAGCTGACCCGTGCCCACTTCGTTGGGCGGTAACCATTTTAACTTGCGATGAAATTATGAGTGTGGTTCGGTTAGTAGTGAGTGCTATGATTTATTTCCTGCCTAAAGACGCTGCGCACGTTCAGCGCTAGACTCCCGAGCACGGGCCTGCGATGTTCTCGCGCTCTGGCTAGTGATCCTCTGCGAGCGCTCAGCGCTAGACTCCCTGTCCCATGTTGCAGATACATGCTGCCTTAAATCACTGAGACGCTGCGCACGTTCAGCGCTAGACTCCCGAGCACGGGCCTGGGATGTTCTCGCGCTCTGGCTAGCGATCTTCTGCGAGCGCTCAGCGCTAGACTCCTTGTCTCTTCTTGCAGATACATGCTGCCTTAAATCACTGAGACGCTGCGCACGTTCAGCGCTAGATTCCCGAGCACGGGCCTGCGATGTTCTCTTTGGTTAGTAAGCCGCTGTGAACGCTCGGAGCTAGATTCCCCAGCGCGTGCTTGCGAAATATTTTCTCTATTCCTTAAGTGGCGCTGATGCTTTTCAAGAGCAGACTCTTCCGTACGGCGTACTCGAGCTGCTCTGGGATGTCTGACGGAAAAGTTATGATTTCCTTTTAGGCATGTTAAACAATTGCTGAAACTGTCCGATATCTCAAAAACAGAAATACCATGGGTAAATGGATAAAACGTCCGTACAAAGCATGTTCTAATGTGGTTCGTGAATGGACGGCGGCGTTTTGCGATTTAGTAATTTTATATTATCTTCGAAACTATTTAACCAATTGACATACTGTTTTGGGCATATCGTATCTCTATGATGTTCTTGTGGTGATAATAATATTTTTTTCGATAAGGTTTAATATTTTGTTGTTTAAAAAATCGTCCAAAAGTAAGTACGTCGAAAAATACTTTTTTTAACACATAAAAGCTACTATATCTGCTAAAATATAAAAGATAGAAGGATGGTGTCGCGGACTTTTTTGTAGAACTATTATAGGCGGACCAGGTTGCCATACATTATTTTCAATTATATACAACTGTTAAGGCAGCGCATGCAAATAACTTTGTTGTAAGAGCAATTTTTTTCTGCCTGGCTAGACAAAAATTGAGATAGTTCGGCTAATATGCATGATATCTTTATAATATATAGCCTATAGCACTCAGGAATAATGTAGCTTTCTACCAGTGAAACAATTTTTCAAAATTGGTTCATTACTTCCGGAGATTACCCCCTACAAACAAACTTACAAACAAATTTTACCTCTTTATAATATTAATATTAATAATAATATTATTATTATATATATATATATATATAATATTATATATATATAATATATAATATATTATATAATTATTATTATATTATTATTATTATTATTATATAATTATTATATAATATATTATATATAATATATAATAGTATATATAATAATAATAATAATAATTCTTTATTTTCGGACAACAATGATCCAGCGTGTTAGTAAACAATAATTTTACAACTTATTACTAGTGTTAGTAGTTAAAATACAAAAAGAGGAGAAAAACTAAGAAGAAGAGTGCCTGTGAAAAGGACATCCTCATTTTAGTGTGCAGCGATTGTCCTTCTCACAAAACTCTTAATAAACGGGGAGTCGATACTCTCCGCCATAGTTTTTAGAATGCTGTTGCCACTCGCCCGCAACCTTGACAACAGCGACGCGGTTTTCTTGCGAATCACGGCGTGAAAGCCGTCAGTTCGGTTTTCCGCAAACATAGCAGAAGCGCTGCACCATCGCGGCAGTCCCAACAGCATTCTAAAAATATTATTGTACTGTACGCGTAGGTCATCCAGCGTTCTTTTGGTATAGTTGACCCAAAGATTCCCAGTGTAAAAGCACTGGCAATATGCTTTGAAAAGTGTTACTTTTACTTGCTTGCTACACCGAGCGAATCTTCGGGCCAACATGTTACCTCGGACCGCCAATGCCCTACGCTCCCTTTCAATATCGACATTGTCCCTAAGGTCGTCAGCGAGAAAATGCCCTAGATATTTGAATCTCGTTACTCTTTTGACGCTCAATCCATTTAGAGTAATTTCCGGTCTAGCATCCGGGCATTCACCGCCGCTGGCCCTAAAGACAATGTATTCGCACTTCTTAACATTATACACAAGTCCGTGTGAGACAGCATACGCCTGACAGACCCTCATCATTTCATTCACGGCACCTGCCGTTGGCGCCAGCAACGCCATGTCGTCAGCGTAGCTGATACTATTCATTTTTACACCATGGACGCTACATCCGACCCGCATATTGCTGAGGTCCACGATTAGGCCATCTATATAAATGCTAAATAGCCTAGGAGATGTCAGACCACCCTGTCTCACACCACATTCTAACCTATACGACTCAGACAGTGCGTTGGACCACCTTACCACATTTTCCTGGTTGCCATACCAGTACTGTAAGATTCTGAGGACTCCAGCCGGTACACCCCTACCCTCAAGCTCTCTCCAGAGTACATCATAACTCACCAGATCGAAGGCTCTGGAGAGATCCAGAAAACAGGCGTATACCGGCGTTTTTCGATCAATGTAATATTGGACAGTATGTTTGAGACTTAATATGGCGCTCTCCGTTGACAGTCCAGGTTGAAACCCGAACTGCGAGTCATGCACGGATAAACATTCCCTTAAGCTAGAATCAATCATACTGTCCAACAGTTTTGCCATTGTGGTTGCGAGAGATATAGGTCGATAGTTTGACTTATCGGATATGTCACCCGTCCTATTTTTAATTATGGGAACCACCAGTGTTTTCATTAGTTCTGCCGGCAAGTAAGAGTGACTCATGCACATGGTATAAAACAGCGACAAAACCCTTGGTAGATGAAACACCGCAAATTTCAAATGCTCAATACTGAGCCCGTCATGTCCGGGAGACTTGCCTCTGCTCATATTTTTAATTACTGCCGCAACTTGTCTGGCCGAAAAGAACACTAATGGCTTCACTCCCTGAGTTTCAGACTCAGCATTGCTCAAATCAACAGAGGGACCCAGAGGAGATTGCACTGTAAAGTGTTCCTTGAACATATTTGCAATCTCCCCCGGCTCACTCCTACCGCTAACACTCACAGAGAGGCCAGGCTTAATATCAAGCTTACTCGTGGACTTCCAAAACTTAGCGAAATTATTTGTTGCTCTTGCTTTTGCTATCATATCCATCTTAATCTGCTCCTGGTTTCTTTGGCACCATTTCAACCGAGCCTTGAAGATGTTACGGGCCACTCGCATTTGCTCACAAATAACTCCAGAGGTTGGCCGATTGTGTGAAACCCATATTTCGAATTTAAGTTTAGCCTCCCGATGTGCCTCCCTTACATGGTAATTCCACCCGCACAATGTCTTGTGGTTCCTACTTCTAACTCCTACCTTATCATATGTTTGCTCGGCTGCATCACATAATGCATATGATATTTTTCTAAATAAGTCATCTAAAATAGCTTTGTGCTCGTTTATATTACAAAAACTATGACTGCAGTCTTGAAACTCTGTAGGGAAATCAATTTCACGCAGCTTACTGTTACATAGCTCACGGTAACGGTTGTCGTGTGTATGTAAGCACCTTTATATTATTAAGTCATGTACGTGTTTCACAATATAAAAGATGTGACATTATTTAAATAAAGACAGTATTTACTCATCATTTGCCGTGTTATCATTTCGCTCCGATTCCCAACATCATATGGCGACCGTGACGTAAGTGTCCCATAGACTTTGTTTACAATTCCTTTCACCGTATAAGGATACCGTTCCACGATGAATCTCAAGTGTAGTCGCAAACAAAGTCTTGTGAGAATAAGTGTTTTTTGTGGCAACTGTATAGAACAATATTATCATGGGGAAAACTCAGAGTAAGGAAGAAGTCATAATAGCGCAAACAGCATCTGGCGGAAATAACAACGCAGATTTGGAGCAGCTGAAATACCACACCAGCACGACGAATGTGGTTTTAATGGTAATTTTAATTCTCCTGCTGCTGGGATTCGTGTACCTCATATTCAGGATTTACAAGAACTGTCACACAAAGTGGATGACCAATGAAATAAATCGACACGCTTTGCGAAGATCAATATCCTACTTGCGACGAAACCCCAAAATCGAAATGAATACGGAGAACATATAGCACAGATCTAATGGATAAAACTATTCGATAAGGCAGCGACAACAACACATAACATAATATCTGTACCTCAGAGATATATATACCTACATATTGAACGACACCCTTGACAATATAACCATGGCTATGAGCTTGATATAAGAAGACAACTACGTGCTGATACCATCCTTCTAGCTCCGAAGTAAGAAAACAAAACTTAGTGAAGTGCAAAAAAAAAAAAAAAAAAAAAAAAAAAAAAAAAAAAAAAAAAAACAGTGAAAATAAAGTGAGCAAGTGCCCATAATTTGTGAAGTTATAAGTTCAGTTCGACGGCATCCCGAAGTAGAACTATGGACATTATTACTGGACCCAAAGTAGTGAAATCTCATAGATACCTACATGTATACAAACGCCTAGATAAGTGTATAAAAAATTAATCAAGGTGAAATGTTCCTGCATTGGATGCGTACGTATAATAAGTAGAGAAACATAAATACACCTCATAATTACGCCTTATGGCTCGGGAACTGTCAGAACTGTCAGATACTAGTAAAAATAAAAGAATTGAGAACGTATTTAGTGAAGATAGGCCCAACGCGGCGAGTAGGTAAAATAATTAAAGTAAAGGTAGAGGAAGCTAACCACTTGTATGAAGAATATCAAAATATTTTAAGAAAATTAGAAGTTATTAAAGGTAGCATTAAGGAAGAAGAATACTTGTTAGTAAAAAAAAATTGTGAACAATTTAATATAATATATAAGGAAATAATAAGTTTTTGTACTGTAAAAACTGAGGAAAGCCCAAAAATGGCCAAATTTGATTTAAAGATAGCTATGAATTTATTGCCTGTTGCAGCCAACGATGAATCCAGTATTCATCGCCTTATAGATGGTATTGAATATTACAGCTCAGAGCTCGACGACGACTCCCAGAAAAGGTTAGTAAACTTTGTTTTAAAAAATAGATTAACTCGGGATGCGAAATTGAAATTATCCGAAACTTATTCTAGTACTGATGCACTTGTTAATGACATGAAAATCCAGCTTTTACCAAAAAAATCGGCAACTGCTATTCAACGCAAACTGCAAGGTTTTAGACAAGATAATCTGTCAATTGATGAATTTGGTAAGCAAATTACAGAAATGTTCGTTGACCTCACCATTTCTCAGTCGGAAGGTAAGAACCACGCATACGAGGTTTTACGTCCACTAAACGAAAAACTCGCTATAAAATGTTTTTCAGATGGCTTGAGAAATCGTAGACTCAGTACAATTATCACAGCAAGGAACTATACCTCGTTAAAGGATGCTGTGCAAGCGGCTTTAGATGAAGAAATAACACGACCAACCGATCCAGAACTTTTATATTTCAATCGCAATAACTATCATAATAACAATTACAGGGGTTTCGGGAATCGTCGACCTAGTATGAGGGCCAGAGGTACATCACACGCAACTGCGGAAGAGCAGAACAGCGAGAATTTTGGTTACCAGCAGGGCACAAGGCGCGGTTGGCGAGGTCAACGGAACTCGGCGCGCGGTGCAATGCGGTCACCATTCAGGAGCAGAGGTAGATCAAATTATAATCGCCAAGCACAATTACATACTTTGACAAACTCGGACTCAACACAGTTACAGACAACCGAAGCTTCTTTGCAAACGGCCGAATCTTCTTTGCCATCCAACGAAAATAATGAGTTTTTTCGTGACTAAACGAGCAATACTTTTTACAAATAATAATTCAAGTACCATTTATTTAAATGATCGTAATGGTTACCCATATAATTGGTTAATTGACACCGGTGCCTCCATATCGGCAATAAAATATAAACATGTAATGAAACAAAACATTCCAATCCATAAACAGAACATTGACGTATTTGGAATGGGAGGCAAAGTTCAATCTATTGGATATGTTTATCTAAATCTGAGTTCAAGGAACCAGATATTGAAACATAAGTTCTATGTTTTCAATTCCTTACCTTGTAAGACCAGTGGCATAATAGGACATGACTTCTTAAACAGATACAAATCCGTTCTAAACCTAGGTAACAATACTTTGTTGCTATGGAATAATAATGTTCAAATTTCTTTCCCGCTGTGTTTTCCACGTAAAAATATAACTATACCAGCGAGGTGTGAATCAATACATTTCATAAATGTTCAGCCGAGGTATGCATTTGAAGAAATCGTAATATGCGCATCAGAACTGCAAAACGGAGTTTTTATTGCTAGCGCATTGGTTAAACCTATGAACGGAAAGTTTCCGATTCGAGTCCTTAACACAACGGATAAAGATTTAACCTTAAATGAAATTAATCCCATTATACAAAAATCGACTGCATACGATATTTGCTCCTTTGAGAAAACAATTAACAACGCGGAAAGGGTTAAAAAACTTTTTTCTATACTAGATTTAAAACACCTAAACAAAGAGGAACAATTAACAATAGAAAGAATATGTGCGAAGTATTCAGACATTTTTTGCTTAGCAGGGGACAAAATGACGACAACAGACTTATATAAGCATAAAATTAACTTAAAACCTAACGTAGCGCCGGTATATTCGAAGCCATATAGACTTCCATACTCACAAAAAGGAGAAATAAACAAACAAATAGAAAATCTACTTCAGCAAGGTATTATAGAAAAATGTAACAGCGAATGGTCAAGCCCAATATTACTAGTACCCAAAAAACCAGACTCAACTGGAAATAAAAAATGGCGATTAGTTGTCGACTATCGCAAACTTAACAGCTGCATTCAAGATGATAAGTTTCCTCTACCTAATATAAATGAAATATTAGACTCATTATCAGGGTGCATTTACTTCAGCCATTTAGATTTAAACCAAGGTTTCTATAATGTAGATTTACACGAAGATAGCCGCAAATATACAGCATTTGCTTCAGGGCAATACCAAATGACGCGTATGCCCATGGGTTTAAAAACCAGTCCCAGTTCCTTCTCACGCATGATGACAATGGCTATGGCCGGTTTAACATATGATAAGTGCTTAGTATATCTCGATGATTTGATAGTCCTCGGAAAGTCTCTTTCTCACCACAATAAAAACCTCATAGACATACTTGATCGCTTACGCAAAGTTAACTTAAAACTAAACCCAGAGAAATGCAATTTCCTAAGGAAAGAGATGCTTTATTTAGGCCATATAGTAACAAGTGAAGGTGTTCTACCAGACCCCGCAAAAATAAACGTTATCAAGGATTACCCAATCCCCAAAAATATAGAAGATGTCAAACGATTTGTCGCTTTTGCGAACTACTACCGTAAATTTATTCCCAATTTTGCCGATAAAGCTTATTATCTAAATTTATTGTGTAGGAAAAATGTAGTATTTAATTGGGATAACAACTGCCAGAAATCATTTGACACACTTAAAGAGACTATGATAACACCGCCTCTATTGCAATATCCTAATTTTTCTCAGGACAATAAATTCATACTACAAACAGACGCATCAGGCTATGCAATTGGAGCTATTTTATCAAATGCTGACGGGCGTCCAGTTGCTTACGCTAGCAGAGGCCTAAATAAATCAGAGAAAAACTATCCCACCATAGAAAAAGAATTATTAGCTATAGTGTGGGGGGTGAAACATTTTAGACCGTATTTATTTGGCCGTCATTTTAAAATTATTACCGATCACAAACCATTGATTTACTTATTTAATCTCAAGGACCCATCCAGCAGGCTACTAAAATTTAAATTGATACTTGAGGAATACGATTACGAAATTGAGTACGTCAAAGGTCGAGACAATGCAGCTGCGGACGCTCTGTCTCGATTAACTTCTAAAGATTTGCAGGATATGAGCAATCATTTATGTGTTATGACGCGAGCGCAGAAACTAAAATTGAATGCCAACCCATCAACAGGGGAGGCAGCTCCGCCAAGCGATTACTACGAAAAACCAACTCTCGTGGAGACACAGAATAGACCACAAGAAGTAGTTGAATTGAGATTTATAGACAATTCAGGGTTAGGAAAGTTAAGGAAAGAAAACGAATTTAATAAGGAAAACAATGTTTTCATCTATTCAAAAAATAAAAAGACAATCTTTATACAACCAGCGGCTCACTCGCAAATGACTCGAGCAGAATTTGTGAAAGCGCTGAGTAATTTTTGTAGTGAGATATGTGTAGAGGAAGTGTACTTTATGAAAAATAAGAATAATAGAATATTTGTTGAAAAATTAATTAACCAAATCAAAGACAGCGAAAATTGGTCAGGGCCAAGATTAATCATAATACAAGACGTAGAACGCGTAGAAAATAAAGACGATAGGAAGATAATACTTAATGATTTTCATCTTTTACCGACAAGTGGCCATGCGGGTATAAGACGAATGGTAAATAAGATTCGGAAATATTATTTTTGGCCCGGCTTAGAAACTGATGTAAAAAATTATGTGATGAAATGCTCAGAGTGCCAGAAACAAAAGTACACAGTACAGGTAAAGGAACCCATGGCCATCACCTCCACGGCACACACTGCTTTCGAAAAGATTTTCCTAGATTTAGTTGGGCCTTTAGATAAGGACAATAATGCGTATTCATATATTCTAACAATACAGTGCGAGTTGTCAAAATATGTATGTGCTTATCCGCTTAAAACAAAAACAGCAGTAGAAGTGGCACGTTCTTTTGTGGATAACTTCGTATTGCAACATGGCGTGCCGAAGGAAATCGCCACCGACAGGGGTACTGAGTTTATGGCTGACACGGTAAAGGAGGTATGTGCTTTGCTTAATATTAAAAAACTCAACTCAACTGCATATCACCATCAAAGCATAGGAGCATTAGAAAACTCCCATAAAAGCTTGTCCGCATTTCTTCGTATACAAACAGAACAAAAATCAGAATCCTGGAGTACCTGGTTACCTTACTGGTGTTTCGCCTACAATACTTCTGTAAATACGTCAACTAAATTCACCCCGTTTGAATTAGTTTACGGTAAGACATGCATTTTGCCAAGCAACCTCACTCAAAAACTAGAACCGCTTTATAACTATGACAGTTACCCTTTGGAACTAAAATACAGGTTACAGGTGACACAAACACAAGCTCGCAAAAATTTAATAAACAGTAAGTTGGTAACAAAACGCAGGTACGACACATACGTTAACCCCACGCATTACAACCCTAATGACAAAGTATTAGTAAAAAACGAAACAGGCAATAAACTCACAAGCTTATACTCAGGACCCTACAAAGTTATCAGGGACATTGCACCTAATGTAGAAATCGAAATTAATGGTAAAACTGATGTTATTCATAAAAATAGAACAAAGCTCTATTTTGAATGATGCATTTAATGTACCTAAATAACACTGTGACCATTCTTACATAATTATTATAAGCACTTAGAAAATAGTAACGTAAGAAAAAACAACTTATCGTTGTCCTATAGGATAGTTATAATTACTAAGCTAAATGTACCATGTACTAGTATTATGCATACAATATTATGTGCTTAACCTATTTAGATAACTAAACTAACCATAATTACATATAAAAAAAAAAAAAGATACTAATAACAAAAAAAAAAAAAAAAACATTTAGTTAATATTTTTTTATTTTTTCTCCCCCCCGGGGAGGTGTCGTGTGTATGTAAGCACCTTTATATTATTAAGTCATGTACGTGTTTCACAATATAAAAGATGTGACATTATTTAAATAAAGACAGTATTTACTCATCATTTGCCGTGTTATCATTTCGCTCCGATTCCCAACATCATACGGTCAATTTGCGAGTCATTTCGTTCCCCCCAAACAACTTTATTGCAAGTAGCAGGAATTGCTACCCGCTTAGGTCTCACTATATTTAAGTCGCACTCAATGCAAAGTGGTAGATGATCTGACGGATATACGTCCTCTTTTATACTAACCTTGCTCACCGCACACCATGCTGACAGAGAAACTATACAGTGATCAAGCCACCTCCTACATCCATGTCCTCACTCATAAAAGTATAACTATTAGAATTTATTCCCAATTTTTCAATGTCAGCACAAATAAACGATTGATCTGTGCAAAAACTAATAAGTTCCCTAAAAAATAATTCGGTTGGATGTCCATTAAAATCACCCAATATAAACAAACTCTCGACCCCACCGCTCGCAACCATTGCACTGACCTCACCTAACACTTCCGTAAACATAGGCAAGTTATCGGGCGAATTAGTTGGCATATACACACAAGCTACAATAATCGACCGCCCGCCAATGCTAGCCTTGACGGCCGTCAGGCGACAGCTGTTGCATTCCAACACAGTGGCTGCATCAAAAACAGCCTTCCTCCACAGAATGGCTACTCCCCCATACGGCCTACCAGTCAGTAATCCGGCGGATGTATCAACGGCTGACTTACCCGTATATTCAAATTCATCTGATATGGTACTTAAAATAGGAATATCATGGGGTAGAAGCCATGTTTCTTGGAGGCATACAATATCACACACATTACATAACCTTCTAACACTCTAACACTTTTAACTGTAAGTCTGTTAAACGATCGATGGAATCGATCGAACAGACTTACAGTTAAAAGTAATGATCTTACAATGATTGTTATTATTTTGGTTCATAATGACAGGTTTTATTAAGCTGTAACTTATTCCTTTTCATTTCGGTACCTAAACCGCACAAAACGCCTAAATGTTATGCCATCTGGCCACAACTCGTCATTTAAAAACAAATCTAATTTATTCTTAGAAACGAATAACTTAAAGGCATTGTATTTTGTAGAGGTTTTCATATTTATCATTTTTAACGACACAGCTTCATTAGTTTTTTCCTTAACATAACTTATAATATAGTGCTCACTAGTTTCAACACTAACATTTGATATAAATAGAGGTATTTTCACATCCGCCGCTTTAAACTTGCCACCTGGGGACGTAACTGCGCGACCTCTTTGACCAATCAATTTATATTGTTTTGACGATTTTCGTTGCACTAACGTCCACTTGGAATTATTCTCCCTTACCGCTTGTACACTATTTAACTCGGACTCCGGTGTAGTCATACCCTTCGCTATCAATTGCGGACATGCTGGCACGTTCGAGTCAAACGTAGTACGACGTTTCGCTGCTGTGGTCACTGTCGAACTGTTGGCGTTGGGTGGGGATTCTGCCAACGCGGCCCGTACATCGCTCTGCTGGTTCGAAACCGCGGTGGACGCCTCAACCTCTTCGCGCCTGTCATGTTGTCTCTCGCTCATTTCCATACATTCTCGTTGTCTCTGAGCCGGCGCACCACCGTTCTCGCTCACACTGTTTGAAACCCGCCTCGCCGCCTGCGCCTCCACGTGTCCGTGTGTGTCGGTCGCTTCTATTAGTTCTTGCGAGAAAGAGATAGGACATTCCTCGCCAGTTCTTGTTATCGGGGAATGACTTGCCGGTTTTGTGAGGTCGTTCACCTCATCAGCTGTTTGTGGCATACATACAGGCACATATTTAAGACCCCAGGGTCCACTGTCAAAGGGGCTATTTCGTAGACATGCTCCTCGTCTTCTATTCACATAATTGCTTGATGACCAATTATCTCGCATAGATGCGTGTTTAATGTTTTCTATTTCTTGCTTAAGCAAGTCAAACCTTTCTGTCGTCACAAATTTTTCCTCCAGCGCCCTGAGTTGATTTTGTAGTGTCAATATATCTTTCAGGAGCCTCGTCACATCCACGTGATCAAATGTTACTGGGGGAAGTTTATGCAATTCCTTTGCCACGAAAATTGGCATAAACTCTTCGTTCGTGGTCGTCATAAGTCTGATGATATCCTCAAGATCTCGTGACAACTTCTTTTTCCCGTCTTTTCTTCTGATTGGCATCTTCTTCGCATTTGGAAGCGATTCGAAAAGCAAAGATTTGGCTTTCACGATGTCGTCAGCCGTAAAAGACGTTGTACAAAGTTGATGTATGCTTTGCTCATCCATAAAGCCCAACACATTTCGTAAAAACGCTAAAAGTTCGTTAATGACAATATTGCAGTTTACACACTTCACTGTGTTAGAGGTCATTGTCCTCCGCGTGAGTCACCGACCGGTTAAAGCAGTAACGCGTCCGATCGTAGCCGAGCGCGCATGCAGACTGAATATATATATATATATTATATATTAAATTAATTATTATTATTATATTATATATTATATTTTTTTTGGGCGGAGGGCGTGCCATTCAAAACATCTTCAACACACACTTTTGAATGGCAATCTCTCCACTCCCAGCAGCTGTCCGCTGCTGGGATTGGCAAACGGTTCTAGGGGGTAGCGCAGGTCGCGATGATCCCCTATAACAAGGCCAGTGGACTATCCTTCACGAGGTTGCTGCCCGTTTCTTGACCAAGTGCCCTATGCAATTGGTACAACTAAAACCTCTGGCCGTCTCCCCCCAAACTCCCACCCACAATCCTATCCTTTATTCTCCTCAACCAATCCCGCACAGCCGAACCGTGGCGGCGCATAACCACACCCAGGCCCGCATAGCCTTGAGGCACTAAATCCCCCCAAAAAGATTGCACCACACCTTTCAAGGGCGAATAGTGTGTGGAACCCATCCTCAGCCCGAAAAAAACAAATGTCAGCACAGGAGAAAAATATACTACCCCAGGAGGGTACCACTACCATCAGTAGTGGAGAATCCCTCACCGAGCCCAGCTCGGTCTGCCCCGCGTATTCTGGGGGGGGCAACTTGTGCCCTAGACCAGGCTCCAGCTTGGACCTGTCCGGCTTAGTGGAGGCCATACCCACTGTTAACTTCGAGGTAGTTAACACGAACAAAACCTCAAACTGGACCGTAGTCGCTCACAAGCGCCCTTGCAAAAGGGAATCCGCTGCGGAACCCACTTCGGGGCCGAAAGGCAAACCGGAACGCAGTCGCCTTAACCGGCGCGCGAGAAGGGAAGCTCTCCGGCCCTGTTCCAGCACGACAGGCACCGCAGCAGCGGAAACGCAGCGCGAGCCCGAGCCGTCTACCTCTACGGAGAAGGACGCGACGAAGGCACTGTCGGTAAAACCTATACCACCACCGCCACCTCCTCCTAAACCCAACCGGCCAAGGCAGAGACGGAAGCCGCGGGGAAATCGTGGTCAGCGGACTGCTGCGGAGGTTCCCACTCCTCCTGAAAAGGAGCAGCCTGGCACTGGGATTGGCCCGAAAGGGCGCGCTTCCTCGAAGCGCTCTCGTATGAACGAGACCCAGTCTCCCAGGGGGGATACCAAACGCGCGAAAACTGACGCGAAACCAAAGCGGGCGGTGAGCTACGCAGACGCGACCCTGTCGCATCTGAAAGTAGCGGTCATCAGCGTCCCGCCGAGGGACCTAACATTGGCGCAGGCAGAGCAGCTGCGGGAGACTATCGACGATAGTATCCTGAAGGCTGTGCTGTCTCCACCGTCTCCAGGTGCGCAAGCTCCATCTTTCCGCGGACGTCCTTTCCTTTTGGATGGTGTCCTTGCGATGTGGTGTGAGAACGCGTACGCAGTTGGCTGGTTGGAGAGGGCGGTCAAAACCATGCCATCACCAATCCCAGACACCACCCTGGCTGTTGTAAAACAGTCAGAGCTAAAAAAGAGGATCAAGGCAGGGCTCCTCATACACACCCGTATCACCGAAGCCGCCACGCTGCAGAGAGTCCTGTGTGCCCAGAACCCGTGGTACAAGGTGGACTCTTGGCAGTGCTACGACATGTCGGTGAACGACAAACCACAGGAACCCGGTTGCAGTGAAAAGGTGGTTCACCTACTCCTGGGGATCGCTGAGGACCAAAAGCAGACCATACTGGACCGCGACCGCCGGGTAGCCCATATGTCTGGAAGCGGATACATCCGCTTCTTCACATCTGAGGAACCGACGGCAGCCGACCAACCATGTGTGGCGCACGGTACAGCAGCCTCCATCCCACAGCAGTCCAGCCCAGCTACTGGACTGGGTCTGTGTGCAAAGGAGGCGAGCATGCCGGCAAAGATTGAGGGAGTTACCAGCGACGAAGATGACGTCCTGCGTAGCCCGTAACTCCCACAACATTAGCGTCATACAAACAAACCTCCAGCACAAACAAATAGCGGCGGCCACCCTACGCAGAGTGCTGGAGGTAGACACCAAGACGGTCGCCCTGATCCAAGAACCCTGGATCAGAAACAACAGAATTTGCGGTCTGAATAACATCGGCGGTAAGTTACTTTTAAACACTACCGTTGATAAACCAAGGACATGTATCTTCATGCCAAATACCATCTCAACCACCACGCTTAACCAATTCTGTTCTAGAGACCTCACTGCAGTGAAAATCCTCACGGAAAATAAAACTACCCTAGTTCTAGCCTCAGTGTACATGCCGAGTGAAGGTGAAGTTCCTCCTAAAGAACTAGCCGACCTGGTGCAACACTGCGAGACACAAAACTGGGAACTGATCATCTCCGCAGACTGCAATGCGCATCACCCGCTGTGGGGAAGTAAGGACACAAACAAAAGGGGTGAGTTACTTACCGAATATCTATTTCAAACAAACCTGAACATCATAAACAGTGGCACGGAACCGACCTTTGTAAGCTCCAGGTATCAAACTATAATTGACATCACTTTGGCAACCCACGCGGCGGCCAACCTCATAGAGGGATGGCATGTATCAAACGAGCCATCTTTTGCCGATCACCGTCGCGTGTGCTTCCAAATTCATTATAAGCCAACAGAACCTGTTCCATATCGTAATCTCCGTAAAACAGATATAACAAGGTACAAAAACTATTTAACCAAAACACTAGGTGACGTACAACCAACTGACGCGACACTTAGCACAGACAACATCGAATCAAACACACAATTCCTCACCTCAACGCTTGTAAAAAGCTATGAATTGGCGTATCCTGTTGTAACTCCCAAACGTCTGGAGAAAAGTTCCTGGTGGGGACCAGAACTTGAACGACTACGGCAGAGACTAAGGACAATTTTTAACCGAGCAAAAAATACCCGGAATGTTGAGGACTGGGATAAATACAAAACAGCACAAAAACACTACAAGAAAAGAATCAGATTCCGTAGAATGGAAGCCTGGCACAATTTCTGTAGCAGCATAAATTCTACTAACCAAGCCGCAAAAATAAAGAAAATCCTGGCAAAGGGTGACCTCAACCTAATGGGGTCACTCAAGAAGGAAGACGGCACTTACACAGTCTCAGACGAAGAAACCAGTGCAGTACTACTGGAAACCCACTTCCCTGGGTGTCGGGTAACGCCAGACCAGAGATGGCATGACGAGTACTACACCACACCAACAATCCAAGAATCGGAAACTGCCGAAAAGATAGTAACTGCGGAAAGGATTGAATGGGCCCTAAAAAGCTTCAATCCGTTCAAATCCCCAGGACTGGATGGAATATTTCCAGCACTACTACAATGGCACTCTCACCAAATAATCAAATTTTTACTACCAATCTACAGGGCCTGCTTAGCGTTTAAATACGTACCCAAAGCATGGAGGGAAGCTAAAGTAATATTTCTACCAAAACCAGGTAAAGATGATTACACCCACGCCAAATCCTTCAGGCCCATAAGTCTAACATCCTTCCTTCTGAAAACGTTGGAAAGACTTGTAGATAGACATCTCAGGGATGGAGCTTTAAAGGATAAACCGCTACACCCTCAACAGCATGCCTACAGAAAGGGCAGATCAACAGAGTCGGCTTTACACGCGGTAGTGTATAAAATAGAGTCGGCCATCTCGAATAAAATATCAACACTTGCGGCCTTCATAGACATAGAAGGAGCTTTTGACAAAACTATGCACAACAGCATCAACCACGCTCTTAAAAAATTCGGAGTGGAACCAGTTGTAAGAAACTGGATCACTGAACTAATAAGTAAAAGGGCGGTCCAGATAGAGGTGAACACTACCACAAGAGCGGAGGTAGTCAGAGGATGCCCACAAGGGGGAGTCCTATCACCTCTATTATGGAACATAGTAGCAGACAGCCTCTTAAAACGGCTAAATGAAAGAGGATACACTACTATTGGTTATGCAGATGACCTAACAATTCTGATAAACGGGAATGCAGAAAATGTGTTATGCAAAGTAATGCGTTCTGCCCTTCAGATTGTAGAAGAATGGTGTGACGAACAACAGCTGTCAGTAAACCCGAAAAAGACAGAACTCATCCTTTTCACCAACAAAAGGAAGTTACCAGAACTACAGTTACCAAAATTATTCAACACCAAACTCTCCCTATCGACGCAAGTAAGTATCTGGGTGTCATACTCGACAGTAAGTTGAACTGGGCGAGTCATATCGACGCAAAAACAAAGAGGGCCTGTATAGCTTTTGGTCAGTGCAGAAGACTTGTTGGTAAAAAATGGGGTCTTAACCCAAAGATTACTCTTTGGCTGTACACATCAGTTATCAGACCCTCTCTGACCTACGGATCAGTTGTGTGGTGGCCCAGAACACAACTGACCACAGTAAAAACAAAACTCCAAAGTCTGCAACGCT
Organism: Hoplodrina ambigua; assembly: GCA_949774945.1. Lineage (NCBI taxonomy): Eukaryota > Metazoa > Arthropoda > Insecta > Lepidoptera > Noctuidae > Hoplodrina > Hoplodrina ambigua. The sequence goes on from OX458964.1 coordinate 18,195,220, forward strand.
TAGCGAGCGTAGCAGCCACCGGATGTATGAAAACCACTCCATCAGCCGCCTTAGAGTACCTCCTAAACTTGAGACCTCTAGATCTTATCATACAGGAAGAGGCTAAGATAGCCGCCTTAAGATTAAGGTCGCACGGACTGTGGAAATTAAACGCAGACACAACACACTCCAAAGTTCTGCAAGGGGTTCTAAAGGAAATACCACTCCTTGAGGCACCCATGGACAGAACTTCATGTCACCACATCTTTGATCGAAGATATGATATCCAACTTAAGGCGGAAGCCGAAGACTACTCTGGCATCAATGAAGTTCGGATATACACAGACGGATCCAAAACCAATTATGGTACTGGAGCTGGCGTCTTCTCAAACGACCTAAACATCAAAATGTCAACAACTTTAGATAAACTTAACACGATCTTCCAAGCAGAATGCATTGGCATCACCAGAGCGGCTCAAGCAGTTGCAGCCAGAGACGTCAGAGATCTCAACATTAAAATTATCTCAGACAGTGCATCGGTGCTTCAAGCGCTACAAAACAACACTATAAACTCTGCCCTCGTTTTGGAATGTCATAATACACTCCAACACATTGCGAACACAAACAAGGTAACCCTGCAATGGATAAAAGGGCACAGTAACTCACTGGGTAACGATGCAGCCGATGAATTGGCAAAAAGAGGTATGAAGACAACAGTTGACTGCCTCGTTGGTCTAGTGGTCGCAAGCGCGACTGCTGTGCATGAGGTCTTGGGTTCGATTCCCAGGTCAGGCAAAATGTTATTGGGTTTTTCCATCAGGAATTTCTCAGTAGCAGCCTCGGAGTCTGGATTTGTGCCCGGTTGATGGCAATAGGCTCGCCCCCTATTACATGGGACTAAAAAAAAACATAACTGGCGAAATGTGGGTGTACTAATGGGTACACCTCTGCCTAACCCTTCGGGGATTACAGGCGTGATGTTATGTTATGTATGAAGACAACAGTATACGGCCCGGAACCACTGCTTCCCATACCTCAAGCCCAAATCAAATCATGGCTACGTAAGAAAACCGAGGAAACACACCATACGGAATGGAGAAACAGTGTAACCTGCAGGCAAACAAAGAATGCAGTTCCGGAAGCATCAAAAAGACTTGCCCGCAGCCTTATTAGATTGAAACGGGACGAAATTCGGAAGATCATAGGCATCACAACCGGCCACTGTCCCCTAAACAAACACCTATTCACCATAGGTGTGACAGACAGCCCTCTGTGCAGAGGATGCATGGAGGCGGAAGAAACACCACAGCACGTGCTCTTGGAGTGCAGAAGCGTGGCAGATCAACGGGCACGGACTCTCCAATCGCCGGTATCGCTCCCCGAAGCCTGCAACAGTCTGAAAAGACTGCTGGCATTCTGGGAGGATCTGGGATGGTTGGAGTAACTCCTCAAGGATATCCTTTTTATACGTATAATGGCCCAATAAAGAGTCTAAGTGCGGAAACAGCCCAGCTAACCTAACCTAACCTAACCATATACCTATTATAGTATTATTAGTATATTAGTATTAGTATAGATTGCTGACTGCGAACATATTAATATCAAATCTCTACCTCGAGTCTCTAAATACTCGTAGTATAAGCAAAGTCGCTGTTTCTGTCTGTCTGTCTGATTTTCCGCTATTTTTTTCTAAACAATGCAACGGATTTTTATATGGGTTCTCATTCTTATTTAGAGAATTTTTTTTGGAAGGTATTTATGCGCATGCAAATTATTATAAAGCAAAGCCGCGCATTTTAGAGATTTGTAAGACCCGTGCGAAGTCGAAGTAGATCGCTAATTAACGATAAATAATAATAAAATACATAACTTAGAATTTTGCAAAAATAAAATAAGAAATTACGTTTAGATAATATTCTAAATATTAATTTAAAAAGAGGTTTGTTTTTTCCTTTCTTTTTTTTATATCGGCGCGTTCACATAGGTTGGACATTTTATGACCCGATAACAAATCTTTCAACACCTACATAAACAATGGCCCTTCATTTTAAGTCGTTAACAATAATGCACAAATTTGCTTGGGAGAGTTTTACACAATGTTGGAATTTACTACAATGCCATTGTTAAATATCTGTTTGTGGTCTACTACCCATATAAAATACAGATAACAATGTTGTTTACATAGTTAAAAAGTTAGAGTTTATTTAATAATAACTTAATTCTTTTTGCAAACTGCTAGTAATGTATTGTTTAATTCCTATATTATGTGACAATTCGACGCTAAATGGGAATTTGATAAAAAATATTGATATTTTTTATGTATTTAATATATTATTAATAATATTGATATTTAATGCAAAAAACTTTAAAAATTAAATATTTCAATTAATTATAAACAATTAAAAATTGATAAAATTTCAAAAAATATCACGTGACTATAGTTGTGACTTCATAATGTTTACTTACTTCGTCTGGCAGCTAAACGTTATGACGTCACGCGCGCTCGTATTTATTCAGGGGTTTTCGGTACTGGATTCAAAAGTAAAAAATAAAAAAATAGTTTTTCTATAAAATTTATATATAATCTTTCCACTTATCACAAAAAAAAATTAATCAAAAACCTACATGTTACTTTTTTTTACAGAGATCCACAGTGCGCCGTTGGGTGCGTAGATATGAAGAAGGAGAAGATCTAACTCAGCGCGTTCGTGCGCCTCGACCTCGGGCTATCAACGAAGGGCAATTGGCCAATATGATAGCCACATTTCAAGAAAGCCCATTTACAAATGCAAACTATTCGGAATGATTTGTTTGCATTGAAACAAGGAAGCACTTGTCACCCATTGCGAACAAGCTTGGGATACATTAAGGGGTTCAAACTTGTGTGAAGTTTTGGTTAGGTCCATGCGTAGCCGGTGCGATGCAGTTATAGACGCGGGAGGAGCAGCGACAAATAATAGTTTTTTAATTATTTATAATTTAATTTTAACATTCAGCAGGTGGCCCAAATAGAGACGTTAAAAATATTGATTTGCGATCCTTCACTGTTTTTTTGTTATATTTTTTCAAAATTTCGTGAAATTGATATGAGATCCACTTTAAAAACTTTACTTTCTATGCGATTTTTTTACGTAATATATTTTTGCAATTTTTATTGTTTTAAATAATCCTTGAGATATAAAATGGTCATTTTCCTAACGATTCCTGCCTATCAAAAGAGGCAAAACTTTTGATCGATTAGGAAGAATTTATATTCGAGTGATACAGAAACAAACTTTTAATTCAAACATTTTTTTTTAATATTACCATTTAACATAACATCACGCCTGTAATCCCCGAAGGGTTAGGCAGAGGTGTACCCATTAGTACACCCACATTTCGCCAGTTATGTTTTTAGTCCTCATGTGTGTCGTGATGGCCCAGTGTAACCAGTTTCAAATCCGGGCAAGTACCAATGTGAATTTTTCAATTCATCTGTATTTTCTTAAGTTTATCTTGGACATCACTGGCATCGGTGAAGGAAAACATCGTGAGGAAACCTGGACTTACTGTTCTACTCAAACCATGTCAGAGGCCCTTGAGGCGGTTTAGAGACTCTGACACTAGGGTGTGTAGGGTCGTAAGGCCTTACTACCCACACGATAAGAAGAAGAAGTCCTCATGTAATAGGGGCGAGGGGGGGGGTGTATATTACCATTTAATAAAGTAGAAATTTGGCAACCTGAATGTAAAAAGGCGTGTAAAAAGATATTCCTAGATTTTCTTGAAGCGGTACCCTTATGTTTTATCAAAATAATACAACTCGTAACAATCAAGAATCCGTAGAGTATTTTTGACTACGCTTGGACATGAGAAACCTAATTTTTTAATTTATGACGTCACTATTCGGACCAGCCTAGATATAAAAAAATATGTTAAACAATGACATTTTAATGGTTGTTTCTCCGCGGCAGAATGATTTGCCTAAAGATGTTTTTGTTTTCAAAAATAATAAAAAATCTTCGTTATAATACCTATTAATTGGTTCGAAAGAGATCAGTTTTGAGTTTTTTTTTATCACATTTCCATTTTTTTTTTATGGATTTTACTACCAAGATAAATCATTTCATTGTAGGAAAAAATCATTTAAATTTCACGGTGCTGTCAGTTTGATGTGTTTTTTTACAACCTTTATTTTGGTATATTATTGCAAACATTCTAACATTTATTATTCTTATTCTTTAATAATATATTTTAAAATTATCTTGTCCAATGATTGTGCCAGTTATTTAAAGTCGTCCTGTATAATCAATGTAATTAAAAAAGGTGTACTAATAATATAGTCAATCTGAATATTTGTTTGTTTAATCGCGCTAATGTCTGAAACTACCAGTGTTATTGTATATGATATTATAATATAGTAATTATTTTGGTATGATAGTCAGATTTAGGAAAAATAATTTAACAGCGTGTTCCATGAATGCCTGCTCATATTTAACACATAAACACACGTCTATACACTTAAATAACAAAATAAACTAGATAAAAACTAAATATCTAACAAAAAAAATGGATAAGTCAAAGAAACACCAGGACTCGGTATATTATGTTATGGGAATAAGCCACGCATTTCTGGAACACGTAAATATCACGCTCATCACGGAGCAATAACTATAAAGACGCGTGGAAACCGCGCGAGGCAGCTAGTATTTGATAAATAATGTATTAAAGTATGTGTAATCTATAATATTATGTGTTATGTTAAAATAACGTGTGTGTAATAATTAATAAAAGATATGTATACCTAGTTTTTAAAAATATATATATTTCTTTTGTTCATAATTAGGTAGTAAATTGTTGTATTATTTATTTTTACCCATAAATATGAACAACCTGCTAGGCTGATTGCCTGACAAGACAATTATGTGAAATGCTATGCTGTTAATGCTATTTCGCGCGGTAGTGGCGCATATTTCTTATTTGTATATTTTTTTTGCTTTTAGTTTTTTAGACTTAAAACAAACTTGTTTTTATTTTGCTTTTTCTTACATGTTTACTTATATAATGGGCGTCATTTTTATGTAAATAAACAGTTTTTCTTTCTTTCTATGTAATTTTTTCAATATAATTATCTATGATATTTTTTGGACAATCTTGAAAAGATTCATAAAAATAAAATAATTTATAATTTAAATTGTTGTTTTTTTTTCTGAAAAAATAGGCAAATCCTAAGTGAAGATAAAGAACCCACAAGCAACCAGTGCATATTTCACACTAAGAGTAACTTTAAAGCAAAAATCTCTTACCTACTATACATGAGATGAAAATATTTAATTACTACCAAAAATAAACAATAATTTTAAAAAACTAAATAAGCACTGTACTACCCATAGAGGTAGGATTTCCAATATTTTATAATAGAGTTAGTTACAAATGAAACTAATGAAAGCGTGCTAATAAAAAAAAATCTAAACAGTTTTTTATCGAGTTAAGATTTATAAACTAAAAATGTGGATTTTATTAGTCAATGGTGCCGATTATCTTGTCACAAAATTCTCTAAACTAGACTAAAAATCACTAAAATTTAGTTTAGTCCTGTCAAACGACGAAACTCATTCTGAAATTGACTAAAGTGATACAACTAAACTATACTATAGTTTGACATCTCTAAGATCGTTTAGTCTACTCAATTAGGTGAAATGGTAATTTTGCTATTCTGATTTTGACGTTTATCGCTTAAAATTTTGATTGTCAAACTTAATCAGATTATTTATAATCGCGATTAAAAAGGTGTGGAATAAAATTAGTCATCATGAAATAAAATTTACAAAACATATTTCTCATAAAGTTCTTGAAAGTTTAGATGCTTGTGAGTTTGGAAATTGATTTATTATGGAAGCTTAGGTGGTGTAGCTGTTGCCAATTCGGAAGAAAGGTAAATATAATATGATTGTTATTATAATACAATACGAAATGCTTTTGCCCTGCCATGGGGCAGTATTGGGCTGGTATTATTATTGTGACTCTATATATCGCGGGATCCTGGGTTCCTGGGCCCTTCCAAGGCGTATGAGGGGCCGAAGGCAACTCGCAGAGGCTCCTTAGGCAACTTCAAATGTAATGAGATACCAACTGCTAAAATACCCCTGTATGCACTATGCAAGTGTATCCAAAGAACAATCCCTAGTTGGTGCAGTGCTATTACACGATATGGAAACTAAAAATACTAGACTATGGGTATGGGATGCTAGTGACATGGTTACATGAAACTACGAAGTGACTATGACCCCTGCCTGAACAATGTTTGTAAACACGGATAAAATGGCAGGGGGTGATTTGCACACTCATTGAATTGGCTCCCTTAAGCAGTTGCTTGCACATAGTCACAATGTGACAACATATTTTGAGGTGCTTGATTAGCGAAAATTATTCCACAGCTATCAGGAAAATCCCAGAAGTACGGTCAAGATTTCCTCTCCTAACACCTTCCTTTTCCTGGGCACATTAGCTCTTGCGGGTTTTCACTCAAACCCGCCAAAAGGCTTGCCCCCTATTACATGGGACTTAGACCTATCTGGTGAATTGTGAGTATACAACTCTGCCTATCCCTATGTAATAGGTCATAAAGTGTATTTCATACTGCTAGGTGCACAAGGCAAAAAAAATGAGGGACGAAGTTGGGGGCAGAGTATTATTATGTAATTCTACTTCTGCTTCATTTACGTTTGCAAAATAAGAAGAAGAAATCTAAATAAATGTATTTTTACAGATGAAGAAGATATTAATGTCATGATACGAGGACAGTGAGCAGGGAGCACCAATTATACTTACCAGCACCAATTTTTTTGCCGAAGCAAGGGAAATTCGGCAATCGCTTGTTAATAATTTTAATTAAATAAAATATTTTATTTCTTTACTATTCAAACTTTAATTTTCTTACTATTAAATCTATCCTCAATCTTAAATAATATAATTTACAATAGTTCCTATGACCACCTTCCAGCTCCATCATCAGACTCTTGTACCATCTAGGACCAAAGTACTCGTCTAGACGAATCAAATTCGATGGTGTAGTGTCGTTTTATTACCGCGTTCCTATGACCACCTTCCAGCTCCACCATTTGATCAGCACCTTGTCATAATAATATTATAATGTGCCCCGATGACGACATGCATGCAAAATTTCAGCTCAATCAGTACTCAGGAAGGGGATCATAGATTTAGCTTTGGCATGAGCTTTTTTAGACCTCCTTGAAAAGCACTTCAGCCAGCTACTACTTAAGAGGACCTTTTTGCTACTGCTCTTCGGTTGACAATTTTATTCCACACATGCGTGTCTTCAGGGAGCTGCAAAGATAAATATCTGTCAGGCGAATACGGAAGAATGTTTAAAACATTTTAAACAAATTAGTCCAAGAGCGTCTTTTTTTTTCCACTGTGGTGACTTGTCTTTTTGATTCAGGCGTATAATCGGTCATCTACAACACATCTCCAGAAACAATTTTCATTCGAAAAGAATTCGCAATGTACGTAAATAATTGTTATGAATTGTTAGAATAATAAATTCGTAAAGAGTAAATAAATAAAATTAAGTTGTCATTGATCTAGGGATGTTCGCTCGATTTTTGTATTGATACAATAGTATTCGATCAGTTATCGTGAATCGATACACATGCACTGAGGAACACATAAAACATCGTATTAGACTCTTGTTTTAAAGATAGAATTACGGAATAGTAGGCCTAAATATTTATAATTTTATAAGTAATACTAATACCGCATTTCTTAAATACAAGTAGTAGACCACAAGAAGGCTTCTATATATTTTTCAAGCAATATTTGTCTGAACCTTTGTTAAACGGAAAGTCAAATTTAAAAAAATATTGGTCAGCGAGAGGAATCGTTTGGGGTGACATAACCTTATGTTATTTATCAGTGGTAGGAAATCAAATCAAATCACTTTTATTTGTTAATACAGGTAAAGAAATACAGATATTATGATTGATAAAACCGAGCGCTATATTATGCCAGTAGTAGGCTTACAAATATGGTGAGCATCTAGTTTAAGATTACAGTTTAAAGTTTCTAAAATAATATATTTGAAATCATGCAAAAATATGGAATTTAATTAGCAACAAAGAATAATTGCAAAAGTATTATAATATTATTTAAAACTTGAATAATATCAGACCTAAATGAAAAATTATTACTTTTAAGAACTACTAGTTAGTTATACATAAATGTCAAAAAATAATATAATATATATCAAAGTCCAAATATTAAAATGTCAAAAAATGTAGGTATTTATTGTATGTCAATATTAATATAAATGTCACTTCCAAATAATTTCAGCATTAATTTTTTTGTCATTTAACATAATAAAACTGGACTAGATAAGTACACACAATTTATGATGACCCATTGTTAATTAAAAATTATTTTGTTTGCATTGAGCCATCATTCAAGAATTCTTCTAATTTAAAAAATAATTGCTTATTGAAAAATAATTAAGCAATTTATTGAGTGCCTTTTTGAACTTTGTTAATGGCATATTTTTAATGGCATTTGGTATTTTATTATATAATTTTGGGCGTTGCCGAGAAAGCTTTTACGCACTAGGGATGTTTTACATTTAACATTACAAAGTTTATTAAGGTATTGAGTACGCAACGGATTTCTTCTGACTTCAGATAGGCTAACAAATAAATGCGGGTTTTTTTTTTTTTACAAACAGTACAGTTTCCATTATGTACAATGCTGGCAGTGTCAATATTTTTAGTTTTTTGAAATGTGGGATACAGCTATCCGTCGTTTTTAAACCGCACATAGATCTCACACAACGTTTCTGCACCCTAAATACAACCTCCCTATTAGTTGAATGGCCCTGGAATAATACCGTACCGTAAAACAGAAGCTACAAGTCCATGATATGCTGTTAGCAATGTCTCAATATTAATCTTTTTCGAAAGTTGGAATAAAACATATGCAGCTTTGCTTAATCGATTACATATTATGTCAGTTTGAGTGTTCCACGTCATTTTATTATCAATAGTGATTCCTAAGAACTTAGCATTGTCAACTTCCTGTATTTTATAGTCTTTATAACTGATATTAATGTTAATATTTTCACGACGTTGATGGTACTGCATGATGTTGGTTTTACTTAAATTAATTTTCAAATTATTATCATTAAGCCAGTTTATTATTTTAGTTAGAGATTCATTAATATCATTTTCATAAGTATTTATGTCATTGCATTCTATTATAGCTGTGCTGTCGTCTGCAAAAAGGACCATCTTATGCTGAATTGTTTTTGGGAGATCGTTGATGTAACATAACATCACATAACATCACGCCTATAATCCCCGCAGGGTTAGGCAGAGGTGTACGCATTAGTACATCCACATTTCGCCAGTTATGTTTTTAGTCCCATGTAATAGGGGGCGAGCCTATTGCCATCAACCGGGCACAAATCCAGACTCCAAGGCTGTTACTGAGAAATTCCTGATGGAAAAACCCAATAACACTTTGCCCGACCTGGGAATTGAACCCAAGACCTCATGCACAGCAGTCGCGCTTGCAGCCACTAGACCAACGAGGATCGTTGATGTAAATCAGAAAAAGAGGTGGTGCCAACACGCCTCCTTGGGGCACGCCATATTTTATGCATCTTTGTTTTGAGAAATATACAGTTTCTAGTTTGGTTTTTGCACATAATCGAGAGACTTCGGTACATTGAACTCTATCAGTTAAATATGATTCTATCAATTTTAGGATATTTCCCCTTACACCGTAGCCATACAACTTTTGTAGCAATATCTCATGGTCAACATAGTCAAAAGCTTTCGTCATATCCGTAAATATAGTACAAATTGGATTATTTTTATCAACAGATGTCATGTCAGTGCTAAGTTAATATTTATGTTTCTGCGGAAGCCTTTCTGTTCATTGCAAAACAAGTTATATTTTTCAAAATATGCGTAAAGGGAGTTGTAAATAACTTTGTTGAGTTGGAAATTTTTGCAATGGGTCTGTAGTTTTTCATATCCGTTTTGTCGCCTTTTTTAAATAATGGTTTAATAATAGCTTTTTTTAATCTGTTGGGAAATATACCATTAGCAATACAAAGATTAATAATGTGGGTTAATGGCTGTGCTATATCTTCCTTTACATACTTTAGGACTTTAGTACAAACGCCATCATAACCTACTGTATTTGTATTTTTGAGTTGGGAGATAATTTTGATAATGTCGTTATTTGAAACTGGTGGCATAAATAAAGATCGTGACGAAAGATTATTAAAAACATTACTATTAGTCTTATCAGAATTTATATTATTTTCAATTGTGTCAATATAGTGATTATTAAATTCATTAGCGATGTCAATACAAAACTGTAAAAGTCAAATTGTCTCTGTTTATAGTCATAATTTGTTCCTGTGGTAAGCACGTTATAGATTTATTAAAAACTTGCCAAGCGGCTTTATATTTGTTCTGAGAAGAGCTTATAAAATAATTGTTTTGGGCTTTCTGAGTCAATTTTATAATTTTTTTATAGAGAGTAGAGTATTTCTTTAGATTATTCTTATTTGTTGAGCTAGGGTCAAATCGATATTTCCAAAGTAACTGTCTTTGTTTCTGACTGCATATCTTTATCCCTCGAGATATCCACTTAGTTTTCCTATTTAATTTGCCAGTTATTGTCTTTTCTGGAAAGCATAGTTTATATAATAATAAAAAATCTTTCATGAAGTCTTCAAAGGACACGTTTGCATCTTTAGCATTAAAAACTTCTACGAAAGATAAAGAGCCTAGGAGATTTTTAAATTTACTCAAATTATCTTTAGAATAATCTTTCTTTTTACATTTCCAGAATTGTAATTTGCAGGTTTTTTTTATAAGCACTTTGAGTATTTGTGATGTATGATCCGAGAGAGCTAGATCTAGAGCTAGATCTTTTCGGCGGTAGGTGCAAAAAAAAGACAGACGTGACTAAAGTACTGATTTAATATTTAAAATAGAAATTTACAGTATTTTCGCCTTATTTTCTTAAATTATAAGCGTATAACCCCTTCACAAAGGGTACTCACGTTTGCAGCACGTTTATGTGGCTCAAGCCATAATTTTCACACCACCTGCCAGCTCATCATCACACAACACTGTTTCACTGCCACTGGACACAAGTGAATTACGGACTACTTAGCACTACAATGTCTCAGCTCAACGACATATTATCTGCACAGAAGAGCCTGGAAGATAGCTTCATCCGAAAGATGAATGAGCTAGAAGCGCAAATTCAGAGTGCCGGACCTGCCAAGGACACCGTGGCGAGGGTAGCTGAAGAGTTTCGCACGTTCAGGGAGCTCATCTTCAGCATGCTGAGTCTACTCAGAAAGCAGATCAGCGAGTGCGCTGCGCAGGTTGACGGGTTGGAGACCAGGCATCGGAGAAAGGCGTTGATCTTTCAGGGTATAGCGGAGGTTGATGGAGAGGTCAGCAGCGCAGTCATCCTGGAGGTGTTAAATAAGAAGCTGGCACTCAAAACTATCACTGCATCCTCCATAAAGGTCTGCCACAGACTCGGTGTAGCCAACAAGAATCACCATAGGCCCATCCTTGTCAAGTTCTCGAGCTACGATGACAGGTCTGTTGTTTGGAGGGCGAAGACTGGGCTGAAGGGTTCTTCTATCTCTGTCAAGGAGTTCTTGACAAAGACCCGACAATCCATCTTCGGGAAGGCGCGGCTTCACTTTAGTATGCGGTCGTGTTGGACTCAGGATGGCGTCATTGTTATTAAAGCTCCCGATGGAAGTAAGCATAAGGTCACATCTTTTGAAGAACTGAATCCGCTGCTGGTAAGGTACCCCAAGGTTCAAACTTCTCGAGATGTCCTAGAAAACAAGATGCGTTAATTGTAGTATGAATTCGCTATTACTATTTAACAGCATACCGATTCCATCGATTAATAGGATTTGCTTACCGTTATTTTTAAATTATAGTTAACTATTAGTAATCGTCATCTTTCACTGCATTTAAATAATTATGATTATAGTTTCAGTTTCATAAGTGTTGTTTATTCATCACACGTCTCTGTTTAACATTTTACAACTTTCGCATAAAATAATTAGTTTACCCTCAATAGTTATCATTTTTTTCTGTCTCATTTTGATATTTTGCTCACGCCTAATTGTCATGAATGTCAAATTTGACATCGTTATAGTTGAATGACTTTTTTAAGATTGAATACGTTTGTCATGATTGTCAAATTTGACATCGTAGTATTTTAACGACGTTTATGATCGGATACTTTCATAAAATTTTATATTGTTTAAAAAATCTTGTGAGGTGCGTTCTGAATACCTGACTTGACTACCTTTATATTGTTGAGGCGATAGTTACTTTATTTCATAGTGTCTTTAATCTTGAGTTGTTATTACGCTGTTATTTTATTTTTATTGATGTTAGCTGGCGGGTGGTGCAGAAATGCAAACGCCGTACTAGATTTTTGTGTACTTATATTATTAGTGTTCTTGTTTTAGATCAGTATTTTTCCTTTTTTTTTATTTGTTGTAATTATTATATTTGTGTTATTTATATTATTTTATATTTATGACAAATTTCGATAATGAGTCTTTTTTTCTCTGCCAACGAATCTGCTGCCACTTCTGATGATGATAGTTTTTGTTCCATTACAGACACCCTCGGCGATCTTTTGCGTAAAAGTTTTAACCAAAACCCTGACCGGCTGTTTAACGTTTGTCACATCAATGCCCAGAGTGTTCCAAGCCACTTCAACGAATTGTATGATACATTTACGAACAACAACGTCCATGCCATCCTGATTTCTGAGTCCTGGCTAAAGCCTGAACTTCTATCCACCACCTACTCTCTCCCAGGGTTCGTTCTTCTTCGAAATGATCGGATCGGTAAGAGAGGGGGTGGTGTAGCAATTTACCTTCGTGCCGATTTTCCTTTTAAAATTCTCGCTTCTTCTTCTTCTAAAGTTCGGCCGAGTTTCTTTTTCTTGAGGTTTGTGTTAAAGGGGCTAAAGCCGTTATTGGAGTTGTGTATTGTCCCCCTTCCCTTGATTACTTCATCGAATTCGAATCGGTCCTGGAATCTTTGGGTTCAGAGTATGCACATCACATTGTCATGGGGGATTTCAACACCAACCTCCTTGCCCACAACTCCTCCCGATCCTGTAAACTCCTACACCTGGTTGAGTCAGCCAGTTTGCATGTTTTGCCACTTCAACCTACTCATCATAACACAATCGGTGATGATACCGACCTAATCCTCATCTCTAATCCTTCCCTAGTCTCCTCTCATGGTCAACATGTCGCTCCTGGCTTCTCCCATCATGACCTTATTTTCCTGTCTTACATCCTTAAACCTCCTAAATCCAAGCCTACATTCCAGTACAGGCGTGCCTTTGCGCGTATGGACATTGATAAGCTTACACAGGACGCATCTAACATCGACTGGACACTGCTGGAGGAGGCCACTTCAGTTGATGACAAAGTTAGCCTTTTTAATTTCAGCTGTAGTCAAGTTGTATGATGCCCATGCTCCTATCAGGAAAATTAAGATGAAGCGCCCGCCTGCGCCTTGGATGAATCGGGGAGTTCGGATGGCAATGCGACGAAGGGACCGCGCGTTTCGGAAGTTTAAGAAGGATCGTTCGGAGGATAACTGGACCCTCTTCAAAACTGCTCGCAATCGTTGTAACCAGATGATACGCAACGCTAAACGCCGTCACATTCTAGATAATATCACTTCCTCTTCTCCTGCCGATATTTGGAAGTTCCTTCGAACTCTAGGTATCGGCAGATCGCGGCATTCAGACCCTCCTACTGCATTTGGTTTAGACGATCTAAATCGCCATTTCGCCACAGTTCCCATTCTTGATAGTCTAACCAAATGTCAAACCACTGACTACCTTGATGGTCTGACGCGACCCAATATTGCTCCCTTCGCCTTCATGCCAGTCGATCCGGGTGAGATCAAAAAGATTATCCTTTCCATTAAATCGAAAGCCGTGGGCTGTGATAACGTTAGTCGCCACATGATCGTGGTGATTCTTGACCAGCTCCTTCCTGCAATCTCCCATATCGTCAACTTTTCCCTTTTCTCCGGTGATTTCCCTTCGCTGTGGCGGAAAGCCCATGTTCGACCACTACCCAAAATTTCTAATCCCACCCTTCTCAGTCACTTTCGACCAATCACCATCCTACCCTTTTTATCCAAAGTCCTCGAGGCCTGTGTCCATAAACAATTTTCCCACTTCATTCACCGTAACTCCCTCATTAGTCCATTCCAATCCGGTTTCAGGCCTGGCCACAGTACCGTCACAGCTCTCCTCAAAGTGACTGACGATTTAAGGCGGGGAATGGAAGACAGTAAAGTTTCCGTTTTAGTACTGATTGATTTTTCCAATGCCTTCAACACCGTCAGTCATGAAGTCCTTTTATCCATCCTCTCCTATCGAATGGTCTCTCCAGAGGTTTTGGATTGGTTTTCTTCCTATCTTCGGGGGCGTCAGCAGTCGGTTCTTGTGGAAAACTCCACTTCCTGCTGGTGTGTTCTTGATGCTGGCGTCCCTCAAGGCGGTATCTTATCTCCACTTCTATTCTCTATTTTTATAGGTCTTATCACTATTGAACTTCAGTGTGCGTATCATCTTTACGCTGATGACTTGCAGCTTTACAGTCAGGCGAGTGTTGACAACTTGTCCGATGCGATTGAGGAGCTAAACCGGAATTTAACAACGGTGAAAAATTGGTCAGATCGTTTCGGGGTAGCGGTTAACCCAACCAAGTGCCAGGCTATTATTGTAGGGAGCGCCCATAGCCTGCGAAGGCTTAATAGCTTAGCGGTACCACCGGTTATCTTTGATGGCACAGTCATCCCGTTTAGCTCCGACGTCAAGGATTTGGGCTTGCATGTTGACGCTTGCCTGAGCTGGCGTAAGCAGGTCGCGACTGTGAGCAAAAAAGTCACCGGGACGTTGCGGTCGCTTTATAGGTTGAAAAATGTTCTCCCATCACACATTAAGGCTATGCTGGTTCAGTCGCTTATCTTCCCCATACTTGATTATGGCGATGTGTGTTACTATGACCTGAATGCAGATCTTCTCAATAAATTAGACCGACTTCTTAATAACTGCATTCGATTCGTATTCAATCTCCGTAAGTATGATCATGTGTCCGCACATCGATTACTCTTAAAATGGTTTCCTATCAGACAGCGCAGAGCGTTAAGGGCTTTGACAACCTTATTTTCTCTCCTTGAAAAACCTAGTTCTCCTTCTTACCTGACTTCTCACTTTCAATATTTATGCTCTGCGCACACCAAGAATCTTCGTTCCTCTAATAATCGTATTCTGCGATGTCCTTCCCACCGCTCTGGTTTTCTCAAATCTTCTTTTCTAGTCCAGGCGGTTTTCTTATGGAATGAACTCCCTCAGAATATCAGGATGGCCACCAGTCGGTTCACTTTTAAGGTAAAAGCTCGCGAACACTTACGTAAGAAGTTGGCAGACTCGACCCACAATTAATTTGTCGTACTTCACCACCTATTTATTTTTTATCTCTCTCTACCCTATATATTTTGTTTGTATGTATGTATATACGTATTTATTTTTATATTTTAATATCGATATTTTTCTGTATTTTCTGCACCTACTACGTTTTGTCTCTGCATCACCCTAAGGTAGACTGGTAGAAAATGCCCAAGGCATTAAGTCCGCCTTTGTACATTGTATTTTTTACATGTGCATAAAGTTTAAATAAATAAATAAATAAATCTATAATTTCGGCCTCACAGCCCCTTTGGTAACTGTGTGCAAAATTATCGATGCAAGTATCACTACTGAGTCTTGTCGGTTTGTAAAGTGCTAGTTTTAAATTATATTGTAAAAGAAAATATTCAAATTCCAGTGTAATTTTATTTCTCTTTATTACATCAATGTTAAATTCTCCTGCGAGGGTAATGTTTTTATTTGTCCCAGAGTAAAGGTTTTTGAGTATGTTGTCTAATTTCTCATAAAATAATATATAATTATGTTTAGGTACCCTGTATATAGTAATAATAATAATTTTATAAGATATAAAATCGACAGCGCAGCATTCAAATAGTCCTGAAATCGATTGGTAGCTACGTCAGTTAGTATTCGATATTGCAGTCCTGTTCTGACAAAGATGCATGTACCTCCTCTTTTTGTATTTCTTGAATAGTAAGCAGACAGATAAAAGGTATATACATAAGATTCTCATTGCCTGATTCAACAAAATGCTCTGTTATGCAGATAACGTCTACAATAGTTCCCTTATTTAATAATTCATCTAACTTAACTGCCTCGTTGGTCTAGTGGTCGGAAGCGCGACTGCTGTGCATGAGGTCTTGGGTTCGATTCCCAGGTCGGGCAAAGTGTTATTGGGTTTTTCCATCAGGAATTTCTCAGTAGCAGCCTTGGAGTCTGGATTTGTGCCCGGTTGGTGGCAATAGGCTCGCCCCCTATTACATGGGACTAAAAACATAACTGGCGAAATGTGGGTGTACTAATGGGTACACCTCTGCCTAAACCCTTCGGGGATTACAGGCGTGATGTTATGTTTTATGTTATCTAACTTAACTAAGAGTGTGTCAGATTTGTTCACTAGACCTGCAATATTTTGATGGAGAATATTGAGACAGTTATAGAAAAAATTGAGAATCATCTGATGTCTGTGGGACTGGTATAGTACTCATTTGATTTTTCTGAAAACAGTCAACCTCCAATGGTGCAGCATTCAGGGCACTTATATCAAGGACGAGATCCTGGAGATCTGATATAACAATATCTAAGCCTCTAATGTTCAAAGCGCCAGAACGATGGCTGTATATGTCGGACGTATACGGCAGATTTAGATTAGAGTCTAAGATATATGCGTAATTGCGTGTTTCCGCATCCATACAAAGTCGATTATTAAAAATGTCAATTCGGCTATTATACATTACATTACTGTTAGCCATATATTTAAACGTTGGCAAACATATTATAAAGTTTGTATGTTTCAAAGCAACTAGTTTTTCGCGTATAAACGAGACAAGTTCAATGTAGTTATGCGTTTTTCTAAAATGTACTTCGCCAATATAAATGATACAATAATCACAGTATGTAAAGTTTCGTACTTTTTCGTCAATATTATTTATTCATTTATTCATTCATTTTTGTGAACACAGGTAAAACATAGGTGTTAAAATATAAGTCATAGTCCTCAACTGTGTCCCGCCAAAAGGCATACAATTTATAAATGAAGTTATAACCATAAATTTCCAATAATCCAATAAATTTTCCAAAAATGTCGACAATTCTAAAGGGACAGTTGAATAAAATACAATTAAATTACAAGAACCAAATTAAATAACGATACAAAATGTCAATACAATACAATTAAAAAATGTCAATACAATACAATAAAAATGTCAGTATAATACAATTAAAAATGTCAATAAAAAAATGTCCATAGAATAAAATGACAAAATGATTATATAATAAGATAAGAAAATTTTATATACATATTAATTATGCCAAGCAATTAAAATTTGTCACAAATAAATTCGTTTACAGAATAATAAGCTTTATCGATCAATAGTCTGACAAGTCTACGTTTAAATTCAATGAGGCTTCTCGAATCTCTAATTTGCTTGGGTACATTATTGTAAATTTTAGGCGCCATTGCATATATACTTTTATATAGAAAATTTGTTTTAGTTGGTATTGGCTGGAGTTTATCAGAGCGGCGTTGACTGTCAAAAAATTTAAACAGCCGTATATTATTTCGTACAAAGATACAGACCTCGTAAATGTATAACGAGGGTAAGGTCAATATCTTTAGATTTTGAAAATGTGGCTTACAAGTGTCAATTGTTTTAAGTTTACAAATGGCTCGAATGCACCTTTTTTGGGCAATAAATACATCATTGCTGTTTGTGGCATTGCCCCAAAATATAACACCATATCGTAAAATTGAGCCGACTAATCCATGGTATGCAGTAAGAAGAGCAGTCTGATTGGAAATTTTCCTTAACATATATAGGCCATATGAAAATTGATTAAGTTTTGTGCATACATGCTCAATTTGAGATTGCCATGACATGTTATTGTCTATATGCAACCCTAAAAATTTAGTGACGTTTGTTACTTCCAATTTTTGTCCCATGTAGTCTATATTCAGCGATAATGGCGTTTTTTGTCGCAATCTAAAATGCATAGCTATAGTTTTTGTTAGATTGATTTTTAAGTTATTAGCATTTAACCAGTCAATAATTACTATCAGTGTCTTTTTTATATCGCTTTCAATGTCTTTAATACAGCCATTGCTAAAAATCACAGCACTATCATCAGCAAATAAAGACATTAGATTATTAGTGACGCAAGGAAAGTCATTGATGTAGCACAGGAATAACAATGGCCCTAAGACGCTCCCCTGTGGCACGCCGTATGTGATTACTCTCTCATTGGATGAATAAGTTACTTCTGTTTTGGTTCTAACGTTCAGTCTGTTTATCTGTGTTATTTGTGTCCTACCTTTCATATAAGACTGAATCAAGTCTAGCACATTGCCTCTAACACCATAATCATGTAGTTTTCTTAATAATAATTCGTGTTCCACGTAATCGAACGCCTTTGTCATGTCCATGAACAAAGATACTACTGGTTTTCTATTATCTATATTTTTATGAACTTGTTCCAGAAAATTATACAGAGCCATATTGATCGTTTTTTTCTGTCTGAAACCCATTTGTTCTTTACAAAAGATATTGTTTTTTTCAAAGTGATTGTATAATGCATTGTATATAATTTTTTCGAAAATTTTAGAAAAGACAGGTATTAGTGCCACTGGCCTGTAATTATTAATGTTGGATTTATCACCTTTTTTGTGTAAGGGCTTGATAATAGATTTCTTTAGTTTTTCTGGGAATACTCCAGATTGAATGCAATTGTTTATGATATCTGATAGAACAGGGGCTATGATGTGACTCACTGCTTTAATTACCCTAGTGTTTATGTCATCGTAACCTGTAGTGTTGGTATTTTTTAAGTTGTATATTACTGCCACAATGTCTCTTGGTATAGTTGGTGGCATCCATAGTGATTTAGATGATTTGTAGTTGCAAACAGTGTTGTAAGTGATAGAGTTGTTCGTAGTTAATTGAATTTGGTCTATAAAGTGGTCATTAAAATGTTGCGCTAATGATTTCGGGTTAGTTACATCTTCTCCTTCAATATTTATTAAATTAATGTTATCTTTTGGCACATTATGCTTTAGAGCGTTAATTACTTTCCATGTTGCTTTGGACTTGTTTTTGCTAGTTTCGATATAATAACTATTCTGTGCTTTTTGTGTTAATTTTACTATTTGTTTGTATCTTCTTGTATAATTTTTAAAGGCTAACTTTGCCTCTGTGTCCCGTGTAAGTCGATATTTCCATAGCAGATCTCGTCTTTTTTTGCTGCACAGTTTGACACCACGTGAGATCCATTTAGGCCGTGACGTTGTAGAAATTTTGCATTTCATTACGGGAAAGCAAAGGTCGTAAATTAACTTAAACAGATTAAAAAAAGATTCAAATCTTTGATTGGCATTATTATTTTCATATGCTTCTGAGAAACTTATTCTGCTAATGTGATTTTTAAAATTATTAATGTTTTCTTTGCTGTAATTACGTATACGTATGTACCAATATTTTAAAACACAGGTTTTTTTCACAGGAAATTTCATTAATTGCGCTGTATGATCAGATACACCTAGTTCCAATATTTCACCTTTGCTGCCTCGTATGTTATGCAAAATATTATCTATACAGGTACCGCTACAGTACTAGGACGCGTAGGTTCTTTTATTTCCGATTTAAGATTAAATTCCTGTAATATATTTTTAAAAATGGTTGAGTGTTTGGTATTTTAGGCAAGCCTGATTGTAGTCTGAACATTTTATTATCTAATAAAATGTTCAGACTACAATCAGGCTTGCGATAGTGGCATATTTCAAAATTACATAATTGAGTTCTCTGAGTCATTTTGTATATTCTGCTGAAAGTTTCACTACTCAGTAGACATATTTTATGTTTCAGAGGTGAAACTTTTTATTTGTATGCGGTATTCTTCCTTGAGAAGTGCTTGAGGGACATAAGTTCATACCTTCAGTTTTGTTCCCCAATGTCACGCGTGTAGAAGGTGTGCAATCTGTTGTCATGTTTTCTACAGTTTGTGTCTGTTTTGTTTTTGTGGAGTTATTTGTATTTTTCTTTGGAGTTTGTTTTTTCTGTTTTGCTGGACTATATGTAATCTTCTTTAAAATGTCATTTTTCTTTATTAAATCCTCGTTCACCTGTCTCAAATGTTTATTTTCTAACGATAACAATTCAATTTCAGAATGCGCACTATTTAATTGGTCCGTTAGTTTTTCGATCTCATCTTTTAATGTTGACATTTGATCGTCTTCATCCTCGGACAAGTCTGGCATACTATTCAAGGTGGCATGTGGTGGCGTGGAATGTCTGTGCTTTCCGAATGTCTTTTCTCGTTGGCCAATCGTACCTTAAACAAAAGTCTGAATCGTCTAGATCCGGAGCGGTTATCGAAATTACTGTTTATGCGTACTTTTTTGTAAAATTTCTTTTGAGTAGGTAAATAAAGATTCTTTAATAACCAAAGATTGGCAAATTTATTCATATTTTTCTATAAAATTAAATTATGATGTAATAAAATGCAACATCTTTTATTTCTTAAAATATTTGATTTGATACGAAAAATTGTAACTTATCAATTGGATAATATTAGACTGAGTTACGTTTCATTTCGATCCAGAATTTTGATACAAAGCACCCGGATCGAACATCCCTACGTTGATAAGCACAGACTATAAATTTTATCTTAATGATCACAGATAATGAAGACAAGTACATATTGTAACATCTTAATTTATTAAATTAAAAACAAAAATGTAGTTTTATGGCGTCATTATGCTCCCCATATTTTATTTAAATAATTATTGATAAACAATTAAAGATAATTAATTAATTTTACTCAGTTTTTTTTTTGCACTTTGGATCATATCGTTCACTTTCATTCACTCTTTAAAATATTTTCCGACACATCTTAGTTTATGGTCAACTCAACTTAGCAGTTTTCAAACTCGATTATAGATGTGTCAAAAATGTTTTTAAGTTAGAGAATCTTGTTTGCAGAATAGCTTTTATGATTCTCTAAACCAAAAATAGAGAATTTTAGAGATAATTTAGTTTAGTTCGGTGTACAACAGAATCGGCACCATTATCTGTTTACAATAATTCTTCAGTATAAAATGCTCTGTAAAAATAGAATTTTGCAGCGGATAAAATTTTTATCCTTACATAATTATAATAAAATTCTATTCAATTCTATTTTGTTTTTTGTGTTTGACGTTCAAAAGTGCCTTATTGGCCTAATTGAAATAAATGATTTGACTTTGACTTTGACTTTGACTTTGAATAAAACAGTACACCGCGGCCCGCCGCGCCGCGTCTAAAAACTGCAGTACTGTTTACATGTTATCTTAGTACGAAATATATATATTTTTTGGAAGGTCGATACTTATTAAATAATACTAATAACACATTTTCTAAATCAAACATAATATATTATAATGAGTACGGAATAACTTCATGTCAACAATGATTTATAAAAGAGTTCACGCGGGCCATAATATCATAGTTTGAAACCGAAACGACAATTAGAAATTGTGACCATTGAAAAAACATTTAACAAAACGAGGGAAACAGGTTACTAATGTGCGCCCGCACACTAGTGTGAGTGTCCGCTTCTACACGTCATTGTATTACGACGAACACAACTAAAATTTACTTCCTATTGGTCAAAACGCATGCATACGGTGATCGACTCGAGAGGTGCTATGCGATAATCGCCTTAAAGGTGAGCATGCGGAACTTTGGCTGATAGTACGTGAAACCCTGTAATGCGCAATAAGCGAAAGCATTACACACTGGCCGTAGACGGTGAGCACCCACAGCAACGTTTAATAGGGAAGTACTAATATGTAGATGTGTTGCTGTGGATGTTCACTATCAGATACGGAGATGACAATAATTTCGGTTACTTAGCCGTTAATTTAAACATTTGAAATTTACAAAGTAAACTAATTTTTTAATAAGCAAGAGTGATATAATTCTGAAAATGTGGGGTAGAACTACAAAGAGAAAACCTGACCCTATGTGATTAACCTTTTGTGTGACCTGTTCCTATTAACTGGTGATCTTTTTATTTATGTTTTTGCAAACATAAATAAAAAGATCACCAGATAAGCAAAGCGAAAGAAACCGTTACGGTTTGCTAAGCTACTGGCTAATTTTAAAGAATTGCAGTTGGTTACTACAACAAACTTCGTTCCATGTAAGTAGGAACGGAAATGCTTTACACTATTTACCACAGCTAACGTCTCCAAATCATATGAGTGGTACCTCGACTCAGCGGGTTTAGTGCGCTTGCTGTAATAACCAACCACGCGTCTCTTACCTTCTACTATCTGCAGAAGTATAGCTCCATAGCCGTCCATGCTCGCATCCGTGTGCAGCTCCGGCGGCTAACGAGGGTCGAAAATCATTAAAACAGGCTCTGTTGTTAAAATTTATTATTATTATTATTACGGAAAAAAAAAATATATAAAATGGATAAAAAAAATGGATAAAAAAAATGGAAAAAAAAAATGGAAAAAAAAAAAAAAATGGGTGGGGGTAAAGCGCTTAGTGCCTCGATTTTCTTTTTGTTTGGTCGAATTTCACCTGCTTCTACTTCATAGCCCAGGAACTGTACACGTGTTTTTAAAAATGTACACTTTTTGAGGTTAAGTGAAAAGTCTGCGTTAGATAAATCCTCTAAAACCGCGTTTAATCTCTCTAAACCTTCTTCTTCAGTCTCAGATATGATCAAGATCATCGACGTAGACAATGACGTAGGTATGAGCCAACTCGCCCAACGCAATCATTAATACACGCTGAAAAACTGAAATAGTGTTGCGTAGCCCGAAAGACATAGCTAAAAACTCGTACTGTCCGTCTGCCGTCCGCTCAATCGACTTTATTATCGAGTCGGGTATTAAATGGAAGCCACTAGCGCAATCAAGCTTGGTGAAATAATTAACTCCGTTAAGACGCGAGATCTGTTCAGAAATCAATGGTAGCGGGTATCTATCTGGTACAGTATTTTTGTTTAACTCGCGATAATCAATACACATACGCTTCGTACCATCTGACTTCTCAACCAACAACGCCGGACTCGCAAAAGGTGAATTACTTGGTCTTATAATTTTGCCATCTAATAACTCGTTCACTCTGTCGCGCATTATTTTTCGTTCCACCGGCGAGCAACGGTAAGGCCGCCTTTGTACCGTTTTAATAGGATCTATTAAGCGAATTTTTAGTTCATAAGTGTTAATGCGGGTAGTTGGAAAACCAATAGTGAAATATTGAATTTTTTTTTGTAACATACTGACACGTGATTGTTTACGTTTATTTGAAATATCAGTGTCTATCTCATCGAAATTACTCTCAAGCTTCGTTCTCGATATTAGCAATAACACACATGTAGTTTCACTTACAGACTCACCATTTCGCACTGAATTTAGGAGAAAATAAATAAAAAGTAACTATAAAATATAAATCTAATGTAAGGTAGATTCTAAACTTTTGTTCTTCTTTATGACGTTTGAATTTAGCCACCTCATTCACGTCTCAGTGCTTCGCTGTTTCGCATCTGTTCCTTAATAAGTACTTATTAATATTTTAGAATGCCTAAAAGAAAAAGTGATAAGCGCGATAAATATAGTTACTTAAGTAAAAAACTTAAAAAATTAGAACGTGAAATAAAACGTGGTCGTTGTAATCGTTATGAAATTACGTCGTCATCGGATGGTGATATTCCTACGCCTTATACTTATAACCAACAGGGTGAGTTACTAGGTTACTTTTGAGATTGCAACAAGGTGATTAGAGAATGTGATCGGCTACATAAATTTAAATTAACGGTCGTATGTTTTTGTTTATGAATTCATAACGGATTCATACGAGTAAAACGATACAATTGGAAAATCGGATTGTCCTTTGGGGACCTTCCACTTCCAAAACTAAGTACTCGCTAATCAGAACTACCTGTGGGGTTTTATCTAAAGCTTGTACCTACTTTATTCCGACAAGAATAAATATTATACTGACTTTTTTCTTGGGATTGCGTGTTTCTTGCAAGGAGTCTCACTTCCCACCCGCCACCCGTAAATGGGTTATCTAAGCAAAATATTTATTTTGCTTGCAGAGTGCGAACCAATCACCATCGATGGCGATTATGATAATTATCGCGGTGACATAGATCCGCAACCTGGATGTTCATATTGGAAACCAGTCCCAACGAATTGTAGTCATGAAGACGAGGTTTCGGCGCCAATCGTCATACAGTCGCCTACCGCCGACAATACTTTGGCACAATCGCACGTATCACCGCCGATTATCGGTACTGCCGCACCATCTTCTGAGCAAATTCTAGCTGCGCCTGCCGCGGAGGTAACTGCCGTACCTCAATTAGAAAAAGCAAGTGAACCTGGCCCCCCTGCTCTTCAACAAGATGTTGCCGAATTAGATCCAGATTTAATGGAAATATTAGGTGAAGACCCCACTTCTACTAAAGAATACGGCAGTGAAGTTCAAAAAGATTTGGCGATTAGGCTCAATCATATTGCTACTTCCGGCCTCTCCAAAGATACCCGAAAGGAGTTAAAGGACAGGTATTTAGTCCCGATAAACTGCAAGTTTATAAAGCGCCAACCCTCAATCCAGAGATTCGAGCATCCCTGATAGAAACCCAAGCAAAACGAGATAAGGGTATAGAAGCTAAACAGGGACTAACGTCGTGTGCCTTGTCCTCCATCAGCGAGGCCATTACCGTACTGCTTGCATCAGGTCACAAAACCCTGAGCTTCTTAAGCTGTTGATGGATACAGCTCGAATCCTCAGTGATATACAATACACGGACTCGAACTCACGACGCGCTTTTATTCTTTCAACTCTTAAGAAGGAACTCAA
Organism: Hoplodrina ambigua; assembly: GCA_949774945.1. Classification (NCBI taxonomy): domain Eukaryota; kingdom Metazoa; phylum Arthropoda; class Insecta; order Lepidoptera; family Noctuidae; genus Hoplodrina; species Hoplodrina ambigua. Next base: position 18,220,290 of record OX458964.1, read on the forward strand.
AGATCAATAAGAAAAAACTAAAATAGATGATATGCTTTTTGGGAATACCTTATCAGAAACATTAAAATCAGCCAAAACGATTTAAAAGTCTGGCGCTGACTTAAGGTCATATTCGACAATGAAGTCTGCGGCTCACAAACCGGCTAAAGTAGCCAACAGACCTTTAAACTATCGAGCCCCCCCGGCGGGACGCAGACAGTTTCCACCACCAGCGAAGTCGCGAAGTCTAGCAATCCGGCTCGAAGGACCAAAATGTAGGGGACGCGACTAAGTGGTACCTGATGGACTACGCTATGTTGCTAAGTTAAACACTCAAAACACTTTAAAGGTTTTATTGAGGTAACGTTAAGGCTAAGCTATTGCTAAGATGGAAACGAATGCACCCGGTTGCTGTCCGTTATGCACTGAGCTCTGGGCGCACTCGGTGCGGCCGCTTCGTATGCAAAACGTGGTCGATTGCAATTATTGCATCGAACAATTAACGACAGAGCCACTGGTATTGTCGTTGTGCCAAAATGGCCAACACAGCCCTGGTACCCTCTATTTACAAGACTTCTCACCTCCAAATCACTCGTACTGCAGTCTGAAGATAATTTAATTATTTCTCGTTGTAGCGACTTGCAATACACCGCCAAATTACTCTGGTTGTCGGGAAGTTGTCCGGATATCATTTCTCCGAAGAGGAATTCCACAGTCATCCATTCCCATAATGCTATCATCTCTCTCAGATAACACAGTCAAGCAGTATGATACATGCCTTTTTTTTTTTTTAGGTGGTAAAAATCATCAAATGACTCTCTCCGCCCTGGGTGGGGTGGAAGGGACTGTCAGACTTTTACTGACTAAAAACCCCACCCTGTTCCTTCTGTTGCCCTTTACGTTCCGGGGCCTCGGTATCCTGTTAAGACGTCCCGCAACCCCGGCAGGCGTTGGCCCCGTTGGGAGCCCCGTCCCTGTGCTGACAGCTCTTTGAGGCGCGCGCGAACAGAACGCGCCGTCGACCCGGGCTTGGTCCTTGATCGGACGGCGAGCTACCCATTACTCGCCGTCCGCAAGTCCGCGCCTACGGTGGCCGGATGTCGCCTCGCGACGTCCGACGCCCTGGGCGTCTCCCGCGGCGGCTGGGGCGTGAGGTGGTTCTCTCCCTCACGCGGCCCGCCTCCTCCTTCGCTAGCATTACTGCTTCGCAGAAGAAGGTGACTGCATCCCATTCCCTCTCGCCCCGGAGCATGGCCTGAACCAGGTCCGGACGCGAGAGGTCGCCGCCGCCTATCGCCTCCGTAAGGACACGGCGGTGCTCTGCCCAAGCGGGGCAGTCCTGCACCGTATGCTCCACCGTGTCCTCCGGGCGATCCACACAGTGGTGACACCCGGGCGTTTCCTCCCGCCCTATCCAACACAGGAACCTCCCGAAACAACCGTGTCCGGTGAGGACCTGCGTCAGGCGGTAGGTGAGGACGCCGTAGCGCCTCTCCAGCCACTCCTCAAAGAGGGTTCGTATCGCCGCGATTGCGGCGTGCCCGAACTTGGGTTGCGACAGTCGCATCTCCCATTCCGCCATGAGATCGCACCGGAGCTCACTCCGCAGTGCCGCGATTTGCCGCGGCAGCGGGGTTTCACCCCGGCGCTGCGCGTCCACACGCCACTCGTAGACGCGCTGGAGGACTGTTGCCTCCAGATCCCACGGCGGCAATCCGGCAAGGAGGCTTGCCGCTTCGCCGGAGACCGTGCGATATCCCCGGATCATTCGGATGGCCATGACCCTCTGGTATGCCACCAACTTGGCTGGTGGCCGCCGCCTGATGGTAGGGGCCCACACAGGGGCCCCGTAGAGGGCCATGGACTGCACGACTCCGGCGTAAAGCCTCCGGCAGGAGGCGCCTGGTCCCCCGAGGTTGGGCAGGAGCCGCCAAAAAGCAGCCCCAGCCCTGTCCAATCGCGGAGCCAGACGTCGGAAATGCTCCTTGAAGCTCCACCGGCTGTCGAGGACGAGACCCAGATACTTCATCGTCGCCTCGACGCCGATATGAACCCCTCCCACCGTTATTTGGGAACCCGACGGTGGCGCGTTCCGAAGACCATGAAAGCACATGGCCTCGGATTTGTGCAATGCCACCTCGAGTCCCAATTGCCGGATCCTTTCGACGACTGTCGCAACCCCTCGCGTCGCTAGGTCGGCCGCCGCCTGGTGCGACTCTCCTCGTGCCAGGACGAGCGTGTCGTCAGCGTAGCAGACCACGCTGACGCCGTCAGGGAGGTCGGCGCGCAGCACCCAGTCGTATCCGATGTCCCACAGAAGCGGTCCCAGGACCGATCCCTGTGGGACACCGCACGACATCTCTCGCCGGTTCCACTCTCCCCGTTGGCCGGGGTAGATGACGGCCCTATCCGTCAGATAGTCCTCGACAACACGACGAAGGTGATGCAACTCCAGGGCAAGGTGTTGAAGGCATTGGAGATGTCGAGAGACACCGCCAAGACGACCCTGCCCCGGGATACTGCTTCCCCCGTCGTGAGGGCCCTCACGCGCATGATGGCGTCCACCGTGGAGCGCCCCCTGCGGAAGCCGAATTGGCTCTCCGCAAGGTCCGGCCCGGATCACCCCAGGTGCCCGACGAGGCGGTTTGCAATTACTCTTTCAAAGAGCTTGCCCACCTCGTCGAGCAGCACGATGGGCCGGTATGCGGACGGTGAGTCCGCAGGGCGCGCCGGCTTCTTGATGAGGACCAGTTTCCCCGTCTTCCAACGAAGCGGGAACTTGCCTCTCTCTAAACATGCGCTTAAGAGCCTCCCTAGTCGAGGACCGAGAGCCCCCGAGGCCAGGACCCAGGCTTTCCCAGGTAAGCCGTCGGGTCCCGGGGCGGTATTCTTGGCCTTCAGCCGTTGTATCGCCACTCTCAGATCTACCTCGGCCGCCTCCGGAGCATTGTAGTCGCCGCCGTCGCTGTGGTCCGCGTCTTCGTCTGACACCGCCAGGGGCGGAGCCATGGGCGGGGGGGTATGTTCCTCCCGAGAAGGAAAGAGGGCGCTCACGACGCCCTCCACGAGTTGGGGCCGGAGACTCTGCGTCAACGGGGGAGCCCAGGGGCGGAATTTGTCCCGATCCCATTTGTATGGGCGCCCCCATGGGTCCCTGTCCAGAGCCTCCAGCATCTCCCTGCGGGATAGATCCCTAGCCGCAGCATCCCATCTCGGAGGGCGGTCTTCGCCGCCCTGTATCCCTCGTACAGCTCCGCCTCAATGGCTGCCGCATTCGGAGGTCGGATGCGGCACCGGCGGTGCCTGGCGTACAGGCGTCGCGCATCAACGCACGCCTCGCGTAGTGCCGTTATCTCGCGCGACCTGGGCGGGCCCGGGGCATTGCCATGTCGCAGATCACGGACATGGCCTCCTGGAACCACTCCGCCTCGTCGTTGACGTCGGCAGGCCTGTCTGGTGATAACACCCAGGCCTGCACGATCGAGGCTTCCAGGAAGAGCTCCCGGTCCAGCTGCTTCAGCGCCCATCGCGGACCACTCGGGGTCTGTCGGACCGGCGTATCTGGGATCTGGGCGGAGACGTCGAACCGGATGTACCGGTGGTATGATACATGCCTTAAGAAGTAGTTTGCGTACTGCCACGATAACAATATAGATCCTTATAATGCTTCAACATCTAACATTCTCTGTTTTCTTACGCAGCTGTTTAATGCTGGAGCTAGGTATGGTACCTTAAACAGTTTACGATGCGCTTTATCGTTGTTACTTGGACACGACATAGTAAACAATGATTATATACAGAGATACTTCAAGGGAATATTTCGGTGACGGCCCACACTTCCTAAATACAATTTAACGTGGAACACTGATCAGGTTTTAAATTATTTGGCAGAATTACATCCCAATGAGAATTTAAGTCTTGAAATAATAAGTAAAAAGTTGGTGACCCTCCTAGCCCTAATAACAGCCCATAGAATGCAGACGTTATCAAAAATACAAGTAAATAATATAACTAAATCTGATTCAGGCTTTATTATTAAAATAACTGATTTAATTAAAACTTCACGATTGGGTTCCTTACAACCTGTGTTTTCCTTACCGTATTTTTCACAAAGACCACAAATATACCCTGCTGGTACTCTACAAGTGTATCTTGATAAGACTAATCCGAAACATCAGTAGGGTGTAATTGGGGATTCTGAAATCATTTGTTCTCGCTTCGCTCGAACTGCATGATCCCAGAATCCCCAATTGTTTTTATCGAACGATGACTAATCAGACTACAGACGATACTATTTATAACATAAGTATTGTTGATCCAGATTGATCTATTTCAAGTGCAATGTGGCATCGTATACATAAATATACTAATAGGGTAGATATGATCCAACTCAGAACACAATGCAATAGTGCATTATTCTAATATAGTAATTGTTTCAGACAGTTATTAATATAATATATTCCTTTCACAGCAATCAAATAAAAAACATTGAGGAAAATGTATAGCATGTTGCATCCAAGGATCGTCGTAAATCTCCCAATCTTCTATAACACCTCCACATGAGAAACACGCTGCTTTATCATTTACACCGTTTCCAAAATAAAAAAATCCGGCTTCAGCCATTTCCATCACCAACCTTCTCCTTGAATTAGCCGTTGCCCAATAATGTCTAAACGAATTCACTCACTATATAGTTCTTCATACAGATAATTATAAAGGTGAAATGATATCGTGCTGCGGTAGCCAGCAATTTATAATGATTAACATTTGATGGGATTGGTAGGGATAGAGGATTTGAAAATTTAACATGCAAATATTTTTTTAATATTTTTTTTTTTAGGTAGACTGGTAGAAAATGCCCAAGGCATTAAGTCCGCCTTTGTACATTGTATTTTTTTTTTACATGTGCATAAAGTTTAAATAAATAAATAAATAAATATTTATTTCAAAAATGTATTATCTATACACCATTTATTTAAACATATTACATTTTTTAAAGCACATATTTTATTATGATAAATACAACTATAGACATCATGAGAATGTTCATATTTATTGTACAAACTTAAAAAATTAGGACAACCTTCATCTTCTAAATTATTTATATTATTATTATTATTCAAAATATTTTTTAACCACAACACTTTTTCTAAACCTTTGGTGTAAACACTTTTATCTTTTAAAATATCTACAATCAAATTCTGATGATTTGAGTAGGGTATAAATCCATCTCTCCAGTATATTTTTCTATTATGTTCAATCCAACTGACTTGTCGTTTTTCTGGTTTCGTCAAATCGTAAAATGGAAATGGTGGCTTAATTAAAAACACCTGAATTTTGTTATTCAATAATACAGCAAATTCTTTAATGATAAATTCATTTGTTTCTGTTTTAAAACCTTGAACATCTACAATGGCTGTCATGATAATCTGCACACTATGTTACTTAATTTGATCGATTTTAAGGAGAAGGCTCCTCTCTTTATTATAGACTGTTCAAGACAAAACGATAGTTTGAAAACAGGCCCCGTAGATGTACGGCTGGAGATTGAATGTTCAGCGCCAATACCAGATAACACAACTGGATATTGTTTAATTATTAACGATCGACTTGTGGAATATAAACCTTTAAGCAAGGGGTCTGCAGGACAATTGTAATACGACTGACGAAATTTCACATACATTTCATATAATATATTGTATTTGTTCTCAGAAAAATTTAAGCTTAGAGGCTCGTAGGGATAATACTGTGAATTCAGAAATAGTGTTACGTTAGTAACCCCGCAGTGATCAAACAGAGAACTGTCTTTGGTTTTATTATTTTTTCTGTTAGTTTGCAAGCAAAAAATTACATATCGAGGTTTCTCTAATTGTGATGCAGTCTTAACTGACCAAGAATGTTTTGTAGTTTTAGGGAGCAAAGGATACTCATATAAATCCCAATTTCGAAACGCTATTTGAATAGGTTTATCTCTTTCCAAGTGTTTTAGTAGTGTCAGTCGTTCCCGGTCTGACACTTTTATATGTGGTACACGCCATTGCAATCTTTGTATGTCTATTTGAAAATGCGCAATATCATCAGTTGCTATGATACTGTTTAAGTTAGAGTTACTTCTATTCAAAATAAGTTCATGTTTACAATTTATCACAATTTTATTGTAATCCTCAGCAAATCCTAAAATTTTATTAAGAGGTACAATAGCACTAAAATGACCATCACTTTTGAATCCATCTAGGTTCCAACCCCACAAAGCAGCAACTTTATTTTCTCCATCATTCATTGAAACGTATGACTTTATTGTCGACGTTATTCCAGAATTTTTAATGCGATCTATTTCAATGCCATTTATTTCGTATCTGATATCTTGAAACAAAAACATAACAGGGTTGTTACTGAACGTAATATTTTTCTCAATCGGTTTTCCATCTTTGTCGAAGAACTTTGCTTGACCCTCGACGTAAATTGAACTGGCTGATGGTAACACGTATATGTCTTGTTGGTGTATGGGAATTCTGATTTCATCGTTTTCTCTAAAGCTGTTAGTGTAGGGATTGTATGTGTAGACTTCATAGCTTTCAATCGAACTATCGAAGTGAGGTAATTCAGTAATTTGTAGTATATTCATACTTTAAAACCTAGAGCTTTAAGAAAAGCTTTATTTGCTTCACTCAATTTCTTCACTTTTTTCTTACGTCTATGCACCTTAACGGTCGTAGATGGAATAAGACGTTTGATTTTCACAGGAGTGTTTTTATAATATACTATCATTTTGTTTTTCTTAAATGAAGACGTAATTGAATATGTTCTTCACCAAAGTTAATACAGTTACCAAATTGATCAACAATCTTAACAGATATAGATGAAATTATATTTTTGTTCACTGGGAAGTAAATAACGTTCTGGGGTATTTCTGTGTAGCCGTGACTTGAAGCAGTATCAGATACGAATTCATGAATAAAATGAGTCGGTAATCCGTTGTGATATGAACCGTTCACAAGATCACATTCGATTCTGGTTACAGCTGTTAAACTGGTGTTATTAACGGGCACATTCGGTCTTGTTTTTAATACTGAAAAGTATAGTAAACCGCACTCGTATTGATCAGATAAATGAAGAGGTGGTTGAAAATACGAGACCAATTCTGATTTATTTCCAGAGATGGTAACCGTAGTAGACATGCTTGCATACTGAACTCTTTACAATGATCCTGTTTATTTTATTTCTTGATTATACCAAAAATTCTTTAAGAAATTTAAACATAGATGTCCACAGTTGAATGGGTGATCACGTTGTATGTTTTCATAATTATATTGAATTTTAGAACATACATATTTTATAAACTCCTTTGGAGGTTTAAGATTTCCATAACTGTCGAAATACTCAACATAATCATTATATTTTGCATAGGCTACCCAATGAGAACCAGGGTTTTTAGAACTATCTAAATTAATAACTCCACATTCTTTTTTATATGGATATTTAGGGAGCTCATCTCTCATAAAGACACCTCTAAAATAAGGAATTCTATTTCCATACTTTAAAATGTCAAAGTTAGTTAAGGCCCTTTTGGGTAGCCGATATTTTAGTTTTTTTCTTTTGACACGAAAATTCTACATCTTAAACCACATAAGTGGTTTAAGATGTAGTCCTTTCCCAATACATAGAGCTTCCATTTTTTCATTGTGTCTTCTCGATTCCTCATACAGCTTTTTAGCCATTTTGAATTCATTTATGGTTTTATAATGTACATTTTAATTTGTAGTTAAAATAATAGTCCTAAGTTTAGTATAATAGTTCACTTTTTAGTAGTGCAGAAATAGTTTTTTATTTAGTTTTATTAATAGTCTTTGTATATTTGTATATTAACCTTTGTATATTTATTGTGAAAATTAAAATAAATTATTTAATGATATACTTAATTGTTTCATTATTCAGTTAAATCGAAATAAATAATGTCCTAATGACTGATTTCAGCCACAGCGGCTAGTGCCACTAAACAAGGTGCAGTCTCTGTTCTCTTACTCTCACAGCCCGATGGGACGACTGGAGAGAGATCAGGCACAGGACCCAAATTTTTACTTACTTTTCAAAACACTGAAGGTGTGATATTTATTTTATAAAACGCGCAGAACACTCGAAAAGTCAGTGTGTGCCTTGGGTTCGAAATGGAAACCTTTGACTTGGCAGTTCCACGGTCGCACCACTAGGATATCACATCTTCTATATTCGAGATAAATAGGTATGTATCAATAACAATTAAACACAAATCAGTTGAATACAAAATATTTATTTCATTTCAAAAAAAAAAAAATACATTATGACTTAATTTTATTACAAAAAAATAATAATAATATAATTATCCTGTTAAGAAAAAATAATAATAAATCTTTGGTTAAGATTAGAATAGAGAACTATAATGACCCCATGGTAAAGTAAAAGCATTATTTTTTTTAATTTGACGTTTGTCATCATTCCCATCAAGTACCACTTTATTGATTCTTTATTGATTCTTTGTGTGTAGAGTTTATGATTTTTAGATCTTATAACAAACATAGGGTATCTAAAATTGATATTACAATTTAATGCATTTTTATATTTGTTTATGGTAATTTTTTTTGAAACAGATTTTTTTACACCTTTGGCTTTCTTAACTATATCGCTCAGTGGATTAATACAGTACAGCTTAGCTCTTAAACCAATAAACTCTGATATGACATCTCCGCCCATTTCATCCTCAAAGAAACCAGGTATCTGTTTATTGCAATGTGGTATCCCATAAATATTGTTAATCTTAAAATTACTTGTATCAAAGTATTGAATATTATTTTTCATGTCTTCATAGAAATCTTTGGTACGTATTAAATATAAGAGACTGTCGGTATCGGTATACCATAATTGAATGTTATTTTGGTATATTTTTTTCATTATGGAATAATGAAAATTATATAGGTGACTCTTTGCTAGTTCCAGTATCGTAAAGCCCATATATATTGGTCGGTCTAAAACTACTTTTGCCAGCTGTAACTGAATAGCAACAAGATTTTCAGAAATTATAGCAAGGTTTTTGAAATTGGGAGCGCCTATGTACTTTTCAGCACCATTAATTTTGTTAGTTTTATTGAAGTCATCTTTCCATAAATTAACTAACTTAACATCAACTTGTTTTCTTTTATTTTCAATAGTTTTCCCAAATATTGAATTATTTTGCTTTTTAAAAAAATCCCTTTCAAAATCTGAAGTGGCTTCCTGTCTGAGTCGAGTATTTAAATTTATATATGGTTCTAAGATCTTTTTTTGTGTAAATGAAAGTATTCTATGAATTTTTAACACTACGATACCATTTTTTACGCACTCTTGCAAATGAATATAAGGTATAACATATTTATATTTATCATAAAGATTAGCTATTAATTTATTAGTTTTACTGGAGCATGGTATAGGAGGAATTATTTTTTCTGCTGCAAATGGTAGATCAGAATGTTCATCGTGTATTGCAAAAGGATAATGAATATCTACTTCAAGAATATAACCTTCATCACTGTCTGATGAAATAGAGTTAACATTGAATTTGATAATGTCACTATCCGTAAGGAATCTAAAATTTCCGACCGGTAAACTTTGCATTATAGCATAACCATATAAATTAACACAATCTAAGTAAGCTAGGAAAGTATTAGGTTCTTGTTCATTATAATTTGGCAGGTATTTGTTATTAGCTTTTGCATATCTTAAAGAGCACTGGGCTAACCCTCCTCTGATGCCTTTTTCTAGCATTTCATACATTTCAATATCAGATAATAAGTCCAATTCAACTTGAGTAATTAATAACATAGCATCCCAACTTAATGATGGTGATGAAACATAATGACAAGGATCTAGCCCATAGTGCTTTAAACTCATGGATCTAAATTTTTCAAAAATGTCGCATAATAATAGCACATCACATTTTAGGTATAAATCAGTGTATTCTCCTATATTATTTATGCGAAATTTATTCCATACAGTTAATGCATGATTATAATCTTCTTCTGATACAGTTTCGGATGTGAGTCTACTATAGAATTTGTTTCGATCAGGTAATTGTGTCTCTTCATATTTTTTCCAAGAGTTTATATATTCATAGCAATATACACCCTTTTTTAGACACAATCTTAGTAAATCTTCATCAATGAAAAATGATTTTAAATGCATAAAATCTGCAACATTTAGAGTTTTCGCTAAATTATCCAAACTAGAACTTAAAAAATTAAAAGAGTCAAAAAATTTTAGTTGGACTGTGTTTTTTGAATCCAGAGGCACAAATTTACTGAAAGAAATATATTTTTCTTTGTTTTTTGGAATTAAATTTATGTAACCACATACTGAAGAAATTTCATTGATAAATAAATGGCTATCATATCCAGAAAGATTATGAAATATAACTGGAATAAAATTACATGATTTAGAATTTAGATTACATTTATTATGAGCTGGCCCTCGATATTTACCAGTGAAATGATCATGATCACGAACAACATGATCATCAGATGCAAATTTTTTTTTACAGATATGACATTTCACGGCAGTTTTAAAGGAATGATATTCTTCACTCGTCAATGGTAACATTTGTCTGTGCATTGACAAAATCTGATATAATCTTTGCGAGTCGTTGATAATTGACTCAACGAATTTTTTTGAACAATTTGGACCACGATATGATATTAAATTATTTAATTCAGGGTTAGACTCACAGCATATGTAATAAGCAAAGCAAGTGGCTTCATGAATTTGAATGTTTTCAATATACTGACTTTTACTTTTATCTGAATATTCACGTAATAAGCTTTCAAAATCTCCGTAAATGACGATTGGAACTCCTTGACTTTTTTGATAATTTGAAAATCTAAGTTTACTATTTTCTTCAGGAAGAACGGTTTGCAATCTACCACAATTATGATTATTTAGTTTTTCCTGTGTTTTAAAATATAAAAAACATTCTTCACATAGATGAATCTTAGATTTGTGTTTTGTAAGTTGACTGCGAACAATTTTTTCAAGGTTTTTAATTAAGCAGAAATGATTCTTACCATTCTTGCTAATAAATAATAAGTTTACATGATTTAACTTTCGCAGTTTAGTTTTGTATAATGGTCCCGTTATAGTATTGTTTTTTTCCAAACCATAAATGTTCACACTTATATTAAAATTATGTTTTTCAAACCATTTTATAACTTCAAATGTGGGGGGAAAAGACATTCCGTTAGTATTGAAGATCTTAGAATAATGCGGATAAGATGATACTCTATTAGGATTATTTTTAGCTGGATACATATGAGCAATGATACACCAAAGAAAACAATGGTTATCCGTATTCTGAATATTAAGACATGCCTTCATTTTGTTAATTCTCAAAGGTAAAACAATGTAACTTCCTGCTCTCAAAGGATTGTATTTTGCAATATTCATTTCTAAATGACTTATTTTCTCTATTGTCCAACCAGATTCTGATAATTCAAACTCTAAGCATTTACATATTAATCGTTGCGTGCAATCTTTGTATAAAGATATGATATCTGTACTCTGATTTATTATGGAATATTTAGTATTAAAAGACTTAAGAGATAGTTCTTCATTCTTAGGAAGTAAATATAGCACAAAAAGTTCAAAGTTTATCTTTAATGATTTATGTTTTTGTAATAATGGTTGTAATAAATTATAAATGGTGTTGAATACATCAGATAAAAATAATTCAGGTGTTATTATTTCATTAGTTTGAGGATTTATTTTGTAGCTAGCTATTCTGTCTTTGAAAGCACTGGCTATCAGCTGAACATTTTGGTATTCAGTACGAAGTAAACAATTTGTTTTATGTTTGTTACTTTTCTTATGTGATGAATACTTTGACTTTGAGACATGTAACTGACAACTATGGCAGAATTTCATTTTTGTAAAGAGCACGATATTAATACTTGTCAATCTCGATAACTAGAATATTATATTAATTTGAGCTTTTACTTTTAAATTTCGTTGTATAAATAATGTATGGATATTTGAATTTCAGAGTTTCATGATTTCTGAGCAATATTGAAATATCAGAGTTTTTGTAAATTTTTGGTTTAGGTCTGTAAGAAAGGTAAACAGCGTAAAAAGTAAATTATTATGATGAATATTTAATATGCTTGATTTCTAGATCTTTGAATTTCAGAGTTTCATGATTTCTGAGCAATATTGAAATATCAGAGTTTTTGTAAATTTTTGGTTTGGGTCTGTAAACAACGTAAAATTAAATTATCATGATGAATATTTAACATGCTTGATTTCTAGATATTTGAATTTCAGAGTTTCATGATTTCTGAGCAATATTGAAATATCAGAGTTTTTGTAAATTTTTGGTTTAGATCTGTAAGAAAGGTAAACAGTGTAAACAAGTAAATTATTATGACTTCAAAATGATTTCAAAATTTTGGAAATATTGAAATAGAATAGATACAGAGTTTAATAAATGTTTGGCTTAGACCTGTGTAGTAAGTAACACAATACATATTATATTGTTAATATCATACAGAAAAAAGGGGTCTATACTAAATTCAAATCTGAAGCAGATAAGTGCTACAAACACACGTATGATAAAAAATAAGATAATCGCAGCTACAAAATATAGAATAACAAGTTGCTGTTATTAGAAAACGTTTGATTGTTACAATATACCGAGACTTTATATTTGGATACAGGATTAACTAGTCCGGTAATACCTTCTCAATTTCTATATGAAGCAAGAGTAAACAAAAAAATAACATATTATAATGCAATTTAGAAAACATTTGAAGGATATAATATAGGTTTTATGTTTGCATACTCTTGCTTAGCAGCGCTAACTAAGCCAGTCAGAGCTTTCCATACCGGACCGCGGTCATCATGTGACGAGCGAAGTGTGAAAAGCGCTCGCTTCCAACGATTAGCAGCAAGTGTCTCTGCTTCCTTGCTGTTGTAGACACGCAGCTCTATATAAAACTGGCCGATGCGAGTTGGATCACGCTGCAGGGTGTACCCGGAACCCACGCGCCGTGCCAGATAAGTTATCTTAGAGCAGCAGCTCTAACAGGCTCCGCTGCGTCGTCCTGAAAATGTAATAAAATTATTAATTTAATTAAACAGCATAGCAAAAACTCCAATAAAAGTTTACTGTTAGGCTACTAAACTCACTCTATAAATTTATACTATTCTCATTTATTATAAAAAAAGACCGAGTTGTTAGTATACATATAACTGTCAGATACTATAGCAACAATTTAACATTATTTTAGACTAAAAATCACTAACTGCATGAAAATCGGTACAAAACAAGGTAGATATAAACAGACAGGAGGTACTTCATGTTCGAGTAAGATATTTCATTTAAACACATTTGATCGAAACAACAGGTAAAAAATTAAATTTAAACGATTGTTACCAGAACACACACTGAACACTGTGAAGAAAAGAGTTAACAAGAATATTGTGAAACTGTAAAAAGTATTAGATGACTATTATGCTTACCTCAGAATCTGAAAATATTGAGGATTGTTTTCGAGCAGTAGATACTGGCTCGGTTTCAGAGTCTTCGGATAAATCAGGAGGAGGCGCAGCTTTCTTACTCTGTTTAGGTTTGTTGCTGATGGTTTTCCTTTTCCTCGATTTTTGAGGCTTTTCACCACTCGTGCTTGCTTGCAAAGTAATCTCCGCATCAGAGTCAAAAGGATTCCGAGATGCCCTAAAATTATATAATGATTCATTAGAATGTAGTTGTTATTTGTAATTAAAAGTATTTATTCATTGCACATAGTTCGTTCTGCCTATTGAAAACTGTAAAATTCAAGACTAGATATTCAACTTAAAAATTAAATAGGTACATACATACTTATTGTCATCGATCTTGTCACTCAACACAATACAATAATTCACGTTACACAGACAATGCACACCGAAATCACAAAAAAATCTGGATGCGCTCCTCAGTGATCGCTTTTTATACTACTATAAATTAAAGTAGCGATTATATTAAATATTGCAAACGTTAGATATCAGCATTATCATCAATGATTATTGGTATTTCAATCATATGTACTAGTCAAATACAGTCGATAATTAATTAATCATGTATACTCACTATGCTCATCGCCTTACATTTCTTAATTTGGTAGTAGGCGCCACAATGTCGCGGATAGCTGAGACGAAATTCTAAAAAGGAAATCGTATGTACTTTACTGTTCTAGTGATAATCTTTATGAGTATCACATTTAAATGGTTATTACAATTTCTCAAAGAGATAACCAATATAATTTGAACTTTATATTTTTTTATGTTATAAACCTAAAATCTATAAATCAAGACTACGGAATTTATAAACCTTTAAATTATATTTATTTTGCAAATAGGTTGAAATCAATACTTTTACACGTCAATACATTTTTTTTCCAAAACGAGATTTTCCTAACTGACTACTTTGAGAAGAAACGCTGAAATAAACTCAAGAGTCATAGTCTCTTTTCAGGTCCAGACATAAAAAATAAATTATATAGTAATGTATGAGCAGTGAAGGTTTGTGTCTGAAATGACCTTTTGAGGAAAGTGCCATACAAGTTTGAATGGACCTGCCCAATCAGGTATACTTTAGGTAAAATCAATCAGTTTATTACATTTAATGATGATGCTTAATTATGTTTTGTTAATCAATCATACAGAAATAGTTTGGATGGCAAATTGCATTCAAATGTATCTGGATTGATTGGTCAACAAAACTTCTCCCAATATTTTAATTTAATTTTAATTTATATCTTTTGTTTTTAATGCTTTAATTACTATTTTTATACCCAATAATTAAATTTCGTTGTAAATACAATGTTAAATTGTGATATTAAGTGAATTAAATCGTTAAAACTGTTAATAAAAGTGACCAAGTGTCAAAGTAAGTTGAATCGTAACGTTCATTATTTTGGAAAATAGTGCATTGTCATCGCAAATTACTGTAAGTGTTTTGAAATAGCTATTGAAACTGTTACATTACACTTAGAAGTATTCATTTATATAAAGGACTAGCGCAATTATAGAATTGCATTCCTTACACAAACTTTTAACATAACATCTCTTGCCTATAGTTGTTGTTCTCTCTGTTTTCGATAACTCTTGTCAGGGATGGATAGAATAATGACCAGGAGGGCTACTGCACGCCTGGAGGAATCAAAACTCCAAGCAGCCTTAGTAGAATTAAAGAAATATAAGGATTTGTGTGAGGAATTGCAAAGGGAACAGGATGACAATGAGAGGGAAGTACTCAATATTTTAAATAATAATACCAAGCTCAAGAGTGAGATGGCAGAACTGCATAATCAACTAATTCACATCACTGAGGAACGGGACAAGCTTCAGCATACGGTAGAAACCTTTGACCAGTGTGGCGATGTGTTTGATACAACTATCAAACACAACGCTGAGCTGAAATGTAGGCTAAGTGAAGCCCAGGACACAATCATCAGAATGGAGAGCACTAGCCAAAGACTCCGGACATCACAGACTCATGCGCTGTTTGAGGAACTGGTAGGTGGCACTCCGTTGCATTCTGCTAACCCAACCTTGAGCAATAAAAACAGTCTTATTGAAACCATTGACCTTACTCATGATAATAGTGTAACATCAAGCCCTCAGGTCAGGCTAATAAAGTGTAGCAATAATAAGTTTAAAAAATACATTAAAATTAACAAAATAATAAAAAAGACACAAAAATTAATTAAAAATAATAAAAACTCATATACTAAAACCTGTAAATCATTGAGAAGTTGTAAATTACTTAAAGAAAAAATTAGTAATCATAATATCATTGTAAATAAAATTCAAAACAATTATGAGGCTGAAATTCAACGATCACAGTCGGAGATTCTCCATTTACGGAATTCCTTAAACTTAATAACAGCTAAACATGAAATTTCACAAAAGGAAATGGGAGAATATATTCTGGCTATGAACAGCTTGGTGGAACAATGTAGCGAGAATGAGAGAATGTTTAATTCTTTGAGTAATAATCTAACACCAGATTATAATCATGATTCATCAGGCTGTTCACGGTCAGCTATCCTTCATGAGTCTATACCATCAGAGATTCAGTCTGTGGAATTGTTTGACAGTCTTGTCAGTACTTCCCTCGTCACACAAAAATCAGAAATAATTGTAAATAATAATGACCAAATTTTCATGTACTGCGATGAAATGGGTAAAAATATGGGTCATGTACTACACCATCATTTAGATAAACAGGTAATTAATTGTTGTATGCCTGATGCCAGTTACAGTGGTATTCTGGAGGAAGTATTAAGTAAGGAGTACAGCCCATCTACTACTATTTTAATTTTAATTGGGAGAAGGGGAAATGCAAACAGTGCCAAAATAAAGAAGTATTTTGATAGTTTAGCCATGTTAAATGTTCATAAAATAGTGCTGTTTGCCTTTCCTTATGGCAATGGCCTGTCACAGACCGAAAATAACATCAGATATAGACATAATCTGAAAATAAATACTATGACATTGTATAATAAAATGTTCGAATTTATTGACTCTAATGTACTCATTAGTCAAAAATATTTTACGACCGAAGATAACTACTATCTTTGCAATTTTTATAAAGGACAGGTAGCAAAATCGCTATCATATTGTATTTATAAGTCAGCCAAGTGTTTGGCTAACTATTCTGCCTCTATTGAGCAGTCAAGTCATAAACTTTGTTTGAATAAGCAGAGCTTGGAATTTGTTCCAAGTAATTTAAATTACAACATGGGACAATAGAGTCAATCTCTAGCACTAATTCAAATACCAAGATAGACTTGTACCCAAATTCAAGGGGTTTTGAGACAATAGAGTTAAACTCTAGCAATAATGTAAGCCATTCTTTAATATCACACCCATCAGATTCTTGTAACATAAGTGAACTTACCAGCAATCATTTAAAAATAGTTCATCAAAATATACAGGGTGTGATAGGTAAAGAATTAGAATTGGAGCTGTTCATGAACTGTAGTTTTGTTGATATTTTATGTGTAACTGAACATTGGTTAAAAGTCCACCAATTCATGTTCAGCTTCAATAACCACCTGGTGGCCAGCTCGTTCAGCAGAGTGAATATGATACGGGGTGGCTCCCTCATCATTGTTCGCAACAATATTAAATTTAAGGAACGTAAGGACATAGTAAGCCTCTCTGTTGAGCGAGTTATTGAAATAGCTTGCATTGAGCTTGAGCAGTTCATTGTAATGAGCGTGTACAGGCCCCCATGTGCTTGTTATGATATTTTTGAAAAATATATGGAGGAAGTATTATTGAAGACTTGTAGCAGTAATAAAACGGTTGTTGTCTGTGGAGACTTTAACATTAATATACTAGAAAAATCAGTTACTGTAAATAAATTTTTAACTTTATTGAAGTCATATAACTTGTACCACACATTCCTTGAGCCAACTAGAATTACTGCCACTAGTGCCACCTGCATTGACAATATTTTTACAAACTTAAGACCATCCAGCCGTTTAATTATAAACAAGTTGGACTCAGATCACTGTGGCCAGTTAGTTACTTTCCCTCAGAAAGTAGTTGAAGCTCAAAGGAAGTTTGTGAGTTTTGTTCCTGTATACAAAAGTCGTTTAGTACAATTTAAAAGTAATTTAATGGAAAGGCTACCGAGTTTGCCTTATCACATCAACCCGGACAATGCATATAGTTTATTATTTAATCTTATCAATTGTGAATACAGGAAAGTTTTCACCTCAAAAACATTACCTGCTTGTGACTGTGTTAAATTTAGTGACTGGGCAACACCGGGTATTTATAAAAGTAGGGAAAGGTTATATGAATTGTACAGTGAAAAATCATATAACCAAGACGAAACTTTTAAAGAATTTGTTAAAAAATATTCTAAAACTTTTAAAAGAGCCTGTTCCTCAGCAAAAGCCATACACATAAGAAATAAAATAAAATTATCTGGTAACAAAATTAAAACAACTTGGAATATTATTAATTCAGAAACGGGAAGAACTACAGTACGCAACCGTGATTTCCATTTGAAAATCAACAATGTAGATTTTAAGGCAGACATGGACGTGGCAACAGAGTTTGAAAATTTCTTCACTAATATTCCAATTTTAACAACCAGGACTCTGTCGTCGTCGTCCACTTCTGCTTACTCTATACTAAAAGAATGTGTACCAGAATGCGACAAACATTTTGAATTTTTTGTTGTGACTGCTAAAGACATCGTTGTTTCTTTTAGGGATCTAGATGTAAAAAAAACTGCCGACTTTTGGGGATTATCGGTACATATCATGTCTGAAATAATTGATGTTATTTCTCCTTTTTTAGCAATTGTTTTTAACTCTTGCATTGCATCTGGTGTATTTCCTGACCTGATGAAACTTAGTAAAGTGATTCCACTGTTCAAATCTGGTAGTACAACTGATCCCACGAATTTTCGGCCCATCTCCATATTACCCACATTGAGTAAAATCTTTGAAAAATTAATTTTGAACCAAATGTTAAGGCATTTTAATAAATATAATTTACTCCATCTGAGACAGTACGGTTTTACAAAGGGTCGTTCAACTACAGATGCGGCCGTGGAGTTACTGAAAAACATATTTGAGGCCTGGGAGGAATCGCGGGATGCTCTTGGCATTTTCTGTGACTTATCCAAGGCCTTTGATTGCGTAGACCATAATACACTCATCAGGAAATTGCACCACTATGGTATAAGGAACAGAGCTCTCGACCTTCTGACTTCTTATCTGAACAACAGAATTCAGAGGGTTGATGTCAATGGCAAAATGTCTGCAGGATCTGCGGTTACCATGGGCGTTCCGCAGGGTTCAATTCTAGGACCTTTCCTGTTTTTGATTTATATTAATGACTTACCTTATCACGTAAGGGATAATCACAAGATTGTATTGTTCGCGGATGACACTTCACTAATTTTTAAAATCAAGTGACAGTTAGAAAATTTTGACGAAGTTAACAATGCACTCTGTAAAGTTGTCCATTGGTTTAATGTAAATAATCTTCTGTTAAACGAAAAAAAAAACGAATCTCATTAAATTTTCAACGCCAAATGTCAGGCAGCTAAGCACCAATGTACAGCTTAATGGAATAGAGTTGAATCCTGTTGAGTCAACGGTATTTCTTGGAATTACCATTGACGCCAAATTACAATGGGGCCCGCACATACAAAAATTGTCAGGCAGGCTCAGTTCGGCCGCCTATGCTGTTAAAAAGATTCGACAAATAACTGATGTGGATACAGCCAGAGTCGTTTATTTTAGTTATTTTCATAGTCTCATGTCGTATGGGATTCTTCTCTGGGGAACCTGTGCGGACATTAATACTATCTTTGTTCTACAAAAAAGGGCTGTTCGAGCCATTTACAACTTAGGTCCACGGGATTCCCTTCGAGAGAAATTCAAAGACATAAATATTCTGACTGTAGCCTCACAATACATATTTGAAAACCTCATGTATGTACACAAGAATATTTCAAATTTTAAGAAAGTGTCCGATGTCCATGGACTTAATACTAGAAATAAGCACAATCTTGTGTTACATCACACTCGTCTCCACAGAGTAGGCAACTCGTTCATGGGTCAATGTATACGTTTTTACAATAAACTTCCCATTGATGTTCGAAATTTACCAATTAAAAAATTTAAAAGTTGTATTAAATCCAAACTATACAAAAAGGGCTACTATAAAATTTCGGATTATTTAGATGATAAAAAAGCTTGGGATTGAACTGCTCGCTCTGCTAAGCCTTGTGATTATGCCCTTTGTAAATTACATTTTTTCCTTTTGACATATATTACTAAACATGATCTTTTAATGTAACGTTAATATGACATTTAGAGACTTGTATTTTTATATTTATTATTTATTTTTTGTTTTTTATTCTCATTGGGATATACTTTGAAAAGTATTTTTTTTTATATGTTATATTGTAAATATGTGAACTATGTGGGTTGTTGCATTTTTTCTGATTAGATTTTATGGTTGTCTGACAGTTTGAGTACTCGATGCGGCCTACCCAAATGTCCTTTCTTTGGTATTGTTCGTCGTGTCGTTGAGCTCCTTAAATTCTGAGTCGAGCTTGACGATTTCTGACAAATGCGTGCATTGACTGGACAGGCCGACTCAAATTTGTGTGCCTCTCTCCTCAAGGGAGCACCTCGGACATTAACCTACTTGGTTCGCATATGATTTGACCAATACAAATAATTGTATGGACTTTAAAAGAGACTTTGACCTCTGAGTTTGTTTCGGTGTTTCTTCTCAGAGCAGTCGGCTAGGAAACACTGGACTCATCTAGTTTAAAATGTGACGTGTAAAAGTGTTATTTATAACCAATTTACTGAATAAATATCATTTCATTTCATTTCATCATTTCATTTCATTTCATTTCATTTCATTTCATCATTTCATTGACTAAGCATACTTTGTAGCAATGACCGATGCGATATCCATGAGGTCAAAGCCATGATCTAACATCAATATAATAAGCTTAAGATTGGCTCCTCACACTTTCGTACTTAAGTTATAAAATGACTGTGATCAAATAATAAGTATAAATAAACTAGTAGTGAGAAAAAAATGACTAATGTGAATGCTAATGCTGTATGTTATATAATTTTTAGTTTACAACGACATAAAAAGATGAGTTATAAACTGATAGCGCAATTGAGTTGGCTCTTTAACTTAATATTCTTGTTTATATTATTCGCTGTATCAGTTCAGCACGTATTGATACATAATACCTATGTTATAAATCATAACGTTGGTAGTCTGATTAGTCATCGCTCGATAAAAACAATCACTTTTGATTTCATTTCGGAAACCATACCGAGCTGTCACACCACAGACCTTGAGCAAATGGGTAAAGACCATGTTACAAAACAGCGGCATCGATATCTCGTTGTTCACTGCGCACAGCACCAGGCACGCAGCCACTTCCAAGGCTTACAAAGTAGGCGTTAGTCTGGATGTCATACGTAAAACTGCCGGGTGGAGTCTCATTTTTACTGTATTTGCCAAATATTACAATAAAATTATATCAGACAATACGTCTAACCAGGTTGATTTTGTCAAAAGCGTGTTAAATGGTTAATTTTTCCTTGAGTTCATTTTATATAGTTTCTTTTTAAACAAGAAATCATATTATGAATCTATAACGTACGTGTGATTAACTTTATATAAAAGCTACGAAATTATAGTCGATATTTTCTTATTTCGTTTATACAAATATAAGATGTAATTTAATTGATTATATTTCACAACTTCTGTCTTTCAACATCTACATGTGTATTATTGCTAATATCGAGAACGAAGCTTGAGAGTAGTTGATGATTAAACGAACTTACCTGTACGTGAAGTTCGATCATAATTACTCGAAGAGCTTCGTTCGAAGATATTAGCATCCCTCCCTCCCGGTTATACTCGCTACGTCACGAGCGCGCGCTCTAAGTCGTGAGTTCGATCCCAAGCAAAGCTCCGTATAAAAAATATTTAAAAATAGTAATATTACTGTTTTTGACAAAATCTTAGTACAAGAGTGTAAGAATAAGTATTAACTTAAAGTGAGCATGTTACCAGGTCAAAAGCTAAAGGCATTCATTATAAATAGTGACAACAAAACAATCAAATCCAAATATAACAAAAGTGAATAAAGTGAATATCGACTATAAAAAACATTACGAATAAATGAAAAACTTAAACCAATATTAAAAAGTGAAAGAAAAACCTAAATAATAACTAAAATAAAGTGTTATATTTTTTAAATCAAGTGAACAAAGAAACAGTGCAAAAAATTCCACTACATGAATCATAACTAACCGCCACTCATTAGTTCAAAAATCCTGTATCCACATTGAGCAGCACTATTTCGTCATTAAAATTAACTGTACAAATAGCTCTGTTAGCTAAGCAACTACCCTTAGTGAACGTTGGGGCTCAAGTTCGATCCCCGCGATTTGAGTTCCTTTTTGTAAGCTGTTTGGTGTTATTTCTTAAGCATGTCTATGGAAATAAACCACAATGTAACATTGCGACGACAAAAGCAGTTGTTTAGATCTAAATGAATAGATTCACTAAGTAATGACTCATCATTGGACACAACGAATTCGGACATAAACACAAAAAGTCTCGATCTTTCAACGGGTATCAGCAAAAATGAATTAGAAGAAATGAAAGTTGAAATTTTATTTATTTATTTATTCATTAAACAATTTACATTGTGTCTGAATGTATACACCAAGAAAAAATAATAACAATAATCAGTTTAATAGTCAATACATCATATTAGATAATTTAATTAAATGTCACGTACCATTACAATTATAAACCAATAACCATATAAAAAGTAAAAAAAAGACGACGAGGTGAATAAAATAACCTTCCAAATAAATATCAATAACAATAGAAACCACATTGACATAATTTAATTTCATCACATCACATTCATTCATAAGAGTGAAAAGTTAACATGTCAGGAGAATAAGAGAGAAAGACACAATTCGTTGGGTATCTTAATAAAATGTCAAATTAACCAATACTACAATATTATGTCAACTAATAATAATTAAGATGTCAATACGAGTAATAAAAAGAAAGTATGTCAAAAGATATTGGACTGTCAACAAGTTAAAATTCATCAATGGAGTAGAGGCATTTATCCAAGAGAAAAGCTCTAAGCTTGGGCGTAAACGAGGACGTATATATAAAGATTTTAAGGTCTAATGGCAATTTGTTAAAAATTTGTACTGCTTGATATCGTGCACTATGTTTCGTAATCAGAAGGTGTGGGCTTATTATATTACCGAGGTCTTTCCTACGAGTGCTCTCTCTAAAGAGTCTTTCCTCTTCTGTCTCATATTCATGAATATGCTTTTTTAGGTTAGTCAGAAGAACTAAAATATAGAGGCTGGGTACTGTTAGAATCCCTAAAACTGCAAAAAAGGGACGACAACTCTCTCTTTGCGAGATTCGAACCATGGTACGTACAGCTCTTTTTTGAAGTACAAAAGCTCTTTGGCAATTGTAGTGGTAACTATTGCCCCATAATTGTATGCTGTACCTCAGTTTGGACTCTATAAGTGCGTAGTAAACCATCTTTAATTGTTTAGGCTCAACCTCGTCCCTCAGGGTTCTTAAGGCATAGCATGCAGATGAAATAGATGCATCTATGGCCATTAACTCAATTTTCCAGTTTAAAGCTTCATCTATGTGTACCCTCAAGAATTTAGCCACATTCACCAGTTCAATTTTGTCCCCCTTTACCTGAATCTCCATGGTGTCTTTATTACGGGCTGTAGTCTGAAATAACATTACTTTAGTCTTGGTACTATTGATTTTTAGCTTATTTGCAGTAAACCATGAATATAGATAATTTAATGCAGTATTAACCATATCCGTCAGCTCATTGATGTCTTTTGCTCCAATGATAGCATTTGTGTCATCTGCGAAAACTACTAGATGTGAGTCTGGCAAAATATTACTCATATAGTTAATTAAATCATTTGTGAATAATATGAATAGAATGGGTCCCAAAATAGACCCTTGGGGAACTCCTGCACAAGTGTTATATAATAAAGAATTAAATGTCTGTTTTTGTCCATTTTGTGTGTCACTTATTTATACGAACATTTTTTCTATTTCTAAGGTATGAGGACAAAAGTTCAGGAAATGATTTTTTTGGAAATGATAATTTGGAAATGAGTAGTTCATGGTCAACTGTGTCGAAAGCAGAGCTTAAATCTAGAAATACACCAGATACTCTCAATTTATCGTTTAGTTTACCAATTACATCATTGACGAGAGTATATATAGCGTCTCCAGTACCAACATTTTTTTGATAACCAAATTGTCTACGATGTAAAACTTTGTTTAAGTTAATGTGGACTACAAGCCGAGATTTTATTACCTTTTCGAATATTTTTGAGAGTGTAGGAAGTAAGGAGATCGGCCTGTAATTTAATGGATCAGTTTTTTTGCCTTTTTTGTAAATCAGTATAATTTTGGCTATTTTAAGCTGTTCTGGGAAGGTACCTTCATCGATGCATTTGTTAAAGAAACAAGAAAGAGGCTCTGCAAGAATATTCAAGTTATCTTTAATTACGGATATAGGGACTTCATCATATCCACATGAACTTTTATTCTGCATCTTTCTCACTATACCAGAAATTTCATTAGGAGTAGTAGGCCTAAAACAAAGTTCATTTTCAACCCTGTGTGTACACTGCTGAAGTAAAGCAATAGCTTCCTCATTATCATTTTCATTTGCTATGCACTTGAGATTAAAAAGTTTAGCAAAAACATTAGCAATTTCTGCAGAATTATTTATGATTTTGTCTTTAATTTTGAGGAGAAATTGTTCCGTTTGCAAATCTTTCGATCGGTTAGCCTTTTTGTTAATAATTTTCCAGATTTCTTTGCTGCCGTTTCTTGAATTGTTAATTTTTTCTCTGTTATTTTTTTGGCTTGAGCTAAAACTCTTCTATAAATCCTAATGTAATTATTTTTGTATTGTTGAATAGTAGCTTCAAGATTACTACCATTTTTGGAGCATAAGAAACGTTTCATTCTACTAGACATTTTTACGCCTTTAGTAACCCAGTTTATCCTAGTAGATTTTTTAAGATTAACTTTAATTTTCCTCTTTTTATAACATGATTTAAGAATATCTGAAAATCTCTTCAAAAACGCATTAATTCCCATTTGTGACCAGTCTTGTCTCAGTACTTCTTGTATAAAATGTGTACCGTTTTTATCGCTGAAAATTCTCCTGTTAACGACAATATGATGATTATTTATTTTAGACTTGTGGTTTAACAAGAATTAACCTAAGAGACCCGCGTGTCCATCAGCCAGTCCATTGTGATCAACTTCACAGTCATAAATATAGCCTTCAGGCAGATTCGTCAAAAAGTTGTCTATGCACGAATATGAGTCGTTTCGTACAAAGGTTGCAGAATCAACAAGATGCCTGAAATTGTAACATCTTAATAAGCTCACAAATTCTGTTCTTTTTTATTATCTACGGATAGATCAATATTAAAATCGCCACATATTATGCCTTTCTTATTAAATAAATACTCCAACAATTTTTCCATGCCTGTCATAAAAGGGTCAACATTCTTGTCATAAGGACTACGATAACAACAACATATGTATAGGCTAGTATCAATGTCTCTAACACCACATATTTCAAAGCTATCCATTTTATAAAGCTTATCAATCACATCTACATTCTCGACTGCTCTATCCGCGTGACTTAGGATCAAACTACCACCTCTGGCTTTTTTGCATCTAGTGTTATAGGAAATCAGATTGTAGTTATCCAGAGAAAGTGCATGTATGGACTTGCCGTTTAAGAAATGTTCACTAATACATAAATAGTCTACCCTGGTTCCGAGAGATTAAATATATATTTCAAGGTCACTTATTTTGTCGCTAATGCCACAGACATTTTGATGAAATACATTTATATTTGTTGACGTAGGTGTGGTTATTACAGACTCCCTTAGACTATTGTTACAATTATTAATTTTATAATCCCTAGTTAGGTGTACATTCACAGGGGTGCTGTTACAGGCTTCATCTAGAATTACACTTTTACTCTCGAAAAAGATCACAATTATTAATAACTGCAGTTGAAAGATAAGTTTGTGTAGTCGAATTTACAAACACTTTAGATGTAGGCGATTCAAAGGCTTTGAGTAACAAATTATGATCGGTTTGTGTAGAAACATCTTTAGACACCCGTTTATCTCTTTGCTTTGAGAGCACATTATGTACATAATTTTGATAGTTGATTCTGTATTGCAATCGCAATATGTCTCTATAAATTAATTTGCATGAGGTAAGCTTATTTAGTATAGGTCTTTTATTATAGTTAAAATAATGTTCGTTATCTAGTGTAATATAGTTTGAGTTTTTACAATTATTGCATACAAGCTTTATGGTACGATTTACGCTAGATACATTTAAATATTTATTATAGTAAATATTACTGACTAGAATGTTTGTGTTATGCATAGTTTGCAAGGTATGATGCAGATAACTTGATATATTTAGTGGATTGTTGTCGTTGCTACCCCCGATTATTAAAACGAAATCTGATTTAGTGAAGTTCTTACACATAGTTGCACAGGTACTTAATATATAACTCAGAGGAGCATTTGGTTTGATAACCGACGTAACACTAAAACTATTTCCCACCAAGTTTTGTAGTATTTCTCTAAATTCATATCCGGTCTGGTCAGCGAAGATTGCTATTTTATGCTTGGGTACCAGTACATGCGATAGTCGTCTACCTAAAATATTATCTATCAGTTTATTTGAGCAATCATTAGCGCTTATGTTTTGTATAGGTGTTGACATAATCTTATCCATTTCCTGTGATTCCCTGTTCGTCAATGAATTTCTTTCTCCATTTCCTTGGTCTTCCGCGTTGGATATAGGTGAGTTTTGGATAGAACTCACCTGTAGTTCTTTGTAACTATGTGTGGGTGACAAGTTTCCTGTCCCTGTGTGACAAGACTTGTTGCCGTTATTTTTTATTGGCGTCTCATGAACGAATGCTGCCGACTTATTTCCATTTCGGTTCATTGACAATATGGCATGCATAGGGAATTCTCTAGAAGAGGTTCTGGGTAATCCCGTTTTCATTGTTGTAGTTCAAAGTTGACGTTGATATTGAGGAGAAAAGAACCTTATTGGTGTTGCCCCTCTGCCCGAGGAAGTGGTATCTTGTAACCCTATAGATTTAAAAAGTTTTATTTTGCTTTCATATTCTAGGGAATATGAAAGCAAAATAAAACTTTTTCTAAATTAATCTTGTCCTTTAGAGTAAGATTTTCTAAGGTTAGATTATCTATCTCTAAATTAGCCGACTGTAGTTCCAACTTAAGTTTGTGTAATTCTTCATTCTTTGCGTTGATGTCAACATTCCCAGAGGTACTCGAATTATTGGGCAGGCTTTGATAAGAAATATCCATGTTATCTATTTCAAATTCAAACTCGCTTTTGTTTACGTTTTGCTGCAGCTTTATTCTTTGCGTGACATATGTTGTATCATTATCCATATTTTAATATTCACAAAAAGTCAAAACAATTTTTGAATTCCGGACCAGCGACTCACTGTTCCCCAGTCAGCACCTTTCTTAACGCGCCAACCGTGTCCTTATCTATAGTGGCAAAAAGTGCTTTTGCCTTGGCAGGCTTTTTATACTGTTTTATCGACGTACAGTTTCGATATTTTAAGACTAGATGTCGCTATTTGATAGATTTCGTTAAGCACATTTGAATAGAAATTTTTTCGTAACGGATTCTAGGATGAAGTATTGTTATGAATACTTCTAATTTCCATATTTTCACTTGGTTTATGTGGTTCCAGCTCGTATTATTGAATTTTTAGGTAGTTCACTTCATTTCACTGTATATTACTTTGTATAATTGAGTCAATTAGAAATGTAAACACTGAGATCAACCAATACAAATAACTTGATATTTCGTAAATATTTCCAGTAGATAACACTGTCACTGAATGTTTATAGTATAACCATTTAGCCAAAATATAAAAGGCGAAGGTAACACTTATTTTACTATTTTTAAACATTAAAGACTACAGAGCAGGTGTAACTCGTGACGGCAGCGCCATCTGAACTCAGCAACTAAAGGAACAATTTGAATTAACACAAAACGAATTGGACAAGGTGATATGCGACAACAATGAACTTAAACAAACAGTATTACGACAGCAAACTTATATAAATACATTAAAAGATCTTTGTACAAGCAGTCCTACAAAGTCGCAAAGATCAAAATTATCGTCTGCGAGAAAACGAAATAGACGTTCTATTGCTGATACTCTACGTGTTGCATCCCTACATCAGGAACAGTCATCCAGTAACATTGAAGGAGACTGCATTGAGAGCTCAAATATATTATTAGAGTCACCAAATTTTGAAATATCACCTAAAACAGTGTCTGTAGCAATATACCACTTAACCACGCTATTAACCACGCTAAAACGATCTCTGAATCGGTCCAATAGTACAAATTAGATTTACTAATACCCATCACTTCTGAGACTTCCGATAGGAGTTTTGCTAGGAGAACTGCTCCGCACAATTCTAATCGATGCACTGAGACTGTTTTTATAGACGCAACATTGGTTTTTGCTGTGGTCAAAGTTACCTGTATACTATCGTCAGCCCCAACTACCCGTGCATACACTACTGGAGCGTAAGCTGATTATAATGCGTCACAAAAACCAGGCAAGTCAACCTGCTTGTCATCGTTCTTCATGTGCACCCATCGAGGCACCGAAAACTCCGCTAAGCCTTGCAACTCCTGCTGGTAAGTAAACCATTCCTTTTTTATATCATGTGGAATTTCTTCATCCCATCCAATTCCAGAAATCCATAATTTTTGTATTAGTATTTTTGCTAATACGACTACTGGAGCGACCCATCCCAAAGGGTCATATAGTCTTGCTATATCCGACAAAAACTTTCTTTTCGTTACAGAATCCTGCAGCGGTGGCAACTGAACAGAGTACTGGAAGGTGTCGCAGCTTCGGTTCCAGGTAAGTCCCAACGTTTTAAAAATTTATCCTGTTTTATGTTGATTTTCCTTTCTACGCCATCCTGTCCCCTGTACGAGTGCCTTTCGCCAATGATTTTTGCTAGTAGTTCACTGCTGTTACTTGACCATTTCTGTAAAGTAAAGCCTGCTTTTGCTAATAATTTATTCATTTGATTATATATACAATATGTAACAAAAACCCTGTTGTTCCTTCTACCTACGTTTTAAGGATCGGTATACATACGTAATAAAGCAAGTAATTTATAAAAAACTGTTAAAAAAAATTAATAAAATAAATATTTATTTATTTACATTTGTAATGATGAAATGGTTTCTTACCTCTGCAATTCTGTATGAATGAAGCGATGACGCGAAACCAGAAAAAGATAGAACGTTTCCGCCGAATCCCGCCACTTTCTTTGATCGGTGCCGCTGCGCCTTTGCACCGCCGGCGCTTATCTGCCTATTTCTCTACAAGGTTCGTGACCTTGTCAGCTGTAGTTTATCACTTTAACGAATGAATCTTTGAAAAAATTGCTTTACCAGGTAATTCAGGTAATTTTACGCACAATTGATAATTGTTGAAAATACATTTAACACTTCACTACATTAAAAAAACGGAGTTGTCGCGTCTGTCACATAATTTTAATTTATTATAATGTCTACATGACGGCCACGGAGATGCTGTTCGATGTGACCACCTTGTACCTCTACACATTTGACACACCTAATAATATCCTCACGTACGCTTCGCAGTACGGAGGTACGGAGGTATCTCTCACGTACGCTTTGCAGTACGCAGTACCGCCAGTACGGAGGTATCGGCCTTAATGTGGTCAAATGCTGCTACTATGCGTGAACGCATTTCGACCTTCGTATCGCACGTTTTTTTGAACACCTGTTGTTTGACAGTGCCTCAGAGAAAAAAAATCTCAAGGCGTCAAATTGCAGGCACTTTTCCCAAGACACATCAACATTAAAATATTCTACGTGACATAGTCAACAGGTCAACGTTCAAGTAAACAAAACACAAGTCACTCACTACGTAGGTAGGTCAACAATAACATCCGTTCGGAAGTAAGTTGCGCGGGGTTCCCCGCGCAATAAGGAAGTGATTCACAGGGTGGCGGGTGGCGGGGCGGCGGGGTAGGTAGGCACGTGGCACCGAGCCTCGTGCGCCGCGATGGCGGTAGTTTTTGGCCGCATCTTTTGTTGTCGCATCAAAGAAAGCCGCCGAACTTGTAGGTTATTTATCGAAATAAAAATGTAGGTACTCACTCGAAGATCAGATACTCTTAACATTTTTTTGAATGTGTCGATTTTAGTAGTTATTTGATTTTCACCTCTCGACTAGCCAATGTTGTTTTTTTTTTATTATAATTTCATAAATGTTGTGCTTGTAGGTTATAGTATATGTCCCTAAGAGGAACAACAGGGTTTTTGTTACATATTGTATGCATGCCTTCTTCTATTGAGTCACAACCAGTCATGAGATCATCCATGTAATAATCCTTAAGCACCTTTTCAGCTGCCAGAGGATTATTGACTCTTTCATCGTGTGCTATTTGCTGCATCGATCGAACTGCTAAGAAGGGCGCTGAAGAGGTACCAAAAGTAACAGTAAGTAACTTATAATCCTTAATTTCAGATTGTTTGTTGTCTCTCCATACGATGCGTTGAAAATCAGTATGATGGTCGGCCGCTCGCACCATTCGGTACATTTTGATAATGCCCGAAACTAGGCAAATACGGTACGTTCTCCAACGAATCAATAAATGCCGCAGATCTGGTTGCAGCTCTGGACCAATCATTAGGTCATCGTTGAGCGACATTCCGTTTTTTCCTTTGCAGGAAGCATCAAAAACAACCCGAACCTTGGTTGTGTCTTTATCGACACGTATAACCGCATGATGGGGTTAGTACACTGCATGTTTATTTTGTTCTTCTTTTTTAATTATTTGCCTCATGTGTCCAAGTTGTAAATATTCATTTGTGTATAGACCAAGGGATATTCCCGACTTTAATGAAGTATAGCAAGATTATACCGCTCTTTAAGTCCGGAGATAGCAAGGACACCAATAATTATAAACCTGTTTCGGTTTTGCCGGTTTTCTGCAAGGTTTCCGAAAAAGTGATGCTCAATCAAATGCTCAATCATTTTAACTGTAACAAGATCCTACACGAACAACAGCATGGTTTCACCAGAGGACGTTGTACTACTGAAGCCGGTGTAACTTTAATTAAGCATATCTTTAATGCATGGGAGGACTCACAGGATGCCATTGGCATTTTTTGCGACCTCTCTAAAGCATTCGATTGCGTGAATCACGAAACACTGCTCCTGTAGCTTCAGCATTACGGACTCGGTGAACTTGCACTTAGTTTAGTAAAATCGTATTTAAATGATAGACTGCAGCAAGTTCAAATAAACGGTGTGAATTCATCAGGCTTAAAAGTGAAGATGGGGGTTCCGCAGGGTTCAATACTGGGTCCGTTCCTCTTTCTAGTATACATTAATGATTTACCTTCTTTATTAGAAAACCAACCACAAATGGTGTTATTTGCTGATGATACTTCACTATTTTTTAGAGTAAATAGACAGGCTCAGCACCTTGACGACGTAAATAACGCCATGCTTAAGGTTCATAACTGGTTTACTGTGAATAATTTAGTATTAAATGAAAAAAAAAACGAAATGCATAGGATTCGCTTTACCAAATGTTAGAAGCAATGAATGTAAGGTTATATTGAATAAGGATATTCTAGAATTCGTCGAAAATACAGTTTTCTTAGGGATTACGCTTGATTCAAAGCTGCAGTGGGGTCCTCACTTAACATCTCTTGCAGGGCGGTTAAGTTCAGCCGCTTACGCTGTCAGAAAAATTAGACAATTAACAGACGTGGATACCGCGAGGCTGGTCTATTTTAGTTACTTTCATAGCATCATGTCTTACGGTATTTTGCTCTGGGGACGTGCTGCAGATATAAATTCTATCTTTATCCTGCAAAAGAGGGCTGTCAGAGCCATCTATAATCTTGGCAGACGCGAATCTTTAAGGGAATTGTTTAAAACAATTAACATCATGACGGTACCTTGTCAATATATTTATGAAAACATCATGCACGTTAGAAAAAATCTTCATATATTTAAAAAAAATAGTGATAGACATAATAAACTCGTGAGCGATAGTCATAGGGTGGCCCGGGCGAGTTTTCGGGAATGGCGATTATGCGGTAGTCCTACTACTGGAGATATGTTTACAAAGATGTGCGAGAGTAGAAAGATATTTAAATCGCGTTTAAAATGGTGTCAAAAACACCAAGACCAGTTAAAAATGGACACTCTCGCTACTAAGCACGCAGTAAAAGATTTCAGTGGTTTTTGGAAATGTACGAACCGTTTGGGGACTCGGCCGGGTCTTCCTGTGACTGTTGACGGCTCTAACGATTTAAAAAATATTGCTAACAAATTTAAAAATAATTTTACTGTTCGGTCACCGTTAGGTCCAATATCGTCGTCTCGAAGTAAGGGTGGGGTGAATGGGGAATGTGTGGCTACCAGAGTCTTGGCCAGGGATGTATCTCGGGCGGTGAAATCTATTTCAAAAGGCAAATCACCTGGCCATGATGGATTGAGTGTGGAACATGTGCAGCATGCTGGTCCTCATATTTACAGGGTGCTGGCCATGCTGTACAACTTTTGCATATCACATTCATACCTACCAAATAATATGATGAGGACTATTGTAGTTCCGGTAGTAAAAAATAAGGCGGGAGACTTGTCAGATACAGCCAACTATAGACCTATCTCCTTAGCAACAATAAGCGCGAAAGTGTTTGACAGCATTCTGAATACACAATTAAACAAATACCTAAAATTGCATGATAACCAGTTCGGATTTCGGTCGGGACTGTCCACGGAAACTGCGATATTGTGTATGAAGAGTGATGACACTGACAGGAAAACATCTGTGTATGCCTGCTTCCTCGACCTCTCCAGGGCATTCGACCTGGTCCGGTATGATATTTTGTGGGACAAAATGGAAGCTGCTCATATACCGGATGAACTTATTACTATCTATAAGTACTGGTACGGGAACCAGGTGAATCATGTCAAGTGGGCGGGCGCATTGTCAGACCCATATAGGTTGGAATGTGGGGTGAGGCAAGGGGGGTTGAGCTCACCTTCCATTTTTAATTTATATATTAATGGGCTGATCGAGGCACTCAGCGAGCAACATATTGGTTGTTATATTGATGGCGTATGTTTCAATAACAACAGCTACGCGGACGATATGGTGCTGCTGAGTGCCTCGGTCTGCGGACTCAGAAAGCTGATGAGTATCTGTGAGGGTTATGCAACTGATCATGGACTTTTGTATAATGTAAAAAAGAGTCAATGTATGGTCTTTCAGGGCGGACAGAGAAAAGTTCATGAAATACCAGCTGTACGACTGAATGGCATACTCTTGCATAGAGTTGATTCTTTTAAGTACCTAGGCCATTTAGTCACTCCCGATTTGAAGGATGATACAGACATTGAACGGGAGCGAAGGGCGCTGTCGGTCAGAGCGAATATGGTGATCCGTAGGTTCGCACGTTGCTCAGTACAGGTTAAAATTACTCCCTTTAGAGCCTACTGCACAACTTTATATACATGTAGCCTATGGATCAACTACACGCAGAGATCGTACGGCGCCCTTCGTGTCCAGTACAACAATGCGTTCAGGATGTTGTTGGGTCTCCCCCGTTACTGCAGCGCCTCGACAATGTTTGCAGAGGCACGCGTAGATTGTTTTTACGCAATGATGCGCAAGAGAGGCACTTCGCTGGTGCGGCGAGTGCGGGGGAGCTCCAACAGCATGCTGGCAGCGCTCTCAGAAAGGCTCGACTGCGCCTACATAAATAATTGCTGCAGGTTGCACATTGGATGCGGGTAATTTCATGTTTGTGTTGTCCAATAATTTAAATTGTATATTCTTATTTTATCAATGTGACTGGTCATAATTATTAATAATGTGTATATGAGTCTTGGTAACTTGAAATAAATGATTATTATTATTATTATTATAATAGTAGGCTGCTCAATCGATGATAAGATGGTTAACAACATAAGTTACGCTGATGATATGGTGCTGTTGAGCCCATCGATCAGCGCATTGCGGAAATTAGTGAGAGTGTGTGAAGTGTTTGCTGAGACACATGGCCTCACGTATAATGCTAAAAAGAGTGAGCTGCTAGTGTTTCGGGCGGGGCGTAGGAGTCCTTCTTACGTACCGCCAGTGACACTATCGGGAGTGGCACTAAAGAGAGTTACGCAATTTGTGTACCTAGGCCATGTAGTGAATGAGGACTTGACTGATGAAGCAGACATGGAGAGGGAACGCAGGGGGCTGACGATTCGTAGTAATGTGCTGGCGCGCAGATTTGCTCGATGCTCCGAACAGGTGAAGAAGACGCTGTACAGGGCATACTGTCAGTCCTTCTACACCTGTAGTTTATGGACTAGTTACACGCAGCGAACCGTCAGCGCCCTGCGTGTCCAATACAACAATGCTTTCAGGTGGCTAATGGGGTTGCCTCGCTTCTGCAGTGCGTCAGCGATGTTTGCTGAAGTTCGAGTGGATGGCTTTCATGCCATTATACGTAAGAGAGCAGCATCGCTGATGCGTAGAGTGAGGGGCAGTCCCAACAGCTACTTGCTGGGTTATTGCAGATCATATCCATAGTCCGATTTGGAGGCATTGGGTAGGTCTGCACGTTGGGTAGGCGGTGTTTTGTTCTTCCCCCCTTTTACTTTTTAAGTAGAATTTAAGTAATATTACTAACATAGTTCTTAAGTTATTATCTTACATGTATTTACTAACACCATATGGACCGAAAGTCTGAAATAAATATATTGAATTGAATTGAATTGAATAATTTTAATACTAGAAATAAGGACAAATTAAATCAACCAAGTTTCAGATTGGCAAAAGTACACACTTCTTTTATGGGGTACTGTGTAAAATTTTATAATAAAATAGCACTCGATATTCTCCAACTAAATGAGAGAAAATTTAAAACTTGCATAAAACGCACACTATGCAGTCGAGCATATTATAAGTTAGATGATTATATCACGGACAAAATGCTTGGCTAAATGCTAGTCCTGCTCCACAGCAACTCGGGCTCACAAATTAGAATTGTTTTTTAAGAGAATGATGTTTCTTACCCTCTTTTTTGTCGACCTGAACAACTTGTACAGTTATCAGTACGATTACTTTTTCTTTGTTTACATATAACAGTCATCTAACGTATACGGACACTGAAAGTGTTAGTATTGTATAATTTAATATCATTTATTTCAATTTTGTAAATGTGAGTACCATGGATCGTTTTATTTTATTTACTGAGTTACTATGTGATTTTACTAATGAACATGGCAGTTGAGAGCTTGTCATGCTCACTCAAATGTCTCGCTGATGGTGGCGCGTGTGTTGGATCATTTGGTTCCCTCCATCATGGTTGAGCTAGGTGGTGCTGATCCATGCGTCATGCTCGTGAACGGGTGCTGTCAGTTGGGATTGGTCATTTGTAAAAACCTAATTTAAAAGAGTGCCGTGGAGTTTCTTGCTCTTTCTTCTCCATAGAGGCCTACCTCCGTTTTGGAACGAGCAACTAGCTTCAACTTTCGGACTAACTGACAGACTCCTTGACAATTCAAAAGTGCCTGTAATTGGTCTAATTGAAATAAATGTTTTGAATTTACTTTGACTTTGAAATGTTTTGACTTTGACTTTGACTTCATTAATTACTTCCTTATATATTGTTTTTAAATCTGGATTCTTACTCAATTTAGTTTCTAATGCATACAATCCTCTTTCGTCCGAACCAGCATTCAGAGCAGACGTGTTATCGCTTGTTTCGCAAAAGTTAAATTAAATCACAAACGAAAGTGCTACCTATTAATTAGTGTCATACTTGTCTTTTTGGCTTATACCTTGTTCGTCAACCTGCGTTGTGACGCGAACCCGCGTGTCCCCCGCGCGTCTCGAGTAAAAGAGAACGTGGTCATAATTGCTGTCCCGTTTCCGCATCGCTGCTTGCGACCTGTGACCACGCATTGTGCACGCGCGCTTTCTACCGGTACTACGACGACGTCATCGCTCACGCACGACAAAGTCTGCTACGAATCTACTAGCGCTCCTGGCATCCTGATAGGCTGATACTACGTGAAATTCCGCCACTAACAAGGAACCAACAATGGAAGACATGAGTGGCAAATCCCTTTCTGAATCTAATTGCAGCGCATATAGATCCAATCACCCCTCCTAACTTCGTATTTCAACGCAGTAAAAGACCAAGAGAATGCTCCTGTGACTCCGATCTCAGCGCCTTCAAAGATGAAGTCAAAACATTGATATCATCTCTCATGTCACCACAACAAGATGAACTTAAGAAAATCTACCCGACATTACTGGAAATAAAATCAACAAATAGCAGCATAGAAGCCGCTATGGCATCTCTCTCGGCGCAAAACACAGAGCTTAAAAATAAACTAGAGCAACTCGAAATCCAAACAACTAAAGACAGAAATTACATAACTATACTAGAAGATAAATTAGAAGATCTGCAAAGGGGCAGCCGCAAGTCAAACTTTGAAATCAAAAATGTACCAAAGCTGACTAGTGAATACAAGGAAGATTTAATAAGACTTGCCACCTCCTTATCAAATGAAATTGGATGTAATATTACAAAATCGGACATTAGTGACATTTACCGAGTTCAGAATAAGCGTGTTAAAACGAAGAATAGTACAATTATAGTTG
The DNA here is from genome assembly GCA_949774945.1 of Hoplodrina ambigua. NCBI lineage: Eukaryota > Metazoa > Arthropoda > Insecta > Lepidoptera > Noctuidae > Hoplodrina > Hoplodrina ambigua. The sequence continues at coordinate 18,256,700 of OX458964.1, forward strand.
AGATGACATCAACAATTTTAAAGACCGACTTCCTGAAGAAAGCCAGAGACTATAACAGAAAGAATAATGAGAAATTACGTGCTAAGCATCTTGGGCTTAAGACGGAGGAAGACGTTCCTATTTATGTATCGGAACAATTAACAGCAAAAGGTGCTCGACTTCACTTCCTATCGCGCGATCTGGCAAAATCCAAGCAATATAAATACTGCTGGACAGCCTTTGGCAAAGTTCATATTAAGAAGGATGACAACTTTCCTACTATTATTATTACAAGTGAGTCACAGGTCCACAACCTTATGCAACTTAAATGACTAACTGTTACACTATGGATTTTAAAATCACGCACATTGCATTGTTTACTTTTTTGCTACCCTTACTTGTCACAGTTCTGTACGGCCATTAGTTGTCTAAAACTAATTAATGTCAAAATTAATCTTAAGACTATAATCCGGTTAATTATACTTCAAATTGTTGTTTTGTTACTGTTGAACATTCGTCGTATGGTCTGTATACTACTGTACTGTAACGTTTATTCGTCTTGTTTGTGTACAGACCCGAGATGTTTAAATATAACTATTTTTAAGATAAATATCAAGCCTATTAACGGATTAAATGTCAACTTTTATATCATAATATTATCATATCGCGCACTCACACACATGCACTATTCAATATCACTTCCACACAGTCTATCTAACACACACACAACAATCACACATACTCTCATCCACACTGAAATTGTTTGTATAGCTACATACTTCTGCACTCGCAAAATTTATAATTATGGATAGCACCCTACAGAATTTGAACGACATAGACAACCACGAAATAGCCCAAGTGTTCGACTGTGAACTCAATGAATTTACGAACTATATTAGACCTAACTCTTCTGGATTTTCCATTGTATCACAAAATATTAGATCTATTTATTCTAACATCGATGACCTTCAACTAAACATAATAAATCTTAAAATGGATATTGACCTCATAGTTTTAACTGAATGTAGACTTAGTCTAAATAAACACATACCTCAAATAACCAACTACAATTCGCATCAAACAACAAATCATCTTAACAAAGCTGATGGTGTGGTCGTTTACATTAAAAACACACATAAGCATAAAATAAGAGAAATAAAACTAACCCATGCGTCTTGCCTAGAGGTCCGCATTAACCCTGACCTCATAGTAATCGCGATTTATCGGTCCCCCTCAACTGCTAACGCTGCTGAATTTATCCAATCCCTAAACAATCACCTTATTACCATTGCCTCAACTAAAAATGTAATTGTCACTGGTGACATTAATATTAATCTAATAATAAATCAATCTGAGCAATCTCATGAGCGCACAAATAGACTAAGTTATCTGAACATGCTGGCCATGCATGGACTTCTTCCCGGTCACTCACTGCCCACAAGGGGCCAAAATTGTCTTGACCATTTCATTATTAAGCTCAAACCTACCAGTAAAACCGCTACCATTGCAATTATTCACACAACTATCACAGATCACTTTCTGACTTTCCTAAAAATTAGCAACCATATAAACGTAATAAAACCTACTAAAATAAAATCCATTGTCAACTTTGAGAAAGGCCTCGATCTCCTAAAAAATAGTAACCTAACAGACTTACTAAAACTAACTAACCCTAATACACTTACTAATAACCTAATTAAAATTCTTCGCGACTGCATCACTCATAGTACTATTACTAAGATGATCCCATTAAAAAACAGAACCCTTAAGCCGTGGATGACTGTTGGACTATTACGCTGTATACATAACCGAAATAATATGCAACGGAAACTGAGACTAGACCCGCTTAATGAGATACTCAAAATTACCTACAAAAGGTACAGGAACTACTGTAACAGCATCATCAAAAAACAAAAACGGAAATACGACCGAGACCAACTTACTAAAGCACATAAAAATCCTAGAAAAACGTGGGACCTCGTAAATAACATTACCCAGCGTAAACCTAAAAAAGTGAATAGCCTAGATCTCTTGGAAATATCCAGTGACCCTCAGAAGTCAATTAACAAGGTGAATAATTTTTTCTCTAACATAGGTAAGCAACTTGCGGTTAATATCACACCATCACCCACAGTATATCTTAATTCATCCTACACACCAGCTTCATCTTTCGCTCTACTCGACACAGACCCTTGCGAAGTTCATGATACTCTAATGGGCTTAAAAGTAGACAGTGCTGCTGGTTGGGACAACATCTCAGTTCGATTCCTAAAATTTGCTCACAAACAAATTGTCCCAATCTTAAGTTATTTAACTAACATTTGCTTTGAGCAGGGACATTTTCCGGATGCCCTAAAAGTAGCCCTTATAACACCTGTGTAAAAGTGTGGTAATAGCTCAGACCCCTCAAACTACAGACCTATCTCAGTCTTACCCTCTATATCTAAAATAATAGAACGACTCTTAAACACACGCCTAATTAAATATCTTTCAAAATATAACTATCTATCCTCTTCACAGTTTGGATTCAGACAGGGAAGGTCTACTGAAGATGCGGTCTTGTCACTGACATCTACTCTCGTTGAGAAAGTGGATGAAGGTAGTAAATGCCTGGCGGTTTTCCTTGATCTCAAAAAAGCCTTCGACACAGTGTCTGTCCCCATACTTCTACATAGGCTCGAACACATTGGTATAAGAGGTCCCCCCCTCGAGCTATTCAAATCTTATCTGACTAACCGCAAGCAAACGGTAAAAATAGGGGAACTCACTAGCACAGAGGAAACAATCTCGTACGGCGTCGGACAGGGGAGTGTGCTAGGTCCGACGTTGTTTCTTATCTACATTAATAACCTTTGCAATATGAACATAGTCGGGGGTCACATTTTCTCTTATGCGGATGATACCGCCATAGTCTTCGCTGATAAATCTTGGCCAGACGTTAAAAGAATAACTGAAACCGGACTTTTAAAGGTCGCCGATTGGCTCAACAGTAACCTACTTACACTAAACGCCTCCAAGTCCAACTACATTTGCTTCACCAAGTACTCACGCACTCAACCGCCACTCGATTTCCAAATTAAGATTCACTACTGTACCAACTCTTTAACATGTGACTGCTCCTGTACATTAATAGACAGATTACAGCATACTAAATACCTAGGCATCATGATTGACCAGCGCTTGTCCTGGCACATGCATACTGAACTGATTATGAAAAGGGTTAGGAAACTGATATGGACTTTTAAAACATTACGCCACATTGCCTCAAAGAACCTACTGCAGAAAGTCTACTTGTCACTAGCTCAGTCGATACTTACGTACTGTCTCCCATGCTGAGGTGGGACAACAAAAATGAAATTTCTGGAACTGGAAAGGGCGCAACGCTCTCTGCTCAAGGTTATGTTTTTCAAACCTTACAGATTCCCTACCCAAAGCCTTTACTTAACCTCTGACCTTTTGTCTGTTAGAAAACTTTATGTTCTTCATCTCATTTTGAGAAAACATAAATCTCTCTCGTATGATCCCACAAAGGCGAGCTTGAGTAGCAGAAGGTGCTACTTGGTCGCTCCTACTGTCCCAGTTAAATCTATCTTTGCCAAGAGACAATTCGCAAGGCAATCCTCCCACTTATATAACTTATTGAATAAAGAACTGCACATATATCCCTTGAAACTCCGTGAATGTAAATCAGTTACAACTGAATGGCTTAAAACTAAATCTTATGATGACATTGAGGTCATACTGATGTCGCTTCCATGATCTGTTTGGCCATGTAAACGTTAGTGGAGGAAGTTACTCTTAATTTCCTCCGATCCCAAGACTTTGTCGCAGGGCTAACGTAAACCTAAACCTTGTTCATAACCCAAACCATAACCCTTACTTATATCTATACAAACAAAAAACAACTCGCACACAACATATATATTCACGTACACTCACCCACACTCACAACACACACACTCAAAACCCACTCACACAAATCACTCACTCAAGCGCGCTCCTTTTTGTATTTTTCTTTTTCTTGTTTAGAATTGCATACTTTGATTATTGTTAAGCGGAAGAGCGGAGACACCTAACACAAGCATCTTCTTGCTTAAAAGGTGTTCTCCAAACCTTGTATGTAAATGCCTTATGAAAATGCAATAAACATTTTTATTTTATTTTATTTATTTATTTTTACAATCTGTTAACTGCTGCCTTTCTTGTATCGCCAAATTTACAGCTTTTTTTTTTTTACCGATGGGAAATCATCTAATGACTTCCCCCGCCCTGGGCGGGGCGAGAGGGAGTGTCAGACTTTTACTGACTAAAACCCATCCATGTTCCTTCTTGAGCCCTTTGCGTTCCGGGGGCGCGGTATCTCTTTCGAACAACCCGCAGCCCCGGCAGGCATCGGCCCTTAGTGGCCCCTCCAATTGTTTGCTGACATCTCTTTGAGGCGCGCGTGGAACACGAACGCGCCGTCGACACGGTCTGTCGTTATTCAACGAACGGACTTGGTTTGGAACTTGGTTATTAGTTGTCTCCTTCGAAAAACAAGTGACTACTTCTTTTGCAGTTTCGACTCCAACCGTGTATGTATTTTCTTTCGTTTGCGATACCTTATCGCTAGACGAAACACCTTTCTCCCCTACTGACTCCTGTTTACCTTTTGGGTGCAACAAAGAGTGATGTTTACGCTTACATACTTGACAATAGGCTGTATAAACTGTCCACAAACCCTGACAGAGTGATTGTGCCCCAAGCAATTAAAACATAAGTTGTGTTCCTGCACAAACTTACGCCGAGTATCCACATCCTTGCTGACAAATTGCTTACAATTTCTTAATTTGTGATCGTTATTACAACACGGACAAACCATTGGACCTTCATTTGCGTCCGTGTGAAAAACCTTTGCCTTATTAACATTAACAGTATTTTTAATTGGTTTTGTTTCCAAGAATTCAAAAGCCCTATATCTGCCTGTTAAGAATTCTTTAAACTGTTCAAAGGTAGGCAACTTATCTGAATCAGTGTTACTTGTTACCTTTAATTCCCAATCCCTTCTACTATCTGGATCTAATTTTAAAGTTAGGATATGAATTATTAAAATATCCCAAGACGTTACATCAATATCTAAATTAGTAAGTGCGTTTAGACAGTCGGATGTTGTATCTGTAGGGTTCACCCTACCACATAGTTTATTTATATTTATTACATAAACCCACACAAATTAACACAACATAAACACAGCCACACTATTATTATCATTTAGGTTTATTGATAACACTACTCATTCATTCACGGCATCTATAATGTTTACATTATACTGTCGGATGATGTTGAGGGACCATGCCCACGATCACGCGGGACTAGCGTGATAGTGACGTACTCACGTACCTGCGCGCCAGGGAGCTAGCGGCGGCGACACGCGCGCCGCGAGCTTAGAGGTCAGTCGGTCAACGACCTCGCCGCTAACTACTGCGCCCGCGCTTGCGCTAATTACTTTTGTGAATCGTCCTTCGAATCTCGAGGATTGTTATTGTTACAGTATTGTTACGTGGACTTGTTTGTGTATGTACTGTGATTGTGTTTACTGTGTGTCTACTGTCCCTATACTCCTTCTGTGCTCCTGTATTTATTGTGTTGTGGTACGGACATTATATTATCTGCCGTAAGTGAATATTGACTTTTATTATTCCTTACCACTCCGTACAACGTACTCTACACGCGTACCAAACTGGTGACCCCGTACAGAACATTTTAAATAAAATGAGTGACAGTGAGACTGAACACACCGCGTCGTCGCAGCCCGCCAGCCACGTAACACACTGCGCGCGTACGGCCAAGCGTCTCTCGGGTCCAAAGGTCGAGTCAGCCGACGTGTACCGCGGCAACTTACACTTGCCGCCGTTTTGGCCCGAGGAGCCCGAAATTTGGTTTGCGCAAATCGAGGCTCTGTTCGAGAATGCGGGGGTGTACAGTGACGCCGCAAAATATAATTACGTCTTGGGTAATCTGGACACCCAAGTTTCGAAGACAATGAAGGACTTCATTGGCCCCCCCCCCCGCCACCAACCGGTACCAGTCGCTCAAGGCGGAGCTGGTGCGAAGACTTTCGGCCACCCAGGATCAGAAGGCGAAGCAGCTTCTGATGCACGAGGAGCTCGGGGACCGGAAGCCGTCGCAGTTCCTCCGACACCTGCAGAGGTTGGCAGGATCTGCAATGCCTGAGGACTTCCTGCGCACCGTCTGGAGCAGCCGACTCCCCACCAGCATCCAGCCCCACCTCGCATCGCAACCCCAAAGCACCCTGGAAGCGCTGGCCGAACTGGCTGACCGCGTCCAGGACATGGTCGCGCCAGTGCCGCACGTCGCAGCAGTCGCGCCGGCACCCTATGTCGCAGCAGCCTCGCCAGCCGGACCCACGGTCAGTGAGTTGGCAGCCGAGATCACCGAGCTAAAGGCTGCCATGAGGGACCTGACGCTGCAGCTGCGGGACAGCCGATCGCGGAACAGTTCCCACAGCCGTGGTCGAGACGCGCGACGGCACTCACGCAACCGCTCGTCGACCCGCTCCAACTCCAGCTACCGGCAGCATCCCGTCTGCTGGTACCACACAATGCACGGTGCGAAGGCGAAGCGCTGCATCAGGCCCTGCGACTTCCAGCAGGGAAACGCCGCGGGCAATCGGTGATGGCGACGGATGATTGCCCACGCTCGACTGGTCGCCTATTCGTCACGGACCGGACCACCAAGACGCAGTTCCTGGTTGACACAGGTAGCGACCTCTGCGTCTACCCCCGTCGTCTATTAAGTGACCGTCGCGAGTGCACAAACTATGACCTAGTGGCCGCGAATGGGACGCCCATTAAAACGTATGGTCTTGTGGAGGTGAATTTAAATTCAGGACTCCGTAGGGACTTTAAGTGGCGTTTTGTTGTTGCCGAGGTAACAAAAGCCAATTATCGGCGTAGATTTTTTAAGCTTTTACTCGCTAGTCGTTGACTGTCGTAATCAACGACTAGTCGATAGTAGTACTAACTTATTTACAGTAGCCTCGAATCACTCAGACTCATCTTTATTTTCTGTAAAAATTACTTCTGGTGATTAGAGGTACCATAAAATTTTGGACGGGTTCCCCGACATCACCCGGCCTGCCGGTACACTACGCACTACACCACATAACACCGTACACCACATCCGCACGACCCCAGGTCGTCCAGTCTCATCTCCATTTCGGCGACTAGCGCCGGACAAACTAAAAATTGCCCAGCGGGAGTTCCAGCTGATGCTGGACAACGGAACTGCTAGACCGTCCGAGAGTCCATGGGCATCACCACTTCATCTCGCACCCAAGAAGGACAACGGTTGGCGACCCTGTGGTGATTACCGGATGCTCAACGCCCGGACCGTTCCTGACAGGTATCCGATCAGGCACATTCATGACTTCTCGCACAGCATTTCCGGTTGCACAATTTTTAGTACTATAGACCTGGTGAAGGCCTACAATCAGATACCTGTCAGTCCAGACGACATTCCGAAGACGGCAATCACCACACCGTTCGGCCTGTACGAATTCCCGTACATGACGTTTGGTTTGCGTAACGCAGGCCAAACTTTTCAACGTTTTGTCGACGAGATGACCAGAGGTTTGGACTTCTGCTACTGCTACTTGGATGACTTCTTGATCTTCTCTAGGTCACAGGCGGAGCACGAGGAGCATCTCCGCATTATATTCGGCAGGATGAAGGACCACGGCATGCTGGTCAACACGTCCAAGTGCGTTTTCGGTGTTCCGGAGGTAACCTTCTTAGGCTACCACATCTCCGAAAAGGGCACCAAACCACTGGACTCCAAGGTCGACGCTATCAGCAGCTTCCCACCGCCCAAAGACGTCCGTCAGTTGCGCCGATTCCTGGGTATGCTTAATTTTTACAGGCGTTTCATACCCCACGCAGCACAGATCCAGGCGCCGCTTCACGCCCTCTTGGTTGGCAACGTAAAGGGCTCGCAACCCATATGCCTTGCGGACAATACTTTGCAAGCATTTGAGGACTGCAAGGCTAGCTTAGCTAACGCTGCTCTTCTAGCTCACCCCGATTGCAATGCCAATCTCGCGTTAGTTACTGACGCGTCGGATAACGCCATCGGCGCGGTGTTACAGCAGCTTTGCGATGATGGCTGGCAGCCTTTAGCTTTCTTCTCTAGGAAGCTCAGCCCTTCACAAACCAAGTATTCTCCCTATGACAGGGAACTGCTGGCCATCTACGAGGCCATCAAATACTTCCGCCATTTACTCGAGGCCAGGCACTTCGTCGTGTACACGGACCACAAGCCGATCAGTTTCGCATTCCACGAGAGGAAGAAAAACTGCTCGCCTAGACAGTTCCGTTACCTCGACTTCATAGCCCAATTCACCACCAACATAAGGCACATTTCCGGTAAGGACAATGTCGTAGCCGACCCCTTATCACGTGTGGAAGCAGTACAGGTGCCGGTTAGCTTCGATACTCTCGTGGAATCGCAAACTTCGGATCCGGAGCTGTCCCAGCTACTGCAGGAGGGATCATCGCTGGATTTGCAGAAGATGCAGGTCCCAGGGGAGCGTACTTCTGTGTACTGCGACGTCAGTACAACGCCTCCCAGACCATTTGTGCCCGTCACGCTACGAAAGCAAGTCTTCGACAGCTTGCACTCCCTCAGTCATCCTGGCGTCTCAGCGTCCGCCAAGTTGATCGCGGAACGCTTCGTTTGGCCAGGCATTAGGAAGGACTGCAGGGAGTGGGCACGAGCTTGTCTCGAGTGCCAGCGGGCCAAGGTTAGCCGACACGTTTCTGCGCCATTAGGGTCGTATCACCTCCCACGTGCAAGGTTCAGGTACTGTCTGACGGCAGTCGACCGTTTTACCAGGTGGCCGGAGGTCGTACCTATCGTCGACATAACCGCCGAGACAATAGCTAAAGCGCTGCTATCAGGATGGATTGCCCGGTTTGGTTGTCCCGCAGACATAATTACGGACAGAGGTCGACAGTTCGAGTCGGCCTTATTTGAACAACTGGCCAGATTAGCCGGTTTTCAGCACAAGCGGACAACGGCATACCATCCTGCTTGTAATGGCATGGTGGAGCGTTTTCATCGGCAACTCAAGGCGTCCATTATGTGCCATGCAAACGACAAGTGGACAGAGGCATTGCCGTGGGTATTGCTTGGTATACGGAGCGCATTCAAGAAGGATGTCCAAGCGTCTTCAGCCGAACTTGTTTATGGCGAACCGCTAAGACTCCCAGGTGAATTCTTCACTCCTAGTAACGAGGGAACGACCGACGTCACAGACTTCGCCGCGCGCATCCGCAGGTTTGCCCGTAACCTGCAACTAACCCCAGCATCCCGCCACAACAAGCCCAGCATTTTTGTTTATAAGGATCTGCAGACCACTGATCACGTGTTCCTTCGTGAAGACGCATTACGTGGTGCACTGCAACCAGCGCACACAGGTCCTCACAAAGTTCTGCAAAGGGGAGACAAGGTCTTCCGCATCTTATTTAAGGGCAGAGAGGTCACGGTCTCAATCGACCGCCTTAAGCCAGCATACACTTTGGCAGACAAAGCTGACCCCGAAGACGTCACTCCATCTAGCAGTAGTAAGGAGTACACCACTCGCTCAGGTCGTCATGTCAGGTTTCCGGATTTTTATCGCCCTTGACGGTCTCTGGAGGGGGGTGATGTAGGGTTCACCCTACCACATAGTTTATTTATATTTATTACATAAACCCACACAAATTAACACAACATAAACACAGCCACACTATTATTATCATTTAGGTTTATTGATAACACTACTTATTCATTCACGGCATCTATAATGTTTACATTATACTGTCGGATGATGTTGAGGGACCATGCCCACGATCACGCGGGACTAGCGTGATAGTGACGTACTCACGTACCTGCGCGCCAGGGAGCTAGCGGCGGCGACACGCGCGCCGCGAGCTTAGAGGTCAGTCGGTCAACGACCTCGCCGCTAACTACTGCGCCCGCGCTTGCGCTAATTACTTTTGTGAATCGTCCTTCGAATCTCGAGGATTGTTATTGTTACAGTATTGTTACGTGGACTTGTCATTTGTGTATGTACTGTGAATGTGTTTACTGTGTGTCTATTGTCCCTATACTCCTTCTGTGCTCCTGTATTTATTGTGTTGTGGTACGGACATTATATTATCTGCCGTAAGTGAATATTGACTTTTATTATTCCTTACCACTCCGTACAACGTACTCTACACGCGTACCAAATATCCATTAAATCTTTTAAAGCACTAGTTGACTCTTGGACTATGTTCTTTTGACTAAGCAATCTTTTCAAAATACAGTGAGACAAATATTTTGTATTTGTTATACCTGGTCTCCAATTGAGCCCAGCATCTGTCATAATTTGTTGGCAAAATTGGTATATGACGTAGGAGCTGCTCGGCTTCCCCACTCAAATAACCTTTTAAGTAATGCAATTTTTGAACATTATCAATACTACTATTTTTGTGTATTGCCGATACAAACAAATCTCGGAAAGTCGGCCATTCCGTATATTTCCCCGAAAATGTGAGAATAGTTATTCTAGGTACTATACCGGGGTGCTTGGACAGAAAACCTCCCCGCGTGCCCGTGAACTGGAGTTCCCTTTCGGATACGTCCGGGGGGAAGGCCAGTTTTTCGGTACGGTGCATCCTGGGGTGCGGGCAAAAACTTCCCTTTTAGGGGTCTCTTTGCCCGCATGCAAATATTCTGTCGGGTGGGTAGCTAAATTAGTCTCTAGTGCGAACCACGTTTATTGGTTGGATGGTTGGAACATTTTCTTACTCGTGGGATCAATAATGGATAGTACACACCCAAGAAAATCTTTACCGGCAGTCGCCGCAACGAGCCAGGGTGGCTCACGTGCCCGTGGTGGGGGGTCGCTGGACTCGTCCAGCATGCTCTCATCACCAGCACCAGAGGAGTTGGCACACAGTGCCAGCTCAAAAAGAGAGAGGGCGATGGTGCTTGAGTCGGAGTCCGACTCGTCATCAGATGCCTCGAGCGTCCGGAGCGTGGCCTCTGGACGCGAACGGGCGGAGGCTGAGGATAGAAGGCAGTCCTTCCTCAAGCACCCCCGCCCGGGGAAAGTGCAGGGTACATCCTCTGAGGGAGAGGTGTCCTCTGCCCGCAAGAGGCCCGCGACCGCGGCGTCTGGTGTGGAGTCCGACACCAGCCTAACCTCAAGGCAGGAGGGGCGGATGAATTTAGAGGAGGCCGTGGTGAAGGCCATACGGGTGGTGGCCCTGAAAAAGACGAAGGCGTCAAAAGACAGGGCCATCACCGAAGCCACGGCCTCCATCTTGGCGGCGGCGGCGGCCTCTTTCGCCGAGCCTCGGGTGGCAGGCCTGATGTCGGAGCTGCGGACAGAGGTCGGCCTCCTGAAGGCCGAGGTGGAGGCAGTCCGGAAGGAGAACCTCCGGCTGAAGGCGGACCTGGCCGGGCTCCAAGGAGCCGGCCGTCGGGGGGCGCCTCAGGGGGAGACCGCTAGGCCAAGCCAGCCCGCGCCAGAGGAGAGCCCTCTCCTCAACCTGGTGCGGCAGGAGCTGGCCTCCTTCAACCAGAGGTTCTCGGTGCTGGAGAGCCGGGTTCTGCGCCCCCCACTTGCGGCGACCTCTTACGCCGCAGCTGCCGCCGCCGCAAAACCGGCAAAGACGTCAAAGGCGGCTCCAAGACCGGCCCCGGCACGGCCAGTTCCGGCGGCATCGGTTCCAGCAAAGCCGGTTCCGGCGGGATCGGTTCCGGCAAAGCCGGTTCTGGCCGGGCCGGCCCCGGCGCCGGCCAAGCCGGCGACAAAAGGCGGCCAGCGAAAGAGGGGAAAGGAGGCTTCGGCGGCAAACCCGTCGACCCGGCCTCCCCCACCCCTGGTGCCCCGTGCAGCCAATGCCGGTTGGCAGGTGGCTGGGGAGGCGAGGAGGGCTGGCAAGGAGGCCAGATCTGCGAGGAGGAGGCGGCAGCGCAAAGAGCGCAGCGTCGCGGCGCGACTCCGCGCCCGAAGACCGCGGCTGTAGTTATCACACTACAGCCAGACGCGGTAAAGAAGGGCGTGTCGTACCGCGACGTGCTCACAAAGGCGAAGGAGGCGGTAAACCTCCAGGAGCTCGGGATCGCCGGAGGCCTCCGGCTGAGGGTCACCGCCACGGGCGCCCGGATGCTGGAGGTTCCCGGAGCGGCCAGTGGCCCCATCGCCGACGCTCTGGCTGAAAGGCTCAGGGCGTCTCTGGATGCGGAGGAGGCCCGAGTGTCCAGGCCCATCAAGTGCGCCGACATGCGCATAATGGGCCTGGACGACTCCGTAACGGAGGTCGACCTAAGGGCCGCCGTCGTCAGGACTGGAGAGTGCGCTGCCGACCAAGTCAAGGTCGGCGCCATCCGCCCTGACTTCGCGGGGCTTCGAACCGCTATGGTTAGTTGCCCCGTGTCGGCGGCCAAAAAGATAGCGGAGGGTCGAAGGCTCCTGGTGCGCTGGGTTTCGGCGCAGGTCAAACTGCTCGAGCCCAGACCCCTGAGGTGCTTCCGCTGCCAAGTGGGCAACCATGCGGCATGCGTTTGCACCTCGGAGGTGGACCGCAGCGACAAATGCTTCCGCTGCGGTTAGCCCGGTCATATGGCCGGCTCGTGCGACACCGCGCCGCACTGCTTTGCATGTGCAGCTGCTGGCAAGCCGGCCGATCACCGGGCAGGGGGCAAGGCCTGCGCCCCACCCGCCAAGGCCAGGGGTAGAGGTAGGCCCTCCGTAGCCGCCGCCACTGTCGCCGCCGTCGCCGCCGCTAGGGCGATTCCGCCCTCGAGGAGGGCCCTGGAGGGGGATGTAATGGAGGGCTAGTCACGGCCCCATTGCGCCTCCTCCAGGCTAATATCAGCCACTGCGCCGCCGCTCAGGATCTCTTGGTCCAGAGCATGGCGCAGTGGCTGATCAACATCGCGGTGGTCGCCGAGCCGTACTTTGTCCCGCCCAGGGATGACTGGGTGGCGGACCTCGACGGCTCGGTGGTCATAATCGCGTCGGCCACCGCCGGTACCCCGTCTCTCGAGAGCGTCAAGAGAGGACGGGGCTGTGTGGCAGCACGGTTCGGGGAGATCGCCGTGGTAGGCGTTTACTTCTCCCTGAACCGAACTCTCGCCGAGTTCCACGTCTCCCTTAGGGAGCTAGGAGTTGTCGTCGCCGGGTTCGGTTCCCTCCCTGTGTTGGTCCTCGGGGACTTCAATGCCAAGAACGTGGCTTGGGGTTCCCGGTACACGGACCATGCGCGGGGCAGGATGGTGGAGGACTGGGCTCTGGAGACAGGCCTGGTCATCCTGAACCGGGGTTCTGTTCCCACGTGTGTGCGGATGCGGGGCGAGTCGGTGGTGGACATCTCGTTCGCCAGCCCCGCTCTGTCGCCGCGTGTCGTTGACTGGCGCGTAGAGGAGGGGGTGGAGACATATTCCGACCACCGGTACATCCGGTTCGACGTCTCCGCCCAGATCCCAGATACGCCGGTCCGACAGACCCCGAGTGGTCCGCGATGGGCGCTGAAGCAGCTGGACCGGGAGCTCTTCCTGGAAGCCTCGATCGTGCAGGCTTGGGTGTCATCACCAGATAGGCCTGCCGACGTCAACGACGAGGCGGAGTGGTTCCAGGAGGCCATGTCCGTGATCTACGACATGGCAATGCCCCGGGCCCGGCCAGGAAGCGCCCGGCGTCAGGTGTACTGGTGGTCGCGCGAGATAACGGCACTACGCGAGGCGTGCGTTGATGCGCGACGCCTGTACGCCAGGCACCGCCGGTGCCGCATCCGACCTCCGAATGCGGCAGCCATTGAGGCGGAGCTGTACGAGGGGTACAGGGCGGCGAAGACCGCCCTCCGGGATGGGATGCTGCGGGCTAGGGGTCTATCCCGCAGGGAGATGCTGGAGGCTCTGGACAGGGACCCATGGGGGCGCCCGTACAAATGGGTGCGGGACAAATTCCGCCCCTGGGCTCCCCCGTTGACGCAGAGTCTCCGGCCCCAACTCGTGGAGGGCGTCGTGAGCGCCCTGTTTCCTTCTCGGGGGGAACATACCCCCCCGCCCATGGCTCCGCCCCTGGCGGTGTCAGACGAAGACGCGGACCACAGCGACGGCGGCGACTACAATGCTCCGGAGGTGGCCGAGGTAGATCTGAGAGTGGCGGTACAACGGCTGAAGGCCAAGAATACCGCCCCGGGACCCGACGGCTTACCTGGGAAAGCCTGGGTCCTGGCCTCGGGGGCTCTCGGTCCTCGACTAGGGGGGCTCTTAAGCGCATGTTTAGAGAGGGGCCAGTTCCCGCTTCGTTGGAAGACGGGGAAACTGGTCCTCATCAAGAAGCCGGGGCGCCCTGCGGACTCACCGTCCGCATACCGGCCCATCGTGCTGCTCGACGAGGTGGGCAAGCTCTTTGAAAGAGTAATTGCAAACCGCCTCGTCGGGCACCTGGGGAGATCCGGGCCGGACCTTGCGGAGAGCCAGTTCGGCTTCCGCAGGGGGCGCTCCACGGTGGACGCCATCATGCGCGTGCCTCACGACGGGGGAAGCAGTATCCCGGGGCAGGGTCGTCGTGGCGGTGTCTCTCGACATCTCCAATGCCTTCAACACCCTGCCCTGGAGTTGCATCAGGGAGGCACTCCGTTATCACCGGAGGCCGACCTACCTTCGCCGAGTTGTCGAGGACTACCTGACGGATAGGGCCGTCATCTACCCCGGCCAACGGGGAGAGTGGAACCGGCGAGAGATGTCGTGCGGTGTCCCACAGGGATCGGTCCTGGGACCGCTTCTGTGGGACATCGGATACGACTGGGTGCTGCGCGCCGACCTCCCTGACGGCGTCAGCGTGGTCTGCTACGCTGACGACACGCTCGTCCTGGCACAGGGAGAGTCGCACCAGGCGGCGGCCGACCTAGCGACGCGAGGGGTTGCGACAGTCGTCGAAAGGATCCGGCAATTGGGACTCGAGGTGGCATTGCACAAATCCGAGGCCATGTGCTTTCATGGTCTTCGGAACGCGCCACCGTCGGGTTCCCAAATAACGGTGGGAGGGGTTCACATCGGCGTCGAGGCGACGATGAAGTATCTGGGTCTCGTCCTCGACAGCCGGTGGAGCTTCAAGGAGCATTTCCGACGTCTGGCTCCGCGATTGGACAGGGCTGGGGCTGCTTTTTGGCGGCTCCTGCCCAACCTCGGGGGACCAGGCGCCTCCTGCCGGAGGCTTTACGCCGGAGTCGTGCGGTCCATGGCCCTCTGCGGGGCCCCTGTGTGGGCCCCTACCATCAGGCGGCGGCCACCAGCCAAGTTGGTGGCATGCCAGAGGGTCATGGCCATCCGGATGATCCGGGGATATCGCACGGTCTCCGGCGAAGCGGCAAGCCTCCTTGCCGGATTGCCGCCGTGGGATCTGGAGGCAACAGTCCTCCAGCGCGTCTACGAGTGGCGTGTGGACGCGCAGCGCCGGGGCGAAACCCCGCTGCCGCGGCAAATCGCGGCACTACGGAGTGAGCTCCGGTGCGATCTCATGGCGGAATGGGAGATGCGACTGTCGCAACCCAAGTTCGGGCACGCCGCAATCGCGGCGATAAGACCCCTCTTTGAGGAGTGGCTGGAGAGGCGCTACGGCGTCCTCACCTACCGCCTGACGCAGGTCCTCACCGGACACGGTTGTTTCGGGAGGTTCCTGTGTCGGATAGGGCGGGAGGAAACGCCCGGGTGTCACCACTGTGTGGATCGCCCGGAGGACACGGTGGAGCATACGGTGCAGGACTGCCCCGCTTGGGCAGAGCACCGCCGTGTCCTCACGGAGGCGATAGGCGGCGGCGACCTCTCGCGTCCGGACCTGGTTCAGGCCATGCTCCGGGGCGAGAGGGAATGGGATGCAGTCACCTCCTTCTGCGAAGCTGTAATGCTAGCGAAGGAGGAGGCGGGCCGCGTGAGGGAGAGAACCACCTCACGCCCCAGCCGCCGCGGGAGACGCCCAGGGCGTCGGACGTCGCGAGGCGACATCCGGCCACCGTAGGCGCGGGCTTGCGGACGGCGAGTAATGGGTAGCTCGCCGTCCGATCAAGGACCAAGCCCGGGTCGACGGCGCGTTCTGTTCGCGCGCGCCTCAAAGAGCTGTCAGCACAGGGACGGGGCCCCCAACGGGGCCAACGCCTGCCGGGGTTGCGGGACGTCTTAACAGGATACCGTGGCCCCGGAACGTAAAGGGCAACAGAAGGAACAGGGTGGTTTTTTAGTCAGTAAAAGTCTGACAGTCCCTTCCGCCCCACCCAGGGCGGAAGGAGACATTTGATGATTTTTACCACCTCAAAAAAAAAAAAAAAAAAAAGGTACTATACCATATTATTTCCCCACACTTATGAAGAACGATATATTTTTTCGTACCTAAAAACTTAACACCTACATCACACAACTTCACCAAAACATTGCAGTGTCTTATCTAAACAGGAACTATTGGAGTTAACATTACAGGAGATGCGTGATTTAAAAAATGAGCCCCATGTGATTTGCCTTTCCGAAACATTTATTAAAAAAGGTCATGAGCACTACCTTAAGTTATCGGATTTTGATATGGCTACAATTTTTTGCCGAGAAAAACACAGAGGTGGCACTTGCATTCTAGTCAAAAAGGGTCTACACTATAAAGAATTACAGTTTTTAAAAACATATGCATCGGTAAATACAGTTCGAGGCATGTGGCAGAGTTAAAAAATAAGAAATTAGTCATTATTTGCTTATATCGCACACCTCAATCCGACCCTAGTCAATTTTTAATTAAGTTAGATAGTATCTTACATGATTTCAATAAGAAATATAAATCTAGAACACGCATAGTTTTAACAGGTGATTTTGATACCTTGACCTTGAAAAGAAGCACGATCACTCAAGAAGTTCAAGACCTAACACTAGCTAACACTCATAATCTAAAAATTCATATTAACGTGGCTACTCGAAAACTTTCTTGTATAGACCATATATTAAGTAATATACCTGACGCAATCCCAACAGTGCTACCACTTCATCTGTCTGATCATGACATAGCAAAAATGTTAAGCTTCCCGTTAAGGCTTCAAACAACAAAAGCCGCAATATACCATATTTGCAAAAGAGACTACAGTCTAGATAATACGCATAAATTCAGTGAATGCTTACAAAATTTATCGTGGGTAGATATTTACATGGACGGTAATGCAATTACAGCATTCGACGCTTTCCATGAATTAATATGTTTATTTTACAATCTCTGTTTTCCAAAAGTTAGGGTAAAAATAAACTTAAACAATAAAATAAAGCGAACGTGGATAAGTAAGGGTCTTAAACAGAGTTCTAAAATGAAGCGTTTCTTAAGATATCAATATTACAAAAATAAAAATGTAATGAACAAGAGTAGATATACCACGTATTCAAAACTATTACAAAAGTGTTTTCACAATGCTAAACGAAATGCAAACATAAAGTTTATGAATAATACTGACAACAAATGTAAAGCCGCATGGACAATCATAAAAAAGTGAAATTTACAATACGGACCCCAAACACAACATTGAACACATTAAAATTGATAACATCATACTTACCAAACCAGCAGAAATAGCCTCTACATTTAGCAGTCATTTTACAAATCTTATTCCTTCTCAAAATTGTATAAATAGTTACCGCAATGATAGCAAAACTGCTAAGTCGATGTTCCTTACACCTATATCCGAAAATAAGGTGAGAAATCAGATATTATCGTTGAAAAATACCAACTCCGAAGGCTACGATGAACTTAACACACGAATTATTAAGACCTGTGTCAATGAAATAAGCGGGGTGTTGACTTATCTCATCAACCTATCCTTTTCACATGGAGTATTTCCTAATGCTTTGAAAATATCGATTGTCAAACCGATATTTAAAAAGGGTGAAAAATGTGATATGAATAATTATCGCCCCATAACACTTATACCCATTATATTAAAAATCTATGGGAAATGCATGTATTAAAAAATAGTTACCTTTTTTTTTTCTAGGTGGTAAAAATCATCAAATGACTCCTTCCGCCCTGGGTGGGGCGGAAGGGACTGTCAGACTTTTACTGACTAAAAAACCACCCTGTTCCTTCTGTTGCCCTTTACGTTCCGGGGCCACGGTATCCTGTTAAGACGTCCCGCAACCCCGGCAGGGAGAATAGTTAGCTACCGTGAGAAATTTAATATTATTAAAAAAAAAAAAAGAGCAATTCGGCTTTCTGAAACATAAGTCCACATCCTTAGCCATTTTTTCACTGTTGAAAGCAATATTGACCAATATTAACAACAAACAGCTAACGACAGGGCTTTTCTTTGATTTATCAAAGGCATTTGATCTGGTTTCATATGAAATATTACAAAAACTAGAGGCTATCGGTATTAGAGGACTCCCACTCCAGTGGATTTCGTCGTACTTATCTAACAGACAACAAAGAGTTACTGTCACTAAGCTTAATCAAAGTAGGGATATGATAGAATACTCGTCTGAATATATAAATGTAAAACGCGGCGTCCCCCAGGGTAGCATATTGGGCCCTATCCTATTTCTTCTCTACATAAACGACATAGTTAATGTTCGGGGTTGGATTAAGATCGAGATAAAGGATGAGATAAGAGATGAAAGTCAGTTTAAGGTTAATAAACTCACTGTATTGTCTGTTTCCACAAATATAAGATTGAGATTGATTTATACTAGGATGAATGGTGGACGATATAGGATTATGAGTCACGCGCACGGTATGTCGCCGAATTACGAACTGAACTATTGCGGTCGGTCGGTAGTCATCTCATCGCCCCAGAGTGGGGCGCGAGGAATCGGTGACGGGGCTGTTTGCCCCTTGCCCGAGGCATCAGGATCGCGGTCCCTAGAAACAGGGACCGGGCGTTGGGTTTGCCGCCCCTCTCCCGGTGAGGAGGGGGCCGAACCGGTGGCGCAATAATGATGACCCAGGTAAACGTACTGTACGGTGGTTGACCTGTACATGCTCCTGGGGGCAAAGATAAAGGTTAGTAGGATAAAGATGGGGATGAGATTTACAAGATGATAAACAATATTTAACTTATCAACTATATGACAGGGATAAGGATTAGTAGTGAGTGATTAACAATATTTCGAATAATTCCAAGTAGTCTAGCAACAACTTATCTTAGATCGGGAAGGGAAAATACGCGAAAAATAGGGGAAGAGGCCCTATCTTCTGTTTGTAAACATTCGCTGGATTTAGTAAGATTGTTGGGATCACTTTTCACGGTTTTACTAAATTGCCCTTTTTCCCTAAGATCACAACACTCACTCACTGCACTTTTCACTTTGATTAAAGATTGCCTTTTTTCCCTAACCGCACTACACTCACTTATAACACTCTCATTTCCGGGATGTAAAGAGATCGCAGTAGATGCCTCTCCAGCAGGCACCGAGGGTTCTCGATGTGTTGACCGCCTGTGACGCCGCCAACAGTATACCGCCGCAGTTATCAGGATTCCAAAGATTGTAGCATACAAGACGCTATAAAGATGTACGTCGTGATTGGATATTTTATCATTCCATGGTTCGGCTTGTTTCATGATCTCAATCTTTTTCTGTATATCTTCAAATTGTCGCAATATTTCAGAATTATTAAGATTAATTTCAGGAGATTCAGGGATAGATATGTTGAATATATGATTAATAAGTGATATTTGTGGCGCAATAATCCATGCACCAATACTCATTGTGCTAGACAGCCTTTTATTAAAATGAGCAACGAAATTGTCCGTCTTTATCATGCAGCCTTCCTCCACATTCAACAGACCTGCATTTATCAACTTAACGGCGGTAATTTCGCCGTCACATAGAAGTTTAAAGTTGCATTAATTGCAACAAAAATAATAATATTTATTGTCCGCTGCTAATTCGTTCCAACTGTTTTTACAATGGGTTCTAATAGTTTCACAGGTTCTTGTGTGTGGGATCGTTTCACACAAGCTGTGATCATCTTTTAATATATTTATGGGTTTTTTGTGTGGCATAAAATCATCCCAGGATTTTGTCTCATACAAGACTGTAGATCAGCATCGGTAAGGGTTACGTATGAGTCCTTTCTGAGGTTAATGGCAGCAAAACTTGAGATAACTTTCACCTGTATCATGTCGTGGTTCAATAATCGTGGGACTGGGATGAGGTTAAAGATTTCGTAAAGGTCTCTTTCGATGAGGGGTATTCTTATTTCAATGATCAAGTACTTATTAGAGTACTTAGTCGGCACTTTTATCAAGTTGTAGAGATCCTTGAGATTCAAATGGTTGACAGGAAGTGCCATGTCTTTGGGGATATGTGCTGATATAGAACTTGATGCCGTTCTCAGCTGTTTAGGAGATATCAGATGGAAGTCCAATTTTCCGTTGTAAATATAAGTTACCGTATCAAGAATGGAGTTTTGTATTTTCCTGAGGCTATACAGTAAGTTATTTGCCGTCATGGCAGATGCCAGGAAATCGAACTAAAGTCATGTTCTGTACATGGCGTTGAAGATCTTGGTAGGATTCTTTAAGGTAATTAAGCTTTTGATTTATTGATTTATGATGTTTGTTCGCAGCTTTCTCCATTCTTTTTATGAGATTAAATTCGGCTTCTACGATTGAGGTTTGGTTTTCCCAGAGGTTATACAAATGTTTATCATTTTCTTTCAAAAGGTCAATGTCTTGTGTGTATTTCTCCGCAAAACGCTGATCTAGCAGGCCAAACAAGCTGTTTGCGACGTAGCCCACTCCGTCTATTAGGCCACGGTGCCGGCGCCGCCGCTCGTCTCCAGTTAAAATGATTCATTGATTGTCAACATACTATCATAGTGTTTAATTTCTTCGAACTCGTGCCCGAGTTGTAAGATGATACCGTTGCAAGGTGTGTGTTCTTTAATAGTGGAGCATAATGTTTCAAGGTAATTGATATACTTCTCGAGTGCCGACGTGCCTTCTTTGTAGGGATATGTGTCATAATAAACAGTTAAACGCCAATCGTCTCTAATAAGATGCATGTTAGAGATTTTATCAAAATAAACGCTGTTGTTGCTCAAAGGGGTAAAACTATAAGATGCTTGAGATAAGTTTATTAGTGATAATAAGAATAGCGTTACCGACAGAGCTATAGTCGAGAAGGAGATACGTTTAGGATTTTTCTTCCTTGATGCTTCATCCTTAACCTTCGCGTCACCAGGAGGATTGTTGTCTCTGTCCGCTGGTAATAGAGATAACTTAACAACAGGCCGTCTTAGGAAACCATTTTTGGTTTTAAGGGTAACGACTCTGACGTGTCCGTCAGAACCAGGGTGCAGTTCTACTACACGCCCTAGAGCCCACTTCCCAGGCGGTAGGTTTTCATCTTTAATGATAACAATATCGTTGAGACTGGGATTCTTTTGGGATTGTCTCCATTTGGCTCTAATGGATAACTGTGAGAGGTATTCATTTTTCCACTGGGCCCAAATATCTTTATAGATTTTTTGTACCAAGTGCCACCGAGTCCTAAGATCATTCTCTGTTTCATAGATCGTTAAGGTAGGCCCACTTGCTAGAAAGTGTGCCGGGGTTAAAAAGTCTATGTCCTCGGGATCTTCCTTCAAAGAACAAAGTGGTCGGGAGTTTAAGCAACCCTCGAGTTGAGACAGGAGGGTGCTATATTCTTCGTAGGTGAGTTTTTGCTCATCAACTACACGCCTTAGATGATGTTTTAAACTTTTCACCGCGGCTTCCCAAAGTCCGCCGGCGGAAGGCCATGACGGAGCATTAAAATGCCACTCGATGTTCATTTCTGCGACATTAGAAAATGTTTCTTGGCTTGATAAGATTTCTGAGATTTCTTGTTTTAGAATCTTGTTAGCTTCAATGAAGTTAGTTCCTTGATCGCTGTAGATGTGTCCGGGAACTCCTCTTCTGGCTGACATACGTCTGAGCGCTGCAATAAAAGCCGACGCTGTGAGATCAGATACAAGTTCTAAATGTATGGCCTTTGTAACCATACATATGAATACTGCAACGTATCCTTTATCTGTTTTGATGCCTCGACCTTTGTTCGCTTTCACCAAAATATGTCCGGTGTTATCAATATATGTTAAAACCGGTATGATAAAAGGGTCGACTAGGATTTAATCTGGATGAAGGCAAGTCACCCATGAGTTGATGTTTTAGAATGGGATCGTGTCTCCTACACTTTACGCACGTTCTTAGTCGTTTTTTTGTAGCGCGGTTTCCTCCAATTATCCAATATTTTTGTCGTATAAATCCAATCGTCATTTTCACTCCACCATGGAATGCTAATTTGTGGGATTCGTCTATTATAAGATCAGCTAATTTAGTTTGATTTGGAATGATAATGGGATGCTTCATTTCGGGGTCTAAGCTCGAGTGTTTTAGCCGTCCACCGACACGGAGTACTCCGTGGGTGTCCAACATAGGATTGAGATTCAATATCTCGCTTTTTTTGCTTAACGATTCGCCTTTTTCAATTTGAGGTATTTCCTTAAAAAAGTATTCTTGTTGCACATGTTTTATTATCATTTCCGTCGCTCGTTTGAGGTCATGCAGAGTAAGATAGTTTTCAAGCTTCTTTTTGTAAATCAAGATGTCGTTGAATTTGTTTATATAGGCTAATACTCGAATGTTTTTTTTTGTAACTGCTGAATTTCTCTAATAATTGTTTTATTACAGAATGGCTAGAGTCAGCAGTAATAGTGTTTACTAGCTTTTTCTTTCTGAGGTCTTCAGTTGTTTTATATAAGATGGGTTCAGGATTCTTTTCAGAATTGTATTGAGGTAACCAGTCGGGTCCATGCCACCAAAGTGAATGATTTACTAAATGGGATGCCGTCAGACTTTGGCTAGCGCAATCTGCGGGATTTTCTTGGAATTTCACATACCGCCACCTATTTTTTGTGATAATTCCACAAATCATTTTTACTCGATTGGCAACAAAGGGTTTCCATTTTTCTGGTTCACCATTTATCCATCCTAGTACTGCCATTGAATCTACCCAGCCATAGACTTGGATTTTGAGATCAGATAGGGATGAGATTATTTTGGCCATAAGTTTTTATAATAAAAGAGCTCCACTAAGTTCCAAGCGAGGTATAGATTGGGATTTTTTCAGGGGTACTTTTGATTTTCCAGCAACAAGGGTTACATATGTTTTGTTGTTTCTTGTAATTTTACAATATACGACACAAGCGTAGGCTTTGGTGCTGGCATCGCAAAACCCATTAAGCTCGATTATATCATTCTCCATGGTTTGTATCCATCGAGGTATTTTAAATTGTGATATATAAGGTAAGTTGGCCTTTATTTTATTCCATTCTAGGGCAATATTATAAGGAATCGGTTGATCCCAACCTAATTCCGTTTTCCATGTCTCTTGAAATAATATTTCGAGTTTTATTGTGACTGGTGACACCCAGCCCAAGGGGTCAAAGATTTTTGAGATTTCAGACAAGAATTGTCGTTTTGTTGGGATGCCTTCTGTGGTAATTTCTATTGGATGAAAGATAAAATAGTCTTCTTTTGAATTCTAGCGAAGACCTAAAGTTTTTGTAGATTCTACTGCCTACTTTTGTAGAATTCAGGATCCGCTAGGGTTATTTGATTAAGAGTTGGCCAGTTGGGTTTAGTGAAGGTGAAGGTGACTAGGCAAATTCTTGACTAGTTTCCTCATTATAAAGACGTCGGATTCGAAAGTGAAGTCATTAATTAACGACATACACTTAATAGAAATCATGCCCTTACAGCTGTTTTCATTGTTTCCGACTCCAGAGATACGTCCAGTGCATTTTTGCCGACGCAGGTTTAAGAGTTGTGCAGCTCGTTCAGTAATGATTGAGGTCTGTGATCCCAGATCTAGAAGAGCTCTCATTCTTTCGTAAGATCCGTCAGCTTCTTGTACAGTCGGTTATAGCTGTTATCTAACCCACCTAACTGGCTGAATAAAGTTAGGCGAATTTGAACCTTGTGCAATTAGCGGTGGATAATATATGAATTCGATACGTACTAGCTTAATGAGCTCGAACGACTTGTTCAAGGACGCAAATGTTATAGAACACTGTTATGCCAATTTGATCTTTAAAACTTTATGTTAGGGTAGATAATCTTATGAATACAGTTTTGACACGCAATGGACTTGTTAATTTCAACTTCATTTGTAAAGACGATTTGACCAAGTGGTAGCAACATGGTAGTGAGATCAAACCCAAGTTTGCATTGTTGACACTTTTTGTTTACAATATTCATTTATATTTTTTGCATTCTAAATATTATTTATATTAAATTAAAATAGTTAATTAAAATTAACTATTTAAATACAAAAATCACAACAGAAATGAAAAATAGCAATAATTTTGATTACGATTTTATTCAATATGGTTAAAAGTAAAATCATTACTGACAAAAATAATTACTTGATTAATATATAATTACGCAAACCTGGCTAAAACATATAAAACAAGTTAGAATAAATATAAAATAAACTACTTGAGCTAGAACTAATAAAAAAGCAGTGTCATCGTTTCAATACTGTCTATAAAATATCTATATTTTTATTTTTAAAGTAAGTAAAAAATTATGTAGTGAATCAACATGTTATATGTTTAGAAATATAATATTTCTTTTTCATAACTATAACATCACCACATTAACTGTCATACCTACTTATAAAATAAAAGTGAAAATAGCACTAAATACTTTGGTGTTTTACCTACTTTATAGATTTTTTATTAGTATATTTGATTTTTAATATGATTATAATCGTAAAAAGGACCAGCTTATTCAATGTTTGAAATATTTCCTTAGAATTTATGATAACAACAGTTTATTTTAAACACACACTGACACTTTAGTATTGTGGGCTGCTGACGGTGGTGCTGTCTTATTAGCGAAGTGGAGCACCATCTCTTGAGCAACATGTTCTTCCCAATTAAAATCTATATAAATTCGGGACTTTCACTTGGCGATGAACAGCAGTTCATTGAATTTTACGTTCCGGCTTGTATTGTTTCAATCCAGCAGCATGCATGAGTATGTGCAATCCGTTCTAATACGGGAGTAAACATTACAGGTTTTGGTCACGAACGACCCTTATGAACATTTCCTGTTTCTTCAAAACGTCTTAACCACAATCTAACTGTATTTCTCTGAAACAAATAAATGAAACGGGTGTCACTTTACGTTTAAGTAAATATATAAAAAATATTTACACAGCATTGTCACAGCATAAGGAATACTTAGGTATAAAATTAGACAAACACACTTACTTCTATGTTATATCTCCAAGCAATCACTCTGATCAACAACATCCAACATTCTCCTTCAGCAAATCAAAAGCATTTTTTGTATTTCAAATAATCACTCAATTGAGACATTGAGACATGATAATCAAACAATAGAATATATATAAAAACATTGAAAAAAAAGATTTTTGCAATTTACTAAGTCAAGGCACAGATAATATAATACTACGTTCAAGCCAAGGTAAGAAATGTTTGCGCGTAGTCACTGCAATTGCGCGTTGACTGGCTTGAGGTGTCACGGTTCATTTTTATTTTCCTACCCACATCCTTACTAACATTTGAATATCAGTTTTATAATAAATACGCACATTGTTTTTCAACTACCCACTTTTGCCCCAATATTGTATTCGTTCATCGAGTCTTACTAATTGCTGTCGCGAGGAGTATTTCTGTCGGATCATTTTGCATAGATACTAAGGTGTTCATATCTTGCTGAGGTGGAGATTTCGTAATAGTGGCCGAGTTTGGCCCAGATCGCGACGCATCCGAATTAGCATTTCTTGACGTACAAAATTAATGTAGAATCGTATTGTGGTCTTTATTGCACTCTTTACACACACACACTTCTCCGCTAGGATACATACGAGGAAGGGATCCCAAGTAGATACATCGATTCCGAGATTTTTTATAGCGTTCACGCTTTCGTACGTTGTATCGTGGATCCGTTTGAGGTTTTGGTTTGGTTTTGGTTTGCTGAGATGTCGGGATATTTAGGAGGTTTTTGAGATGAGATATAAAAATACGACGCTTATTGTCATAGCGATGCGTAAGGATATTCCAACAAACGGGGTAGTTGTCTGAACTTATTTGAAGATGTTGGATTCATTTTTCCGACTCGCCCTTGATCTAACTTTTCAGGAACTGCATTTTTTGGGCGTTCGATAAGGATGGATTATTGTGTACAGTTTCTGTAAAAAGATCTTTGAAAGATATCCAGGATGTATAACTTCCTACAAAGGTAGCAATTTCCATTTTTGGGGTCGATTTCTTTACATGAGCCACCGACCACATCTTTCGGTTAATATCCCTTTTCAGAGTTTTATAATATTTCTCGTAGTTCGAGAATTGCTCTTCGTACTTGGCGTTGGAGCCATTGAGCTCGTTATTCAGTTCCCAGTGTAGGGTGTCAATAGCTGGGGTGCTTGGACAGAAAACCTCCCCGTGTGCCCGTGGACTGAAGTTCCCTTTCGGATACGTCCAGGGGGAAGGCCAGTTTTTCGGGACGGTGCATCCTAGGGTGCAGGCAAAAACTCCCCTTTTAGGGGCCTCTTTGCCCACATGCAAATATTCTGTCGGATGGTCGCTCCAACGCGTGCCCCTCTGTTTAGCAGAGGGCACAGTGGCGGAGTAAGAGTGGGCTCGGTGTGCACTTATCCTGCCGCCGGGCTGGCAGGAGGAAGTCTCTTACCTCCTGCCACCGCCGTTTTCGTAGCCCCGAAGATTGTCAAGGTCATGTCTCTGACTTTTGACGGGGGTCGAGAGTCTTAGCTTAACCGCCCGGGCCGCGAGGTAGAAAACCTCTATAAAAAGTCACCCCAAACCTCCAAGCGGCGGCGCACCGCGAAGGGGGTTGTTAGTTTGGCTAATGGGTAGCTAAATTAGTTTCTAATGCGAACCACGTTTATTGGTTGGATGGTTGGAACATTTTTAACTCGTGGGATCAATTATGGATAAGTCTCAAACAAAAAAATCTTTACCGGCAGTCGCCGCAACGAGCCAGGGTGGCTCACGTGCCCGTGGTGGTGGGTCGCTGGACTCGTCTAGCACACCCTCATCACCGGCACCAGAGGAGTTGGCACGCAGTGCCAGCTCAAAAAGAGAAAGGGCGATGGTACTCGAGTCGGAGTCCGACTCGTCATCAGACGCCTCGAGCGTCCGGAGCGTGGCCTCTAGAGACGAACGGGCGGAGGCTGAGGAGCGGAGGCAGTCCTTCCTCAAGCGCCCCCGCCCGGGGAAAGGGCAGGGGACATTCTCTGAGGGAGAGGTGTCCTCTGCCCGCAAGAGGCCCGCGACCGCGGCGTCTGGTGGTGAGTCCGACACCAGTCTGGTCTCGAGGCGGGAGGGGCAAGTGGATCTGGAGGAGGCCGTGGTGAAGGCCATATGGGTGGTGGCCCTGAAAAAGACGAAAGCGTCAAAAAACAGGGCCATCACCGAAGCTACGGCCTCCATCTTGGCGGCAGCGGCGGCCTCTTTCGCCGAGCCTCGGGTGGCAGGCCTGATGTCGGAGCTGCGGACAGAGGTCGGCCTCCTGAAGGCCGAAGTGGAGGCAGTCCGGAGGGAGAACCTCCAGCTGAAAGCGGACCTGGCCGGGCTCCAAGGAGCCGGTCGCCGGCGGGCGCCACAGGAGGAGACCGAGAGGCCAAGCCAGCCCGCGCCAGAGGAGAGCCCTCTCCTCAACCTGGTGCGGCAGGAGCTGGCTTTCTTCAACCAGAGGTTCTCGGTGCTGGAGAGCCGGGTTCTGCGCCCCCCACTGGCGGCGACCTCCTACGCCGCAGCTGCCGCCGCCGCAAAACCGGCAAAACCGGCAGGGGCGGCTCCGGGAGCGGCCCCGGCACGGCCGGTTCCGGCAGCATCGGTTCCGGCGGGATCGGCTCCGGCAAAGCCGGCAAAGGCGGCTCCGGGAACGGCCCCGGCACGGCCGGTTCCGGCAGCATCGGTTCCGGCGGGATCGGCTCCGGCAAAGCCGGTTCTGGCTGGGCCGACCCCGGCCAAGCCGGCGACAAAAGGTGGCCGGCGAAAGAGGGGAAAGGAAGCTTCGGCGGCAAACCCATCGACCCAGCCTCCCCCGCCCCCGGAACCCCGTGCAGACAATGCCGGCTGACTGGTGAGGTGAGGAGTGCTGGCAAGAAGGCCAGAGGAGGCGAGGAGAGGGGGAGGCGGCAGCGCCAAGAGCGTAGCGTCGCGGCGCGACTCCGCGCCTCTAAGAACGCGGCTGTAGTCATCACGCTACAGCCAGACGCGGTCAAGAGGGGCGTGTCGTATCGCGAAGTGCTCGCGAAGGCGAAGGAGGCGGTGAGCCTCCAGGAGCTCGGGGTCGTCGGGGGCCTACGGCTTAAGGTCACCGCAACGGGCGCCCGGATGCTGGAGGTTCCAGGGGCGAACAGCGGCCCTATCGCGGACGTTCTGGCCGAAAAGCTCAGGGCGTCCCTAGATGCGGAGGAGGCCCGAGTGTCCAGGCCCATCAAGTGCGCCGACGTGCGTAGAATGGGCTTGGACGACTCCGTAACGGAGGTCGACCTGAGGGCCGCCGACGTCAGGACTGGAGAGTGCGCTGCCGACCAAGTCAAGGTCAGCGCCATCCGCCCTGACTTCGCGGGGTTTTGAACCGCTATGGTTAGTTGCCCCGTGTCGGCGGCCAAAAGGATAGCGGAGGGTCGAAGGCTCCTGGTGGGCTGGGTTTCGGCGCAGGTCAAACTGCTCGAGCCCAGACCCCTGAGGTGCTTCCGCTGCCAAGTGGGCAACCATGCGGCATGCGTTTGCACCTCGGAGGTGGACCGCAGCGACAAATGCTTCCGCTGCGGTCAGCCCGATCATATGGCAGGCTCGTGCGACGCCAGGAAGCGCCCGGCGTCAGGTGTACTGGTGGTCGCGCAAGATAACGGCACTACGCGAGGCGTGCGTTGATGCGCGACGCCTGTACGCCAGGTACCGCCGGTGCCGCATCCGACCTCCGAATGCGGCAGCCATTGAGGCGGAGCTGTACGAGGGGTACACGGCGACGAAGACCGCCCTCCGAGATGGGATGCTGCGGGCTAGGGATCTATACCGCAGGGAGATGCTGGAGTCTCTGGACAGGGACCCATGGGGGCGCCCGTACAAATGGGTGCGGGACAAATTCCGCCCCTGGGCTCCCCAGTTGACGCAGAGTCTCCGGCCCCAACTCGTGGAGGGCGTCGTGAGCGCCCTGTTTCCTTCTCGGGGGGAACATACCCCCCCGCCCATGACTCCGCCCCTGGCGGTGTCAGACGAAGACGCGGACCACAGCGACGGCAGCAACTACAATGCTCCGGAGGTGGCCGAGGTAGATCTGAGAGTGGCGGTACAACGGCTGAAGACCAAGAATACCGCCCCGGGACCCGACGGCTTACCTGGGAAAGCCTGGGTCCTGGCCTCGGGGGCTCTCGGTCCTCGACTAGGGGGGGCTCTTAAGCGCGTGTTTGGAGAGGGGCCAGTTCCCGCTCCGTTGAAAGACGGGTAAACTGGTCCTCATCAAGAAGCCGGGGCGCCCTGCGGACTCACCGTCCGCATACCGGCCCATCGTGCTGCTCGACGAGGTGGGCAAGCTCTTTGAAAAAGTAATTGCAAACCGCCTCGTCGGGCACCTGGGGAGATCAGGGCCGGACCTCGCGGAGAGCCAGTTCGGCTTCCGCAGGGGGCGCTCCACGGTGGACGCCATCATGCGCGTGAGGGCCCCCACGACGGGGGAAGCAGTATCCCGGGGCAGGGTCGTCTTGGCGGTGTCTCTCGACCCTGCCCTGGAGTTGCATCAGGGAGGCACTCCGGTATCACCGGATGCCGACCTACCTCCGTCGTGTTGTCGAGGACTATCTGACGGATAGGGCCGTCATCTACCCCGGCCAACGAGAAGAGTGGAACCGGCGAGAGATGTCGTGCGGTGTCCCACAGGGATCGGTCCTGGGACCGCTTCTGTGGGACATCGGATGCGACTGGGTGCTGCGCGCCGACGTCCCTGATGGCGTCAGCGTGGTCTGCTACGCTGACAACACGCTCATCCTGGCACAGGGAGAGTCAGTACCAGGCGGCGGCCGACCTAGCAACGCGAGGGGTTGCGACAGTCGTCAAAAGAATCCGGCAATTGGGACTCGAGGTGGCATTGCACAAATCCGAGGCCATGTGCTTTCATGGTCTTCGGAACGAGCCACCGTCGGGTTCCCAAATAACAGTGGGAGGGGTTCACATCGGCGTCGAGGTGACGATGAAGTATCTGGGTCTCGTCCTCGACAGCCGGTGGAGCTTCAAGGAGCACTTCCGACGTCTGGCTCCGCGATTGGACAGAGCTGGGGCTGCTTATTGGCGGCTCCTGCCCAACCTCGGGGGATCAGGCGCCTCCTGCCGGAGGCTTTACGCCGGAGTCGTGCGGTCCATGGCCCTCTCACGGGGCCCCTGTGTGGGCCCCTACCATCAGGCGGCGGCCACCAGCCAAGTTGGTGGCATGCCAGAGGGTCATGGCCATCCGGATGATCCGGGGATACCGCACGGTCTCCGGCGAAGCGGCAAGCCTCCTTGCCGGATTGCCGCCGTGGGATCTGGAGGCAACAGTCCTTCAGC
Source organism: Hoplodrina ambigua (assembly GCA_949774945.1). Lineage (NCBI taxonomy): Eukaryota > Metazoa > Arthropoda > Insecta > Lepidoptera > Noctuidae > Hoplodrina > Hoplodrina ambigua. The sequence goes on from OX458964.1 coordinate 18,287,325, forward strand.
GCGTCTACGAGTGGCGTGTGGACGCGCAGCACCGGGGTGAAACCCGTGTGTGTGTGAGTGAGCTCCGGTGCGGCGTCATGGCGGAATGGGAGATGCGACTGTCGCAACCCAATTTCGGGCACGCCGCAATCGCGGCGGTAAGACCCCTCTTTGAGGAGTGGCTGGAGAGGCGCTACGGCGTCCTCACCTACCGCCTGACGCAGGTCCTCACCGGACACGGTTGTTTCGGGAGGTTCCTCTGTCGGATAGGGCGGGAGGAAACGCCCGGGTGTCACCACTGTGTGGATCGCCCGGAGGACACGGTGGAGCATACGGTGCAGGACTGCCCCGCTTGGGCAGAGCACCGCCGTGTCCTCACGGAGGTGATAGGCGGCGGCGACCTCTTGCGTCCAGACCTGGTTCAGGCCATGCTCCGGGGCGAGAGGGAATGGGATGCAGTCACCTCTTTCTGCGAAGCAGTAATGCTAGCGAAGGAGGAGGCGGGCCGCGTGAGGGAGAGAACCACCTCACGCCCCAGCCGCCGCGGGAGACGCCCAGGGCGTCGGACGTCGCGAGGCGACATCCGGCCACCGTAGGCGCGGGCTTGCGGATGGCGAGTAATGGGTAGCTCGCCGTCCGATCAAGGACCAAGCAAGGGTCGACGGCGCGTTCTGTTCGCGCGCGCCTCAAAGAGCTGTCAGCACAGGGACGGGGCCCCCAACGGGGCCAACGCCTGCCGGGGTTGCGGGACGTCTTAACAGGATACCGTGGCCCCGGAACGTAAAGGACAACAGAAGGAACAGGGTGGTTTTTTACTCAGTAAAAGTCTGACAGTCCCTTCCACCCCACCCAGGGCTGAAGGAGTCATTTGATGATTTTTACCTCCTAGAAAAAAAATAAAGGGTGTCAATAGCTGCCCAACGAGTTTTTATAGTTTTTAGGATGTCTTCAAACTCCCACTTTTCGGAGGTTAGATTGAGATCAATGTCAGCTGCTTCTCTTAAAAATGCCCTAAAATTAGTAGCTTGCTTCTTCAAGAGGTCTTCCATATTTACGCTATCCTTAGGAGGATTATTTTGAGATGAGGGGTTCGAGGTTTGAGATATTGAAGATGGTTGAAAAGTAGGGGGTTTCAAAACAGGGGTTTGAGGTCTGTCTTTGGAAGGCTTATAATTCTGAATGTCTTTTTTAATATTGCTATATTTCACCTTCATTTGGTCATACTGATCAGTAGTGAAATACGCATGAGATCGATCACCGAAGGATAACAAATTCATATGATTGTTATGAAACTCCGTAAAATATTGCTCTAGGCTTTCTTATCGTCGACGTAGGTAGTCGGGGGTCTTCCGCTCTGCTCCATCTTTCCTGAAGTTGGAGTAAAGTCTATCTATGCCTTCAATGATTTGCTGTTGAGTAGCTAAAATGTCTTCCATTGTAGCCATAGTTAAGGTGAGAAGAAAGATACCTTACTTGTAAGGTTTCTTCGGGGTCGAACACAACCAATGCTCGGGGTTGCATTAAGATCGAGATAAAGGATGAGATAAGTGGCGCCCTCCTAGGCACTAGGATCGAATAAAGTCGCGAGATGAGATAAAGTGGCGCCTTCCTAGGCACCGGGATTGACAAGGATCACGAGATGAGATAAAGTGGCGCCTTCCTAGGCACCGAGATTGAACAGGATCACGAGACGAGGTACACTGTATTTTCCAAGGTTTCTAGTTGCGTATAACGAAACCGGTTAAACGCACATACAAAAGTTCAAAGCACTAAGTTTTGCACACGCGTTTCGGTCCCGCTAACGTGCTCGAAGGACCAATGTTCGGGGTTGGATTAAGATCGAGATAAAGGATGAGATAAGAGATGGAAGTCAGTTTAAGGTTTATAAATTTACTGTATTGTCTGTTTCCACAAATATAAGATTAAGATTAATTTAAACTAGGATGAATGGTGGACGATATAGGATTATGAGTCACGCGCACGGTATGTCGCCGAATTACGAACTGAACTATTGCGCTGTAAGTGCAATAATATAAATAATGGAAACATACCGAACGGGTGGCGCAATAATGATGACCCAGGTAAACGTACTGCACGGTGGTTGACCCGTAGAGTTAACGTAACCAATCATAAATGCTTCCTCTTAGCCGATGACATTTCCATAATTGTTACTATTGATAAAAAATATAATTCAATTGCGGATCACGAAACGGAAATTAATAATAAAATAGAAAATCTAATAAATTGGTTAAATAATAATAATTTATCTATTAATCTTAATAAATCAGTATATATACAATTTAATAAATCTTATAATAATACATTTAATTTTAAAATGAACATACCGAAAATTACACAAATGGCACAAACTAAGTTTTTAGGAGTAGTCATTGACGAACATTTAGACTGGAAAGCCCAAGTAAATACTGTATGCAATAAAATAAATAAATTAGTCTATGCTTTGAGACAAATAAAAAAAGTCACTAATATAAAAACAGCGGTGATGTCATACCGCGCATATGGGCATTTTCACAAAAATGCATAGGTGTGTGTTTAGGCCTGTCCCTCGAAAAGATTGTCGTTTTTCTTTTCTAATATTACCCGTATCAACAAAAATCGATTAACTTTAGTTTTAGTAGACATCTAGTTATATAACTTAATTCCCAAAGTACTTGATTATATAAATTAAAAATTAATTAAGTGATAGGGAGATAGCATTTTGGCTTGTCCCTGGACGGTGCAGGTATATTCAACATACAATAATTACGTTCTATTCTTAGAATTGACTACAGGTCTACTATTTTATTTCTTCAAAAGATTGTGGTAGACTATTTTAAAGCATAATTAATATATTATAAATTTAATTTATTAAATTATGGGAATTTAATTATAGACCTTAAATTGTGAGCAACCTGACACGTCAAGTTTGTTACCGTATTTTTTCCATGAATTACAAAAAATTTGGTAGATTTTATTAATCAAATAGCAACACCAGAAGCTTTAAAACTCATCCACCATTTTGTATCATCAGTTTTGCCGTAAACACTGTGTCAAGTGCGCGTGCCCAGCACCACTCATCGTTTGGTAGAAAACTTTCTGTCAAAGTAAGTTACCAAAATGTTGTATAATTTAATATGTAAACAAAATGATTGTGATAGTTATTGAAAGCTTTAACATCTAGCTTCATAAATAAATAGTTAATGACCAATCACTACAATCATACCTGTTTATATTTAATATAAATCGCGAAAAGGTAAGGTAACGTTACGTCAGTTTTGTGTGGTAACATAGAGGCCTGACAAGCAAAGTAACAAATTAAGAAGATTACACATGCTACTTTAACAACTTGGTTTAAAGGAGGTTATGATAATATAGTATCTTTTCATAGAAGTGTATACAATTATTTATTTTTAATGGGCTGTATTAATAAATAAGTATTTAAACGACAGCATAGCAATTAAAATATTTATTTATTTATTTCAGATCTGCATTTTGAATCCACGCCTTGCATTTTAAATGTAAGTTTGTACTGAGCAGTTTAGCATTTTTTTAGCCTGTAATTTTTTGGAGATTTATTATTGTTCTAGTTCTATGGTAGTTTGAATGTTATAAGACTGTTATTGTTATGAGCTATATTGTTGTAAAGGAATTGTCTTCTGCAAGTGTTGACGCTGTTTGGTTTATTAATTGTAGATATTGATCTAAATGCCGTTAAGTGCAGAGGAAAAAATGCGCAGATACAGGGAGCGCCTTAAAAACGAAAACCCTGAAAAATATGAGGAGCAGAGAAAAAAAAATTTAGAGTGGATAAAATCTAAGAAGAAAAAAGTTTCGGAGATGGATGACGAAGAAAAAGCAGTGCAAAGGCAAAAATGGCGACGTTATCAAAACAAATGTAGAAAAAAAACTAAATGATAATAAAAAACAAAAAGATACAGAAGAAGAAAAAATGGAAAAACCTCAATCAAAATCAAGTGATTCGGAAAAAATAATAAAGAAACTTAATACCAAATATAAAATACTTCAAAATAAATTCAGAAGACATTTGAATTATTTGAATAAAGTAAACAAACTAAAAGAGAAATATAAAAAGAGATACCAAAGAATTAAAGCGGAGTCTACAAATAAAATAAACATGATGACAGAAACATTAAACAAGATGAAAGCGCGTCAAGAAGTTTTAGAGCATACATTAAAAAATACATACAAAAATTGTAAAAAACATTATGACAAACGCTTATTTAAACAATTAATCCATAACTCTGGTAACAAGGCATACATTGCAAAATTAATAGGACTGAAAAACGGATTATATATTAAAAGAAAAAAGAAGACAATTGGCATAAAAGTAATTCAAGAAATACGTGATAATCCTTTTACATGAGAGACGATGTAATCCGTAATACTGCAGGCAAAAAACAAACAAAAACTAAACAAAAGGACAAAAAACAAATTAGATATTTAATCGATAGTTTGGTTAATCTATATAAAAAGTATATAAGTGAAGGAGGTCGTTATGGTTTTACCACATTTTTTAAACAAAAACCATTTTTTATTTTATCTCCACATATACACTCTAGAGAAACATGTGCGTGTATTAAACATAGTAATTTTAATTTTCTGTTTGTTGCATTAAAACAACGTGGTACATTAAAACATAACAAGCATTCAGAACTATTGAACCAATTGGTTTGTAATACGGGAAATTATTCGTGTATGTATAGCGACTGTGAAACATGTGCAGGACGAAATTCGAAATCGCAAGCTCGTATCAAACCGAGAAAAATAAATTGGCCACTTGGTATCAATGGGAAAAAAATCATACTTACTTTAAATCAAATAGTAATGACCAACAACTAATTAAGACGAAAGAAACTGTCAAATCCACTAAAACAGGCACAATTGAAGAATTATTAAAATCATTTGAAAGCTCAATAAAATTATACAAAAAGCATCACTATAATATGCTTAAACAGTTGAAAGAATATCAAAACGCCGTCGCGACACTAAAAGACAACGAAGCCCTTATTGTCTGCGACTTCAGAAAATTTTGAAGCAAAGCTATCAGAAGAGATTCAGTCCATGCATTTTGGTGCTTCGAAGTCTCAAATAACTCTGCATACTGGCATGATATATTGGAAAAATACGTCACAATCATTTTGTACAAGCTCCGACAGCAATAATCACCAGCCTCCGGCAATATGGGCGCATTTAACCCCAATACTCGATCTTATCAAAGAAAATTCTCCTGATGTCAATGTGATACATTTTTTTTCCGACGGACCCACGTCGCAATATAGACAAAAAAATAACTTCTATTTACTCATACACTTTACAAAAGAATATAATTTGCAATCATCTACATGGTCATTTTTTGAAAGTGGCCACAGTAAAAGCGTAGCTGATGGTATTGGTGGTTGTATTAAGAGAATATTGGACAAAAAAATATGCTACGGATTTGACATCACAAATGCAATTGATGCTTATACTCTATTAAAATCAACTGTCAAAAACATTAAAGTGTTTTTGATTGAAGAAGAAAAAGTTATGAAAGTAGCTGAATTGCTTCCGAATAGTTTGATTCCCTTAAAAGGGACTATGAAATTGCACCAAATCATAAATACAACGAAGCCGAATACTATTAAATTTAGAGATGTGAGCTGTTTCTGTGAACCTTCACGAGGAGATTGCAAATGCTTTTCTCCCCAAAACCATACTATCCTACAGCCAATTTACCACGATGACAAAGAAAATATTTCGATTCCATCAACTTCAAAAATTAATACTGGACTATTCAAGCGTAATTCTGATAAACCTTCCTTAAAAATAGTAGCAACAGATAATCAGGACACAGCTCAACTTCGTGATTTAATTGATATGTACGGTGCAGAAGATGACTGCATCAGTATTAGTAACTGTTCCCAAAATGAAGGAGAATCAGATTTGATGAATACTGAATTGCTGCCCCTGATCTTATTACCTGATAAAGAACCAAATACCGATCAAGAAAATAAATTAGATAATACCAAAGAAGGTGTAAAAAATATCTCCTCTAAGACTTTTGCAGAGTGCCATGAATGTTCATGTTCGGTCCTTGGTAAAAATATAAGATGCTTGGCGTGTAAAAATGTATACTGTGACGATTTTCATTCAAAGTAGACGTTTATAAAGCCATTAGGCATGTTCTAAAATCTCGACATCGAAATTCGTAAATAAAAGTACCTACTACACTACCACTAGTTTTTCGAGGGTAGGTGCAAGAAAAGACACAACGTATCTTTAGTGCTAATTTAATTTTTAAAATACAAATTCTTATAATTATCAGTATATTTACAAAAATTATAAGTGTGTCCTCTATACAACGTGTACTCACGTTTGCAGCACATTGATGTGGCTTAAGCCATAATTTAACACCACCTGCCAGCTCATCATTTCACTTCACTGTTCATCACTGTCACTGAACACAATTGGGTAATTATCTACAATGTCTCAATTCAGCGAGATCCTATCTGCCCAGAAGACCCTGGAGGAAAACTTCACCCGGAAGATGAGCGAACTAGAAGCGCAGATTCAGTGTGCCGGACCTGCCAAGGACACCGTGGCGAGGGTAGCTGAAGAGTTTCGCGCCTTCAGAGAGCTGATCTTCAGCATGCTGAGCTTGCTTCGAAAACAGATCAGCGAGTGCGCTGGTCAGGTTGACATGTTGGAGACCAGGCATCGGAGAAAGGCACTAATCCTCCAGGGTATCCCTGAGGTTGATGGGGAGGTCAGTAGCACGGTCGTCTTGGAGGTGCTAAATAAGAAGCTGGGTCTCAAAACTGTTACTGTATCCTCGATAAAGGTTTGCCACAGACTAGGTGTAGCCAATAAAGATCACCATAGGCCCATCCTCGTCAAGTTCTCCAGCTATGATGACAGGTCTGCGGTGTGGAGAGCGAAGACCGGGCTGAAGGGTTCTTCTGTCTCTGTTAAGAAGTTCCTGACAAAGACTCGACAAACTATCTTTGGGAAAGCGCGTCTACACTTCAATATGCGGTCGTGTTGGACTCAGGATGGCGTCATCGTCATTAAAGCTCCCGATGGAAGCAAACATAAGGTGACGTCAATCGAAGAACTGAATCCACTGCTGGTGAAGTACCCCAAGGTCCATACTTCTGGAGATGGCCTGGAAAACAAGACGCGTTAATGATGGTATGAATTTGCTGTTACTTGTTGGCAGTATAGGTACCGATTCATTCGATTAGAAGTTAATACTAGTATTAACTTACCTAGAAATTGTCATCTTAAGCTGCTTTTCAATACTATGGTTATAGTTCATTAATGTTATTAGTCTCTTTCTTTTTTTTTTTCTCATCTTACTTCATCACAAGTCTCTGTTATCATTATATCATTCTTCTACGAGTTTCACTTACAATAATCGGTCTACCTCCAACAAGTTATTTTTTTTTAACATTACGTTGCTCACGCGAAGTGTCATGACTGTCAATTTTGAAATCATACTATTTAAACGACGTTTTTTTAAGATCGGATACGTTCACAGAAAGTTGATGTTGTATCAAAGACTTTTGGGGTGCGTTCCGTATACCATTTTAATGTTAGTTTGTCCTTACTCCTTGACCACCTTTTTATTGTTTATGCGATAGTTGTTTTAATTTACTTGTTGTTACGGTGTTATTTTATTAAGATGATATTAGCTGGCGGGTGGTGCAGAGATGCAAGCGCCGTACTAGAGTTTCGTGCAGTTATTTTATAATATCAGTGTTTTTAATTTAGGTCAGTTTACTTTATTATTATTTTTTTTTATATTATTATATTTTGTGGTATTTATTATATTTTTTATACTAGTATTTATGACAAATATTTTTGATAATGAGTCTTTTTTCTCTGCCAACGAATGTGCTGCCACTTCTGATGATGATAGTTTTTGTTCCATTACAGACACCCTTGGCGATCTTTTGCGTCAAAATTTCAATCAAAACCTTAACCGGCTGTTTAACGTTTGCCACATTAATGCCCAAAGTGTTCCAAGCCACTTCAACGAATTGTATGATACATTTACGAACAACAACGTCCATGCCGTCCTGATCTCAGAGACCTGACTTAAGCCTGAACTCCCATCCACTACCTACTCTCTCCCAGGGTTCGTTCTTCTCCGGAATGATCGAATCGGTAAGAGAGGGGGGGGTGTAGCAATCTATCTTCGTGCTGATTTTCCTTTTAAAATCCTCGCTTCTTCCTCTAATAGTTCGGCAGAGTTTCTTTTTCTTGAGGTTTGTGTTAAAGGTGCTAAAGCCGTTATTGGAGTTGTGTATTGTCCCCCTTTCCTTGATTACTTCATCGAACCGATAACCTCAAACCTCCTAAACCCAAACCTATATTCCAGGACAGGCGTGCCTTTGCGCGGATGAACATTGAAAAGCTTGTACAAGATGCTGCTAATATCGACTGGACACCGTTGGAGGATGCCACTGCAGTTGATGACAAAGTGCGCCTTTTTAATTCAGCTGTAGTAAAATTGTATGATGCTCATGCTCCCATCAGAAAAATCAAACTGAAGCGCCCGCCGGCGCCATGGATGAATCGGGGAGTTCGGATGGCAATGCGACGCAGGGACCGCGCGTTCCGGAAATATACGAAGGATCGTTCGGAGGATAACTGGACCCTCTTCAAAACTGCTCGCAACCGTTGTAACCAGATGATACGCAACGCTAAATGCCGTCACATGCTTGATAATGTTACTTCCTCTTCTCCTGCCGATATTTGGAAGTTCCTTCGAACACAGAACATTGGTAGATCGCAGCATTCAGACCCTTCTATTACATTTGGTTTGGACGATCTAAATCGCCATTCCGCCACTGTTCCCACTCTTGATAGTCTAACCAAATGCCACACCATTAACTATCTTGATGGTCTGACGCGACCCAATATTGCCCCCTTTGCCTTCATGCCAGTCGATCCGGGTGAGATCAAAAAGATTATCCTCTCGATTAAATCAAAAGCCGTGGGCTGTGATAACATTAGTCGCCACATGATCGTGACGGCTCTTGACCAGCTCCTCCCTGCAATCTCCCACATCGTTAACTTCTCCCTCTTCTCCGGTGATTTCCCTTCGCTGTGGCGGAAAGCCCATGTTCGACCACTACCTAAAATTCCTAATCCCACCCTTCCCAGTCACTTTCGACCAATTACTATGCTTCCCTTTTTGTCCAAAGTCCTTGAGGCCTTTGTCCATAAGCAATTCTCCCACTTCATTCACCGTAACTCTCTCATTAGTCCATTCCAATCTGATTTCAGGCCTGACCACAGTACCGTCACAGCTCTCCTCAAAGTGACTGACGATATAAGGCGGGAAATGGAAGACAGTAAAGTTTCCGTTCTAGTATTGATTGATTTCTCCAATGCTTTCAACACCGTCAATCATGAAGTCCTTTTATCCATCCTCTCACTGGTAACAAAATTTTAAAAAGGAGGCATTTTTCTTGGTTATATTATAATATATCGTATTTTTTCAAATTGATTTAGTTGATCCAACGTGTGCTCTTTTATTTCGTACTAAGTAATTAATTTAAGTAACAAACCTGACGAAATATCCTTGACTTACCCTCTATTTTATTTTATTTCTCATAATTACGTGATTAATTATTGGTTTTAAGCTAAAAATTGAAAAATATAGAGTTTAATGAAATGCAAACAAGTACAATCTCACATAAAAAATGTAGTTAAAATTACATCTTACTTTTTTTAATACCTATATTTTTTTGTGAAAATGCCCATATGTGGAATCCTCACTACGGTATGGACTGATAATGTGGAGAAACAGTACTGACCACAATAGAGCATTTGTTGCCCAAAAGAATGTTTACGAGCCCTATACGGGATTCCATCTGACGAATCATGTCAACCTATATTTAAGGAGCTTGGTTTGCTACCGTTACCATCATTATATAGGATTTTCGTCCGTTACCGTGTCCACGAGTAGACGTGTGCTCGATTTATTTTAAAAACATTAATTGATATGTATGCGATTTTAACCTATAGTTAAATACACAAAGTGCCCAAATTTGCAAACACGAGTCGCGTACCGTAATTCGGCGTCGCCGTCTAACCAACGCTGCAAGCAGCGGAACCCCACTCCGCGCCCGCCGCCTTCACCTCCGAGCAAGCAGGCCAGTGGTCATAATTGCTGTCTCGCTCCATCCAAGCTTATTACGACCGCCTCTCAGCGCAAGCGCAGCTCCGTTGCTACGAACTTCACACATATTTACAACCGTGAGTACTTTGTTCACGTTGTACCGTTCGCCCGTTCAAGAATACCCGCTTACTGCAAATCTAAAATGCCCCGCGTACAGCGCTCTCCGCCACCTAACATGCCTGCTACTAATATAACTCAAACATCGTCTGACTCCGATATTCCTCACCTGATATCGAGCAGCCCTACCGAGGATGTAAACATAACAATGCGTCACAAGCGTCCTCGCATGAGTTGTTCTCCAGTTTCTGAATTGCATGAATTCAAACAAGAACTACGACAAATGTTACTGGACTGGAAAAGAGACCAGGAAGCTTACCTTGCCAAATTCTGCCAAGAACAAACCTCAAGTCTTAATAAACTGATGTCCGAACTAGCCGAAGTTAAAGCACAAAACCAGGCCATCCAAAAATCATACACGGAGATGGATAAAGCGGTCACATTTATAAATAACCAGTACGACGAAATAATTAAACAAAATGAGGTTCTCCAAAAAGAAAAGCAAACATATAGACAAAGTATATTGAACCTTGAATCAAAAATACAGGATTTCCAGCGTTCCTTATCTCGCACGTCTAGCATCGAAATACGCAATGTGCCATCAGTGGAGAATGAATCTGCCTCGGACCTTTCAACAATAATAGGCAAAGTCGGCTCTGTCATTGAAATGCCCCTCAACAATAGTAACTTACGTGATGTTTATCGACTGCCGGGTAAACCGGGCACAGTTAGACCTATCGTCGCAGAACTTTCTAATGTTATTTTGAAAAACGAATTTCTCACAGCATCTCGTAATTTCAACAAGAAAAACACTAATGAAAGCCGTCTCAGCACCCTAAGCATTGGTTTGACCGGTGAGCGACGTCCGGTTTACGTATCGGAATACCTACCTGCAAGTTTGAGAAAACTTTTCTTCGCTGCAAAGGAATTTGCCAAACTTAATAAATACGAATTTTGCTGGAGCAATAACGGCAATATATTTTTGAGAAAAGCTGTAGGACTCAAGCAAATTCTTGTCAAATCGGAACACACTTTGCGCGAACTTGTACAACACACCGATCAATGACTATTCTTTGAGTCTAATATTGTAACATTTTATAATTTCTGCTTTTCTTTCTGGCATATATATGCACACCTACCGTATAAATTCTTACATTTAGTTTTATATAAGTTTTTTAAAGAAAATACGGTTTTAAATACGCATCTTCTTATAATTTCGTTTCGAATAGTTCTAGTTATGTTTTTTATAGTAAAGTATGTCAACAACCAACAAGCAAAAAAACATAATCTCACCCCCAACTATTATATTTTGTACCACATTCACTCACCTCGCAGCACACTTAATACTCACATAACACTGAATAAATATACATATACTACCATAGTTACTACACTTAGCTTTACACTACCCCCAAAATACAACCCACTCTCTTGTCATACCCATCTCAATATGTTATACAACTCGAATCGTGACACTTTTATTATATATCATTCACTCAATCACAGAAATCCCCTATCACCAATAACAGTCATTAATCTGTGCTATAACAAATTTAAATAAATGGCTACTATAAATGATATATATAAAGACCTAGACAACATCTCTGTCTCTAACTCGTATGCATGTTCTCCAGATGACTGCCAAAACTATGTCAAAATCGCGAATTCCTTTAATATTCTCCACATAAATATACGTAGTATAAACAAAAACTTCAATGACTTTAATTGCCTTTTAGTGGCGATGAAAATCGATTGTGACATATTAATTTTATCGGAATGTTGGCTTAAAAACTCATTGTCAATACCTACACTGGTTGGCTATACAAAACATCAATCTAAAAACCTAATTAACAAGAACGATGGAATTGTAATTTATATTAGGGACCATATAAGCTGCATAGTCTCCGAACCACAATTTTCTGACTCCAGCTGCATGATATGCACCATCGAAAATGAACTGGCAATAGTTGCACTATACAGGTCACCGTCAAACAAAAATACTGATAAATTCCTAGACAGTTTACAAAACGTGCTCTTTGATTATAAGAACTACCGTACTATGGCGGTGATTGGCGACATTAATATAAATATATGTCAAAATAGCGCCGACCCCCGTTCGCAACAATATCTTGACTTAGTCGCATCTCACGGTCTGCTACCAGCACATCAGCTTCCAACCCGACTAAACAGCTGCTTGGATCACGTTTTACTAAAAAGCAACCACAGAGCGACCACTTTAGTACTTGAAACCACTATCACAGATCATTCCGGCGTCTTATTGAGTCTCGAGTCTTGTAGTCCAATAACTAAAGCACACACATTTAATTCATCACGTTTAAACCTCTCAAATGCCATAAAAGACATCGAATGTTACGACTTCTCTAAAATCTTTACAATGAACGACCCAAACTTAGCAACAAATGATTTGATTTGTATATTATCAGCCATCGTATCCCAAAATACTATCCACAGAACTATCCCATGTAAATTAAAAATTATCAAGCCTTGGATTACTGTCGGTTTGTTGAGATGCATACGAAACCGGGACAAAATGCATAAAAATACTAAAAAAGAACCCGAAAATTTAATTCTCAAACTCACATACCTACGCTATCGCAATTTTTGCAATAACCTTTTAAAAAACCTAAAAATTGCGTATGAGAAAGAACAACTTTTAAAAGCAAAGAATAACCCAAAAAAGATTTGGGAAGCCATCCGAAAAATCTCAAATACTAAACATAATCCGCCCTTACCCACTGAACTCCTGAAGCTCTGCCATTCACCCATTAAATCAGCCGACTCTGTCAATCATTATTTCACACAAGTTGGCAAAAACTTAGCAAGCAAAATCACTCATTCCCAAAACTGCTCCCAATCATTCTTCAAAAAAACACAATCCATACCGAACTCGCTGGTCTTACTGGAGACTTCTGAAGAAGAAGTCGAGCGCATAATCAGAGACCTTCGTTCGGATTGTGCTTCGGGTTGGGACGGTATTCCCCCAAAGCTACTAAAATCTACTTGCCACATCCTAGTTCCTCCAATAACTCATATCTGCAACTTATGTTTGTCTACAGGTATATTCCCAAAGGCCCTTAAACGCGCCCTCGTCCATCCTATTTTCAAATCAGGTGACAGAGGCAGTGTCAACAATTATCGCCCAATCTCGGTACTACCAGCACTGTCAAAAATACTGGAAAGAATACTATACAAGAACCTCAACAACTACGTAAACAAATTTAAACTCATCTCACAAAATCAATTCGGTTTTCGGGAGGGCTTATCCACAGAAGACGCTGTGTCGGCACTACTTAATTATGTTGTCGATAAAATCGACAATAAGTATAAGTGTCTAGGTATCTTCCTTGATCTCTCGAAGGCGTTTGACACTGTCTCTGTTCCTATCCTCCTTTCCAGGCTGGAATCGATTGGGGTGCGTGGTACAGCTCACGATATACTCAAAAGTTTCCTCTCTGACCGCACACAGTGTGTAAAGGTAGCGGATGTCATTAGTAGCGAAGAATCGATAGAGTTCGGTGTACCACAGGGAAGTCTGATAAGCCCTCTTCTTTTCTCCATTTACGTAAATGAGCTCTGTGAGCTCACACACCCTTCAGCATGTCTAGTAGCCTATGCAGATGACACTGCAATTGCGGTATACGGCCATGACTGGCAGACTACAACAGACATCGCAGAAGCGATATTAAGGCAGATCACTGACTGGCTGTCTAAAAATAGCCTCACTCTAAACGTGGATAAGACTAATTTGGTCACATTTAGTTCTCGACCTTCGAATCAACCGGCCGAACACTCGATCACTGTCATGGCACACCAATGTAACACCCCATGTCGAAACTGTGCATGTCGTACCTTGAACAGAGTTTCGGTAGTTAAATACCTCGGACTCCAGCTCGATGCCTGTCTATCATGGAAGACCCATCTGCAATCTTTGTCGTCGCGCATCAGAAAGCTCATATTTGTGTTCAAAAAACTAAAACTATCGGCCCACATTAATACCCTAAATATGGTTTACAGCGCTCTTTGCGAATCAATTGTAGGATATTGCATCACTGCCTGGGGAGGAGCTGCAAAGACGGCAATTATAGAGGTAGAGCGGGCCCAACGCGCTGTGATTAAAGTTCTGCTAGGAAAACCCCGCCGCTATCCGACACTTCAATTATACTCGGATCACAAATCCCTAACTGTCAGACAGCTGTTCATTCTCCGCACAGTCATTCAGAAACACGCTACTCTTTCCCCTCCAGACGTCTCCAGGCTCATCCAAAGGAGAAGACCCATTCCTGCTTGTCCGAAAGCACAAGTAAACACAACCTTTGCACAACGACATAGTCGATTCTTGAGCTCTCTGCTATATACCAAATTGCACGCAAAACTCAACATCCATTCTCTAAACACTTATAAATGCAAACACAAAGTGAAGGAATATCTAATGTCGCTTGACTACGACGATACAGAGGAGCTTATCAAACCCTTGTAACGTGTGATCATCGATCGCTCCAGTCATACTTACCTGCTACCTGTAGCCTAATTTTGTCTGCTGCCCTCAACACAACAAATCACACTCAACACATACACAACACACCACACACACACACACACACACACACACAACACCACACGCAGTCACAACCCTACACCTCACACATCTCTTTTCACTCACCTTCTCACACACACCTAATTAAACTCACCCAGATTTAATTTGTATCACATTACAATATTTTACGCTTGTTGGTTTTTACCTTTTACCTTAAATCTTTAGAAATATTTAATATTTAATTGTCTATTATACCCATATTTTTCATGCACGTATCTACTTATGGATAGGTAAAACATACTGTTACATCAACTGGACGGTTGTATGCCCCCCATAACACAGGATTTTCCTAGCATGGGGGACATTAATCTATCTACTTGACCTTTGTTTTATTTTAAGTGCCATGTCTGTGTCTACATAATTTATGTACTATGATGACAAATAAATTTATTATTATTATTATTATTATTATTATATATAAGGTGTAAAAAATTAACTGCAAGAACTTCGTCCACATACTCGACATCAAAAAACAAACACATTACAAAAAAAAAATATTTTTTTGAGCCCTTTCTATATTTTCACATTAATAAAACAATTCAGTATCATATTTTTTGTGCACTGTACGCAGGGCAGCGCTAGCGGCTCGCTCCAATACCGCGCGCGAGCGTCGTACCCCCGCCGCCCGCTACTATTCCCTCCCGCAGCCCGCTTTATGCCCTTCGCGCCACGTTCAGTCGTCCGATATCCGTCGCGCGACTAGGGTGTATTTCCCTGATTTATTACGGCAAATACGTACGTTCGCGAATACTTCAATAATGCCTTTTACGTATTCCAATCGAGAGTACTTGGATATGATAGTGTGTTACATTACGACTGGTGAAAGTTTAGCTGCGGCTCGTAACCGTTACCGTGAACTGTTTGGTGAGCAACGACGAGTGCCTGCTGTCCAAACAATCCTAGGAGTCTACCAGCGGTGATTAGCGGCATAGTGGCAACAACATTCGAAACGTGGACGAATTAAAAACCCGTATTATTAGTGCATTTGACTCAATTAAAAGTGACAGAGACACATTAATCGAAGTGCAAGGAAACGTTATGCGTCGTGCTAACTTGTGCATTAGACAAAACGGCGAACATTTCCAGCACCTTTTGTAAATAAGATTTAAATTAAGACTTCTTGTAAGTAGTTTCTAAATTATTGTAAATAGGTTGATTAAAATTTTTTAAACATACCAACTTATCGAGCTACTCGTAACTTAATTTAAACAGTCATTTAGTAGTTCGATGATTTGCCAGTTCAAAGTCTGAGAAATGTGATGGGAAAATTAGAATCAGCTGTTTCAAATTTGCGCCGTCGCATGTCGTAGTGCAGGGGTGAACGACCCACGCGTGCAGAGCGGCGCGCGCGGCGGCCGGTCGCGGAGGCTTAGGCCGCCGTCGCCGGCGCGCGTGCGGTGTACAGTGCGCATATTCAATAATTTTGTGCGAAGTGAAAATATTGCTTAACTCTGAAACGGGTTGTTATTTTGAAATCTTTTTTTCGCAATTCTTTTTTATTTATAATTCTAAGCAAGTACTTAATTTTCTTGCAGGTAATTTTTTTACACCTTATATATGAAGCATGTATGTTTGTTCAAAAACACAAAGAACTATTTAAAAGAGCAGAGGAAATATGCTCCCGAAGTCGGCGTCTCCAATACAGACTTGTGCTGGATGTGCTGCCTAGATCAGCGAAATATAATAAAAACTCTCTGGCTATGTGTGTTCGTCTATATAATAAACTACCAAATATGTTAAAAACATTGAATTGTAAATTATTTAAAATCCAATTATATAAATGGCTCAATAATAAGAATTTCTATAATGATAATGATTTTTTAATATGAATTGCTTCTGGCTTTTCGACTGTAAATAATTGTTGGTTTAAGTTTGCATGCTTTAATTTTAAGCAGAACATGTTAGATCTCATATTTTATAATAACACCTTGTATACCATGTTTTAAGCAAATAAATATATTCTATTCTATTCTCTTCTAACTGGAGAAACATCGCTAGTCTTAATTTTATTTAATGCAGTTTTTAACTCACATTTTAAATCTAAATATAATTCTTCCGTGTTAAAATAAACTTCGTTTACAGTGTAGGGTGAAGATTTCAAATCTTTAGGCTCAAAATATTTTACAATTTGTGTGTGTGTTAAACTAAATTGCGCCCACAGCTCTTCAACATTTTCTAACCTGGTCTCTATATATTGTTTAATAAAAAAAAAAAAAAAAAAACTTTTAATTTCAGGCATCGATGGCCCATAGTGTGTTAATATTACAAAACTTAAAAACTATGTTAATAACATTTAGACACACAAGAGTACAAAACACAACATTCAAATTATAGAAAGATTTATCAAGCCCCATGTCTGACATGTAGTTTGACAAACCTATCCATTGTAGGGCCTTCTAACCTTTCAGACAATACCTTCAGAATGCTATTGCTGCTTCCCCTCACTCTGCGTATAATTGATGCCACTTTTTTGCGCATGATCGCAAAATAATCGTCAGTGTGCGCATCCGCGAACATCCCTGATGCACTACAGTAAGACGGAAGCCTCAGCAGCGCCCTGAAGGCATTGTTGTATTGAATGCGCAGGGCGTTGTCTGCTTTTTGGGTATGATTAGACCACAGGCTGCTGGTGTAAAATGTTTGACAAAACGCCTTAAAAAGTGTTATTTTAACCGGTACTGAACAACCAGCAAACCTGCGAGCGAGCATATTACCCCTCACAGCCATCGCCTTGCGCTTTCTTTCCATATCCAGGTCATCTTTAAGATCCTCCGTAACAATATGGCCCAAATATTTAAATTGTGATACCCTTTGCAAAAATGAACCATTTAGTTCTACTGGAGGGACATTTAAGGGACTTTTGTTCTTTCCTCTAAACACCAATAGCTCACTCTTGGTAGGATTATATTTCAGGCCATGTTGTTCGGCATATCTTTCACAAATGGTGAGCAATTTCCTAATGCCGCCAATTGTTGGGCTCAGCAGCACCATGTCATCTGCATAACTTAAGTTATTTAAACTAACTCCGTCTATATGGCATCCCACATGCGTGCTGCTGAGCTCAACAAGCAGGTTATTAACATACATGTTAAACAGTCTCGGGGAAGTAAGACCGCCCTGCCTAACACCACATTCGAGTTTATACGGATCCGACAATGCATTGGACCATTTGACAAAGTTCCTCTGCTTGTCATACCAGAAAGCTAATATTGACACTAATGCAGCAGGAACTCCCGCTTCCCTAAGCTTCTTCCATAAGACATTATAAGAAACCAGGTCGAAGGCTTTGGAAAGGTCCAGGAAACAAGCATAGACGGGTGTTTTTCTGTCCGTATAATATTTGACAGTGTGCTTCAACGCAAGTATTGCACTCTTCGTAGATAGCCCAGCACGAAACCCAAACTGTGTATCGTGTAGTTTTGTATATCTACTGAGGTGCGTGTCAAGCACACTGTCCAACACTTTGGCTATCACAGTCGCCAGTGAGATTGGCCTATAGTTCCCTTTGTCCGCTATGTCTCCTGTCCGATTCTTTACTATGGGTACAACTAATGTATCCAGCATCTCCTGTGGTAGGTACGAGTGCCCAACACATAGATTAAAAAACATAGTCAATACCCTTGGCAAGTGCAAACCAGAACCAAAACCATTTTGAAGATGCTCAATGCTGAGTCCATCATGACCAGGTGATTTCCCGCGCTTCATGCTTTTAATTACTGTTTTTATTTCTGAACACGTAAACCAAAGGGGCATTCCTGCTTGATCGGACTCAGCATCCACCGGTGGTCACTCTTACCCTCCACGCTACCTGGTAGGCTGGGAGAGATATTAAGCTTTTTAGTGCCTTTCCAGAAAGATGAAAAACATTTCTTGGAATGAAGTGAAGCCAAGATATCCATTTCTATTTTTTGTTGATTCTTAATGACCCACTTTAACTTTGATTTAAAAACCTTACGACTTAAGATCATATCCTCATGGATAGGCCCGCTCCTTGGTTGCCCATACCACATCCAAAGTTTAAACTTAAGCCTTGCTTGCGTGTGAAATTCTTTAACATGCTTGTTCCATCCTTTTATACCTGTCCTTCTTATAATGTCTCTAGAGATTCTATTTACACTAGCAGCTTCACTTAATATACAACGTGGCGCTACCATGGTGACATTAATTTAACACACGTATAGGGTTACGCATTTTTGTTTTATATAAAAAAGAAAAAACCATAAAACAGTTGATCTGCCCTTTCTGTAGGCATGCTGTTGAGTGTGTAGCGGTTTATCTTTTAATGCTCCATCCCTGAGATGTCTATCTACAAGTCTTTCCAACGTTTTCAGAAGGAAGGATTTAGACTAATGGGCCTGAAGGATTTGGCGTGGGTGTAATCATCTTTACCTGGTTTTGGTAAAAATATAACTTTCGCTTCCCTCCACGCTTTGGGTACGTATTTAGAAGCTAAGCAGGCCCTGTAGATTGGTAATAAAAATTTGATTATTTGATGAGAGTGCCATTGTAGTAGTGCTGGAAATATTCCATCCAGTCCTGGGTATTTGAACGGATTGAAGCTTTTTAGGGCCCATTCGATCCTTTCCGCAGTTACTATCTTTTCGGCAGTTTCCCATTCTTGGATTGTTGGTGTGTTGTAGTACTCGTCATGACATCTCTGGTCTGGCGTTACCCGACACCCGGGGAAGTGGGTTTCCAGTAGTACTGCACTGGTTTCTTCGTCTGAGACTGTGTAAGTGCCGTCTTCCTTCTTGAGTGACCCCATTAGGTTGAGGTCACCCTTTGCTAGAATTTTCTTTATTTTTGCGGCTTGGTTAGTAGAATTTATGCTGCTACAGAAATTGTGCCAGGCTTCCGTCCTTCGGAATCTGATTCTTTTCTTGTAGTGTTTTTGTGCTGTTTTGTATTTATCCCAGTCCTCAACATTCCGGGTATTTTTTGCTCGGTTAAAAAGTGTCCTTAGTCTCTACCGCAGTCGTTCAAGTTCTGGTCCCCACCAGGAACTTTTCTCCAGACGACGTTTGGGAGTTACAAGAGGACACGCCAATTCATAGCTTTTTACAAGCGTTGAGGTGAGGAATTGACTGCCTCGTTGGTCTAGTGGTCGCAAGCGCGATTGCTGTGCATGAGGTCTTGGGTTCGATTCCCAGGTCAGGCAAAATGTTATTGGGTTTTTCCATCAGGAATTTCTCAATAGCAGCCTCGGAGTCTGGATTTGTGCCCGGTTGATGGCAATAGGCTCGCCCCCTATTACATGGGACTAAAAAAAAAAACATAACTGGCGAAATGTGGGTGTACTAATGGGTACACCTCTGCCTAACCCTTCGGGGATTACAGGCGTGATGTTATTTGTTATGAGGTGAGGAATTGTGTGTTTGATTCGATGTTGTCTGTGCTAAGTGTCGCGTCAGTTGGTTGTACGTCACCTAGTGTTTTGGTTAAATAGTTTTTGTACCTTGTTATATCTGTTTTACGGGGATTACGATATTTATTTATTTATTTTATTGGTTCACCAACAATTGTTCAGGAACAGGGTCTGTTGGCTTATAGTGAATTTGGAAGCACACGCGACGGTGATCGGCAAAAGATGGCTCGTTTGATACATGCCATCCCTCTATGAGGTTGGCCACCGCGTGGGTTGCCAAAGTGATGTCAATTATGGTTTGGTACCTGGAGCTTACAAAGGTCGGTTCCGTGCCTCTGTTTATGATGTTCAGGTTTGTTTGAAATAGATATTCGGTAAGTGACTCACCCCTTTTGTTTGTGTCCTTACTTCCCCACAGCGGGTGATGCGCATTGCAGTCTGCGGAGATGATCAGTTCCCAGTTTAGTGTCTCGCAGTGTTGCACCAGGTCGGCTAGTTCTTTGGGGGGAACTTCACCTTCACTCGGCATGTACACTGAGGCTAGAACTAGGGTAGTTTTATTTTCCGTGAGGATTTTCACTGCATTGAGGTCTCTAGAACAGAATTGGTTAAGTGTGGTGGTTGAGATGGTATTTGGCATGAAGATGTCCTTGGTTTATCAACGGTAGTGTTTAAAAGTAACTTACCGCCGATGTTATTCAGACCGCAAATTCTGTTGTTTCTGATCCAGGGTTCTTGGATCAGGGCGACCGTCTTGGTGTCTACCTCCAGCACTCTGCGTAGAGTGGCCGCCGCTATTTGTTTGTACTGGAGGTTTGTTTGTATGACGCTGATATTGTGGGAGTTACGGGCTACGCAGGACGTCATCTTCGTCGCTGGTAACTCCCTCAATTTTTGCCGATATGCTTGCCTCCTTTGCACTCAGACCCAGTCCAGTAGCTGGGCTGGACTGCTGTGGGATGGAGGCTGCTGTACCGTGCGCCACACATGGTTGGTCGGCTGCCGTCGGTTCCTCAGATGTGAAGAAGCGGATGTATCCGCTTCCAGACATATGGGCTACCCGGCGGTCGCGGTCCAGTATGGTCTGCTTTTGGTTCTCAGGGATCCCCAGGAGTAGGTAAACCACCTTCTCACTGTAACCGGGTTCCTGTGGTTTGTCGTTCACCGACATGTCGTAGCACTGCCAAGAGTCCACCTTGTACCACGGGTTCTGGGCACACAGGACTCTCTGCAGCGTGGCGGCTTCGGTGATCCGGGTGTGTATGAGGAGCCCTGCCTTGATCCTCTTTTTTAGCTCTGACTGTTTTACAACAGCCAGGGTGGTGTCTGGGATTGGTGATGGTATGGATTTGACCGCCTTCTCCAACCAGCCAACTGCGTACGCATTCTCACACCACATCGCAAGGACACCATCCAGAAGGAAAGGACGTCCGAGGAAAGATGGAGCTTGCGCACCTGGAGACGGTGGAGACAGCACAGCCTTCAGGATACTATCGTCGATAGCCTCCCGCAGTTGCTCTGCCTGTGCCAATGTTAGGTCCCTCGGCGGAACGGTGATGACCACTACTTTCAGATGCGACAGGGTCGCGTCTGCGTAGCTCACCGCCCGCTTTGGCTTCGCGTCAGTTTTCGCGCGTTTGGTATCCCCCCTGGGAGACTGGGTCTCGTTTGTTAGATTTTTAATGTATCACAGATGTGTATATGTATTTAGACTAAACAGTTGTAATAAAGGAATATTTATAAATAGGATTATGTAAAAGAAAAGCCATAACTTCTTATGATATACCATATATTTTCTGTTATATAGCAATAGTTTAAGTATCTAATCAAAACCATGTATATATACTTATTAAAACCCTAAAATAAAGTACATGACAGGTAGTCTTGAAAGAAAACAATACATATTTATTAATCAGAAATTCATATTTATTATTCTTACATAATCACATTTATTTATCATTTAATACATTAGATAATTATATCCAATATATTTATAACACAATAATACATAATAAAATAATCATATTTACAAAGTAACACATAATTGATAGTTACTTAGCTTTAATGGCAAGTAGTCCTTCACAGTCGGCGTCTCGGGCCAAAGTGCCGCTCTGACGGATCGGAGCTGTTTTATAAGGCGACCCCCACTTCGTTTCAAACAGACAAACAACACGTGACACTATTTGTGAGTCAGAAACTACGTAAGTTTCTTTGTTTGGTTACTTTACGTATTTATAACAATATTTGCTTAATTCCCTTCACAATATAATCGGAAATTAATCATAAATACATATTTATTAATCTAACACGGCCATTCTGATATGTACTTCGTTCCCTGAAGTACCTAGATCAGTAAATACAATAATCATACAAACATTAATTCTTAAAAATAAATAATATTACTACAGTTATCAGTAGAACTTTTATTCGGCATCACAGTCTCACTTCTAACATTAAGTAGACATTGTGAGCTCCCATACATAGTCTTATTTCTAAACAGTTAACATTAATTCTAATGTTATTCCCTTAATCAAAGTATGTCTCACTTCTCACATTAAGTAGACATTTATTTCAAATATTACAATAACATTTATTTAATCTAATAATGGCATATACAATGGGCCACTTTTCACATTCATTGTATACAATACATAGATCTAAGCAAAAACTTATATAAATAGTAAAAACATTATTTGAAATATTATTTTAATTAATTCATTGACACATTGTTAGCAAGTTCATCTGCCCATACACCTGGCCATAGCCTTAATTTATCTTTAGATACTATTATATTTCTAAAATTACCTCTTCCTCTGAGAGCGTATCTATCGTGTGGAAGTACACAACTTATTTCATATGGACCTTTAAATCGGGGACTCAGCTTATCATGACGCCTATGTTCCTGATTTACGTAAACTACATTGCCTACTTCAAAAGATTTAGTATCTCGTCTTACTGAATCAAATCTGTTTTTAAATTTACCCGATTCATGTAGTAGTCGTTGATATGCTAATTCTCGATCTGCCCTTAAATCAATATTTGGTTCTGAGACATTGATTTCATATAAATGGGCTTGGATGCTTGGTATGTTAGCATTACAACCGATGAGTAAATGAATCGGAGAGAAACCAGTTGATTTTTGGATAGTGGTATTGATAGACTGCTGAACCTTCCACAAACCGCTTGGCCAATCTGACGAACCATTACAAGTCGTGTTAAGCATATCAATGACGGTAGCTACATAACGTTCCACCTGGCCGTTTCCCCTTGGTGTGCCTGTAGCAATCATGTGATGCTCAATTTCCATTTCCCTCAATAGGGATATTACTTGATGTGAACTAAAGTTAGTACCTCTGTCAGTGATTATTTTTCTAGGTGTACCAAATAAAGTGACAGTGTCCCGTATTAGGGGTACCAATTCATGAGCTGTTTGACTTTTTAAGGGTTTTAATAAAGTGAATTTGGTAAAACCGTCTACTATAAGTAATATATATTTATATCCCTCAGACGTTTGAGAAAAAGGACCGGTGCAATCTAAGTGAATTGTATGGAAAGGTACTGGAATCTTTTCAATAGGGTGTAGGAAACCTTGTTTCGGACCTGAATGCCCCTTTCTCTCTATACAAATTAGACAATGTTTGAGATATTTCCGAACGTAAGCTGCTATACGAGGAAACCAAAAGTGTTCTTGAAGTTTGGACAGTGTTTTATCGAATCCTGTATGACAGTTCTGATCATGAAAGAGCTGCAGTAAACCAAATCTACATCCCTTGGGTACATAAAGCTTGGGCTTGTCGGGTTTAGTTTTGTAATACAGTAAATTATTATGCAAAGTGTATCGGTTTTCATCTAAATTTCCAGCTACTAGTTGACTTATCAAATTTTGAGTATCGGGATCATTTTGTTGAGCTATCTCCAGCCATGATTGAGGATTATCAATTAAATTAACCACATTAAGAGGATTTTTGTGTGAAACGTTAATATTGCTCAAAGTTGAAGGAATTGCGAGGGAGGAGGAATCGAGTCTTTTCTCAATATCGTCAGAAACTGATGCATCGACAGGATTTCGGCTAAGAAAATCAACGTGCCCAATGTATTTCCCCTTTTTATAGATAATTTCAAAGTCAAAGTCTTGCATAAATGCCCACCAACGAGCAACTCGTGGGGAAAGATCTTTTTTACTCATGGTGGACTTGATGGAATTACAGTCTGTAAAGATTTTAAATCGAATACCCAAAAGATACACTCTAAAATGTTTTAAAGCATTATATATGGCCAAAGTCTCTAAATCATAGGAACAGTACTTTGATTCTACGGGAGTAGTTCGTTTGCTATAATAAGCAACAACCCTCTTATTACCATCAACTATCTGTATTAGCATGGCACCATAGCCCAAGGAACTGGCATCTGTATAGAGTTCCGTAGGTAGTTTATGATCAAAAACAGATAATAAAGGTTTGCTTGATAATTGTTTTATAACATAATTTCGAGCTTCGATTTGTTCAAGACCCCATTCCCATCTCTGCCCGTTTTTCGTTAATTTGCTGATACATGCTGTTCTAGAAGAAAAATTGGGGATGAACTTTCGAAAATAGCTGGCAAGACCCATGAATTGTCGAACTTGTTTGACGTTACATGGAGCAGGAGAATTAACTAATGCAGCTATCTTTGATTCACTTGGCCTCACACCTTCCGGCGATATGTGTCTGCCCAAATACTCGATAGTATTAACAAAAAATTTACTTTTTTTTTAGATTAATAACAAATCCGGACGAATACAGTGCCTGAACAGTTTTATCAAGATAATCTAACCCTTCATCTATCGTTGAAAAAGGAATAAGTATATCATCTATGTATACTAAAACAAACTTCAAATGTTGTACGGCTTTTGTAATGGCTCTTTGAAAAACTGCGGGCCCGTTACATATGCCAAATGGCATTTTTTAAAAATTCGTAGTGCCCGTTAGGTGTTACGAATCCGGTATACTTTATTGAGTCGGGTGAAACAGGAATTTGGTAGAATCCATTTTTCATATCTAATGAGATGAAATATTTAGCCTTACCGAGCCTATCGATCTGGTCTTCAATGAGAGGAAGCGGATACCGGTCTTTTTCTATAATTTTGTTTAACGATCTAAAATCGATACACATTCTATCACTTCCGTCTTTTTTTCTTACCAATATGACAGGACTTGCAAAAGGCGAGTCACTCTCACGAATAATTCCTTTGTCTAGTAGTTCCTGTATTATTTTGTCTATTTTTTCCCTCTCAACCGGAGCCAGTCGATAGGGTCGGTAAGACACGATCTTATTTTCTTTTAAACGCAAAATTAATTCACCCGTTCGCACTGTACCCACTTCACCAAGAACTGATGGATATCTGTTGAAAATATCTTTTATTCTCTTTTGTAATTCAAAAGGCAAGTGTTCTGTTTTTGAAGTTAATCCACATAATTCAGGTGATGAGGTTACTAAATTTGCCTCGATTGCTACTTCACACGACTTTCTTGATAACCGACAACCGGATGAATCCGTAACGATTTCTATATCTGGATAATTTACAGCGTTTCTGCCTATAAGTAGATCGTAACGGATTGCGTTGTCCCTGACCACATTAAAATCAAGCTCTAAACATATATCCTCAAATTGAACGATTACAGAAATCAAAGCAAACACATGTGTTTTGTTTTGTCCCAAACCACTTACATACATCGATATTGGTGAAAGATGACAGCCTATTCTTTTAGCAATTGATTCTTTGATTAAGCTACAATTTGCTCCTGTGTCAATCAAAGAACTTATCGTCACCCCATTGACACGAACTGGGGTGAGATTTAGTTCGGTTTTTCTAAAAAATTTACTTCTTTTGTAGGAACTGTAATTAAAGAGGAAGATTCTTTTCTTAGTTTGTGATAACACACAGATTCTGTATGGCCCAGTTTTTTACAGTACGTACAAATTTTTACTTGTGGCTTATTTTGCTTAGGAGTCGGAGGGGTTTGATTAGTTATTGGAGATTGCTGAGACTGAGACTGTTTAGAACATTGTGCTTGCACATGCCCAACCTGGTCGCAAAGATAACATTTCTTTTCGGTACTAAATCTAGCTTTTTTAACTCCACCGAATCCTGAACTATTATTCCTATCACTATTTTCTAATGGACATTTCTTAGACTTCGTATAAGTAGACAGCAGTGTGATTAGAGCAGAAGTTGTTTTGACTCCGCTATTTAGGGACGCCATTTTTACACTAGTATCATCAACACCTCCACAGACTAATTCTATAAGCTGAGTCTCCGTGAAAGAGATTTTAGTGTTGCGTAATAATCGTATTTTCTCTCTGACATATTCACCATATGATTCGGATGTATCAGAGGTGTACAATACGGCCTTTGTAAGTTTTTCAGAGAGGTTTTTCTTCTCTGGGTACGCGTCAATTATATCTTTACGAAAATTTTCCCAAGATCTACATTCGAATGGTTCCCATGATTCGAACCAAGATATTGCAGAACCCTTCAGGGCTTTTCCTGCTTTTCCTGCAGTTTTAATACTGCTCCACTTCAGGTCCTTGGCGAGTGTCTCAATGCTGTCACACCAGCTCGCTGCTCCGCAGTCATTTTTGTCAGGATCGAATACTGGTAGCGCGATGTCATCATCGTTTGAGTGAGGCTTAGAGACGGCATCCCGTATTGCTGTGAGAAGACTTGCGATAAGTTCAGGGTCCATCCTAAAACATAAGAAATATTAATAATTGTGAACTTGAGCAATCCCACTTCTGATGTTAGATTTTTAATGTATCACAGATGTGTATATGTATTTAGACTAAACAGTTGTAATAAAGGAATATTTATAAATAGGATTATGTAAAAGAAAAGCCATAACTTCTTATGATATACCATATATTTTCTGTTATATAGCAATAGTTTAAGTATCTAATCTAAACCATGTATATATACTTATTAAAACCCTAAAATAAAGTACATGACAGATAGTCTTGAAAGAAAACAATACATATTTATTAATCAGAAATTCATATTTATTATTCTTACATAATCACATTTATTTATCATTTAATACATTAGATAATTATATCCAATATATTTATAACACAATAATACATAATAAAATAATCATATTTACAAAGCAACACATAATTGATAGTTACTTAGCTTTAATGGCAAGTAGTCCTTCACAGTCGGCGTCTCGGGCCAAAGTGCCGCTCTGACGGATCGGAGCTCTTTTATAAGGCGACCCCCACTTCGTTTCAAACAGACAAACAACACGTGACACTATTTGTGAGTCAGAAACTACGTAAGTTTCTTTGTTTGGTTACTTTACGTATTTATAACAATATTTGCTTAATTCCCTTCACAATATAATCGGAAATTAATCATAAATACATATTTATCATACGAGAGCGCTTCGAGGAAGCGCGCCCTTTCGGGCCAATCCCAGTACCAGGCTGCTCCTTTTCAGGAGGAGTGGGAACCTCCGCAGCAGTCCGCTGACCGCGATTTCCCCGCGGCTTCCGTCTCTGCCTTGGCCGGTTGGGTTGAGGAGGAGGTGGCGGTGGTGGTATTGGTTTTACCGACAGTGCCTTCGTCACGTCCTTCTCCGTAGAGGTGGGCGGCTCGGGCTAGCGCTGCGTTTCCGCTGCTGCGGTGCCTGTCGTACTGGAACAGGGCCGGAGAGCTTCCCTTCTCGCGCGCCGGTTAAGGCGACTGCGTTCCGGTTTGCCTTTCGGCCCCGAAGTGGATACCGCAGCGGATTCCCTTTTGCAAGGGCGCTTGTGATCGACTACGGTCCAGTTTGAGGTTGTGTTCATGTTAACTACCTCGGAGTTAACAGTGGGTATGGCCTCCACTAGGCCTGACAGGTCCAAGCTGGAGCCTGGTCTAGGGCACATGTTGCCCCCCCAGAATACGCGGGGCAGACCGAGCTGGGCAGACCGAGCTGGGCTCGGTGAGGGATTCTCCACTACTGGTGGTAGTGGTACCCTCCTGGGGTAGAAAATTTCTTGCTTGTGCTGACATTGGTGTTTCGGGCTGGGGATGAGTTCCACACACTATTTGCCCTTGAAAGGTGTGGTGCAATCTTTTTGGGAGGATTTAGTGCCTCAAGGCTATGCGGGCCTGGGTGTGGTTATGCGCCGCCACGGTTCGGCTATGCGGGATTGGTTGAGGAGAATAAAGGATAGGATTATGGGTGGGAGTTTGGGGGGAGACGGCCTGAGGTTTTAATTGTACCAATTGCATAGGGCACTTGGTCAAGAAACGGGCGGCAACCTCGTGAAGGATAGTCCACTGGCCTTGTTTTAGGGGATCATCGCGACCTGCGCTACCCCCTAGAACCATTTGCCAAACCCAGCAGCGGACAGCTGCTGAGAGTGGAGAGATTGCCATTCAAAAGTGTATGTTGAAGATGTTTTAAATGGCACGCCCTCCGCCCAAAAAAAAAAATCATACCGATATTAATTTAAAATATTTTTAACTTACCCATTACCTATTACAATCAGCTTGCTACTCTTAACGAGGCAACAACAACGTAACAACAACGTAACAACGAACGTGACAACGTAAGGCACAGTGAATGAGAATAGTTTAACACTACTTGCTACATAAGCTATAATTCCGAAACGATACTATCGGCGGTTATTAAACTATCGATGGTGTAATACTATCGGTAAATTTACAAACTATCGATAGTATTGATAGTTTTTATTATTTAATACAATATTTGATAGTATTACTTAAAATATATCGATATTGTCGATACTATCGATAGTATTATTATGTTATAGTATCGATACTATCGATACTATTACTTCTAATCAATACATACATACATAAACTTGTAACATTAATTGTTACATGTCTTAATTCTTAATTATAATAAAAAAAAATAAACATAAGAAAAACTATTTATCATCTATTAATTAAAAAAAAACTATTTACAATATTAAAATAAACTAAAAATGAACGCATCAAATCAGATTTCTGGCCAGCTACAGTTTATCACCACGCACGTATTATAGCAAGCGACATATTAGGCACCCAGAAACGAGTTCCTTTGTTCTCGGCGCGGGGGCAAGGTCCATAGCGACAAACCACTTCCACGTCGCCGTCGGAGGACGATTCTGGTTGTCAAGGCGAGCGCACGTCACTTTTTTCACGGTCCATACGAGTACCCATATCGAAATCGCGATCAAGTTTATATTGAAGGCGTCCCTACCGTTCCCTCGACATTTTATTATCTAAATCAGTACCTAATATACTGAGTACTACGGTTAAACATATTCTGTGTGTGTGAATTAAACCCCGATTGGAACCCGGTTTCACGTACACCTTTACACCTGCTTCCCCTTGGAGGACAGCAGCAGAACCACACGCGAATCCTACCCAGCAGTTGGACCTGGCGATCGACGCGCGAGCACTCATCTCCTGCAGCGGCCAGTGACGTCAGGGGAGTGCTAGACCGGTGTGGAGGTTAATCGCTGTATAGGCCCTAACCCACCTATAATTCGACCCTCAGTATATTCTAAAATAAATGTTCCAATTACTGTCTACCTACCTTTCATTTAAAATCCTCCTAGGAATTCCTGTGCCTAGGTTAGGTAGGATTAAGTAGTGTAGCAGTAATTTTAGTACCGGGACAAACTCACGCCTTTTTCCCATGGGGGTAGGCAGAAACTATAGAACGCCACCTGCTACGATCCTTACATACTCCTTTCGCCTCATCTACGTTCATACATCTCGTCATACAAGCACGCCGGTTACGAGTACTCCGCACCTGACCTTTCTGAAGGACCTGACTAATAAGGTCAGTGTAGGTCTTCCTAGGGCGACCCCTCCCGGCGCTCGGCCTTGCCCGCCCGGCCTTGCCACTCACCTCTGCCATATAAATACTTTTTGTCAATCGTCTTTCACTCATCCTCTCAACATGACCGAACCATCTAAGCATACCCTTTTCTATCTTTGTCACTACATCTTCTTTTAATCCGCAACGGTCCCGTATAACCTCATTCCTCACTCTATCGTTCAATGTTACACCACACATACTTCGCAAGGAACGCATTTCCACAGCATTAATCCTACTCTCATGCCTCGTTTGCCATACCCAACATTCACTTCCATACATAAGCGTAGGCACCAGCACACCGTTGTGAACAGCCATTCGAGCCTTTTTTGACATGGACTGGTTGGTCACAACCGCATGTATAGCACCATTCACTTTATTTCCCGCAGTTACTCTCCTTTCCACATCAGCATCAATCTTTCCATCTCTAGTAAACATACTACCCACGTATACAAACTCATTCATTTGCTCCACACTCTTATCATTTATTTTCACATCACACGCCGATACATCGTCTTCTCTTTCAAAAACCATCACTTTCGTCTTATTCACATTTATATTCATTCCTTTCCTCTTAAACGCATCATTCATTACCGTTACCATGTCTTGCAACTGTTCTGCCGACGATGCAAGAAGAACTTGATCATCTGCGTATAACAGGCATTTGACAGGTAACTCATCCATCCTCTCACTCTCCTTAATCCACACTCACTCTCTCGAGTGAGTGTGGATTAAGGATGGATGATAGTTGTTTGGCGGATTTGAGAGATCAAATCCGCCAAACAACTATCCATGTATAGGTTGAACAGCCAAGGAGACGCTACACAGCCCTGTCTTACACCTCTTGAGATGCAAAACAAGTCAGTGTATGCCCCATTTATCCAAGCACTGGAACTTTTGTATAAAGAGTTCAGTGCTCGTATCAAATCAATCGTCCGTCCACACCATACATGGATAGAGTCGACCATAATTCTTCCCTCCACACACTGTCATAGGCCTTCTCCAAGTCTACGGAAGCGCAATAGACTTTCTTGTGCTTTGCCAGATGTTTTTCGGCTATGCACCTTAAAGAGAAGATCTGATCCATACAGCCCATTCCCTGTCTAAATCCCGCTTGCACATCCCAAATTTTCTCATCAGTCACTCCTATCACTCTATTAATTAAAACTTTCGCATACAGTTTGCCGACAACGCTTAAAAGACTAATGCCGCGGTAGTTTTTACACTCCTGCTGTGAGCCTTTTCCTTTATATAGTGGAACAATTACAGCCTTGCACCAGTCATCCGTTACACGACCATAACTCTAACACATATTAAAGATCAAGCACAACAGTCTTGCTACCACCCCGTCACCGTTCTTTAACATTTCGACAGACACTCTATCATAGCCTGCAGCTTTGCCAACTTTTATACCTCTAAGTGCTCTTACAATCTCATCCATCTTTATTTCACTCTCTTCATCTACATCTAAATGTGGGTCTTCAAAACTGGCTTCCGCCCAGTTACCCACTCCTTGCATGCTATCCTGTTCACGAAACAAACTTTCAAAATATCCCTTTCAGCGTTCCAAAACCTTACATTCTTCACTTAATAAGCATCCATCTTCTGCTCTCACAACATTCATAGTTGATGTTCCTGTCACCCCTCGAGCCAATCTTACCTGTTTCCAGAACAGTTTAACATTGGCCCTGAAGTTATCAGCGAACTTCCTGTTATACTTTTCTTCCTTCTCATCCTTCTTCTTTTTTACAATCTCTTTCACTTTCGCTTTCATTTCGGTGTAACTTTTCTTCACTCTTTCTAAATCATCTGTCATATCAGTTGCTTGATTCATCCTACTTTTGGCCTTACAGGCTAATACATTAAGCCATGCCTCTTTCTTCTTGCTCACAACCTCTTTCACTTTCCCATCCACCCAAGAATCATCCGTCCTACTACCATTCTTCCTCCGTGCCAGACCACATACCGTCGTGGCCACTTGAACCATACTGTCCTTTACCATATCCCAGACTTCCTCTAAACTAAAATCATTCTCACTCTCAAATACCTTATCCGTCTTCTCTTTTACTTTTCTCTTATATTCGTCTCTTACTTTAGTCTCTTGCAGTCTTTCTACTTTTATTCTTTCTAGAGTGGTCACAGGAACTGAACTTGAACTCGATGGTGCCAATGCTTGAACAAACCATCCACCCGACACATTACCAGATAATGGTCAGTTCCAACATTAACACCCCGATATGCTCTTGTATCTGTGACCTTACTCTTCAATCTTTCATCTACAACCACAAAATCAATTATACTTCTACTACCTTGCCTTTCCCACCTATACCTGTGAATCTTCCTGTGATTAAACATAGTGTTCATCACAGTAAGGCTCTTCTCCACACATATTTCTAGTAGATCCATACCATTCTCATTCACTCTATCATCTCCAAATGCACCTAACACTTTCTCGTACCCATTCCTTTTTACACCCACCCATCCATTAAAATCACCAAGCATTATAATCTTCTCATTCGCCCTACACCCATTCACTATACCTCTTAAACTATCCCAGAACTCTTTCCGATCCGTCGGTGAGCTTCCCATATCAGGTGCGTACACGCATACAATAAAGATACGGTTTAAGCCCACCTTGGTTCTCAACCACAGAATCCTGGGACTAACACACACATAATCTTTGACACATTTCATCATTCGCGCTGAGAGGACAACCCCCACACCCTGACAGGCCCTTTGGGTCTCATGGACGCCGGACCAGATAGCGGTCAGAGAACCATGTTTGGATATGTCCACTCCCTTTCTTTTTGTCTCATTCACACAAAGCACATCTATCCTTTTGTCTTTCACTACATCAAATACTTCATCCATCTTATCTTTTATCCCTCCCTGCACATTCAGCGTAGCTAAGCGACATTCCGCAGCTCGCTTTTCGCCCCGTGAGAAACATTCTAATCAATACTATTAGTTAATTTATGATATCGATAGTATCGATAGCACTATCGATATTGTTAATAGTTTTCGAGGTCACCTATCGATAGGGAGACTATCGATAGTTGTGCAACTCTAGCACCGACACTGTACCCCAAGTATATTTCGCAGATGTTTACAAATTAGAATTGGATTTTTCATGTGGCAGAGACACCACAGTTTGGTCAACACAACTTGACCTTCGAATTTAGAATTACAAAATGTCTATAAGCCTATTAGACACTTTCAAGTTCAGCTCAGCCCTACACACCGCACACACAGACAGGCCAGTGTGCCTGTGTTAGTAATAGGTAATCGAACGAGTTGCGCTATAGGTCATTTTTTGCCTAGCCTTATTCCCGACTCCAATGTAGGCTAGGCTTCCAGTCCTACCAGATGCAGGTATACCAGCGTTCTACATGGAGCGACTGCCTATCTGACCTCCACTACCAAGTTACTGTGCAACACGATACCCCTTGGTAAGACTGGTTGTCAGACTTTTGGGTTTCTGACTACCCGCAACGGCTGTCAAAGATCTACGAATGACAGCCGAGACCAACACTTAACGTGCTTTTCGGAGTCATACGGGTTATTGGGAAATACCAATGGGAAAACCCAATAATATTTTGCTTAGTCTGGTCGTACCCAGGACTGTAGCAAAATAAAAGCAAGCCTTGAGAGTTGAGTCCCTTAGCCGCACTCTGGGTCCGCTGCTAGGTGAGGGGTGTTCACAGTCATTAAACATTTCAGCTTTTTCCATGGTGTGATGTCATTACGCGGCGTGGGCTCTCAGGTAGGCAGCTGGCTTGTTGGCCACCTATTACAACATAAAACTAGGCGAACTCTTACTGATTTCAGGTACGATGAAGCCTTGGACTGTCTTCGCCGCGAGATTGGCTTCCACCAAGAGTCTGGCAACACCGGCGCCATCGGGAGGCTCACCGTCGCCATAGTGCTGGTCCAACTCGCCAGGGGCGACACCGTCGCAGCTGAAAAAGCCTACAAGGTAACTATAAAATGCGTTCACACGTACCTATGTGATTTCGGAAAAATAACTTTAATAACTTAACTTTTTAGAGTAAAGGTGATTACCTCGTGGGTCTCGTAGTCGCAAAGCGCGGCTGCTGAGCATGAGGTGATTTTGGTTCGATTCCTGGTTGGGTTAAGTGTTATTGGGTTTTTCCATCAGGAATTTCTCAGTAGTTGTGCCCGGTTGATGGTAGGTAATAGGCTCTTCCTCTCAGTGGTCCGGTGGTTAAAAACTACTGAGCTAAACGATGGTTTCATAATATATTGCTTAACCAAACTTACTAGATGAAAATTTTCTTAAAATTAATGAAATAAAATATTAAAAAAAATTTCTTTACTGTGTACTAATTCCGAGCTCCCAAACGTTTCAGGAATGGGGCAGCAACTGCGAGGTGGCAGAGATGCAGACTCTGGGCAAGATTCTTCAGGCCTACGACGAAGAAGACAGGGAAGCTGCCAAGCGCGCGCTGGCAAGCCCATTCATCCGCAACATGGACGTGGAGTACGCCCGGCTTGCGGCCACTGTCCCGCTGCCTGAGGCCATGGAGCCGGCCCCCAGGGCCGCAGTCAGGGAGAACGCGGCCCCGTCGTATGTCAGCCCAAATGCGCAGTCTACTACCACAGCGGTATGTGTATAAAGTACTAGGCGTATTGTAAGCGTAGCCGTTAATGCGGGGGTAAAATGTTTCAAGTCACACTGCTAAGAAACTGTTAAAATTACTGCTAGACAGACAGCGCTGTTAAAAAGTGACGATACGACCTTTAATTTCTTACTAGCACCATACAAAGAGGGGAATGACTGCTTCTAAAGCCCATAAATTCTCTATATTTCCATCAACTTTATTATTTTTTTATTCGACCCCAACTTAATATTTGGGAATAAAGCTAGGCAGGTGATAATGTACTGACAATACTTACTTCTATTCCAGGAGATTTCGCATGAGTTGGAGGAGTCTCCGTACGCGCCGGTGACGTACACGAAGAAGTCGGACGAGGAAGATGGATTGTGTTAAACATGCAGCTGCCGTAGATATCGCGTTTAAAAAGCTTTGAATATTTGGAAACATACTTATGAAAATTTATATTAATTGTATGTTGCTTTAGTCCATAAAGTTCAACTAGTTTTTCTCTGCTTTTACGAATACCTGGAGTCGCCCAGTCGCTAAATAAGAACTTTGTGTAAATACTTTTAGTTTTTAGCGGAAAATTGTCATTAAATTGGATTTTTAAAATTGAAAAAAAATCGGCATAAAACTCATTCGAGTCACCTATATTATTGAAACTATGAGTGCGTAATTTACTGGACAAAGAATTATTAAATTTTTCTAAACTTTTACAATTAATTGGCCTAAACCTAATTTAAGTTTTTTGTAGTGGTACGTAGGCACAGAACGTAATTGATTGTCCACTATGATCAGATGGCAGCCTGTTAACAATTTCCTTATGAAGGTATTCACAATTACAAAATATATTGTCAATACAAGTGGCAGAAGAAGCTGTCACTCGGGTAGGCTCACTAAAAACATTTGACAAATCAAATGATTTGAAAAGGCTTAATAATCTGATACTACTAGTGTTACTTTCTAACAAATTAATATTAAAGTCACCGCATATAATGATTGATTTACTACTAATACTAACTCTTTTTAATACATCTTCCATTACAGAATCAAACACAGATAAATTCTGGTAACTGGGAGGTCTGTATACACAAACTATAACATGCTTATCAAGCTCAACACAGGACAATTCAATGGTGTGTTCAACCGATAGTCTAACAATGTCTTTACGTTCTTTAGATTTAATTGAATTTTTAATAAGTATTAATGAGCCACCATGTATCATCTGTTTCCGGCTGAAGTGACTAACTACACAATAATTTTCATAATTAATAGACATTACTTGGTTATCTTTAAGCCAATGTTCGGTAAAACAAACAATATCAAACTTGGTTTTTTCTAGAAACATCTCAATTTCTAGTAATTTGGAAGAGCAACCTTGAATATTTTGACTAAACAATTTTAAAGTATGTTGCTTTCCCTTACATGCTACCTTGCCAGAAGATACCTTTTTATTATTCAGTAATAATAAGTGATTATTTGAAGAGGTAACTTCTGTTGTCTCACAATTTAGTTTAAAGAGTTATCCGGAGTGACCCCCACAACCTCAACCGAAGAGTTAAAGATACCGGTGTGTGTTTCAGCAGAGAGAGAATACCCTATCTGGCTGGTATTGGCCTCCAAAGGTATTGGTATTATTGGTGGACACTCCTTCGTACACAGTAAAAATTCACAACAATCAATCACTGTGTTGTTAGCAGAAGTATACAACACAGTTTCGTCACTTATCCTACATTGTGTTATATTTGCTATAACAATGTTAATATTTTATGCTATCAACATAGCAATCAAATGTCTACATTCTCCAGACAGGGATAAAGTTCCCTGAGTTAACTTAAAACCACTAACAAATTTGTTAGTGTCAAAAAACAATAATTTGTAATAAAGAGTAGTAAGAAAGAATAGTAATGAAAGTAAGGCCCATCTGGCCCTATTCGCTGACGACACGGCCATTTATTACACCGGTCGCAGCCCAGCCTCCATCGCTCGCACTCTCCAAATCGCCGCAAACGCCCTAGGCGCTTGGTTCCGGAAATGGAGAATCGAGGTCAACCACGAAAAGAGCCAAGCGGTCCTCTTCTCTAAACCGCGCTTACCCCTCAACTCCCCCAGTCACCCCAATCCCCTGATCGCATCGGCCACCCGATACACTCCCTCCCGTATTAGTAAGACTCGCCGACCGAGACATACTTTGACCGTCCCCGACGACACCATTACCCTCCTTCAGGAGAGTAATAAAGAAACCAGTACTTTACGCAAGTACAGACACAGACCGCCGTCATTCCGCCCTCGCCACCGAGGTCCGTCGCGACGTCCTTGACCATCTCCGCCCCGCCCCTTGGTCGTGCCAGCCCGCGTCGCTGAGCCTGTAGCTTTAAATTCGTCCCTAAATAATAATAACCAGATCCAGCCTGTCCCCTTGCTGCCCTCCCCCAGCGACGCCCTAAGCTGAGGCCGGTATTAGGAAAAGCAGGGATAAATACTGAAACTTTTAATAAGCATGTTGCTACCTATTCAAAAATTTTTAAAAATGCGTCTAAAGCAGCTAAATCCTTGTGCATTAGCAACAAAGTTAAATCGGCAGAAAATAAAATAAAAACAGTTTGGAAAATCATCAATGACGAAACAAATAGGAACAAAAGACATAATACTGATTACACTCTTGAGACTGCCCAAGGTGTCATAAGCAGTAATATTTATTTATTTATTGATTAAAAAAGGTACACCAACAGCTTCTGTATATAAATTAACAAATATAGTAGTATATGAGTAAAACGCTTATACAGTTGCCAATAACAGGTGAACCAACATTCACGAACATAAGTGGTTAGACACAGTCTTAATTAAAAAAAAAGAGATCAAAAACTAAAATTAAAATTAAACAAACATGAGATCGAAAATTGACTTAAACTTAAACAACTTAAACTAAAAAAAAAAACTTACAATATTAATTACAAAAAATAACTTAAAAAATACAAGTAAGGTTGCAAGAGGAACAAACAGAGATAACTAATCTTTTGAAGATTTTTGGTTCACAATATGGGTTTTAAAGGTTTTCATGGTGTTATGGTATATGTCAACATCTGGGTTTGATTTTTTGAAGCAATTTATCTCTTTGCTGAGCCTATTGAGAGGTGACTTTTCTCCTATATTTGTGTTGGAAGCTTTAGGGTGGAATAAATGGGTAATGGGATGTCTGGGCATTCTATATGGGACTTTTATTTCAATTTGATCAATTAATTTAATACAATCTAATTTATTGTTAACTAATTTGTAAAAAAACATAAGATCTTGTACCAGCCGCCGGTCGCGCAGTGTTGTCATTTCATAGTGTTGAATACGTTGCTCGTATGGACTATCGTGTAATATCGATGTTGCTCAGGAATTTGCAGAATTCTTTACTAGTATTCTAATTAAAACTACTGAAATCTTAGATTCCTCACCCTCACTTGCTATTGACTTACTAAGAGTGAATGTTACAGCCTGTCCTAATGAATTTAAATTTAAACACATTAACCCTGTGGTCGTTTTAAAGGCTTTTAAACAGCTTAAGATCAAGGCTACCGAAGATCTGTGGGGCTAACCCCGCACTAAATTTCATCAAAATCGGTCCAGGAGTATAGTCGTGAAAGCGTAACAGACACACAGTTACTTTCACATTTATAATATGGATAAAACAAATTTATTTTTTACAAATTCTCATTGTGCATATAAAAATATTTAGGTAACTCGTAGTTATAATAATGTAACTATAATGATAACTTTTAATATAAAAGTGGATAAAATGTAATGTACTGATTTTTCTATAATGTAGTACCAGTATTTGCAGTCCTGTCTGGCCTCTGACGGTGGCGTGGCCTGACATTTGCTTACTAATTGGTGGATGGAAAATTACAGTACTTGTCACTTTCCATTATGCTTTTTAGAGTTATTTCAACTTAAGTTCTACTTTCGGTTAGCGAGCCAGATAAGTTTGAGTCAAAGTCAAAGTATTTATTTGATTTTAACGCGGTATATACGAAAGATGGTACATAAAGGTACACTGTAACAGCACAGCAACGGTTCCAACAGTTGTCAGCATACCGCTCACAATACGTCACCTTTTTTTCCTCTTGTGACTGACAAAAAAAATGACTTTAATGCACTCACATTTAAAGCTCTAACTTAAATGGTGTTTGCGTGCTGTTATAGAGTGCTTTTTGTTAGTACAATAACACATTTCGTCACAACTTGTGACTACTACTTACAAAATTAGCGGCTGATCGCCTTTCGTTCGTCAGCCCGCATAAGCGTTGACGGCATTTTGATACGAAACCTCGTTCAAGTTTAATGAAAATTTTATATACTTAATATATATAATTATATATTATAAATTACTTAGTTTGTATATAGACCCTACGTTTACTTTATATTGTATGGCAGTCTGATTTGGATCTTCTATTGGAGCTAAAAACGACCGCAACCTAACGCAATTAAAAGTTTCACTATTTATGGCACAAATTACTAGAACGTACGTTTCTATTCGTACCATTACTATACCACATTCTCATTTGTTGCGCGTCGTTGGAAAACCTAATCACCTAGGTATTAGATATTTGAAATAAAAAACGACTGTGTCAAAGCAATTTTTTATATTTCAACTAATCTTTTACAATTAGTTTAATAATTTATATTAAGGCGCATATATTTGAAATGACGCACGCTTAGATATGACTCTTACATATTTACAAATTGTTTCCAAACAGACTGCACTTTGTTTTCTGTACTCATACAGACTGTAATGTAATGTTCAATATCTGTATAGGCCTAAAATTATGGTTGAAATTAAAACGACCGAGATTAATTTTCTTATAAATAGACATAACGATAATAGGTGTTCGCTGTTGTATAACAAAAATACATATTTTGTCAAAACATTTGTGTAAGTCTACATAATATTCTATATTCTCGTACTGTAACCGTTTTATTACAATATATTCCAAATACATTCAATTAAATACTCGGTAAAGCTGAAGATCTTTTCAAAGTCGTATTTAAGCTCTGCACGTTGTAGGAGGTAGGTACAATTTATGCAACGCGTTATGACTAACTCACACGCATAGACGCGTGAAAGAGATTCAAGATTTTGAGACATCAGAAGAATAAAGCAAAAAAGTGCAATAAAATAGTGCAATAAAGTTAAAAGGTAATAAATAAATCGATTTTGTTTTATGAGCTTTATTTACGTATTTAATGTCTTGCCATGTAGGCGTGACCGTGGCGTGCTAGGCACTTTTTGGTTAGTCATCTATACATGACTAGCGGTCAAAAGGTTAAATACATTAAGATCTTGTGACATCTAGCCTGTCAGTCTTAATAAAAGTTGCGTAGAGCTGCCATCTTCGAGCATCTTGAGGAATTATCGTTGAACTTCTGGGTTTAGAAATGTACTATCTGCTCATACAGCTTTTCGGAGCAGAAAAACTGTTCTATAACATAATTATGTCCGTGAGTTTGTCATCACACACTGTATGAACAAGATCTGTGCCTATTTTGTGCTTATACATATTTATATAAAATTATTATGTAAAATATAACGTATTGTTATATCAAATCAATGTAGTGAGATCTAGTGATATAAGTGTTAGAGCGTCTACGAATAGAAGTTATCTGATAGGGAGTTCATTCAAGCTCAAGTGCCGTAGTCGAAATGTGCTTA
This sequence comes from Hoplodrina ambigua, assembly GCA_949774945.1. Classification (NCBI taxonomy): domain Eukaryota; kingdom Metazoa; phylum Arthropoda; class Insecta; order Lepidoptera; family Noctuidae; genus Hoplodrina; species Hoplodrina ambigua. The sequence continues at coordinate 18,327,704 of OX458964.1, forward strand.
TTTAAGATTTTCGCTAGGTTTTTCTATATACTTTTGTGTTCAAGTAATATTGTATCATACTTTCGGAGTAACTTTATGACTTGTACAGATTAATAAAATAATAAAGACACTATATTGTTAAAAATATAATTATATAATTTTTGCAGTTTGTTATATTTTTTTGTTAAGCTGTTATAGTATTGTATTAAATATCATTATTAGAGGTACTTTTTTGTAAATGCACTGTTGATTAATTGCAATAAAATATACGATTTTCTGACAATAAATATTACTTATGTTTTTTTCACATTGGTCAGATTTTTTTCAAGTCAATTAAATTTGAATTTTTTATGTACCTATATTAAAGTTGATCTTCCCTGTTTCGTGTTTCGTGTGTTTAGTGTTTCGAAACTTAGTGTCGATATCTGGGTTAAAGGAATGAAATGTAAGTGGATGATTTTCAAAAGAATACTTTTCTTCATTTTCGCAATTTGAAGACTTTTGTTACAGTATAGTGTGTGACGGCCATTCGGGCCGAGAGAGCGTGGGGCCAGTGTTGCCACACTTTCCCCTGATTCCTCGAACGTAAAGTAATTGTAATAATATGTCAAGCATACTATGCCGCTGTCTTTAGTTGTTGATAATTCTATCAACCAGCTATCACACAAGTTTATGCGAGTTTGACAATTTGTTACAATACTTTTTGGCCGGGAAACTGGGGGGTTTGTCGTAGTGTTGCACCACGTTTCTCTTTTCCCTGAAATTTTCGATTGAAACGCTAGTGGCTTGATACAACATATCTGTTTTGTTCATATCAATTTTATAATTTAGTGTACTTAAATTCTTTTAATCAACAGTGTTTAGTGTAAGCGCAACACCTAATTCACTACGATAATACGAGATAACAAACTATACATTTTTGCACCCGGGAGGCACCTTTTGCATGCCTACTGGTAAAATGTGGCTGAACCTACCTGTTATCACTCTATCACCATGTATTGTACCCATATTTGCAAAATAAATGACTTACTTACTTACTTACTTGGAAGACGGGGAAACTGGTCCTCATCAAGAAGCCGGGGCGCTCTGCGGACTCACCGTCCACATACCGGCCCATCGTGTTGCTCGACGAGGTGGGCAAGCTCTTTGAAAGAGTAATTGCAAACCGCCTCGTCGGATACCTAGGGAGATCAGGGCTGGACCTCGCGAAGAGCCAGTTCGGCTTCAGCTCCACGGTGGACGCCATCATGCGCGTGAGAGCCCTCACGACGGAGGAATCAGTATCCCGGGGCAGGGTCGTCTTGGCGGTGTCTCTCGACATCGCCAAAGCCTTCAACACCCTGCCCTGGAGTTGCACCCGGGAGGCACTCCGATATCACCGGATGCTGACCTACTTCCGACGTGTGCCCAACCTCGGGGGACCAGGCGCCTCCTACCGGAGGCTTTACGCCGGAGTCGTGCGGTCCATGGCCCTCTACGGGGCCCCTGTGTGGGCCCCTACCATCAGGCGGCGGCCACCAGCCAAGTTGGTGGCATGCCAGAGGGTCATGGCCATCCGGATGATCCGGGGATACCGCACGGTCTCCGGCGAAGCGGCTAGCCTCCTTGCCGGATTGCCGCCGTGGGATCTGGAGGCAACAGTCCTCCAGCGTGTGTACGAGTGGCGTGTGGACGCGCAGCGCCGGGGCGAAACCCCGCTGCCGCGGCAAATCGCGGCACTGCGGGGCGAGCTCCGGTGCGATCTCATGGCGGAATGGGAGATGCGACTGTCGCAACCCAAGTTCGAGCACGCCGCAATCGCGGCGGTAAGACAACTCTTTGACGAGTGGCCGGAGAGGCGGTACGGCGTCCTAACCTACTGCCTGGCGCAGGTCCTCGCCGGACACGGTAGTTTCAGGATGTTTCTGTGTCGGATAGGGCGGGAGGACACGCCCGGGTGTCACCACTGTGTGGATCGCCCGGAGGACACGGTGGAGCATACGGTGCAGGACTGCCCCGTTTGGGCAGAGCACCGCCGTGTCCTCACGGATGCGATAGACGGGGGTGAGAGGGAATGGGATGCAGTCACCTCCTTCTGTGAAGCAGTAATGCTAGCGAAGGAGGAGGCGGGCCGCGTGAGGCCGCGCGTTTCAGTCGCAGAAACGACGGGCGCGATCAACTCCTTCACGGAACACGTACAGTCCGTCCTGAACGATTGTTCAAGGGAGGTTCTGGTGGTGAGCGATCACCGCTGGAAACTACCGGACGATGTACGTGAACTGATGACCGAGAAGAACGCGGCCATCCGTGCGTACAGCGCTTTTCCCTGCGACGCGAACAAAGCTCACATGCGATCTCTACAGCGTGCTGTAAAGAATCGCATTGATGAGTGGCGTAATGCTAGCTGGGACAAGACGCTTAGCGAACTGGAGCCCACCTATCAAGCCTACTGAGAGTTACAGAGAACGTTACGTTCCACCAGAGAGGCCGCCATGCCTCCTCTCACTCGCCCCGACAAAAGCGTCGCTTTCGACAACGATCCCTAAACCTGGCAAACCGATAGCTCGAAGGCTCTGACTTGAGCCATCGAGCTATTGTCCCATCAGTCTGCTCAACGTTCTCGGCAAGAATTGCGAGAGGCTTATTTATAAGCGTCTCAAAGATTATGTCGAAGCAAAGAGCCTCGTCCCGGACGAACAATTCGGTTTTCGTTCCCACCACTGTTGCGTCCAACAAGTCCACCGCATCGTCGAGCACATAAGCGTTGGCTATCAACGTAAACGAAAGCATTCGATAGTCTGGCACAAAGGCTTAATATACAAGCTCTACCAGATCGGAGTGCCTGACCGCCTCGTACCCATCATACGAGATTTTCTGTGAAATCGTACCTTTCGCTATCGCATTGAAGGTGCGCTCTCCTCTCCCCACTCCATACGCGCAGGAGTCCCTCAAGGCTCCGTCCTATCCCCGCTTCTATTTACGCTGTTCACCAGCGACATCCCAAAGTCAAAGTCAAAGTCAAAGTCAAATCATTTATTTCAATTAGGCCACTATAAGGCACTTTTGAACGTCATTACATGAAAAAAAAATAGAATTGAATCTAGTTGCCCCTTCCAAAAGGTAGTTTTGTATGGAGAAGAATGGGCAAGAAACTCCATACGTACTCTTTTAAAATCAATGTTTTACAATGTTATTATTTGTATACATAGTCATACGTAATTACATGTGAATACAATGTACCTTCTATAAAAAAACTACTGTATAATAACACACAAAAATAATTTATATTACAAATTAGGAATTCATGGTAAAAATATATTTAAAGTTACATCATGTTCACATGTTAACAAATATTGGAACTGTAGACAACCACTCTCAACATCTCAACCAACAATGAAACAGCGTGTGAGCCTGCGCAATCCCATAGTAAAAATCAAATAAAAAATAAAAATATAATGTCACAAGAAAAAAGGAAATATATATACACATATATATATATATATATATTAAAATTAATATTAACCAGCTTGATTTTGTCTAGAATGAATAGTAATTGTCCTATGGAGCAGGACCAGCATGTTTCCAAGCAGTCTTATCTTGAATATAATCCTCTAATTTATAATATGCTTGGTTGCAAAGTGTACTTTTAATATGTGTCTTAAATTTTCTTTCATTTAATTTTAATATATCAGAAGGTATTTTGTTGTAACATTTAACACAGTACCCCATAAAAGATGTATTTACTTTAGACAATCTAAAATAAGGTTGAGCTATTTTATCTTTATTTCTGGTATTAATATTATGTCTATCACATATTTTCTTAAAAATTTTTAGATTTTTTCTCACGTACATAATATTTTCATAAATAAATTGGCAAGGCACTGTCATAATATTAATCTTCTTAAATACTTCCCTAAGAGATTCGCGACGAGGTAGATTGTAAATGGCTCTGACAGCTCTCTTCTGTAAAATAAAAATGGTTTCAATGTCAGCAGCCCGACCCCACAATAAAATGCCATAAGACATAATGCTATGAAAGTAGCTGAAATAGACTAATCGCGCAGTCTCTACATCTGTCAACTGTCTTATCTTTCTAACAGCATACGCTGCTGAACTTAACCGTCCCGCAATAGATGTTATACGAGGTCCCCATTGTAATTTGTTGTCGAGCGTGATTCCTAGGAAAACCGTTTGATTAATAAATTCCAGTTTTTCTCCATTCAATATTATATCACATTCGTTACTTCTAACGTTTGGTAAACTGAATCTAATACATTTAGTTTTTTTTTTCATTTAATACTAAATTATTAACTGTAAACCAATTTTGGACCTGAAGAATAGAGTTATTCACGTCGTCAAGATTTTGTGACCGCCTGTCTATTTTAAAAATCAATGAGGTGTCATCTGCAAATAACACCATCTTCGGTTCATTTTCCAGTAATTGAGGCAAATCATTTATATAAACTAGAAATAGAAATGGACCCAATATCGAACCTTGAGGAACGCCCATAGTCGTTTCAGACCCCAATGAGTTTACGCCGTTTACCTGAACTTTAGCCTGTCTACCTATCAGATATGACCTTAGTAAACCAAGAGATGTTTTACTAATCCCGTAGTACTCCAGCTTCAACAAAAGTGTCTCATGGTTAACGCAATCGAACGCCTTTGAGAGGTCGCAAAAGATTCCAACGGCATCTTGAGCTTCCTCCCAGGCGTTAAAAATGTTCTTTAGTAGGGTGACACCAACGTCAGTTGTACAACGCCCTTTGGTGAAACCGTACTGTTGTTCATGAAAGATGGAATTTTTATTAAAGTGACGTAACATTTGATTGAGCATTAACTTTTCAAATACCTTACTGAGAACTGGGAGAATCGACACAGGCCTATAATTGTTAGGTTCCTTACTATCACCCGCTTTAAACAATGGTACGACTTTACTGTGTTTCATCAGATCGGGAAAGACTCCTTGGTCTACACTGGTGTTAAATATTAAGGCTAAATAGGGCGCAATGGTTTCGATAATAGACCCACTAACTTTTACAGACATTCCCCAAGATCTTTTGTTGATTTAATTTTAAGATCTTTAAAAGTTTTTATGACAGCCTGGGGGTTAGTATGTTGAAATCTAAATTCCACAGGGCAAGCCTTAACATTATTTTTAAGTAAGGCAGCAGAGAGAGCGGGGGAGGAATTCAAAGCCTCAGTAGTTTGAAGGGGAATATTAGCAAAAAAAGTTTCAAATTCCTGGGCTACTTCTATATCTGTATTAATAGGGCCATGTGCAGTCTCTAAATTAAATTCAGTATTACGCTGTTTTTTTCTACCTGTTTCATTGTTTATTATTTGCCAAGTAGTTTTTATTTTGTCATCAGCTGACTTTATTTTTTTACTTATGTGAAGAGCTTTCGCTATTTTACAAACTATATTTTTTTTTACGATAATTAATGGTTGTATTGTAACATATTTGTCAGACAACGTCTTACCCGAGGTCTCCGGAATAAATATCATCCAAAAATAATGTGATAAATTGTTAAACGCGCGTTAGCCACTGTGATTGGTTGTCGATTATAATAATTCAGTACGTACAGTAACACACGCGCGTTAAATTTATCACACAATTATTTCGAAATAAAATTTTACTTTTTGTCTTTTTTTTCGTTACTACCCTAAGTTTAAGTTTAAGAATTAGATTGCAATGGTGAGATAACTATTGCACAAAATACATGCTGTATAGAGAAAATTGGCAATAAAGACGATTAATTGTTTTCCTATTGCACAAAGCGGAAGCTTGTTATATTCAGCGTAATATCTACGTCATAAATTACTTTCGATTCATAGCTAAGTTATATTATAGTCACAAAGTTCAATTGACGACTGGAATGTAAGAAGCGACTTGAAGAAAGTGTAGCGAGGGATGTTACGAGTCATTTTATTTTATAACAATTTTATTATAAATATTCCCAAAGTTCATCGTACGCGTTTTATTTACAAATTACTTGTATATATTTTATTTACAAAAAAAATCCTAAAGCCGAAAAGAATAGCACGAAACTCCAGCGCGTTCGTCAAATACTAATTGCTTATCAATCCTTGGACACAATTCGATTGTCCCGTGACAGTAAAATGCTATAGTAAAATACCAGTCGATATTCTCCAACTAAATGAGAGAAAATTTAAGACATGCATAAAACGCACACTATGTAGTCAAACATATTATAAGTTAGATGATTATATCACGGACAAAAATGCTTGGCTAAATGCTAGTCCTGCTCCACAGCCACTCGGGCTCACTAAATAGGATTGTTTTTTAAGAGAATGATGTTTCTTACCCTTTTTTTTTATGTCGACCCGAATAACTTTTACTGTTATCAGTACGATTACTTTTTATTTTATTTTTTACATATCACAGTCATCCAACGAATAAGTACACTAAAAGTGTTAGTATTGTATAATTTAATATTATTTATTTCAATTTTGTAAATGTGAGTACCATTTTTTTTTTTTTTTTTTGAGGTGGTAAAAATCATCAAATGACTCCTTCCGCCCTGGGTGGGGCGGAAGGGACTGTCAGACTTTTACTGACTAAAAAACCACCCTGTTCCTTCTGTTGCCCTTTACGTTCCGGGGCCACGGTGTCCTGTTAAGACGTCCCGCAACCCCGGCAGGCGTTGGCCACGTTGGGGGCCCCGTCCCTGTGCTGACAGCTCTTTGAGGCGCGCGCGAACAGAACGCGCCGTCGACCCGAGCTTGGTCCTTGATCGGACGGCGAGCTACCCATTACTCGCCGTCCGCAAGCCCGCGCCTACGGTGGCCGGATGTCGCCTCGCGACGTCCGACGCCCTAGGCGTCTCCCGCGGCGGCTGGGGCGTGAGGTGGTTCTCTCCCTCACGCGGCCCGCCTCCTCCTTCGCTAGCATTACTGCTTCGCAGAAGGAGGTGACTGCATCCCATTCCCTCTCGCCCCGGAGCATGGCCTGAACCAGGTCCGGACGCGAGAGATCGCCGCCGCCTATCGCCTCCGTGAGGACACGGCGGTGCTCTGCCCAAGCGGGGCAGTCCTGCACCGTATGCTCCACCGTGTCCTCCGGGCGATCCACACAGTGGTGACACCCGGGCGTTTCCTCCCGCCCTATCCGACACAGGAACCTCCCGAAACAACCGTGTCCGGTGAGGACCTGCGTCAGGCGGTAGGTGAGGACGCCGTAGCGCCTCTCCAGCCACTCCTCAAAGAGGGGTCTTACCGCCGCGATTGCGGCGTGCCCGAACTTGGGTTGCGACAGTCGCATCTCCCATTCCGCCATGAGATCGCACCGGAGCTCACTCCGCAGTGCCGCGATTTGCCGCGGCAGCGGGGCTTCACCCCGGCGCAGCGCGTCCACACGCCACTCGTAGACGCGCTGGAGGACTGTTGCCTCCAGATCCCACGGCGGCAATCCGGCAAGGAGGCTTGCCGCTTCGCCGGAGACCGTGCGATATCCCCGGATCATCCGGATGGCCATGACCCTCTGGCATGCCACCAACTTGGCTGGTGGCCGCCGCCTGATGGTAGGGGCCCACACAGGGGCCCCGTAGAGGGCCATGGACCGCACGACTCCGGCGTAAAGCCTCCGGCAGGAGGCGCCTGGTCCCCCGAGGTTGGGCAGGAGCCGCCAAAAAGCAGCCCCAGCCCTGTCCAATCGCGGAGCCAGACGTCGGAAATGCTCCTTGAAGCTCCACCGGCTGTCGAGGACGAGACCCAGATACTTCATCGTCCGATGTGAACCCCTCCCACCGTTATTTGGGAACCCGACGGTGGCGCGTTCCGAAGACCATGAAAGCACATGGCCTCGGATTTGTGCAATGCCACCTCGAGTCCCAATTGCCGGATCCTTTCGACGACTGTCGCAACCCCTCGCGTCGCTAGGTCGGCCGCCGCCTGGTGCGACTCTCCTCGTGCCAGGACGAGCGTGTCGTCAGCGTAGCAGACCACGCTGACGCCGTCAGGGAGGTCGGCGCGCAGCACCCAGTCGTATCCGATGTCCCACAGAAGCGGTCCCAGGACCGATCCCTGTGGGACACCGCACGACATCTCTCGCCGGTTCCACTCTCCCCGTTGGCCGGGGTAGATGACGGCCCTATCCGTCAGATAGTCCTCGACAACTCGACGAAGGTAGGTCGGCATCCGGTGATAGCGGAGTGCCTCCCTGATGCAACTCCAGGGCAGGGTGTTGAAGGCATTGGAGATGTCGAGAGACACCGCCAAGACGACCCTGCCCCGGGATACTGCTTCCCCCGTCGTGAGGGCCCTCACGCGCATGATGGCGTCCACCGTGGAGCGCCCCCTGCGGAAGCCGAACTGGCTCTCCGCAAGGTCCGGCCCGGATCTCCCCAGGTGCCCGACGAGACGGTTTGCAATAACTCTTTCAAAGAGCTTGCCCACCTCGTCGAGCAGCACGATGGGCCGGTATGCGGACGGTGAGTCCGCAGGGCGCCCCGGCTTCTTGATGAGGACCAGTTTCCCCGTCTTCCAACGAAGCGGGAACTGGCCCCTCTCTAAACATGCGCTTAAGAGCCCCCCTAGTCGAGGACCGAGAGCCCCCGAGGCCAGAACCCAGGCTTTCCCAGGTAAGCCGTCGGGTCCCGGGGCGGTATTCTTGGCCTTCAGCCGTTGTACCGCCACTCTCAGATCTACTTCGGCCACCTCCGGAGCATTGTAGTCGCCGCCGTCGCTATGGTCCGCGTCTTCGTCTGACACCGCCAGGGGCGGAGCCATGGGCGGGGGGGTATGTTCCCCCCGAGAAGGAAACAGGGCGCTCCCGACGCCCTCCACGAGTTGGGGCCGGAGACTCTGCGTCAACGGGGGAGCCCAGGGGCGGAATTTGTCCCGCACCCATTTGTACGGGCGCCCCCATGGGTCCCCGTCCAGAGCCTCCAGCATCTCCTTGCGGGATAGATCCCTAGCCCGCAGCATCCCATCTCGGAGGGCGGTCTTCGCCGCCCTGTACCCCTCGTACAGCTCCGCCTCAATGGCTGCCGCATTCGGAGGTCGGATGCGGCACCGGCGGTGCCTGGCGTACAGGCGTCGCGCATCAACGCACGCCTCGCGTAGTGCCGTTATCTCGCGCGACCACCAGTACACCTGACGCTGGGCGCTTCCTGGCCGGGCCCGGGGCATTGCCATGTCGCAGATCACGGACATGGCCTCCTGGAACCACTCCGCCTCATCGTTGACGTCGGCAGGCCTGTCTGGTGATGACACCCAGGCCTGCACGATCGAGGCTTCCAGGAAGAGCTCCCGGTCCAGCTGCTTCAGCGCCCATCGCGGACCACTCGGGGTTTGTCGGACCGGCGTATCTGGGATCTGGGCGAAGACGTCGAACCGGATGTACCGGTGGTCGGAATATGTCTCCACCCCCTCCTCTACGCGCCAGTCAACGACACGCGGCGACAGAGCGGGGCTGGCGAACGAGATGTCCACCACCGACTCGCCCCGCATCCGCACACACGTGGGGACAGAACCCCGGTTCAGGATGACCAGGCCTGTCTCCAGAGCCCAGTCCTCCACCATCTTGCCCCGCGCATGGTCCGTGTACCGGGAACCCCAAGCCACGTTCTTGGCATTGAAGTCCCCGAGGACCAACACAGGGAGGGAACCGAACCCGGCGACGACAACTCCTAGCTCCCTAAGGGAGACGTGGAACTCGGCGAGAGTTCGGTTCGGGGAGAAGTAAACGCCTACCACGGCGATCTCCCCGAACCGTGCTGCCACACAGCCCCGTCCTCTCTTGACGCTCTCGAGAGACGGGGTACCGGCGGCGGCCGACGCGATTATGACCACCGAGCCGTCGAGGTCCGCCACCCAGTCATCCCTGGGTGGGACAAAGTACGGCTCGGCGACCACCGCGATGTTGATCAGCCACTGCGCCATGCTCTGGACCAAGAGATCCTGAGCGGCGGCGCAGTGGTTGATATTAGCCTGGAGGAGGCGCAATGGGGCCGTGACTAGCCCTCCATTACATCCCCCTCCAGGGCCCTCCTCGAGGGCGGAATCGCCCTAGCGGCGGCGACGGCGGCGACAGTGGCGGCGGCAGCGGAGGGCCTACCTCTACCCCTGGCCTTGGCGGGTGGGGCGCAGGCCTTGCCCCCTGCCCGGTGATCGGCCGGCTTGCCAGCAGCCGCACATGCAAAGCAGTGCGGCGCGGCGTCGCACGAGCCGGCCATATGACCGGGCTGACCGCAGCGGAAGCATTTGTCGCTGCGGTCCACCTCCGAGGTGCAAACGCATGCCGCATGGTTGCCCACTTGGCAGCGGAAGCACCTCAGGGGTCTGGGCAACTAACCATAGCGGTTCGAAGCCCCGCGAAGTCAGGGCGGATGGCGCCGACCTTGACTTGGTCGGCAGCGCACTCTCCAGTCCTGACGACGGCGGCCCTCAGGTCGACCTCCGTTACGGAGTCGTCCAGGCCCATTATGCGCATGTCGGCGCACTTGATGGGCCTGGACACTCGGGCCTCCTCCGCATCCAGAGACGCCCTGAGCCTTTCAGCCAGAGCGTCGGCGATGGGGCCACTGGCCGCTCCGGGAACCTCCAGCATCCGGGCGCCCGTGGCGGTGACCCTCAGCCGGAGGCCTCCGGCGATCCCGAGCTCCTGGAGGTTTACCGCCTCCTTCGCCTTTGCGAGCACGTCGCGGTACGACACGCCCTTCTTTACCGCGTCTGGCTGTAGTGTGATAACTACAGCCGCGGTCTTCGGGGCGCGGAGTCGCGCCGCGACGCTGCGCTCTTTGCGCTGCCGCCTCCTTCTCACAGATCTGGCCTCCTTGCCAGCCCTCCTCGCCTCCCCAGCCACCTGCCAACCGGCATTGGCTGCACGGGGCACGAGGGGCGGGTGAGGCTGGGTCGACGGGTTTGCAGCCGAGGCCTCCTTTCCCCTCTTTCGCCGGCCACCTTTTGTCACCGGCTTTGCCGGAACCGATTTCGCCGGAACCGGCTTTGCTGGAACCGATGCCGCCAGAACTGGCCGTGCCGGGGCCGGTCCCGGAGCCGCCTTTGCCGTCTTTGCCGGTTTTGCGGCGGCGGCAGCTGCGGCGTAAGAGGTCGCCGCAAGTGGGGGGCGCAGAACCCGGCTCTCCAGCACCGAGAACCTCTGGTTGAAGGAGGCCAGCTCCTGCCGCACCAGGTTGAGGAGAGGGCTCTCCTCTGGCGCGGGCTGGCTTGGCCCCTCGGTCTCCCCCTGAGGCGCCCCCCGACGGCCGGCTCCTTGGAGCCCGGCCAGGTCCGCCTTCAGCCGGAGGTTCTCCTTCCGGACTGCCTCCACTTCGGCTTTTAGGAGGCCGACCTCTGCCCGCAGCTCCGACATCAGGCCTGCCACCCGAGGCTCGGCGAAAGAGGCCGCCGCCGCCGCCAAGATGGAGGCCGTGGCTTCGGTGATGGCCCTGTCTTTCGACGCCTTCGTCTTTTTCAGGGCCACCACCCGTATGGCCTTCACCACGGCCTCCTCCAGATTCATCCGCCCCTCCTGCCTCGAGGTCAGGCTGGTGTCGGACTCCACACCAGACGCCGCGGTCGCGGGCCTCTTGCGGGCAGAGGACACCTCTCCCTCAGAGGATGTACCCTGCCCTTTCGCCGGGCGGGGGCGCTTGAGGAAGGACTGCCTCCTCTCCTCAGCCTCCGCCCGTTCGCGTCCAGAGGCCACGCTCCGGACGCTCGAGGCATCTGATGACGAGTCGGAATCCGACTCGAGCACCATCGCCCTCTCTCTTTTTGAGCTGGCACTGTGCGCCAACTCCTCTGGTGCCAGTGATGAGGGCGTGCTGGACGAGTCCAGCGACCTCCCACCACGGGCACGTGAGCCACCCTGGCTCGTTGCGGCGGCTGCCGGTAAAGATTTTTTTGGGTGTAAATTATTCATTATTGATCCCACGAGTAAGAAAATGTTCCAACCATCCATCCAATAAACGTGGTTCGCACTAGAGACTAATTTAGCTACCCATTAGCCAAGCTAACAACCCCCTTCGCGGTGCGCCGCCGCTTGGAGGTTTGGGGTGACTTTTTATAGAGGTTTTCTACCTCGCGGCCCGGGCGGTTAAGCCAAGACCCTCGACCCCCGTCAAAAGTCAGAGACATGACCTTGACGATCTTCGGGGCTACGAGAGCAGCGGTGGCAGAAGGAGGTACGAGACTTCCTCCTGCCAGCCCGGCGGCAGGGTAAGTGCACACCGAGCCCACTCTTACTCCGCCACTGTGCCCTCTGCTAAACAGAGGGGCACGCGTTGAAGCGACCACCCGACAGAATATTTGCTTTTTTTTTTTGCTTTTTTTTTTGTTTTTTTTTTTTTTTTTTTTTTTTTTTTTTTTTTTTTTTTTTTTTTTTTTTTTTTTAATATTTGCATTTTTTTTTTTCCCCAGGATGCACCGTACCGAAAACCTGGCCTTCCCCCCGGACGTATCCGAAAGGGAACTCCAGTTCACGGGCACACGGGGAGGTTTTCTGTCCAAGCACCCCACTAGTAGTAATAGTAGCAGTTTTATTTTTTGTTGCTGTGTTGCTAGTTATGCTTTGATATGCGTGCAAGTTACTGCACAATGTCAGCATACATGGGTCCCAGAAAATTTACCATTCGAACTAAATAAGTTTTTATAAGCACCAGAAAAATTTATGGGGATTTGGGAACCATTTGCTAAGCGCATATTTCTTGGAGCATCTCCGGCTCTTTTATGGAATGTAAATCTTATTCCATCTTTATTAGGTTGAAGCTCTATGCTCTTTACCTCATACTAGACCATATCTATGCTATAAACCCAAAAAATATTCTTATTGTGAGTGTCCCACTAGACAGTTCTGTTACCGAACAATATCGTCGCGTGTGCGTGTCATGTTTTTTTCATTGCCACGTTAATAGCATAATAATGGTATGGTAGTGTGTGGTGGGCAGACTCCTCAAGCTGTGCACTACCTATTTGGCAGTTTCTAGAAAGATCTGCATTCGACCCCTGCTAAGTTTTCTTTTTTTTAACTTCTTCCTGTCCCACTGCTGGGCGTAGGTCTCTTCCGTAACCTCCCACTCTTGCTCGTCTATGGCCTTCTCTGGCTAATTTCCCATTAAACGTTTTTAAGCGTTGGAATTCTGTGGCGCAAGTCTAGTAAGAGTAACTTGGGAATGTTTGCATTCCAAATCTGTTTAAACGCATTAATGTCACCCACATTTTTGACAAGTTTTTGTCATTAATCGACGCTGAGATGAGATAAGATTTTCAGCGTGTTTAATTGGTAGAATTTGCCTTTTATTATCTTATGGATTTCCAATTGTAAACATAGCCTTATCTGAATAGTCCAAAGGTGGGTAGTCGTGGACAACACACACCCACATTTGACCCGCTATGTTTAAGCCCCATGGACTGGCCACAAATCTAGACATTGGAACATACTGAGAAATACTATTAATGAAAAAACACGTTATTTTAACGTTATTAATTTCGTTATCGAGAGATTGTGGGTTGGCTCGTTTTGGCAGTACTAAGCACAATTAGCAGGCGCGCTTTCAATACATTGGGCCAATGCTTTCATCTTGTGCTAAGTTTTTGCAACGCGAAACATTTTATATACAAAAAAGTATTATTTTAATTTAAATAGCGAAGTTGCAACGTATGTACCATTGCTGCAAAAAACCAAATTACTCGCTAAAATTGACTTCATGTGGTGCGACTTCCTATTTTCTATTTTATTTTTGCGTTCTTGTCTTTAGTCTTTTCTGTGGTCCTTACCAAAATACTCGAGTATCTTCTTATATATTGTTATTGTTTGACAGCTTGAAGACCACTATGTTCCGGTGGAAGCCGGACGCAGATTCCGCTGCCGACGAATACAGCCAGGCGGGTAAGCTTGTAAATAATTCTACTTTATCCAGGGAAATGTGACGCCGCGATGCGACATCCGGCCACCGTAGGCGCGGGCTTGCGGACGGCGAGTAATGGGTAGCTCGCCGTCCGATCAAGGACCAAGCCCGGGTCGACAGCGCGTTCTGTTCGCGCGCGCCTCAAAGAGCTATCAGCACAGGGACGGGGCCCCCAACGGGGCCAACGCCTGCCGGGGTTGCGGGACGTCTTAACAGGATACCGTGGCTCCGGAACGTAAAGGGCAACAGAAGGAACAGGGTGGTGTTTTTAGTCAGTAAAAGTTTGACAGTCCCTTCCGCCCCACCCAGGGCTCATTGTATGATTTTTAACTCCACAAAAAAAAAAAGAAAAATCCAGGGAAATGTGTATGCAGTTTCTACACAACTCATATGTACTCGTTGTTCCAGCGCAATGCTTCCGCATTGCACGCGATATGGAGAACGCGAAGGCGTGCCATATCAAGGCAGCGGAATGTTTTAAAAAATGCAATTCCCTCTTCCATGCCGCAAAGGCAATGGAGAATGCAGTGCTGGTGTCGAAGGAGTTAGCAACGCCCGACGAAGTGAGTATGATCTAAGATACTTGTATTTCTTTCTAGGATATTCGCTGAAGACGACTTCCGCGTGAAAGCTGACAAGAAAAACGGCTTCAATATTAGTTAAACCATGTGGTTTTACATAGGCAAGTCATTAGACGGTATTAGAATTGATATAATCGGTATCATTTTTACATGAATTAATGAAAACGTACCAAACGACGTTTCAAGAATCAACGTGAAAATGGGGAATAGGATAGGTACAATTCGTATGTAAGATCTTAAATTATTTCATTTTGGCGGCACAAATTCTTATCTAAGAAATAATTAAGATTGCAATTCATCATTATTAGTCGACATTCATACAACCCTGATGGGGGTTGTTATTTTTATTAGTCCAGTTCCAGACAGTTCTGTTTCTTGTAGTCAACTTACTGCGTCATCGGCGTCGCCACATGGGGAGCAGCGGCTTTGTCACGCTTGTTGTGTAGCGTTTTTCGGACGGCGCACTGTGCCTTGTAAAACTGGGTGCTAGGTACACATAATAATATATTATATTAGTGATGATATTCTTTTTCTATCGTTGGTTATTTCGTAACTATTTAAAAATCCTATTTTTATCTTAAGCTGAATGTTTTCAAAAGAAACTACTTTCGATTCAACATAATACACATTATTATATCGCACATAGTAATCATTTTTATTACTTACAAGAGAATGTACACGCTTTTATCTCGCCCACTAGCTAAATTAATTGATATTGCGAAGCCAGTCTTGATGTAAAAGATCAAAAGTTTATTAAAACCTTTGATGTCGACAACAAAGTATGGATTAATTAGTCGCCTACCAGCAGGGGTTGTCTTATATGAAAGAAAATCTGCGAGGAGCTGGCCTTGCTTTGTGCTAGAGGCCTAGAGGCGAATCTGAAGTTCATTAGCAATGAATACACGTCTGTTAACATCAACTGAGGATGTCTGCCCGCCCACGTTGCTAGGCCGAAGCAAAGGCCAGATCGATAGAACGCGGGGTGGGGTGGACGCCGCCCGGCACCCATCACACGATTCGATACACAAAATTAATTTTACACCTGTATGTAACATGTTATGTTACATTTAGGAAACATACTGTTGCAATGATCAATGATTAGTGATATCATAATCATTGAGCACATTGTTATTAGAAAAATTGATAGAGATTAAGAATAAAATATTATAACAAAGCGTTATTTGAAATCAGTTTATTGAATAGGAAGTTGAAGTAAGTTTTATGCTACCTCATTTGTGAGACAGACATAAATACACTGTATACCATACCACGTGTCTGTCCTTTTTGACTGCTAAAATCCGATTTTTTTTTTTTTGGTAGCTTAATACAAAGAAATTCCAGTTCAAGGCTAAAGTTCATACCGCATTGTAAAACTTGAAGGATAGGCGAAAGAAATGATAAACAATGGTTTATTTTTAGATACACGTGCTTTGCCAGTCTGTAGTAAATAAATTTACTACAGTGGATACTCGATTATCTGAAGCTCAGTTAATAATGATTCGCGATTATGCGAATTGTAAACCGCGATGAAATATCGTTGTAGTCATTTCATGATTGAGATTGCAATGTTTTTTATACGACTGCCCCAAAAAAAGGAGTGTTATGTGTTCAGGGTTATTGTATGTACGTATGTGAGATTCTTTATTCCACCATAACTTTTAAACGACTGAACCGATTCAGATGTATGGGGTATCGTTACAATCCTTGCATCGCTCCGAGTAACATAGGAATCAAAAAATTAAAAAACACGACTGCAAAAATTGCACATATAATTATTTGTACTTTGTTTACTCGTCAGGTTTTTTACGACGTTTTTTATTTAGTTTTATATATTTTCTGACAAATTTTAGGCGATAAACATAGACACGACCAGATTCATTACAAACAATAACTTGAGGGTGGTAATAATTTACGTTTTAAAGTGACCACACCGGTTTCTTCTTATTTTTTACTAGCTTAAGTTACTCGGAACGTTGCAAGGATTGTAAAGATACCCCATACATCTAAATCGGTTCAGGCGTTTAAAAGTTATGGTGGAATAAAGAAACTCACATACATACATTAACCCTTAACACATAACACTTTTTTTTTGGGCAATCGTGTAATAAACACTTTTTTTGCCTGACCATCAGACATTCTGTCTGTCTGTCATTATAAGCTACTTTTCATTTAGAGAGAATAAGGTTTGCGCGCAATAAATAAAACCCTGTACAAAACCGACTCACGCGGACGTAGTCGCGGGCATAGGCTAGTACATTGGACTGTTACTATTAGATAGCAATATTACACATTTGGCATAATTATTATGGAATAAGAATCTCGTTATTTATTTATCGGAAGGCCTGGGTTCTGGCTCGTTTGGGCCAATTAAACCAATATGCTTAGTAAAGAAAAAAAAACGGGAATCAATAGGTATCTGTTGCTACGCAGCGTTGGAGTGTTTCGTACATTCATTTATTACAATATTTTTTTTACTTTGTAATTCCTATTCATTAGAGAGCTATATTTCTGAAAACATTTTACAAATTGAACGTTAGGCCGTGCTTTAATTGGAATATGAAAAATGAATCTTTCTCGGCAAATCTGTCTCATTAATGTTTCTAAGAAATTCTTCTTTATTTGTTAGTAACTTCTGCCCGCGTCTTTGTCCGCGTAACGTCGGTTATTGCGGATCTAATCTTGTTTCTCCATACTAACTTAGGACCCCCCTTACATCCCCTTAAGGGTTAAATTTTGTAAAATCAATACGAATTACTTAAAATGCAATAAAGCTGAAGAGGTTTTTTCGTTCGTTGGAACTGTCACTCAGATTGGATAAATTATTTTGTATACGATAGCCACATCTTCAGGTCTTGGTCCTAGAATGCGAGAACGCCTGTAACCAACACCGAGACCGGTTGTCTTGATCGCACCTTAATAATTTTTATATCTTATCTCTTTTCCTCCTAGTTATACGACATGGCCATAGAGTCCGCATGCCTCTACCAGCAGCATGGCTCCGGAGACGCCGCCGCCAGTATTCTAGACAAGGCTGGCAAGCTGCTGGAGAGGCGGAATGGGGACCTTGCCACCAAGTTGTTTGTACAGGCCGCTGACGCGTCGTCGGTAAGTGTCACTCTGATTTCTAGCAGTAGTTGAGAATGCTAGTCATAATTTATTTTGTAGACTATTGAAATCATTCTCCCGTAGCAATAACCTAATGTAGGTAGTCGATTTTTTTTTAATTTAAACTGCTTACCAGTGGCGAAGGGCCGATTTGAAAGGGGAAGCGGAATAAAAAAATTGTTTAGTTCATTAAGTACTTAACATTTTAATACTAACAAAATTACCTTAAAACTAACCTTTTCTGAATTGAACACTACACATTTATGACACTAACATTTATTATTAAACCTTAGAACTTAAGAAAACAAAATGCATGGGTTTTTTAGCCTGTGGTTCATGAATTTAAGTGTCGCGACACTTTAATTAACTACGTTACTAACCGAGCAACAAAATTGTATTTCAATTTAGCTGATTTCTCCAAAGAGCTTTATAAAAGTGGTGTTACGGTCTTAACGATGACTTCTTGTTGTATAAAATAGTTTAACAGGACTTCCTCTATCACTTTATACAGTATTTTTTTTTACTTTTATAACAGAAAAGTATAATAAAAGCGTTATCGTAACTATTATATCGCTGTTTGGTGATATGCATACATCTTTTTTGTCGAGAGCAATTACTACCGCAGCAGAAAGCACAGGGGGCTTAGACAAAGTAACATCGCTTCGTCGATTGACCACGTGACTTAACGCGGCTTATGTCAATCCCAAACATTTTAGTCTTTCCTAACTTCGTTATCGTTTTGAAATTGTTTACTTTGTCTAAGCCCCGAGGTTATCTGTGCCTTCTGGTCGCACGGTAGTTCTAAGTCCCCAGTACCACGCACTCTGTCTGTACTTT
Source organism: Hoplodrina ambigua (assembly GCA_949774945.1). Classification (NCBI taxonomy): domain Eukaryota; kingdom Metazoa; phylum Arthropoda; class Insecta; order Lepidoptera; family Noctuidae; genus Hoplodrina; species Hoplodrina ambigua. Next base: position 18,346,059 of record OX458964.1, read on the forward strand.
ATAATGTCGACACAAACGATCTGTTTGCGGATGAATGAGCGAAGATTTTATTGGCATGTCAGAAGTACTATAAGAGGAGTTTATAAAAGGAATAACTTTGTTGTTTTATATGCATATTTGTGTTTTTTTCCTTTTCTTATATTTTTCTTTTCTTCTGTTTTAAGTGTTATAATTATCTTTAATAGGGTAGTAACAGACGCCACCAATCAATCGACGTACTTTGTATGACTTGTCAAAGTGCGATTTTCCTATAGATTTTGTATGGCAAAAGAAGACCAACAATTTATTAATTTAAAAACAATTAAAGTAAAAATAAATTAAATAAGTGATCCTACGAGTATAACATGCCACGTTAACGCTGGTATACAAACACAATTTCAGTGATTAACGACGTGAATATTGCCACTTTCAGGTTTTTTACACGTTCTTTGGTCTTTCATAAAACCGCTAATTAGTTCATGAAAAACGTTCTATGACCTAATCAATAAGCAGTTTATGTACTTTTGTTTCAACTTATTATGAAGAATCATCATTTTCTTAAACCTTCATCGATACTACGATTGCTGCCGATTAAACGATATATTCCATTTTTTTTGTATGAGAAACCGCTCTTAATGTTTGTGCATGATGTAACGCACGCAAAACATTGTACATTTGTGTGCATGAAACAATGTAGGGGGGGTAGGGTTTAAAGTTAATTACAACACTGTTAAAGTTAATTATAATACTGGTTTTCGTGTAAAAAAAAACGTAAAAAAAGGTTCCCAGAAATCAGTAAAAAAATCGCAATAATGCGTCATTTTACATCCCTTATCAACCGACTTTTTTTTTTTTTGTATATTTGTTCTACGATTACTAATTATGAATCGATTTGGATGATTCTTTTTTTGTTTGAAAGAGTATTGTTCCGAATAGGTCCCATAGGAATGTTGTTATGATCTGATGATGAACTTTGGAGATATGGAACGGAACTCCTTATAAAATCACAGCAGAACCGCCGTAACAATAAAAATTGCTTTGTTTATACGTGTAGTCGATGACTGACTAAAGGAAGTGCGGAGGGGGTACGTCAACCCCCCTCCTACCACTTTCCAAAATTAAATATATCGTGTGAGGTATTGTTTGAAAGGGCTTTATGTAAGGATTTCAAACATTAACACACAAGCACTAAAAAGTGAAAAATAAAAAGGTTTTTTACAAAAAAAGATCACCGCCTTCAAAAACCACAAAATAAAAAATAACTTTTTAAATCCCTCATTTGATTGCAATTCAACAATGTAATGCAGGAGTCACCGATTAGTTTTTTTGGAGGTCCGTATTTGATAATTATAAGAGTGTCGCGGTCCACTTGGTCCACAAATAAGATTGTACTGTATATATTTTTACTAAGAAAGACTGGACTAAATTAAAATGCCACAAGTATTTATTTTGTTATTCACATATCTTCCGACATATTTAAATAATAGTTTTAGGTATGAAGTTTAATGTTTTCTAAAGGTCCGCACAAACCGCGGTCCGCCATTTGGTGACATTACTATTTTCAATTATTTAACCAGTCTTACCAAGGGTTATTGTATTACCCAGGTACTGGGTTGTGGAGATCAGATAGGCAGTCGCTCCATGTAAAATATTGGTGTTCAGCTGTAGATGGTTAGACTGGAAGCCGACCCCAACATGATTGGAAAAAGGCTAGGCAGATGACTACTTTTAATTAATGTGTTCAACATAGTGCTACTGGGGACGGGGTACTTGACACCACCGATCAATTCGCAAGACGAGAATCCGCCATAGATTTTGTTTGACAATAGTTAACTATGACGTCACAATTTTACAATCCCAATTGAGTAATAATTGTTTTCAAAGCAATAAAAAAAAATCGAATTTTAGTGCTTATTGAAAATTAATCGGGTTTTAAAGTTGTTTCATCTTGGAATTATTGGTTCATGGTGTCAAGTTCCAAATTTATTAACATGCATGATCTAGAGAAAAATTTCGAATAAAATTTGGAAAAAATGTATTTTGCATGTCGCTGCATTTTACGGTTTCTTTGTCCGTTCGTTTGGGTGACGGTGTTTGATTTGAGTGAATTTAAAATGCTTTTCGGACGTGAACAGACCTATAAATGCGTGTAAGGTGATTCGCATTTACGTGAAGATAATTATATGGAAACAAGCCGGAACGCAAGAGATTCACGTAAGTGTGCCAGTACTAAGGTGCTTTATTTAAGGTCAGTGGTTCCCAATCTGTTAGCGCTACACACAAATATCTTTTTATCGCAAAAAAATTACAACCCGTAAAGGGGGTCACGATATGAAAAAGATTGGGAACCCCTGCCTTAGGCAATCAGCCACCACAGCGGGAGGGAGCTGTAAGGCCCGTAATATAATTATATCATGCTTGTATACAATATGGCAATTGGCAGCGTTGCCAGACGTCCCGATTTAAATTCCGTTTCATCCTCTTACGGGGTTAATTTTGTAAAATTTCTTATTAGCGCATGCGCATGCCTACGTCATAATAATTATTTGCGTGGCTTTAAGCGCAATCCGTTCAGTAGTTTGAGCTGTGTGTTGATAAACCAATCAGTCAGCAGCGGTTGCCTATACATTAAATAAGATAAAATAAGGAAATGTTCAAAAGCAGTAAAGGACGATGACCGAATTTGTATGAGACCCGTCCCCCCCCTCCAACAGATATTTTGTATGTGTTAGTAGGTTCTTAAGGATCTATAAAAAGACTGGCAACCGGTTTTAACTTCAAAATCCATGGGGTTAAGGTATAAGATAAAATTAAAAAATCATTTTATGTTATCATTTTGTCAAAGTGGGCGTTAGACCAACAGCATTAAAATGTATTTCATATGAAAGCTTATAGTTAGTACTTTATTTCATATTATCACACCAAGTACCAAAGACGTGGGAGAACAGAGTTACATCGTTTTTAAAAATGCAATATTTCAACTTTTCTGTAGTTTCTTGTTTACAGACCGATAGGACAGCGGGCGTAAGACCAACAGCATTGAAATATACTTCAAATGAAAGCTTATAATTAACACTCTATTTCATATTAAGACACTAAGTACCAAAGACGCGGGAGAACAGAGTTAAACCGAATTAAAAATTGCAATAATATTTCAAGATTTTTGTACCAGTTTACAAGTATTATAGACATTAGGAACATACCAACAGCATTAAAATATATCATATATGAAAGCTTATAGTTAATACTTTATTTTATATTATCACACCAACTACGAAAGATATGGGAGAGCAGAGTTAAATCGTTTTAAATAATGGAATATTTCAACAATTCTGTACCAGTTTGCAGGTATTATGGGCAGTAGGAAAATACTAACATTGAAATATATTTTATATGAAAGCTTATAGTTAATACTTTATTTTAAATTATCACACCAACTACCAAAGATATGGGAGAGCAGAGTTAAACCGTTTTAAATAATGGAATATTTCAACATTTCTGAACCAGTTTACAGGTATTATGGGCAGTAGGAAGATATCAACAGCATTGAAATATATTTTATATGAAAGCTTATAGTTTATTAACTATCTCCATTATATAACTCCATTTTATATCATGGCACCAAGATGGTGGCAAGCAGGCATACAGCCCACTTGATGTTATGTAATCACCGTAAGTTACCTACACAAGATATAAAGTTCAAAAATGGCACACTAACTATATTATTTTCGTAATACTTGAAAGATTTCCTTCAGAATAAAATGAAAATTAACCGCGCTCGCGAATGTCCAGGTGACATTTTTTTTTTGTTTTTACTCTGTGACTTTTCTATTTCCTTACGTCACGCACAAATCGTCAGATTATTGAAATGCACACTTTTCTGCATGTAATTAACTTACCCTGTTTTAATCTGATCCGCTCGAATAAATCCAACGATCGATTTTTTTACTGTTCTGATCGGCTGCCCTGGACGCGCGGCCCTATATACGAGGCTTATATATGGTGGAGGTACTTAACAGGGAGCAAGGTATCCCCCTTATATTAATCTTCCGCGCTCGAGTAAATCCAAAAATTTCTTCGTGGGCTCCTCAACTATAATGTAATGTATCCGTCTAGCTAGATGAATGGATCCCGCCTTAGAAGCCACGGATTCATCTACGTCATTGTATTTGATTTATTTTATTTGGAATTCTTAACGAACATAATAACACATCACGCCTGTAAACCCGAAGGGCTAGGCAGAGGTGTGACTAGTACACACATATTTCGTAATTTAGGTATGTTTTTTTTTTACTTTCATGTAATATGGGGGCTAACCTATTGCCATCTACTAGATAAATCCAGACTCTGAGGCTGCTACTGAGAAATTCCTGATGGAAAACCCAATAACACTGCCCGACCTGGGAATCGAACCCAAGACCTTAGGCTCAGCAGTCGCGCTTTGCGACCACTGAACTAAAGTAGCTGTCTTAACAAAGTACGGCAGAAACGTAAAAGAGTGTAGTAGAAAATAATAACTTTTTTCTGAGTACCTAATACAAATCTAAATATCGTTTCGATATGGTTTAGAGAAATGTACCAATAATAACTTTTAATCGCTTTATTTTGCTCTTTCATAAGATCTAAGTTTCATTACTGGCCGCTCAACTTCAAAATGACGCCAACTTTACGCGATGCCCTTTATTGGCATTACAGGACAACACAAAATACAGTAAATTTTTCGCAACGGCGCACTACCTGCGCCTACGAGCTGAGTTCAGGCAGCTGTTGCGGGAAGAGTCGGAGTCGGTTTTGAACTTTATCCGAAATCACGACATCTGCGACAGATGGATAGAGGTTGGAAAATTTTCTGTCATAGCCTTTATAAACTGTGACGAATGATTTTCTATACCTAATACTTTAAATGTGTTTTAGAATATCGGGAATAATGGTATTAGTAGACGTAATGATGCTGACGACGTCGAGCCCAGGCCTCACCCGGGAATGCTAATTAGACCGTCGGCTCGGCCTCCGATTCGGCCTCAGCCTGCCGCTCGCGACCAGCGGCCGTCGAGTCAGTCAAATCAAGCAGCTCAGGTAAATACATATACATTTTTAATTTTTTTTGTGCTCAACTTTATTCAATGAATTAAATATTTAAAGCTTAGGATATTCAGATGCAATGGTACAATGATTAAGCATACGTTATTTTTACTCTCTGATGTTCCCGAAGCAATACAATAATTTAATGTTTGTTTAGACGATGTCGCACAGAAGATAATCATGATAATCATCTTTAGACTAAAGTTTCGTAATAGGAATTTGGGATAGAGAACACAATACAAATCCTTAGAATAAAGGTAGACTCTCCAAACTGATTTACGTCACGCAAAAACTTCTGCCTATTCTTGTTAATTTTTTCATTGCCCGCAGAATGTAGTATCATCTAGCCGAGGCACAGAACCTGTGGATTGCAAATGTGGTACGGTAATACAAGCCTTATTTCCACCATACTCCAGTGGTCGGAAGGTTTTCGCTAAGATAACCTATAAATGCCTTGCTTTCTTGTTCCTAGTGGTAACTGTTTTTGCTATTTCAGGAAAGACGAGAGAGCAGATGGACCTGCTCCTGGCCTTTAAAAGTCAGAAAATCGATTTGATGAGGGAGCATAACAAATTAAAAATGCAATCCAATAAAATTGCGCGCAAATCCCAGCAGGAAATATTAGGGTAACAATGACATAATTATTTAAATATTTCGTAATGTATGTAATGTATTGTATGAGATTGAATCCGCTGACAGACGGCATAATAAGCTGTAGTGTTGCTTCGCTTGTAATTATCTTAGGTGCCACTCTAATAGATTAACAATAAAATCCCCACTTTTTTCATAGAATATACAAAAAAATCTAGATAAAACAATAATGCCAATTACCAAACAATTGCTTTTGTTATGAGGCTATGGCTATCATATTAGTTTAAGTTTTAACTAATGATGCAATTTTGTATGTGTAATGTGCCTTTTTTTCTAGTATAAAATTAAATGTGGAGTACATAAAGAAGCATTTGGCGAGCCAAGCCGGCAAGGAGACTTGGCGTCCCTTAAAAGCATCCAGTCCCATCGGACTTAGCCCAGCCGGAGTACATAATAATCCATCAGCAAGCTCACAGGAAGTCGAATCTTGGAAAGATAGTAATAAAATGGATATGACAGAATAAAAAAATTAAATCGCTTTTAAATAAAATAAAATATTAAAAAAAATACAAAAAAAAAAAAATTAGAAAAAAAAAATAGGAGCTTTTAAATTTTTATTCTTAATAAATATATTTAAATCGTATAATACTTAATATTCAATGTAATAGAAATAAAATAATAATTAATAATAAAAATATAATAATAATGATGATGATGATGTTATTAAGAATTATAATTTCTATAATTCTAATTTCAAGTAAAATATAATAGTAATAATAATAACCAATTTTATAATTTTTACAAATTATACAGTTTTATAAATTTTTATAAATTTGCTAATTTTAACAATTTTTATAATTTTAATCAATTTTGTCAATTTTACCGATTTTTCGATTATTTCCGATGTGTCCATTAATAAATTTTATTCTATTTATTTACAATTTATTATTATCTTTTAATTTAAATGATAATGTTAATTACGTCAAAATCCGTTCCGTTCATTATAAGGCACTTTTGAACGACAAGAAAAAAAAATAGAATTTAATCTAGTTGCCCCTTCCAAAAGGTAGTTTTGGTCCAAAAAAAAAAATTGTTTGACATGCCGTTTCTAATACTTTTTAACGACGCTGTACACTACTGTCCCATGCCGACGTGTCAACGTACGTTTGATAGCGGCGCGGCGATAAACCACAAATCTGTAAGAATTAGCGCGACCACAATATTTACAAATATCTTTTACTATAATTAATGAAAATAAAAAATTATACGACATATCAATTTATTAACATAAAAATCGGTTAGGGTGTCCGAGGTTTTGGGTTATTTCATTAACACATTGTTTAAAGAATATAAATATATTTATTTTATTTTAGTTCACATTTACACTTATACACACGGGATAGGGTGCAGTGCACGCGATGCCTAGGCTACGGGCACGGCAAACGCTACTGTAAGGAAACGGCTGATCTGTGCAGTCACTGCGGCGGGCCGCACCTGAGATCGGAATGCTCCGACTTTGTAACAGGTGTCCTGCCAAAGTGCCGGAATTGCACAAGAGCCAAGGTCGGTGACGCTGGCCACAACGCCTTTAGCTCAGAATGCCCAATACGCCACAGGTGGGACGAAATAGCAAGAGCTACAGTGGCTTATTGCTAAGGGCACCCACGGTAACCCAAACCCCTACAGAGTCTTACAGGCCAACCTCCAGCGTAAAAGACTTGCGACCAACGAGCTTCTTACCGAAGCGGAAAAGCGCGGGGTAGCCATTGCTCTCCTCCAGGAACCATACGTAGGCGGGGCCAAAGTAATGAGGAGTCATAGAGGCGTTCGGATCTTCCAGAGCACTGACATCGGGGAGGGTAATGTTAAGGCCGCAATCGCGATCTTCGACCAAAACCTCATCGTCGAACAGTACCCGAAACTCACCACGAATAATTTCACCGTGGTGGGGATCCGAACCAGCGCCTGGAGGATCACACTAGTCTCCTTTTACTTTGAGCCAGACCAGCCAGTCGAACCATACCTCGACCACCTCAAACGTGTCGAGGCGGAGGTGGGTTCCAGAGCGTGGATACTTGGAGGAGACGCAAACGCAAAAAGTACCTGGTGGGGAAGCCTGACCATTGACCGCAGAGGCGAAGAAGTGTCCGGAGTTCTCGACGAGCTAGACCTGAACGTACTCAACAGAGGGGAAATTCCGACCTTCGACACGATCAGAGGAGGCTTAAGATACTGCAGCCACGTCGACCTAACGGCATGCTCGACGGATATCCTAGACCTGGTAGACGACTGGAGGGTAGACGAGGGCCTCACGAGCTCGGATCACAACGGCATTGTATTCAACATCAAATTAAAAAGATCCAAAGGCATTCAAATCAGCAGATCGACCAGAATTTTTAATACGAAAAAGGCAAATTGGGCCGAGTTTCGTGAGAAACTCGCCCAATTAAGCCAGCTACATAATATCAATAAAACAGAAATCGATAAACTAAATACAGCCGAACAATTAAATTTAATTACAGAAATATATATGAACTTAATTAGAGACGCATGCACTTCTTCAATGCCGAAGAAGACCACAAATGAATTGTTTACCTTGCCGTGGTGGTCCGAGAAACTCGAGGGAATGAAGAAAAAGGTCGCTACTCTGAAAAACAGAGTCAGGAATGCTGCACCAGTCCGAAGATCGAAGGTCGTTGAAGAGTACCTGAAACTGAAAGTTGAGTACGAGACGGAAGCAGCCAAGGACGAAGTTGAGAGTTGGAAGAACTTCTGCTCGAGACAGGACAGAGAAGGGGTTTGGGAAGGAATCTACCGGGTGATAGGAAGGACCAAGGGAAGAGGTGAGGATCAGCCATTGGAGAAGGACGGGGTGGTTCTGAACGCCAAAGGCTCGGTCGAGCTACTGGCAAAAACTTTTTATCCCGAAGACAATTTGGAAACCGACAGCACCTGCCACCGCCTTACCAGAGAGAAGGCTGACGTCGTGAATGCTGGGGGGCAAGATGAGCCTTGTGAACCACCATTCACGATGGCCGAGTTGATGGCAGCGTGTGAGTCGTTCAATGTCAAAAAAGCGCCGGGAGCCGACGGCCTCACTGCCGACATTTGCTGCCACGCCATAAAAGGAGCCCCTGATGTGACCTTGGCTCTCCTCAATGGCTGCCTGAGAAGCCACCTCTTCCCTGAAATATGGAAAGAAGCAACAGTCATCATACTAAAGAAGCCTGGCAAAACAGATTACGGCAACCCAAAGGCGTACAGACCAATCGGCCTGTTACCAATTTTCGGCAAAATATACGAGAAGATGTTGGTGGCCCGCCTCAGGTTTCATCTGATCCCCAGGATGAGTACTCGTCAGTACGGATTCATGCCCCAGAGAAGCACCGAGGACTCCCTCTATGCACTAATGCAGCACATACGCACCATACTCTTCCAGAAGAAAATAGCAGTACTGGTATCATTGGACATAGAGGGAGCCTTCGACAGCGCATGGTGGCCAGCTATAAGGGTCCGTCTGGCTGAGGAACAGTGTCCAGTAGGCTTGAGGAGGGTCTTCGATAGCTATCTCGAGAACCGAAGGGTCAGCGTCAGATACGCAGGTGAAGAGTACAGCAAGGCCACAAGCAAGGGCTGCGTCCAGGGTTCCATCGCGGGACCTACCCTATGGAATCTGTTGTTGGACCCGCTCCTCAAGAGCTTGGAGGCTGGGGATGTCTATTGCCAGGCGTTTGCAGACGACGTTGTGCTGGTTTTCGATGGTGACACGGCATTGGAGATGGAGGGACGCGCTGGTGCCGCTCTCGAACACGTTCGGGCGTGGGGTGTTCAAAACAAGCTCAAATTTGCACCTCAAAAAACCAACGCAATGACAATAACGCGCAAGCTAAAATACGATACCCCGCGCCTGAGCATGGGCGGAGTCGGCATTGCCGAGTCCGGCGAGATCAAAATCTTGGGTGTTACCATCGACAAGCAGCTGACTTTCAACGCACACGTCGCCAGTGTGTGCAGAAAGGCGATAGGCATCCACAAGCAATTAACGAGGGCGGCAAAGACGAGCTGGGGGCTTAACCCAGAAGTCATAAGAATAATATATGTGGCCACCGTCGAACCAGTAATCATGTACGCCGCCAGCGTATGGGCTTCGGCCGTTGACAAGTTGCGAGTAAAGAAGCAGTTGGGAGCGGTCCAGCGCGGTATCGCACAGAAACTGTGCAAGGGATACCGGACGGTCTCCTTGAACTCCGCGCTGGTGCTGGCTGGGATACTACCTCTCGATCTGCGAGTACGCGAAGCGGCATCGCTTTACGAGGCCAGGAGGGGGGTGCCTCAGCCGGCACTCGGTGACAGGAGCGTCGAGCAGACCGCCTCGGCAATGGAGGCTCCACACCCGGCAGAGCGCGCTAAGCTAGAGCTCATAAGCCTGGTAAGCAAAGAGCAGTTTGATGCCCAGAGCGAACATGAAGTTCGCATCTTTACAGACGGGAGCAAGATTGGGGGCAAGGTTGGAGCGGCACTATCCGTATGGAAGGGTGGCGCCGAAACCAAAACCCTCAAGCTTGCCCTCCCACACTATTCCACTGTCTACCAGGCTGAGCTTCTGGCAATATGCGTCGCCACCAGGGAGATCCTAAAGTACAGTGCGCAGTCGTTTGGGATCTTCAGTGATTCTATGTCGGCCCTCCAAACGATTCAAAATTACAATCGCCACCACCCCCTGGCAGTAGAGACAAGAGCCAACCTCAGGTCCCTGTCGATCCAAAACAAGGCTGTTACCTTGTTTTGGATCAAAGCCCATGCGGGGTTGGAAGGAAATGAGAGGGCAGACGAACTTGCCAAAGGAGCCGCTGAGGGTTCCAAGCGAAAGCCCGACTACGATCTGTGCCCGATTTCATACGTCAGGCGGTGCATCCGAACGGCAACGCTGGACGTGTGGAACCGGAGATACTGCGCTGGAGAAACGGCTTCAGGGACTAAGTTGTTTTTCCCGGATGCAGTGGCGGCGTACGGGATAGTCAGGAAAATGAAAATCAGCAGTGTCGTTACTCAGATCATGACGGGGCACGGTGGGTTCTCTGAATACTTGAATCGCTTCAAGTGCAAGGAGAGCCCATCGTGCATCTGCGATCCTGACATCGCTGAGACGGTGCCACATATATTATTCAGCTGTCCTGTATTCGACCAGCAAAGACTTGTGGCTGAGCACGTACTCGACACCAAACTGAATGCCGAAAATGTGTGGCTTCTGATGAAAGGAAAAAAGAGAGAGGAGTTTCTGGAATACTGTGTGGAAATTTGTGGAAAAGTCATAAAAAGAAATAAAATAGTTTAAGAAAAAATGCTTACATAATATTATGTAGAATATTACGGTCAAGCATTGAAAACGGTCGTAAAAATACTGACGAGAAACGCCAGAAAAACAATATGTTAAAGTATCAATATGTTGCACATATTGATCAAATAAAATAAGTAATATTAAGAAGTTAGATTAGATATAAGATGGCCGTTGATCTGAGATCCATAAATGTTAAAATAATAAGAAACAGATCAAAATGTACTCTTAAGAAATAGATTAAGTAGAAGTAACACTGTTTTAAGTAGTTGTTAATTAAAAACAAAAATGTCCTAGAAATAAGAACTAGAAAATAGAAGTAAGAAAACTAATGTGAATAAAATTAAAAATAGGATAAGGACTGTTGATGTAACAAAAATAAGAAAAAGAAAATAAAGTAACTGTGTCGTGTTAAACCCAAAATAAATAAATAATTGGAATAGAGTACAACAATAGGGAAAGTAGAAGGGCGTCCCACCCTTATAGAAAGAAAGAATAAGGTATGACAGAAAGATATAGTATGAAGAATGAAAGTGCGAGAAGAATAATTGCGAGAACTAGAATGAACGAGAAGCTTAGCATAGGCTCCAATTACGTTGGAGGTAAAAGTATTATAAAAAAAAAAAAAAAAAAAAACCTAACCTAACCTAACCTAACCTAACCTAACCTAACCTAACCTAACCTAACCTAACCTAACCTAACCTAACCTAACCTAACCTAACCTAACCCAGTTCCCTCCCAGCCTCCGTGGTGGTCGGATCGTTTTTAAAGCCGTTCCGCAGTTAAAAATTCAAAAAAGTGGTTAAAAGTGCTCGGATTTTGACAAACCAAGTGACAGGGTGTGCAGAAAAGTTGCCCCCATATTATCAAGCAAAATTTCAACCCGGATTGCAGTGCTGTGTAGTGAAAGCCCGTGAAAAACCCTCTGTTTAGAGGTTAAGTTATTTCAACTGAGACTTCTTTACGTATTTGCGGTGAAACAAGATCGGCGACCCTACGCTTTTCTTTTTGAAAACACAGCGGAGCAACGCCACCTTTGCTCCGGACCACTCTCCATTGACCTGAAATCACGTTTCTCCGAGTTATTCAGGGAAAACCAAAAACCACGTGGCCTGAAAACATCGAGCGAGACATCGTAGCGCAGTGAAACTTTGCAGTACGAAAAAGGCTTACAAGAGGGGACGAAATCTGCAAGTAGTAGAATTTTTACTCAAATACTTTAATTACTATTATTATTTGAAAACTGAAAGTTTGACCTTCAATAACTCACGAGGAATTTTATATTTTTATATTCTGCAACTGCTATCCTTGGCGCGCTTATTGGAAGAAGACACACAGAAAATTCCAGATTTTTAGTTTATTCAGTTTTAATGTAGTAATTAAAAAACCATAAAAACCACGTAAATTAAATTTTTTCATAGCAAATGTAGAAAATTGTAAAATTTTATTTTAGTTACAGATAGTACACAGTTTGTCCATAATTTAGAAAATTTTTTCAAATTTTTACAACTAACAATTACAAAGTTATTGATTTTTTAAGCATTTTTCCAAATAAAATCATATTAAATAGTTTAAATTGTTTTTTGACCACAGGAGTGTCTTTTTATTGTATATTGTGACTTGATTAAGCCCAAGGTTGCGCCCAGTAACTTCAAAATTGACGAAAATAGCTTTTTTCAGCCATCTTGGTTTTATTGGTTAAAACATTAAAGCGTAAATATCTCCGAAGTTACTGGACGTAGAAGACCCGGATTTGCACTTTTCTCAGTGGGAGACTTGCAGAATTTTATTCATCCGGTTTTCAGGTGTTTTCAGGGCCTGAAATTTTTCAGCGCTGAAATCACTTTTACGACATAGGGAAGACCCGGGCAATCTTCACATTCAAAACCGCATCTCTCTCCGATAGACGGTTGTGGAGTTATAACCACTTTAAGTTGGTGTTTGACAGCTGGGCGGCCATCTTGGAAAACTTTGACCCAAAGCAGCTCCGGAATCGGTGGTCGTAGAGAGTTGCGGCTTTTGGATTATTGATAAGGGGGATAAACTTTGTCGGGTGGAATCAATTTCAGGCGTTTTCAGGCTGAAAATTTTCTGTCGTCTGAAAGTCACCTTTCGTGAAAGGTGGGATCAGTGCAAGCCAGAAGAGTCCAAACTCGGGGGTTCTGCGACTGTCCAAAGTGGAGATATCACCTGTCAAAGTGAGACTTTGACAGCTGTGCCGCCATCTTTGTTTAACTTTAAACACCTATATCTCCCAAACGGGGGGCCGTAGAGTGACGGGGTTTGCTTTACTAGAACCGGCTGGCACTCCTCCCTTGAACGGTCTGGCTTTCAGGCTTTTTCAGGATCGTAGATATTTTCGGCCTGAAAACCACATCACTGTGTGGATCTCATCGAGCTCAGTAAAACGAACCCAAGCACGGTCAAATTCGGTCGGACGGTTGCGGAGATAACCAGCTTTAACCATCTCTCAATCGCCATCTTGGATAAAAACCAGAAACTTTAAACTCTGATAGCTCCGCCGCCGCTTGGGCTAGGTGCTTCGAGTTTGGGGTCGTTGAAACGGGCTCGGCGGGCTCTACCCGGTGGTCTCATCAGATTGACTCTACGTAGAGTCAAACATTTTTTCTTGACTCTATATAAATTTTTTTGACGCAGCTGGGTTCCTGGGAGCTCCTCGACACCAGATCTAGGTCTGGACCCTAGTACATGTATAATTAAATTGACAGAGCCGCGCTCTTAAAAACTGTATCGACGGTACTTTTACAGTACGACTCAATTCCCTCTTGGGAACTTGAACACGCGACGTGACCACATTCTCGCAGAGGAAGCTCACACACCTTACTATTCCCGGAAATCTCCGTCTCTCGAAAACTTCGGTTCGTTTCAAAACGTACCATTTTCGGAGTCGATAGAGTCACCTGGGAAAAACACTTTTAAAATATATCTGGGCACTTGCCGTACGCGTGGAGCTTTTGCTTATTTTTAATTTCGTATTACTTTCTTTTACTTTTACCTTCAAGCTCTTTACTTTTATTTTATTATTTATTTATACACCTTAGACTGGGGTACCCTTTACAATACCCCACTGACGTTGAGCCAAAACAACTCCTCATACCAGGAAGATGATGGGCTATAGGACTCCTGTCAAAAAGGCAACGTCGCAGGTCCCGCCAAACAGAAGCCCACAGGAGGCTGGATCCTCCACGCAACACAGCGTACGTAGGAGTGTGGGTGAATGGGAGGCGGGCCGGAAAGAACCGCGAGTATCAAGTTCGCCGACAAAAACCGGAATGGAGACGAAACCGGTAACGAAGTCGCCCACCTTGACCAAGGGAACATCTATGGTCGTACAGATCGACAGTCCACCCGTCTCGCTTACCAGCGCATGGAGCCCCATGACCGCTGAGGCTAAGAAGTGCCTCATAATAATAAAACAAAAACTGGCACTCTCAAAAAACATAAAGCGAGAGATAAAAGAAGACATCAAGATCCAGGTGGACAGGCTTTTTGTCTTGGTCAAGGAGGCCGAGGCAGACAAGGCGAAATCCTACTCGGGAAGAGCCTTAAAAACAACAGACACAAAGAGTTCTGAGACTGCCCCCTCTCCCCCCCCCCTGTTCAGTGCGGGGGGGCGGGGAGGGAGGAGTCATGGAGGCGGAAACAGAGTCTCTCAGGTTGGTGCTGGAAGAGCACAGCAAGAAGCTCGCCGAAAGTAACGAGATGATGGCCCGACTGAAAGAAGCACTGCACACTAGCCAAGAAAATATTGAGAAAGTCTCATATGCTAGTGCAGCGGCAAGTCAGTTGGAAAATCCACCGCCTAGGCAAGCTGCTCTCCACTCCATTGCAGTGACCACAGAGGATGAGAGCACAACGGGAGAAGGAGTCCTGGCAAAGATAAGGGAGGCGGTGAACGCAAAGGACGGCTGGATCACAGTGGACAGAGTCCGAAAAACGAAAAACCGGAAGGTTATAATGAGTTTTAAAACCAAAGACGACAGAGACAAGGTCAAGGACCGACTAAATAAAAATGGAACCGATCTCACCGTGGAGGAAGTCAAAAACAGGGACCCGTTGTTGGTCCTTAAAGACGTACTATCAGTCAACACTGACGAGGACGTCGTTAGGGCCCTCCGAAACCAGAACCCGGGGATTTTTGACGGCCTTGACGGTGAGGCGGGCAGGGTAGCAGTCAAATTCAGGAAGAGAGCCAGAAATCCGCACACTGGACATATAGTGCTCAGTGCCTCGCCCAGTGTTTGGAGGCGGGTAATGGAGAGAGGACACGTGTACATCGACTTGCAAAGAGTCAGGGCAGAAGACCAGAGCCCACTCCTCCAGTGCTCGCTTTGCCTGGGATACGGGCACAGCAGACGCCTATGCACTGAAACCCTAGAGAAGTGCAGCCACTGTGGCGGACCGCACTTAAAAAGGGACTGCGCGGAATGGCTGGCAGGCTCATCGCCCTCATGCTGCAACTGCATCCACGCAAAGCTGGACAGAACCGACCACAATGCATTTAGCACGGACTGCGCCATCAGAAAAAAATGGGACGCAATAGCAAGAACGGCCATAGCCTACTGCTAAGGTGGTCCCAACGAACACTCCTGTCCAACGAACAGCAAGACCATACCGTGTGGCCCAAGCAAATCTTCAGCGTAAGGAACTGGCAACCACCGAACTCTTCTTAGAGGCCAGTGAACGGAAGATCGCATGGGCGCTGATTCAGGAGCCGTATGTGGGGGCGAGGCTAAGTATGAAGAACTACCGGGGTGCGAGAATCTACCAGTGCGAGGACGATGGAAGTGGGAGGGTGAAGGCGGCAATAGCCGTCTTTGATGATGACCTGGACGTCATCCCCCACCCGAAACTCACCACAAACAACATCGTCGTGGTGGGGATCCGGACCAAAGCCTGGGAAATCGCAGTAGTCTCATACTACTTCGAGCCGGACCAACCAATAGGGCCATACCTGAACCAGATCGCCCAGATCAAATCGGAAGCGGCCAACGGTGGATTGCTGATCGGTGGTGACGCAAACGCAAAGAGTGCCTGGTGGGGCAGCACGATCGAAGACCCCAGGGGCGAAGAAATGTCCGGGACCCTGGAAGAGTTGGAGCTTCAGGTACTGAACACTGGCGACACGCCCACATTTTACACAATTAGAGGTGGTAGAGCGTACAAAAGCCATGTGGACGTCACGGCATGTTCGCTTAATTTATTTGACCTGGTAGACGGCTGGCGGGTCGACACGGGAGCAACGTCCTCGGACCACAACACGATATTTTTTAACCTTAACGTGAAAAGGGAAAAAGGGATGAACATTATTAGAACTACAAGAATCTTCAATACTAAAAAAGCAAACTGGGACAAATTTAGGACAAAATTTAGCGAATTAAAAGAAACAAACAATTTAAACTTAGATAAAATAAAACAAATAAGCAATAAAGATAAATTAGAAGAATTAGTAATTTTATATAGAGACTCAATATTAGAAGCATGTAGTCAATCAATTCCCAAAATTAACACTAAAATTAAACCCACCTTCCCGTGGTGGTCCGAGGAGCTCGCAACGATGAGAAAGGACGTGACGAGGAAAAAGAATCGAATTCGTAATGCCGCACCGGTCCGGAGAGCGATGGTCGTCGACGAGTACCTGAAAGCGAAACAAGAGTACGAGATCCAAGCCAAGAAAGCCCAAGTCACCAGTTGGAAGGAGTTTTGTCAGAAGCAAGACCGTGAAGGAGTGTGGGAGGGTATCTACAGGATCATCGGCAGGACTACCAGGAGACAAGAAGACTTGACCCTATCCTGCGATGGAGCATACCTAAACCCAAAAGAATCGGCAGCCCTACTTGCAGATACATTCTACCCCAAGGACATGGAAGAAAAGGACAACGCAGACCACAGACGAATCAGAGAAGCAGCCAGACGCGTAAACGAATGGGTCCATGATGAATATCATGACCCACCTTTTACGTCTCTGGAGCTGAAGACCGCAGTGGCTGGTTTCAATCCTAAGAAGGCACCAGGAGGGGATGGATTAACATCTGATATCTGCAGTCGAGCTATCTACCAGGACCTGGACGCATTCCTTGCCCTCTATAACAAATGCCTAGAACTGGCACATTTCCCGGACATCTGGAAAGAGGCTACGGTGGTGGTCCTCCGAAAACCGGGCAAGGATAATTACCAGAGCCCCAAGTCATATAGACCGATAGGTCTACTGCCGGTCTTGGGAAAGGTCCTGGAGAGGATGATAGTAGCACGAATAAAATGGCAGCTAGTGCCGCGGCTTAGTACTCGCCAGTTTGGCTTTATGCCCCAGAGAAGCACCGAGGACGCCCTCTATACGCTAATGAAACACGTACAGAACAAGTTGAGGCTGAAGAAGCTAATTGTCCTGGTGTCGTTGGATATAGAGGGAGCGTTCGATAGTGCCTGGTGGCCAGCTATTAGGGTCAGACTGGCTGAGGAACAGTGCCCGGTTAACACCAGGAGGCTACTAGATAGCTACCTCGACAGTAGGAAAGTAAGTGTTCGTTATGCCGGGGAGGTATGCTCAAAAGAAACCAACAAAGGCTGTGTCCAAGGGTCAATCGGTGGTCCTATCCTGTGGAACCTCCTCCTAGACCCACTGCTGCAGGAGTTGGAACGGCGTGGGAATTTTGTCCAGGCGTTCGCGGATGACATCGTTCTCGTCGTGGATGGCGATACGGCAGCTGAAGTCACCAGGATCACCAACGCAGCCCTTGCCCATGTCCGGGACTGGGGAGTCAGGAACAAGCTCAAGTTCGCACCGCACAAAACTTGTGCGATGATTGTAACAAACAAGCTCAAGTACGACACCCCAGTAGTGTATTATTGGGCATTCTATACCACTATCGGCAAGTAGCTCGGCGAGTGCGCCTCGCTGCCGATAGTGGTATAGAATGCCCAATAATCGACACTCGACTCGACTCTCCACTCGACCAATAAACTCGAACGAGACAGTTTGTTGCACCGTGCACTTGATTAGGAACGATTTACTCAACCAACGACTAGTAACTTCTATATTATGGCGGGTCAGTATGAACAATCAACTATCAACTCGACTGTAGTGTATACTGTACACGACCAATGATCATGCGAGCTCGCTATCGCTCTGAAAGGTGGTACAGAATGCTCAATAATGAACAATCGACTCGATCACTGACCAGTAACGCAAAAGAGGTTGTGGTAAGTTTATAAATGATAGCGTTCTAAATACATTCACTCATTTTCAATTGGTTCATTTCCGACAGTAATCATGAAATTTGTAAAACAACCGCAATCGCTGCATGTTAATACAGTCTGCGATGATATTTGCAAGACAAGTTTTCGTCACGGAGAATTATTGCCTAACTCAGTACGGTGTATTATTTGCGGTCCGTCCAATTGTGGAAAAACGAATTTATTAATTGGTCTTCTAATACACGAAAACGGATTAAGATTTGAAAATGTTTATGTTTATTCAAAAACTCTGCACCAACCTAAGTACATTTTTTTAGAAAGTGTTTTGGAACGGGTGCCTGGTGTTTCCCTCCAGAAATATCAGGGAAATGAGGAAGTACTAAGCGTTCAGGACGCAAAACCCAACTCCGTGATTATTTTTGATGATGTTGCTTGTGAAAATCAGAGTAACATGCGTGATTATTTTGCGATGGGAAGACACAAGTGCATTGATTGTTTCTATCTAAACCAAACGTATAGTAAAATCCCTAAGCAGTTAGTAAGAGACAATGCGAACTTAATCATACTTTTTAAACAAGATGAAATAAATTTACGGCATATTTATGAAGAACATGTCAACACTGATATGTCATGGATTGAATTTCGTGAAATGTGTTCGAAAATATGGAGTGAGCCTTTCAATTATGTAGTAATTAATAAGGATTGCTCCAAAAATAAAGGATGTTACAGAAATAAATTTGACACTTTTGTTGTCTTTGATTAAAATTACTAATATTTAAGACCGGTACCCTCGCGATAATATTATTCTTCAGGCAACGCTTAATCAGTCACGAACTTTTTTTTATTATTATGGAGAAATCACTGAAAAGACAAATAGTTGAAGCTGCAGAGGCTGTTAAAAAGAAAGTGCGAAAGATGAGAGATGTTGAGAATAACAATCAGCAAGTGCTGGAATCAGTATTCAAGCCGGTAACAGAACCACTCAACCAAATTGCTAATGTCAGTAAGAAGGCTTCTCTCCTGCATAATATAGAAAATGAAGAAACCGATGTTCCGTTTATCGATAAAACTCTGCAAAAAGAAGACCCTATTAGTTCAGAAAGCAATGATAACAACGACAATGAAGACGAATATGAATCTGATATCGAAAGTGATTCTTCGTATAAATCATTAACTGAAAACAACCAGAGATGTGATATGTCATCCTGGTCAGTGTCCTCAGAAGCACTGAAAGATATTCCGTTTGGTGTCCGAGTAGAGAGCGGCAAATTGATGTTAGGTTCTGCGCGTATAACGATCAGCGACGAGTATATCATCGTGGCTGGACGCAAATACCGAAATACGCCTGGTTTAAAACAATTGCTGCTGAAAAAGAACGTAGATTTAAGCATGGTTACAGAGAGTGATATGAAACATTATAAGTCGATGTTACTTGATACAAATGCACATCGACGAGACTATGAACCCAGTAAACCAATAAAAAGTAATAAAGGACAAAAATATTTGCAAATTATAAAGCCTCTGTTCCAACTACGAAGTACAATTCAGGAACACCAATCGAAGGGAAAAGGACTACTACCTTTAACAAAAACGTGGAAGAAAAACGTAGATTTTGTATATTGGGACGATCCCAATGAACTGGTGGATAGATTAAAATTATTGATTGCATCTCGAGATGCTGGTAACACAGGATTAGATAATGAAATTATATCTATCATTGAAGAATTGCGTGAAAGTAAAGTTATAAATTAATAAATATTTTAAAATGTGTTTATTTTATTATTAGCCTCTCGATACAATACACCTTAAACATGAACGTAGACAAATTCGGACACTACATTCACAAAAGAATGCGTTTTGCTGAGTTATTTGAGTTTAATGAGAATGCTCTGTTAAAATTAGAAAATGGAGATTTTGATTTAAAAACTTCAAGACTGAGAGGAATTAGATCTCCAGTAGAAGCAGACGATGCTGTGAACAAGGATTATGTAGATCGATTGAATGCTAACACATTAAAAGAATTAAATAATTTGACTGTGGACAAGGATTATGTAGATCGTTTGAATGCTAATATGTTAAAAGAATTTAATAATATGATTGGATCATTGCGTTCTCAAATCATAAAAGACACAAAGGGTACAGTACAGGCTACTTTAAAAGCAAAGATACCTGAGGTTTTAACTCATTTGCAAGATAAGTTTTATACTAAAGCAGAGGTAGATAAATTACTTCAAAATAAATCTCCATAATGGCAAAACAGCAAATTGTTAATGAACTACACAAAGCAGCAAGAAGAAATTTCCTTCGACGTTCCGTCATTCTAAAAGGGGTCGATGACTTGTGGCAAGCTGATCTAATGGACATGCAAAACCTGAGAAAATATAATAAAGGTCATAATTACATTCTAGTGGTGATTGACTGCTTCTCAAAGTACGCTTGGGCAGAGTCATTAAAATCAAAAAATAAACTCGATGTTACTCATGCATTTAAACGAATACTGATTAACAGCAATCGCAAACCTGTTAATTTACAAACTGATAAGGGAACAGAATTTTATAACAACTCATTTCAAACGCTTATGAAGACGTATAATATTAACCATTACTCAACGTTTTCTAGCAAAAAAGCTTCGATCGTGGAGCGATTGATTAAAACACTTAAAAATAAATTATATAAATATTTTAGTTTGAATGGGAACTATAAATGGTTAGGTATACCATTAGAAGTTACGTTAAAGACTTATAACAACACAAAACATCGTACTATTAAATTTAAGCCAATTGAAGTTAATAAATCTAGTGAGTCAGTTATAAAAGAAAATATTAAAAAAACCTTAAATCATGTAACCATTCGTAGAAAACCTAAGTTCAAAGTAGGTGACTTTGTTCGTATCAGTAAATACAAACACAATTTTGAGAAAGGTTACACACCTAATTGGTCAACTGAAATATTTACTATAAAAAAAATAAATCATACCATACCAGTAACATATCATATACAAGATCAGCGAAAGCAAGCCATATTGGGAACTTTTTACGAGCAAGAACTTCAAAAATCTTACTATCCGGGTATTTATTTGGTAGAAAAGGTTTTAAAAAGGAAAGGAACAAAAATGTTTGTGAAATGGTTGGGTCTAAACAACGAAGAAAACAGTTGGATCAACAAAACTGCAATAGTGGAATAAAACAATTATATAACAGTTAATTTTGCATTATTTCTTTCATTACACTTTAGACAATGCAAGGAGGTGAACTTGTTAATACCCTAATTAATAATCTGCCGTTCGAACTTCATTTACCAGGCTACAATTATTGCGGCCCAGGAACAAAACTCCAGAAACGTTTACTACGAGGTGACCGAGGTGTAAATAAGCTAGACGAAGCTTGCATGCATCACGACATTGCATATGCAAACCATACAGACTTACCCAATCGTCACAAAGCTGATTTACAACTACTTAATATGGCTAAACAAAGACTTAAATCGAACGATGCTGGGAAAGGTGAAAAACTTAGTTCGTGGTTAGTGAGCAAAGTTATGAAAGCCAAACTGAAATCTGGTGCCGGCGTTAAAACGTTTAAAAGTTTCGTATCAAAAATAAGAGCGAAGATAAAGAAACTGAAACCAAAGGACAGTAAAACTTTAATTAACGCTGCTTACTCAGCAGCAATAAAAATATTTCCTAACATTCAGAAAATTCGAGTACCACGAGTGATACCCTTACCAAAGACTGGAGGTATTCTACCCTTAATCCCGATTTTTGCGGGCTTATCAGCATTAGGAACTTTAGCTGGTGGTGCGGCTGGTATTGCAAAAACTGTTAACGATTACAAAGCTGGTCAGCAAAATTTACTAGAAACACAACGACATAATAGGGCTATGGAGTCTTTAAAGTTAGGGCAGGGTTTATACATTAAGCCACATAAAAATGGAAAAGGTTTATTCGTGAAATCTTCAAAAAACTGAAAAATAAGCTACCTAATCGTCCTCTAACTAATGTAGACATCCAAAGGTATGCACGCGACATCCCTCACTTTCGGGGAGTGTACATGAGGGATCAATTACCAAGAACGCCAAATCCGATTGAATGTGGTATCGTTAACTTGGACGATTATAAGAACGAAGGGACGCATTGGGTAGCTTATGTAAAAGTAGGCAATTATTGTGAATATTTTGATAGCTTTGGAAATTTGAAGCCTCCAATGGAATTAATACGATATTTTAAGAATTGTAATGTTTTTTATAATTATACAAGATATCAGAAATTCAACACTGTAAATTGTGGACACTTATGTTTAGAATATCTGTGGACTTTTTGGAATAAAAACATATAAAATCTATGATTTTCTTTTATTTCAATCATTTGCAAAATGTCACTCACATTATCGATAACTGGAAACTCGTCAACTTTATCTACTTACTATCCCAACACGTTGCAACTATATGAACAGTATGAGTGTGCCTTATTGCATTTCGCAACATTTAATTCGATTCCAAACATTGACAAAACGAATAATAAATTCTATTATGGTTCTAACGAAGTTATTGAAATACCGGAGGGCACCTATGAATTGCAAGATATTAATGATTATTTAAAATCTGAAATGAAAGATGCCTCAATCAAACTACAGTGCAATAACAATACTTTAAAAGCTGCTGTATATTGTACAAAGGACATAAATTTTAATAAAGAAGGTACTTTCAGGAATTTATTAGGGTTTAATAAACAAATCTTGAAAGCAAATAAATGGCATGAGTCACAGTTGCCGGTCAACATTTTACCTACAACTGTGATCAGGATCGAATGTGATATTGTAAGCGGCTCGTACACAAACGGAGAACCGAGTCACATTATCCACGAATTTGCACTCAACGTTCCTCCCGGATATAGGATTATAGAAATTCCGAAAAACGCGATATACTTTCCAATCAACCAAAACAACATTAGCTGCATACATATCAGGCTGTTAGATATAAATAACCGCTTAATAAACTTGCGCGGTGAAGAAGTGCAGCTGTATTTGCATCTCAGAAGAAAAAAATGATCGACTACAATAAATATGTGCATCAGCAAATCAAAAATATCAGTTCCACTCAAGCTTCCAACCATATAAGAGCTCGCCCTAAGAAGAAAATAAAATTAACTAAAGACAACAAGGCATTTCTCAAAGCGATCGGTTTACTAAAATGAATATCTTAGACGTTTTATCCGCTCCGACTTACGACAACACGGTTGAAGGAATCGAATTTCACTCTTACAAGCCCTACGTAACTAGTTTCAATAGGAACGATGAAATTCGTATACCCATTAACCAACAAGACTTGTATATACTTCCGTCAGCTAGTACCTTGTATTTGGAAGGGACTGTTATCGTAAGCAAAAAGGATATGAAAGAGAAAGCCACTAGTGTTAATTTTACGAATAATGCTCTACTTTACCTGTTCCAAGATATAAGATACGAGCTAAATGGAGTGGAAATTGATAGAATAAAAAATGCTGGCATAACTACCACCATGAAATCGTTAATATCAATGAGTGAAAGTGAGTCAAAGATATCTAATGCATGGGGCTGGAATATCGATGGCATAAAAAATATAAATGGGGGTAGTTTTTCCGCGTCTATACCACTCAGTAACATCATCGGTTTCGCTGAAGATTTCAAGAAAGTCGTGATAAATTGTAGGCACGAACTGATATTGCTACGAAGTAATACTAACCTGAATGCGGTCAAACTTAACACCGGTGAATTTGTAGAAGACGTTCAAATAAATAAAATCATCTGGCGTGTACCGCATGTTAAAGTGTCCGACAAAGAGAAAATAAGTTTACTCAAACTGTTAGAAAAAGATCGACCACTCCAGATGATATTCAGAAATTGGGATCTCTACGAATATCCAGCTTTACCTAAAACTACAAAACATACCTGGTCCATCAAAACTTCCTCGCAAATAGAGAAACCTAGATACATAATTATGGGCCTACAAACAAATAGAAAAAACAATTCAAGTTCTGATATGTCTCAGTTCGATCACTGCCATGTTCGTGACGTTAGAGTATACCTAAATTCAACTTACTTCCCCTATGAAAACCTAAATATCAGTTTCGCGAATAACAGAATCGCTTTATTATACGAGCAATACATTCGATTTCAACAGTCTTATTACGGACGTCGCCCGGAACCCTTATTAAGTGAAAAACAATTTAAAGATTTGGCGCCGCTCTTTATCATAGATTGCTCTAGACAAGCCGATAATGTAAAGACAGGTCCTATTGTGGATGTACGAGTGGAAATAGAGAGTGATTCGGACATACCAGATCAAACTTCTGCATATTGTCTTTTATTGAACGACTGCATAATTGAGTATAAGCCTCTAAGTAATACTGTGAGAAAAATATCATGAATCCGAATACTATCATATTAGATGTTCAAGGGTTTAAAGACCTGTACAATAATTTTATAATAAAAGAATTAGCTTTTGCTAGTCGTGATTATACTCAAACATTTTTAATAAAACCACCATACTTGTTTAAATACTTAACAAGTGATGAAAAGAAGCAGGTTAAATGGTTGGAAAGAAATAGGGGAATTTATTGGAATGAAGGTTATATTGACTACAGAGAATTTCGACGTATAATCGTTCCATATCTAGAAAATAAGGAAATCATTGTAAATGGTTTGGAGAAGGTGAATTGGATAAAGGATCTTTGTATGAATTGTAAAGTATTAGACCTTGGTAAAGAACAATGTCCTAATTTCTCTGTTTTGCATAAAACATACTGTGAAGGAAGATCTAATTTTAATTGTAATAAACATCTGAAGCATTGTGCGCTTAAAAATGTGCTTTGTTTAAGGAAGTATTTAGAATGGGCATAAAATGTATGCACTAATGTGTGTAATGTAGATTATTAGTTTTTAGGCTTGTTAAATAAAAATCAAAATAAGTTATTCATGCTTTTATTTTGCTAAACACTCCCCACACTTCTCCAAATAACTTAACACTACACGCAATTGAATAGAAATATCTTAATACAATTATAAACATTAATTTACACAAACGATTATTAAAAGTCAGTATCTATTAAAGATTTCGATATTTTCTTAACTAAAGACTCAGTTTCGTCCATAACACTGTCGATAGCATCTTGAACAATATATTGTGCGTTTATAATAACGTTCTCACTGTCACTATCACTGTCTATGGTTTGAGGATTGTTATTACATAGATCTATGACTGAAATTTTTATTAATTTAATCCCTCTCCGCTGTAGTCGACTCATCACGTAGGATTTGGTTGGTTTTAGTTTTTTCGACTTTTCCCTGCATCGTTGTTTTGGTTTTTTATCTTTCGTGACTGGTTTGCTGTGCTCGGGTTCGCTGCGAAACATCTCAGAGAATCCTTCGTAAGGATCCTGGGCATACTGGCTGAACATGATCTCGGATTCAGACATCTGAAACAAAATATAAAACAATTATACCACTATTCCTTTAGTATAGCGCTCTAAAGCGTTATAATTGGGTTTTCCATGGAGTTCACTATATTCCTTTATTATATTGATTATTAACACTACCGCGATCACAATTGTTAGTTACAGAAAAAAAAAATTATACTCACCGACATGATTACTTTTGCTGAAGGTTAAAAAAATATATGAAACAGGTGTTCGCGATGAATAATATTTCGTTAATGATTGCAAAATAATTAAATACCGTGTAATAATTAATTACATGTCATCTAAGCATTTGTGTCTCCATGCTAAGGCCAATGAACTGCAACGTAGACAATAATTATACAATGAAGAATAGTGCCTTGTAAGCGTGTTACTTAATCGTAAACGTTAGTTATTTAAAAATCAACCTTACGATGCAAGGTATCTAGGTGCATAGTGCAACTGAAATCATTGCAATCGGTATTTACTTCATTTACCGATTGAAAAAAGAGTGTAATTATATTTTAAAGTAAATAGAATTTCATAAATGAAACAAGTCAATGGTTACAATAATTCCAATTTTATTTAATTTTTGTATAATAGTTATTAACATTTATTATTTTCTAAAACTAAACTTATTACATGAGTAGCCTTAGATAATTACGTAACACTAAACTTAAATTATGATCAGAGTAATTCATTCTTAAAAATAAACGCATGACCCCAGGCTCGAGTTGAAATTTGATCTACAGATATCGATCGTTTGTCATCATTTCTAGATAAAGCAACTTTGTTGACAGTACGAGTAAATATTTCGTGTTTTATCGATTTAAACATATAATTTTTTCTCCGGATTACTCCGCCATTAAATAAAATGGTTTCATAGTCTGATAAGTTTAAATCCCTGACCACGCTTGCTTTCACCCCTTTTGCTTTTTTAATAATATTATTAGGGGTTTTTATAGAGTAAAGTTTCGATCTCAAGCCAACAAAATCAGATATATATTTTCCTCCCATTTCATCTTTAAAGAGACCGGGTACCTTTTTATTTTTTAGCGGTATCTGTAAATCATTTGCGGCTTCATAGTTACTGCTGTCAAAATATTGTAAAAAATTATATTTCAAATCATGGTAAAAATCGTTAGTGTCTATTTTATAAACAAAGGAATCGGTATCTGTGTAACATAGCTGCACTCGATCTTTATAAAAAGGCTTTACAATATCGTAATGAAAGTAATACATGTGTGCTTTTGAAAGTTCCAACACAGTGAAACCTATGTAGATAGGCTTATCTAAAATAATTTGATCAGGTTTCATTTGTATCGCAACTAAGTTTTCAGATAAAATAGATGCACTGTGGAAATAGGGGTTGGCTATAAGTTTCTCAGCGGATATAAATTTCTTAGTTCGATTGGACTGATCGCACCATTGATTAACTAAATGCACGGTTACTCTATTTTCAGTATTTTCTAATGTCTTTCCAAAAACACTGTTATTTAATAACTTAAAAAAGTCTTGTTCGAAGGAACTTTTTGCTTTTTGTCTTAATTGAGTATTTAACTCGATGTATTGTTTTAAATATGGAGCCTGTCTAAAAGTAATAGCTCTATGAATTTTACGCAAAATTAAACCATGTTCCAAACATTTTTTTAAATGAACGTAATGAATCACATAGTTGTACTTATTATACAAATTTGCTATGAGTTTCTTGGTTTTACCTCCCGGGGGTACACATTTTTCAGGACAAAATGGTAAGTCATTATGATGATTATGTAAATTTTCGGGATACAATAGATCGACTTCTAATATGAAGCCCCATTTTGCGTTATCTTCTATAGCGGTAACATCAAAATTAGCTAATTCGTTATCACCTAAAAATCTGAAACTAGAGTATGGTAAATACTGACACATGCTGAAACCGTAAAGATTATTACAATCTAAGTATACTATGAAACTCTCAGGTTGTGATGGATTATATTCAGGCATGTACTTGTGATTAGCTCTAGCATGCCGATGGGAACACATGCACAAACCACCGCGTATACCGCTTTGTATCATTCTGACGATAGCTAAGTCTGACACTAGCTCTAACTGAACGCCTGTTTTTAGCAACATCGCATCGAAAGATAAACTGGGTGCAGTAATGTAAAACGCGGGGTCAAGACTGTAATATTGTTTACAGGTTTTCCGAAAATTTTGGAATATGTCTGTTAACAAAAGCACATCCGTTTTTAAGTATAGATCCGTATACTCGCCTAGGTTATTAATATTGAATTCAGCCCAAACAGCCTGCGCATGATTATAATCTTCATCACTAATGACTTCGTTAGTCAAAGAATTATAAAAATTATCCTTAGACGGCAAAAATGTTTGATCGTAACATCCCCAAGTGGTCATGTAATCATATGGATAAACACCTTTTCTTCTCAATAATTTAAACTGTCTTTCTTTAGAAAAATGAGACCGTAGATTAACGAAATCTTCCACCTGCAATGTTTTAGCGAGCTTGTCTAAACTTGTTCCCAAAAAGTTGAAGGAATCTAAAAACCTTATACAAATGTACTCGTTATCGGCAATAGGAATAAATTTAGTAAATGCTACATATTTTTCTTTAGTCTTGGGGATTATTTTAATTGAACCTGGAATTTCACCTAACTTTTTTATAAATAAATGACAATCGTATCCGGATAAATTGTGAAAAAATATTGGAATAAATTTTGGTACTTTATGCTGTAAATTACAGTGTCGATGTGCTGCACCTCGATATAGACCTGTAATATGACAATGATCTCTTACTTTATCGGTTAAGAGTAAATTGTCGCAAATATGACACTTAACGGCACGTTTAAAATCACGAGAATTTTCATCAGTGAATATCATAGGCTCGCTTTTGGATATAATTTTATGTATTTGTTTTACGTCCTCAGTAAGAAAATGTATAAATTTCGAAACACAATCATTACCCCGATAACTTCTATAGCCCTCAACGGTGGCATTTTTATTTGATGACACGACATTGTAAGCGAACGCCGCTGGCACGTGGCGTTTTAAGTATGACGTGTTAGCGGTGTTGAATTCAGCGCCGGAAATTGGTTCAAGTAACGTTTCAAAGTCGGCATATATGACGAATGGAATATTTTGTTTTCTATCATAATTTTTAAATTTTAAAAATGACCCTTTTTCCGGTAAAACAGTGACAATCCCCCCACACAAGTGGGATTCAATTTGACTAAGCGTTGGAAAAAACAATAAACATGTTTCACAGAAATATAGTTTACCATGATGTTTGGTCATCTGATTTCTAACTAAACGAGATAAATCTTTGATGAGACAGTAATGAGAATTATTATTATTTTCTAAAAACAGTAGATGGATACTTTTATTAGACTTGTCATTCAGCGTTGTATACAATGGTCCAATAATTGTTTTCTCATTTTTTAAACCATATACAAATATATTGAGAGAAGGATTATTTCTCTCAAAGATAGCTATGTCCGAGAATGTAATTGGAAATGTTAAATTATTAACATTCAAAACTTCCTGAAAGTATGGATAAGACGAAATCCTATCGGGATGTCTGTTTGTAGGGTACAATGCCGCCACAACACACCACAAAAAGCAATACTCATCATTGTTTCGAATATTCAAACAAGCTCTTTTAGCCTTTATGGATTTCGGCAAAGTTAAAAATTTAGATCCGCTGAGTGGTTGATATTTATTAATATTTAATTCTAAATGTGAATTACTTAAAAATGTCCAACCACTATCTCTTTCCTCAAATTCTTCAATTTTTTTTAGTAGTACATTAACAGCTGATTTGTAAGTAGAATCAAAATCGTAATTAATTAGTGTAATAAAATTTTTTGTTCGGAATGATTTTATTTCTTGTTGATCATTTTTAAACATAAGAAAGGAAGCAAACAGTTCGAAGTTTATTTTGACAGAGGTGTGTTTCTGTATTGAACTATCTATTAAATGTTTAATTTGTGGACTAATACTTTTGAGGAACATTTCAGGAAAACTATGTATTTGTTCGCCTGTCGCTGTGATTTTATAACTTTTGATTCGTTCTTTAAAAGAAGAATTAATAATTGCCACATTATCATAAATAGGAGTTAAACTATTGTTTTTATGTACATTGCTACGTAAATGACCAGACCATCGGCGATTATCTACAAATACTTTGCAATCAGAACAGTGAGGCATTATGTTATTGTTGAAATCACTAACAAAAAGGAACACTAACAATTTCAATAAAATTAGATTAGATAATACTTACAACTATTATTCACGATCTTAGGTATACCAGTAACAAAATATTTTATATAGGTAATTAGTACAACTTGATCAGGACTATTTTATGTTCGTTCCAAGATCCCTTGTGTAATTTCTTCTCAGGTAAGTCGGTAATTATGTTTAGGCAGAATGTTTCTGAAATAATAAAAAATTGGGTGCATTAGACACATAATTTAATTAGATAGATAATAGTATAATCTGGAGAGAAAAATAAAGATAATAATTACCTGTATCTACGTGATCCAAATATGGAGATATATTTCAGGTAATTAAATAATTCTTCACAGACCAGTCTGTAATTAATATTTTGTTTAGGCAGAATGTATCTGAAATAAAAAAAATGATTATTAGGTACCGATAAAGAATCAGACATATAATTGTAAATTCTGGGTTGAAAAAGAGTCATACTATTATGTTAATTGAAATTAAAAAAATATATTTGATAATTACCTGTACAATATGAAATGATCTGCTTTATCCAAACAGGTGTATTTCAGGCCCCCCCCACGATATACCGAACAGCGTTACTCCTGATGAAATCGTTCGTATGTACTTTCTGGTGTGTGATCAATAAAATATTTATTTTTAATAATTGACTTAATTTTTCGGTGACAGTTTAGAAAGGTGCTCACTCCGAGAGACCTTTGAAGTAATAAATAATATTTTAAATTATATTTTTTGCCTAAAAGTATTTCATCATAAAATTTGTTTTTGCGCAATTGTTACACGTGTGCTTAACCTAATTATTTATTTCACATTCACAATAATCAGCTATTTTAGTTAGGGTTGACAATAACTTAGTATCATTCTATGTATCAGCAAAATACAAAATTTACACAATGCATTATTACGATTAAAATATATCATAGCGTATCGACAGATACGGATTTCCATGGTTTGACTCATGGCTGTTAGTGTAGTTATGAGAACTATATTATGTATTTATTTCAGGAAGTCTAGAAAAGTACTAGGTTGACGGCAATAAGTTCATATTTTCTACACAAGACCCAACGTAGATGATAAAATAAGTACCTACCTTAGAAATATTTATTTACTTCTATAAAATAATTACATCAATGTAGTGTAACGATTCCGTGCTCGCTATCATTTAGTCAGCCCTGGCTAATTTCGCTGCATCGACATTCGATGCAGCATAAAATTTTCCTTCGTCTACATTTTACGTGCATGTATAATCCGACTACAGAAAAAGTTACTTCAACACAACAATGCTAAATTGATTGAAGTGTTTTTAACATGCTTTACTTATAATTTGATTTTTACTTATAAGCTACAAGTATTCGGTACAAAGTATTCGCAGTCTGCAAGTGCAACGAAGTGCTCTGTTATCATCGGTATACAAACAGTCCGTGTTGTCTACAAATATCAGCGACGACATTGTCGATAGCCACCCGCTGCCGCCATCACCAACCAAGTCATCAAACCGAGTGGAACTTCTGATTTAAAAATGTAAGTCTTATAAAATATTCTGTTCGTTGTCATGGCTCACACTTGTGATCCGCTTGTAATTTACAGTTATTTTTGTTTGTGGGCGTGTTACTTCACAGATCACCAGAGCTGTTCATAGTATGTCGAGGTCGATCCCTCGAAGGAGTCATTATTTTTCATCCAGTCTTCTGTGCTTTGAACAGCATGTAAAGCCATCGATCCTGCACCCAATCTCTCTATGGGTTTGCTATCCCATGGGCATGTAGGAGAACCAATGTTTGCGCACACACTTGTGTTGACACTACTCCATTGAGATAATTAATAATAATTATGTGACTAAATTTTCCCTATCTTTATTTCAGGTCAGACTCTGAGTGTGATTACTCGCAAGCATCGGTCACCGGGCAAAAAGTGAAGTGCAGCCGCAAACCGTCTGCAGATAGCAATGGGAAACGCAAGATGCAGTCACAATCAACAACCGTAGCTCGTGCCAGGTAAATTAATTATCTACTTACTCTAGCCACATATCTACTGACTAAATTATAATCGTGCAATTACTATTACATATTATTTTAAAACAAGTGCAGGTTCACTTGGTTATTGTTTGAATCGATGGATTAATTTAATCGATTACAGTATTGATCAAAGCCGAGTCAGTTGTTATATTTTTTTACAGCAGAAGGTTTTTCTTGGCGTATGCATCTCTCGTTCTAAACATTAACTAATTACAGTTTCTGTTATTGTTTCAGTAAAAAAGTGAATACTGGCATCGACATATTCGGCATCAGTAACAACCGCGACATCCCACACAAAGAAGATGCATCGGATCACCTAACTTCATTCTTTGTGAACCGGGTAGCCAGCGGCTGCGAGCGCCGAGCAACGAGCACCGACGGAGAGTACTACATCGACTGCAAGGTGTACAAGGCTGACGACGCTCGCCTTACCGACTCCGCCGAGCTGTGGAAGAAGGCGCTCGTCCGAATCAAGTTCCAGACTGACGCGGATTCTCCTCAGTGGCGAAAATTACAAGAGCTCGTGCGTGCGGCTGATATCTTGTTTCCAGGCAAACCAACATTTTATGATAATTAAACCAAATACCGTACCTTACAGTTGTTTTTTTATTTACAATAATAACCCGTTAACGCTTTTTTCACTAGGTACTTGTAATTTCGTTGGTTTGTTACAATCATCAACTCGTTCACCATTCTATGTTAACAGTAAATGCAACTCGAGTGACCGGTTAAGTGCAGTGGTAAGTAAATGGTTGATTGTTCATCGTGCTCCGAAACGCGGCATACTGAGCAGCCGTATGGAAGATAGTGGTAAGGAGCAAGTTACTAGTCATTGGTCGAGTAAATCGTTCCTAATCTAGTACACGGTACAACAAACTGTCTCGTTCGAGTTTATCGGTCGAGTGGAGAGTCGAGTCGAGTGTCGATTATTGGGCATTCTATACCACTGTCGGCAGCGAGGCGCACTCGCCGAGCTACTTGCCGATAGTGGTATAGAATGCCCAATAATACACTACTCACCCCGGTCCTGAATATGGGCGGGGTTGACATTGGTATGGTAAAGAGCATGAAGCTGCTGGGACTCACCATTGATGAGAAACTCACCTTCAACGAGCACACGGCGAACGCCTGCAAGAAGGCGGCAAATATTTATAAACAGCTGTCCCGCGCCGCTAAAGTGAGTTGGGGACTAAATCGTGAGGTCATACACACCATATACACTGCAACAATAGAACCGATCATCACGTACGCAGCTGGCGCCTGGGCTCCCGCTACCGCTAAGCTGGGAATACGGAAGAAGCTGGGCTCTGTCCAACGAGGTTTCGTCCAGAAGCTCTGCAAATCCTACCGTACTGTCTCTCTCAACTCAGCGCTGGTACTCTCCGGGATACTTCCTCTAGATCTCCGCATACAAGAGGCAGCTGCCATGTATGAAGCGAGGAGAGGGTCATCACGGTTTGTGCCTGGTGATAGAGAGATTGAGGGTATGGTACGGTTTGCAGAAACCCCTCATCCAGCAAAACAAATGTCCCTGGAGTTCACGTGCCTCGCTGATCAACAGCAGGTAGACGACAACAACGTGCAGACAGTGCGAATATTCACTGACGGCAGCAAGATTGAGGGGAAAGTCGGAGCCGCATTATCTCTATGGGATAATGTCGGTGAAGTCCAGAACCTCAAACTCAGCCTCGCCGCGTACTGCACGGTCTACCAGGCGGAACTTCTGGCCATTTGCAAAGCAACGGACGTCATCCTCAAACGCAAAGAGACGAGTTATGGTGTGTATAGCGACTCAATGTCAGCATTGCAGACGCTTGCAAATCATGGCTCGCTCCATCCCCTGGCGGTTCGCGCGCGAGCCAATCTGGCTAAAGCCTTGGAACAGAGCAAAGTTGTAACTCTGTTCTGGATCAAGGCCCACGCGGACCTGCCTGGGAATGAGCGTGCGGACGAGCTGGCGAAGGAGGCAGCATTATCGTCGCGGAGGAAGCCGGACTACGACCGGTGTCCGATATCATTCATCAGAAGTCAGATCCGCATGGGATCACTCGATGAATGGAATCGGAGATACGTGTCTGGCGAGACGGCCTCCGTGACGAGGATGTTCTTTCCAGACGCCATTGCGGCATTCCGTATTGTAAAACAGGTGCGGCCAACAGGCGTTCTCACACAAGTACTGACGGGGCACGGTGGTTTCTCTGAATATTTGAACCGCTTCAAATGCAAGGAGAGCCCATCGTGCGCCTGTGACCCTAGCGTGACGGAAAGTGTCCAGCATATCCTGTTAGACTGCCCGATCTTCAGCAGGCAACGATATGAAGTGAAGCGCGAACTTGACATTGAACTGACTAGGGACAGCGTGAGGGAAGCGATGATGAGCAAAAGCCGTCAGATATTCTTGACCTACTGCGAAAATGTGGCCACAAGCGTAATAAATAGAAATAAATGAAATTAAAAACTATGTTTCCTTTATATTGCGTATATAAATAAGAAGCATAGGAAAATAGTATATAAAAGTAATTGTAAGCAGTAGACTAAGAAAATAATTATGTAAGCAAAATAGAATAAAATTGTAGATGTAAGCATTCCGTGTATTGTAAAATTATAGAATAATAGAATAATCATGCGCTAACCTAACCTAACCTAACCTGAGCTAACCTAACCTAACCTAACCTGAGCTAACCTTACCTAACCTAACCTGAGCTAACCTAACCTGAGCCAGTTCCCTCCCAGCCTCCGTGGTGGTCGGATCGTTTTTAAAGCCGTTCCGCAGTTAAAAAATCAAAAAAGTGGTTAAAAGTGCTCGGATTTTGACAAATCAAGTGACAGGGTGTGCAGAAAAGTTGCCCCCATATTATCAAGCTAAATTTCAACCCGAATTGCAGTGCTTTGTAGTGAAAACCCGTGAAAAACCCTCTGTTTAGAGGTTAAGTTATTTCAACTGAGACTTCTTTACATATTTGCGGCGAAACAAGATCGGCGACCCTACGCTTTTCTTTTTGAAAACACAGCGGAGCAACGCCACCTTTGTTCCGGACCACTCTCCACTGGCCTGAAATCGCGTTTCTCTGAGTTATTCAGGGAAAACCAAAAACCACGTGGCCTGAAAACCTCGAGGGAGACATCGTAGCGGACTGGAACTTTGCGGAGCGAAAAAGGCTTATAGGAGGGGACGAAATCTGCAAGTAGTAGAATTTTTACTCAAATACTTTTATTACTATTATTATTTGAAAATCAAAAGTTTGACCTTCAATAACTCACTGGGAAATTG
Organism: Hoplodrina ambigua; assembly: GCA_949774945.1. Classification (NCBI taxonomy): domain Eukaryota; kingdom Metazoa; phylum Arthropoda; class Insecta; order Lepidoptera; family Noctuidae; genus Hoplodrina; species Hoplodrina ambigua. The sequence continues at coordinate 18,381,218 of OX458964.1, forward strand.
ACATTTCTATATTCCGCAACTGCTATCTTTGGCGCGCTTATTGGAAGAAGACACACAGAAAATTTCAGATTTTTAGCTTATTTAGTTTTAATGTAGTAATTAAAAAACTATAAAAACCACATAAATTAAATTTTTCCATAGTAAATTTAGAAAATTTTAAAATTTTATTTTAGTTACAGATAGTACACAGTTTGTCCATAATTTAGGTGATTTTTCCAAATTTTTACAATTCACGGTTATAAAGTTATTGATTTTTTAAGCATTTTTCCAAATAAAATCAGATTAAATAGTTTAAATTGTTTTTTGACCACAGGAGTGTCTTTTTATTGTGTATTGTGACTAGATTAAGCCCAAGGTTGCGCCCAGTAACTTCAAAATTGACGAAAATAGCTTTTTTCAGCCATCTTGGTTTTATTGGTTAAAACATTAAATCGTAAATATCTCCGAAGTTACTGGACGTGGAAGACCCGGATTTGCACATTTCTCAGTGGGAGACTTGCAGAATTTTATTTATCCGGTTTTCAGGTGTTTTCAGGCCCTGAAATTTTTCAGCGTTGAAATTACTTTTACGACATAGGGAAGACCCGGGCAATCTTCACATTCGAAACCGCATCTCTCTCCGATAGACGGTTGCGGAGTTATAACCACTTTAAGTTGGTGTTTGACAGCTGGGCGGCCATCTTGGAAAACTTTGACCCGAAGCAGCTCCGGAATCGGTGGTCGTAGAGAGTTGCGGCTTTTGGATTATTGATAAGGGGGATAAACTCTGTCGGGTGGAATCAATTTCAGGCGGTTTCAGGCTGAAAATTTTCAGTCGCCTGAAAGTCACCTTGCGTGAAAGGTGGGATCAGTGCAAGCCAGAAGAGTCCAAACTCAGGGGTTCTGCGACTGTCCAAAGTGGAGATATCACCTGTCAAAGTGAGACTTTGACAGCTGTGCCGCCATCTTTGTTTAACTTTAAACACCTATATCTCCCAAACGGGGGCCCGTAGAGTGACGGGGTTTTCTTTACTAGAACCGGCTGGCACTCCTCCCTTGAACGGTCTGGCTTTCAGGCTTTTTCAGGATCGTAAATTTTTCCGGCCTGAAAACCACATCACTGTGTAGATCTCATCGAGCTCAGTAAAACGAACCCAAGCACGGTTAAATTCGGTCGGACGGTTGCGGAGATAACCAGCTTTAACCATCTCTCAGTCGCCATCTTGGATAAAAACCAGAAACTTTAAACTCTGATAGCTCCGCCGCCGCTTGGGCTAGGTGCTTCGAGTTTGGTGTCGTTGAAACGGGCTCGGCGGGCTCTACCCGGTGGTCTCAACAGATTGACTCTACGTAGAGTCACTTTTGTAAAAAAGCTGAAAATAGTCTTAGACGACCTAAATTAACATAAAGTCTAGCTAGAGCTCTTGACCATTACCCGAACAATTCGTGAGCCTAGAAATAATATTAGTAGAGACAGGATTACAACTTTTGTTGTAACTGTACCTTAGTTTTTAAGATTGTTTGTGCGGTTTTATTTTGACATTTTTGTCTTGTTTTATTATTTCATTGTGTCCCTATTGACGCTCTGCATTTGACGTATACCTCCAACATGTTCAGAACACCGTTAAAGGCGGCCGATAGCGAAAAATCGCCGACAAAACCTGGAGCAGTCCCGCCTCCAAACGTTAGACGTAGCGTAGGAGAGTGGGAAGCCGCAAATAGCAGCCGCACCCCCTGCTCAACAGATAAGACGCCGCAGGCTGGCCCTGCAGAAACTAAAAATAAGGATGCCCTAACACAAGGGAGCAAAACTGTGACAAAGGTCAAAAGGAACATCGAAATGATATCGCCGCTAAGTAACAAATATGCGAACCGTTCTACAGAGGCGTTAGCCTGCCTCAACAAAGCCAAGCAGCACCTAAACAGCTCCAGGAATATGAAAACCGAGATCAAAGCAGGTATCACCGAAGCCATTGAACGGCTGTATAGAATGGTTAAGGATACTGAATCGGAGCTAAAATTAGCCGAACAAAATGCGACCAGGGAAGGGCCCTCATCGAAGGAAATAGAGGCAGTCATCTTAACTCCTTCAGAAAATACGCACACCGATAAGATACTGCAAGGCATTGAGAAACAAACAAACCTTCTGTTAGAAAACAACAAGAAGATTGAAGAGCTGAAGGAAGCCATAGACAGCCAGAAGGAGCTCCTTGCCCAGGGAAAAACCTATGCGACCGTGGCCGCAAACCAGAGTGTCACGTCACTGGCAAAGCGTAGCACCTTGCACTCGGTTGTGGTCACATCCACAGACGAAACTGAAACAGGGGACGAAGTACTCGATAAAGTAAGGAAAGTCGTGAATGCAAAAGATGGGTGGATAAAAGTAGAAAGAGTAAGAAAAGCCAAGGACAGAAAGATAATAATAGGTTTACAGACCGAAGAAGAAAGAGGCAAAATCAAGGACCGACTTCAAAAAGAAGGAGTTGACCTCACTGTCGAGGAAGTCAAAAACAAAGACCCGCTTTTGATCCTCAGGAACGTCTTAGTAATCAATACTGACGAAGATGTCCTCAAAGCATTACGGAATCAGAATCAGGGTGTTTTTGACGGCCTCGACAATGAGGAGAACAGGGTAGAAATAAGGTACCGAAGAAGGACAAGGAACCCTCACATTGGCCACATTATCGTCAGCGTCTCGCCCACCATCTGGCGACGAGCGGTGCAGATTGGGACCGTTCACATAGATCTCCAGCGCATCAGGGTCGAAGACCAGTCTCCGTTGGTCCAGTGCACTCGCTGCCTAGGCTTTGGACACGGAAAGCGCTTTTGTAAAGAGCCTGCTGACTTGTGTGGCCACTGTGGTGGCCCCCACATGCGATCCGAGTGTCCGGACTGGCTGTCGGGCCTACCACCCGCTTGCCGAAATTGCACGAGAGCCAAAATTGAAAACGGCAAGCAACATAATGCTTTCAGCCATGACTGCCCAGTTAGAATAAAATGGGACAATATAGCCAGGTCTGCCGTGGCGTATTGCTAAAGGCACCACAACAGAAAATATCCCTTACGGAGTCATACAGGCAAACCTCCAACGCAAGAAACTAGCAACTAACGAGCTTCTTACAGAAGCCACGGAGCGTGGAACAGCGGTGGCACTCTTGCAGGAACCGTACGTGGGTGCAACAAAAGTAATGAAGAGTCACAGGGGCGTTAGAATCTTCCAGAACACTGGAATAGGAGACGGGACTGTCAAGGCAGCAATAGCCGTTTTTAACAGCGACCTTATAGTTAAACAATACCCAAAACTCACCACTAATAACATTGTAGTGGTGGGAATCCAGACCAGCGCCTGGGAGGTCACGCTTGTCTCTTTTTACTTCGAGCCAGACCAGCCCATAGATCACTATTTGGAACACCTTAAAAAAATAGAGAGAATAATCGCTCCCAAAAAACTCATCGTTGGAGGGGACGCCAATGCCAAAAGCATATGGTGGGGCAGCCCGACGGCCGACCTTAGGGGGGAAGAGGTTGCAGGAACTCTCGGTGAACTAAACCTTAACATACTCAACAGAGGGGAAATTCCGACCTTCGACACAATTCGAGGAGGAAAACGGTACAGTAGTCACGTGGACATTACTGCTTGCTCCAACGATATATTGGACATGATAGACGACTGGAGGGTAGACGAAGAACTAACGAGCTCGGACCACAACAGCATCACATTTAAAATCCTCTTGCGAAAATCTAAGGGCATCAAAGTTGAGCGAACAACGAGGAAATTTAACACCAAAAAAGCAAACTGGTCCAAATTTCATACGAAATTTAGCCAGTTGAAAATAGATGTTAAATTCACAGCAGCCGAGGTGGATAAAATTAGGTGCATAGAAGAAATTAAAACGGCAACAAACAACCTCACAATGGCTATTGATCAAGCATGCACGGAATCAATACCAACAATAAAGGTTAAAGACAAACTTACCTTGCCATGGTGGTCCGAGAGAATCGTTGAGATGAAGAAGACTGTCGCTACCCTGAAGCGTAGAATCCGCAGTGCCGCCAAAGTCCGGAAGACGAAGGTCACAGAAGAGTACCTGAAAAAGAAAGAAGAGTATGAGTTAGAAGAGGCCAAAGCTCAGATCGAGAGTTGGAAGGAATTCTGTGGGAAACAGGATAGGGAGGGGGTGTGGGAGGGGATTTACAGGGTAATAGGTAGAACGCAGCGTAGGGAGGAGGACCTACCACTGGAAAGAGACGGGGATGTGCTGGATGCGAGGGACTCCGTGAGGTTGCTAGCGGAAACTTTCTATTCGGAAGACCGCTCGGAATGCGACAACGTTCACCATCGATCTATCCGCCTCAAGGCCAATAGCGTAAACTCTGGCGAACAAGATGATTCTTGCGACCCACCATTTACGATGGCGGAACTGAAAAACTCGATGGAGTCGTTCAACCCGAAGAAGGCACCGGGCTCTGACGGCTTTACCGCCGACATTTGCTGTCACGCCGTGAAGAGTGACCCAGACATTTTCCTACAGCTCCTTAACAAGTGCTTGGAACTTTATCACTTCCCCGCGGCCTGGAAAGAGGCAACAGTTGTAATTTTAAGGAAGCCTGGAAAGGAAAATTACTCGATCCCGAAATCATATAGGCCGATCGGACTGTTGCCCATATTGGGAAAGATTTTCGAGAAGATGCTGGTGGCCCGCCTAAAGTTCCATCTTTTACCAAGGATGAGTACCCGTCAGTACGGATTCATGCCACAGAGGAGCACCGAGGACTCCCTCTACGATCTTATGAAGCACGTTCATAAAAAACTAGAACAAAAAAGATTAGTCACATTAGTATCATTGGACATTGAGGGAGCCTTTGATAGCGCCTGGTGGCCAGCGATAAGGGTCCGTCTGGCGGAGGAAAAGTGTCCAACAAACCTAAGGCGGGTCATAGACAGCTACCTCAGTGACCGAAAAGTCTCAGTCAGATACGGCGGGGAAATTTTCAGTAAAGGCACAAATAAGGGCTGTGTCCAGGGCTCAATAGGTGGTCCAATCTTATGGAATGTAATATTGGATCCACTCCTGAAAGCGGTAGAAAGGAAAGGGATCCATGTCCAGGCGTTTGCCGACGATATCCTCCTGGTCTTCGACGGAGATACCGCGCAAGAGGTGGAAGAACGTGCCAATGCCGCTCTCAGCCGTGTCCTGGAGTGGGGCGTCGAGAATAAACTTAAATTTGCACCACATAAGACAACAGCTATGGTCATAACTAGGAAACTCAAATACGACGCTCCACGCCTGAGCATGGGTGGGATCGACATTGGTATGACAAAGGAAATAAAGCTTCTGGGTGTAACCATCGACGAGAAATTGACCTTTAACACCCATGTCTCACACATCTGCAGAAAGGCAATTGCAATCTACAAACAGCTGGGTAGAGCTGCAAAAGTCAGTTGGGTGTTGCATCCGGAGGTCATACGGGTTATATATGTGGCGACCGTGGAGCCCATAATCCTCTACGCTGCTAGCGTCTGGGCACCGGCTGCGAAAAAGTTGGGTGTAATAAAACAACTCGGGACCGTACAGCGAGGAATCGCCCAGAAGATGTGCAAAGCATATCGCACGGTGTCCCTGAACTCAGCACTGGTGCTGTCTGGAGTGCTCCCCTTGGACCTCCGAGTTGGTGAGGCGGCATCGCTGTACGAAGCCAAGAGGGGAGTGCCCCAGGCCTCACTGGGGGACAGGGAGATCGAGCGAATGGCCGCTGCAATGGAGTCTCCTCACCCTGCGACAATTGATATCCTGTCATTTGGCAGCCTGGTAAACCAAGAGCAGTTAAACAGCAGTAGCAATTTTGACATCCGCATTTTTACGGACGGAAGTAAAATTGGAGGAGGGGTCGGCGCTGCACTGTCCATATGGAAAAACGAAGCCGAGACCAGAGCCCTCAAACTTGCACTGCCGAACTACTGCACGGTATACCAGGCCGAACTTCTGGCACTAGCAAGGGCGACCCGCGAAATAACGAAGCTGAAGGCGTCCTCTTTCGGGGTTTTCAGCGACTCAATGGCGGCTCTACAAACAATTATAAATCCCGGTTCGCTCCACCCTTTAGCAGTAGAAGCTAGGGATAATTTAAGATCTGCATCCCACCAAAGCAAATTGGTAAACTTGTTTTGGATTAAAGCTCACGTGGGGCTACTGGGTAATGAAAGAGCCGACCAGTTAGCAAAAGAGGCCGCTGAGGGTACGAAAAGGAAACCCGATTACGATCGGTGCCCAATCTCATTCGTCAGGCGAACTATACGCACGGCAACGCTCGACGAATGGAATCGCAGATACGGTGCCAGTGACGCCGCATCCATCACAAAATTATTCTTGCCTGATGTGCGGACGGCTTACGGTATTATTCGCAAGATAGGTACCGATAGCCTTATTACGCAGATAATGACGGGGCACGGTGGATTCTCCGAGTACTTGCACCGCTTCAAGCGCAAGGAGAGCCCATCGTGCATCTGTGATCCGGACAAGAGCGAAACAGTCCCACACCTATTATTTGATTGCCCGCAATTTTCAAACCAGCGGATAAACACTGAGAACATGCTGGACATGGAAATTACAAGGGAAAACGCAAAATTTTTAATTAAAAATAAGAAAGCTGAAATTTTCATAGAATATAGTAAACAAATTGTACGAAAAGTCATCAATCGAAATGAAACCGCATAAGCAAATATGCTATCATAATATAATATAGTATATTATAGGCTAGCATAGAAAATAATTTGTTAATTAGTATAAGGTGAAAATGCATAATTACAATGTTAATGTTTAAATAGATAAGTAACTATAAGTAAAACCTCATAACTGTTTCTCACCCCCTAATCTCTGTTAGGCTAGAGAGAATAAGTAAAGAAATAAGAAACCTAAATTTGTTAATAAGATAATATAGGCTAATTATATGATGGTATATGTTATGTAAAAAGACGTAAGCATAGTTAATAATATATTGTTTAAAGAAAAACCCGAGAAATAAAAAACCTGTCTCAACGATTTATTGAATGCACCCATAAGAGAAAGAATAAAATATTATCTTTAGATAGATGTATTAGTATAATAGATGGGAATCCCACCCATAAAGGCACAAACGATGACGAATGTGAGAAAGAAAAAGTATGAAGAATAAGAGTACGAGAGGCATGCAAGCGAGAACTGGAATGGATGCGAAAATCTAGATCAGCTAACATAGGCTCCGATTATGTTGGAGGTAGGAGAGAAAAAAAAAGAAAAAAAAAAAAAAAAAAAAAAAAAAAACCTAACCTGAGCTAACCTAACCTGAGCAGTTCCCTCCCAGCCTCCGTGGTGGTCGGATCGTTTTTAAAGCCGTTCCGCGGTAAAAAAATCAAAAAAGTGGTTAAAAGTGCTCGGATTTTGATAAACCAAGTGACAGGGGCAGACCACAATAATATTATCAAGCTAAATTTCAACCCGGATTGCAGTGCTGTGTAGTGAAAACCCGTGGAAAAACCCTCTGTTTAGAGGTTAAGTTATTTCAACTGGGACTTCCTTACGTATTTGCGGTGAAACAAGATCGGCAACCCTACGCTTTTCTGTTTGAAAACGCAGCGGAGCAACGCCACCTTTGTTCCGGACCACTCTCCACTGGCCTGAAATCACGTTTCTCTGAGTTATTCAGGGAAAACCAAAAGCCACGTGGCCTGAAAACCTCGAGGGAGACATCGTAGCGGACTGGAACTTTGCGGAGCGAAAAAGGCTTATAGGAGGGGACGAAATCTGCAAGTAGTAAAATTTTTACTAAAATACTTTTATTACCATTATTATTTGAAAATCAAAAGTTTGACCACAGGAGTGTCTTTTTATTGTGTATTGTGACTAGATTAAGCCCAAGGTTGCGCCCAGTAACTTCAAAATTGACGAAAATAGCTTTTTTCAGCCATCTTGGTTTTATTGGTTAAAACATTAAAGCGTAAATATCTCCGAAGTTACTTGACGTAGAAGACCCGGATTTGCACATTTCTCAGTGGGAGACTTGCAGAATTTTATTCATCCGGTTTTCAGGTGTTTTCAGGGCCTGAAGTTTTTCAGCGCTGAAATCACTCTTACGACATAGGGAAGACCCTGGCAATCTTCACATTCGAAACCGCATCTCTCTCCGATAGACGGTTGCGGAGTTATAACCACTTTAATTTGGTGTTTGACAGCTGGGCGGCCATCTTGGAAAACTTTGACCCAAAGCAGCTCCGGAATCGGTGGTCGTAGAGAGTTGCGGCTTTTGAATTATTGATAAGGGGGATAAACTCTGTCGGGTGGAATCAGTTTCAGGCGTTTTCAGGCTGAAAATTTTCAGTCGCCTGAAAGTCACCTTGCGTGAAAGGTGGGATCAGTACAAGCCAGAAGACTCCAAACTCGGGGGTTCTGCGTCTGTCCAAAGTGGAGATATCACCTGTCAAAGTGAGACTTTGACAGCTGTGCCGCCATCTTTGTTTAACTTTAAACACCTATATCTCCCAAACGGGGGGCCGTAGAGTGACGGGGTTTGCTTTACTAGAACCGGCTGGCACTCCTCCCTTGAACGGTCTGGCTTTCAGGCTTTTTCAGGATCGTAAATTTTTTCGGCCTGAAAACCACATCACTGTGTAGATCTCATCGAGCTCAGTAAAACGAACCCAAGCACGGTCAAATTCGGTCGGACGGTTGCGGAGATAACCAGCTTTAACCATCTCTCAGTCGCCATCTTGGATAAAAACCAGAAACTTTAAACTCTGATAGCTCCGCCGCCGCTTGGGCTAGGTGCTTCGAGTTTGGGGTCGTTGAAACGGGCTCGGCGGGCTCTACCCGGTGGTCTCATCAGTAAAAAAGCTGAAAATAGTCTTAGATGACCTAAATTAACCTTAAGTCTAGTTAGAGCTCTTGACCATTACCCAAACAATTCGTGAGCCTAGATATAACATTAGTAGAGACAGGATTACAACTTTTGTTGTAACTGTACCTTAGTTTTTAAGATTGTTTGTGCGGTTTTATTTTGACATTTTTGTCTTGTTTTATTATTTCATTGTGTCCCTATTGACGCTCTGCATTTGACGTATACCTCCAACATGTTCAGAACACCGTTAAAGGCGGCCGATAGCGAAAAATCGCCGACAAAACCTGGAGCAGTCCCGCCTCCAAACGTTAGACGTAGCGTAGGAGAGTGGGAAGCCGCAAATAGCAGCCGCACCCCCTGCTCAACAGATAAGACGCCGCAGGCTGGCCCTGCAGAAACTAAAAATAAGGATGCCCTAACACAAGGGAGCAAAACTGTGACAAAGGTCAAAAGGACCATCGAAATGATCTCGCCGCTAAGTAACAAATATGCGAACCGTTCTACAGAGGCGTTAGCCTGCCTCAACAAAGCCAAGCAGCACCTAAACAGCTCCAGGAATATGAAAACCGAGATCAAAGCAGGTATCACCGAAGCCATTGAACGGCTGTATAGAATGGTTAAGGACATTGAATCGGAGCTAAAATTAGCCAAACAAAACGCGACCGGGGAAGGGCCCTCATCGAAGGAAATAGAGGCAGTCACCTTATCTCCTTCAGAAAATACGTACACCAGTAAGATACTGCAAAGCATTGAGATACAAACAAACCTTCTTGTAGAAAACAACAAGAAGATTGAAGAGCTGAAGGAAGCAATAGACAGTCAGAGGGAGCTCCTTGCCTGGTTGCCTGGTTGCTAGTTTCTTGCGTTGGAGGTTTGCCTGCAAACCTCCAACGCAAGAAACTAGCAACCAACGAGCTTCTTACAGAAGCCACGGAGCGTGGAACAGCGGTGGCACTCTTGCAGGAACCGTACGTGGGTGCAACAAAAGTAATGAAGAGTCACAGGGGCGTTAGAATCTTCCAGAACACTGGAATAGGAGATGGGACTGTCAAGGCAGCAATAGCCGTTTTTAACAGCGACCTTATAGTTAAACAGTACCCAAAACTCACCACTAATAACATTGTAGTGGTGGGAATCTAGACCAGTGCCTGGGAGGTCACGCTTGTCTCTTTTTACTTCGAGCCAGACCAGCCCATAGATCACTATTTGGAACACCTAAAAAAAATTGAGAGAATAATCGCTCCCAAAAAACTCATCGTTTGAGGGGACGTCAATGCCAAAAGCATATGGTGGGGCAGCCCGACGGCCGACCTTAGGGGGGAAGAGGTTGCAGGAACTCTCGGTGAACTAAACCTTAACATATTCAACAAAGGGGAAATTCCGACCTTCGACACAATTCGAGAAGGAAAGCGGTACAGTAGTCACGTGGACATTACTGCTTGCTCCAACGATATATTGGATATGATAGACGACTGGAGGGTAGACGAAGAACTAACGAGCTCGGACCACAACAGCATCACATTTAAAATCCTCTTGCGAAAATATAAGGGCATCAAAGTTGAGCGAACCACGAGGAAATTTAACACCAAAAAAGCAAACTGGTCCAAATTTCATACGAAATTTGGCTAGTTGAAAATAGATGTTAAATTCACAGCAGCCGAGGTGGATAAAATTAGGTGCATAGAAGAAATTGAAACGGCAACAAACAACCTCACAAAGGCTATTGATCAAGCATGTACGGAATCAATACCAACAATAAAGGTTAAAGACAAATTTACCTTGCCATGGTGGTCCGAGAGAATCGTTGAGATGAAGAAGACTGTCGCTACCCTGAAGCGTAGAATCCGCAGTGCCGCCAAAGTCCGGAAGACGAAGGTCACAGAAGAGTACCTGAAAAAGAAAGAAGAGTATGAGTTAGAAGAGGCCAAAGCTCAGATCGAGAGTTGGAAGGAATTCTGTGGGAAACAGAATAGGGAGGGGGTGTGGTAGGGGATTTACAGGGTAATAGGTAGGACGCAGCGTAGGGAGGAGGACCTACCACTGGAAAGAGACGGGGATGTGCTGGATGCGAGGGACTCCGTGAAGTTGCTAGCGGAAACTTTCTATCCGGAAGACCGCTCGGAATGCGACAACGTTCACCATCGATCTATCCGCCTTAAGGCCAATAGCGTAAACTCTGGCGAACAAGATGATTCTTGCGACCCACCATTTACGATGGCGGAACTGAAAAATTCGATGGAGTCGTTCAACCCGAAGAAGGCACCGGGCTCTGACGGCTTTACCGCCGACATTTGTCGTCACGCCGTGGAGAGTGACCCAGACATTTTCCTACAGCTCCTTAACAAGTGCTTGGAACTTTATCACTTCCCCGCGGCCTGGAAAGAGGCAACAGTTGTAATTTTAAGGAAGCCAGGAAAGGAAAATTACTCGATCCCCAAATCATATAGGCCGATCGGACTGTTGCCCATACTGGGAAAGATTTTCGAGAAGATGCTGGTGGCCCGCCTAAAGTTCCATCTTTTACCAAGGATGAGTACCCGTCAGTACGGATTCATGCCACAGAGGAGCACCGAGGACTCCCTCTACGATCTTATGAAACACGTTCATAAAAAACTAAAACAAAAAAGTTTAGTCACATTAGTATCATTGGATATTGAGGGAGCCTTTGATAGCGCCTGGTGGCCAGCGATAAGGGTCCGTCTGGCGGAGGAAAAGTGTCCAACCAACCTAAGGCGGGTCATAGACAGCTACCTCAGTGACCGAAAAGTCTCAGTCAGATACGGCGGGGAAATTTTCAGTAAAGGCACGAATAAGGGCTGTGTCCAGGGCTCAATAGGTGGTCCAATCTTATGGAATGTGATATTGGATCCACTCCTGAAAGCGGTAGAAAGGAAAGGGATCCATGTCCAGGCGTTTGCCGACGATATCCTCCTGGTCTTCGACGGAGATACCGCGCAAGAGGTGGAAGAACGTGCCAATGCCGCTCTCAGCCATGTCCTGGAGTGGGGCGTCGAGAATAAACTTAAATTTGCACCACATAAGACAACAGCTATGGTCATAACTAGGAAACTCAAATACGACGCTCCACGCCTGAGCATGGGTGGGATCGACATTGGTATGTCAAAGGAAATAAAGCTTCTGGGTGTAACCATCGACGAGAAATTGACCTTTAACACCCACGTCTCACTCGTCTGCAGAAAGGCAATTGCAATCTACAAACAGCTGTGTAGAGCTGCAAAAGTCAGTTGGGGGTTGCATCCGGAGGTCATACGGGTTATATATGTGGCGACCGTGGAGCCCATAATCCTCTACGCTGCTAGCGTCTGGGCACCGGCTGCGAAAAAGTTGGGTGTAATAAAACAACTCGGGACCGTACAGCGAGGAATCGTCCAGAAGATGTGCAAAGCATATCGCACGGTGTCCCTGAACTCAGCACTGGTGCTGTCTGGAGTGCTCCCCTCGGACCTCCGAGTTGGTGAGGCGGCATCGCTGTACGAAGCCAAGAGGGGAGTGCCCCAGACCTCACTGGGGGACGGGGAGATCGAGCGAATGGCCGCTGCAATGGAGTCTCCTCACCCTGCGACAGTTGATATCTTGTCATTTGGCAGCCTGGTAAACCAAGAGCAGTTAAACAGCAGTAGCAATTTTGACATCCGCATTTTTACGGACGGAAGTAAAATTGGAGGAGGGGTCGGCGCTGCACTGTCCATATGGAAAAACGAAGCCGAGACCAGAGCCCTCAAACTTGCACTGCCGAACTACTGCACGGTATACCAGGCCGAACTTCTGGCACTAGCAAGGGCGACCCGCGAAATAGCGAAGCTGAAGGCGTCCCCTTTCGGGGTTTTCAGCGACTCAATGGCGGCTCTACAAACAATTATAAATCCCGGTTCGCTCCACCCTTTAGCAGTAGAAGCTAGGGATCATTTAAGATCTGCATCCCACCAAAGCAAATTGGTAAACTTGTTTTGGATTAAAGCTCACGTGGGGCTACTGGGTAATGAAAGAGCCGACCAGTTAGCAAAAGAGGCCGCTGGGGGTACGAAAAGGAAACCCGATTACGATCGGTGCCCGATCTCATTCGTCAGGCGAACTATACGCACGGCAACGCTTGACGAATGGAATTGCAGATACGGTGCCAGTGACGCCGCATCCATCACAAAATTATTCTTACCTGATGTGCGGACGGCTTACGCAAGATAGGTACTGATAGCCTTATTACGCAGATAATGACGGGGCACGGTGGATTCTCCGAGTACTTGCACCGCTTCAAGCGCAAGGGGAGCCCATCGTGCATCTGTGATCCGGACAAAAGCGAAACAGTCCCACACCTATTATTTGACTGCCCGCAATTTTCAAACCAGCGGATAAACACTGAGAACATGCTGGACATGGAAATTACAAAGGAAAACGCAAAAATTTTAATCAAAAATAAGAAAGCTGAAATTTTCATAGAATATTGTAAACAAATTGTACGTAAAGTCATCGATCGAAATAAAACCGCATAAGCAAATATGCTTTCATAATATAATATAGTATATTATAGGTTAGCATAGAAAATAATTTGTTAATTAGTATAAGGTGAAACTGTATAATTACAATGTTAATGTTTAAATAGATAAGTAACTCTAAGTAAAACCACATAACTGTTTCTCACCCCCTAATCTCTGTAAGGCTAGATAGAATAAGTATAGAAATAAGAAACCTAAATATGTTAATAAGATAATGTAGGCTAATTATAAGATGGTATATATTATGTAAAAAGACGTAAGCGTAGTTAATAATATATTGTTTAAAGAAAAACCCGAGAAATAAAAACCTGTCTCAACGATTTATTGAATGCACCCATAAAAGATAGAATAAAATATTATCTTTAGATAGATGTATTAGTATGATAGATGGGAATCCCACCCATTAAGGCACAAACGATGACGAATGTGAGAAAGAACAAGTATGAAGAATAAGAGTACGAGAGGCATGCAAGCGAGAACTGGAATGGATGTGAAAAACTAGATCAGCTAACATAGGCTCCGATTATGTTGGAGGTAGGAGAAAAAAAAAAAAACGAGCTCGGACCACAACAGCATCACATTTAAAATCTTCCTGCGAAAATCTAAGGGCATCAAAATTGAGCGAACCACGAGGAAATTTAATACCAAAAAAGCAAACTGGTCCAGTTGAAAATAGATGTTAAATTCACAGCAGCCGAGGTGGATAAAATTAGGTGCACAGAAGAAATAGAAACGGCAACAAACAACCTCACAAAGGCCATTGATCAAGCATGTACGGAATCAATACCAACAATAAAGGTTAAAGACAAACTTACCTTGCCATGGTGGTCCGAGAGAACCGTTGAGATAAAGAAGACTGTCGCTACCCTTAAGCGTAGAATCCGCAGTGTCACCAAAGTCCGGAAGACGAAGGTTACAGAAGAGTACCTGAAAAAGAAAAAAGAGTATGAGTTAGAAGAGGCCAAAGCTCAGATCGAGAGTTGGAAGGAATTCTGTGGGAAACAGGATAGGGAGGGGGTGTGGGAGGGAATTTACAGGGACGTTCACCATCGATCCATCCGCCTTAAGACCAATAGCGTAAGCTCTGGCGAACAAGATGATTCTTGCGACCCACCATTTACGATGGCGGAAATGAAAAACTCGATGGAGTCGTTCAACCCGAAGAAGGAACCGGGCTACGCAAAAATTTTAATCAAAAATAAAAATGCTGAAAATTTCATAGACAATTGTAAACAAATTGTACGTTAAGTCATTGATCAAGGTAAAACTGCATAAGCAAATATGCTATCATAATATAATATAGTATATTATAGGTTAGCATAGAAAATAATCTGTTAATTAGTATAAGGCGAAACTGCATAGTTACAATGTTAATATTTAAATAGTAACTACAAGTGAAACCACAAAACTGTTTCTCACCCCCTAATCTCTATAAGGCTAGATAGAATAGGTATAGAAATAAGAAAACTAAGTTTGTTAATTAGATAATGTAGGCTAATTATAAGATGGTACATATTATGTAAAACAGATGTAAGCGTAGTTAATAATACATTGTTTAAAGAAAAACCCGAGAAATAAAAAACTGTCTCAACGATTTCTTGAATGCACCCATAAAAGAAAGAATAAAATATTATCTTGAGATAGATGTATTAGTTATAATACATGGGAATCCCACCCATAAAGGCACAAACGATGACGAATGTGAGAAAAAACAAGTATGAAGAATAAGAGTACGAGAGGCATGCAAGCGAGAACTGGAATGGATGTGAAAAACTAGATCAGCTAACATAGGCTCCGATTATGTTGGAGGTAGGAGGAAAAAAAAAACCTAACCTGAGCTAACCTAACCTGAGCAGTCTGCATCCGTCTGCCGTAGCGAACGCCACGTTTTTCGTTTCGCTCTACACAAAATAATTCGCAAAAATAGTTTTTCTTAGTGATATAGTGACGTGTGTAGTACCAAAAGTTGCGCCTCGATTCAGCGCATACGACTGTGTCTTTATCGCGTACGAAAAACAGTGCTGTGAAAAGTTCTATAAGAAAAACCCCGAAAAGTGCAAGTTATAACAACTTTGGAAGGCCATAACTCGGTGGTTATACTTTATACCACCAGTCCTGTTTTCACCACATTGTGGGGCCTACCAAGGCCTACAGCAGCACGTCTCAGCCGGGAAAATCCGTCCACGGAATTTGAAGAAAAGTGCGAAAAACCAAATACCTAACCTCAAAATTCCACCACGAGGTCACTGAAACAGACGCAGCAGACACACCAAATTTTTATACAACAAAGAAGACATCAAGGCCAATCATTCGACGCCTCAAACGGATTTTTACAACCCACAGGTAAAAAGTACCGATAATTTAAAATTACCAACAACTCCAAACTTCGAGCCTACACAAAATCTGCAACTACAACACAAAATCTGCAGCGACAACCCCCCCATTTTCCAGTGAAATTGGTTGCGCGCTCGCGCAGAGAAGAGGATCCAGCAAGAAGTATATTTTTTAGTTGACTTTTAAGCTAGATTTTTAAGATTTTATAGATTTTACAGTTATTTTCAAAATTTTCATTCAGTTTTTCAGATTTTTAAAATATAATAATTGCATCCCCTAGACTTTTAATTTTTTCAAATAAATCTGATTTTTCTATATTTTTACCTTTTTTGGCAAAGAAGTTACAGAATTTTTAACCTTTTTCTTAAATAAATCGGAAAATAATCAAATTAAATTATATTTGACCATGGAATTCTTTTTAAGACGTGTCTTCCGATAAGATTAAGCCTAAACTCGGGCCCAAAAACACCAAGAACAAAGAAGATAGAGTTTTCAGCCATTTTGGTTTTTTAGGTTCTAGAATCAAAATACTTATATCTCTGGAGATATTGGGCCCAGAGTTGCAGGACTTTCACTGTTCTCTGTGGAAAGGCAGCGAAAATATTTCCTGCATGTTTTCAGGAGTTTTCAGGACCTGAAAATTTTCAGTCGTAAACCCACTTTTGCCGCATAGGGGAAGTCGAGCCGGGTGCCGTAGTCGTAACCGCACTTCACTGGCACCATTGGTTGCTGAGTTACAGCCAATTAAACTTGGTTTTTGACAGTTGGGCGGCCATTTTGAAAAACTTTCAGCCACTATATCTCCGGATCCGGGGGTCCGAGGAGATTGCGGATTTCGCAGTGGCGCTTGGGGAGACAACCTCTACCCGATCTTCCCGGTTCCACACCGATCGGCGCTGAAAAATTTCAGGCGCTTGAAAACCGTTGCGCATATCGGGGCAGGACGGGCCGAGCCGAACAAGCCCAAACACGGATGTTCTGCGACCACGGGAAGGCAAGTTATACTGGTTTGAAGGACGACTTTGACAGTTCCTGAACTGTCAAACCATTTTTCGGCACCGGATAACTTCCGAACCGGGGGTCGTGGAGCGCCCGGATTTTCGTTAGGGGCATTTTCCGGACCTTCCCTATCCGACCTGTGCATTTTCAGGAGCTTTTACAACCTGAAAAAATTTAGGCCTGAAACCCACCCCGCTCGATAGGTCTCGGCGAGCCCTTTCAGGAAAGCCCAAGCACCGTGATACTCGGGCGAACGGTTCGGAAGAAAACCACAGTTAACCGGATTACGGCCGCCATCTTGTTTTGGTTACCGAAATACACGTATCTTTACACTTTTATATTTTTGTTTTACACTTTTACTTTTAATATATTTTACACTTTTACACCTTGACGCATACCTCCAGCAATGATGAATGCAATTAGGACCCCACTCAAGGCGAAGCCGGCTGAGGGTGAATCACCAAAGACAATATCGCCTCCAAATGTGAGACGCAGCATTGCAGAATTGGAGGCCGCGGGGCCTTCCAGCGCGAAGTTGAACCCAACGCCCCTTTCCTTATTAACCAAGACGGCGCAGGCTGGACCTGCGAAACTCGCGCAAAAGACGCTACAACCGAGTCTTGTACAGGTGCACTCGCCGCCGAAACCACAATACGTGGACCGGTCGGCAGAGGCGAGAGCCTGCCTGACTAGGGCAAAAGTCCTTCTTGGCACCTCCAGGAACACCAAGAATGAAATAAAAGCAAGCATTACAGAGGCGTTGGATCGGATGTACCAGCTAGTTAAGGAGGCCGAAAAATCGGCCAAGACAAGAAGAGTTGGACCCGATAATACACAGTCCGAAGGTGCCGCAGCTGACCTCACCTTCACAAGCATAGCCGACCCAAACACCACTCTACTGGAGGCTCAAATAAAGAGCCACTCTTTGCTGCTGGAAAGCCACTCAAAGGGGATGGAGGAGCTGAAGGCAGCAATTGAGCAGCACAAACACATCATTGAAACCGGAGCTGCCACATACACATATGCGAGTGTAACCCTCAGCGGAAAAGCAAGCCCGTCGCGAAGTACGCTCCACTCGATAGTGGTTACCTCCACAGACGAGGCAGAGTCCGGGGACGAAGTCTTAGAGAGGGTGCGGAAGGCGGCTGACGCAAAGGAAGGTTGGGTGAAGGCCGAGAAGGTAAGAAAAGCCAAAGATAGGAAGGTCATCATGGGCTTTCAAACAACTGCGGAAAGAGATAAAATTAAGGAAAGATTGGCAAGGGAAAGTAAGGATCTCCATGTCGAGGAGGTGAAAAACAAGGATCCAATGCTGATCCTCAGGAGCGTTCTCTCAGTCAACACAGACGAGGACATCCTCAAAGCCCTGAGAAACCAGAATAGGGAAGTCTTTCACAACCTCGACAAGGAGGAGGACAGAGTGGTGGTGAAGTTCCGGAGGAAGACGAGGAACCCACACACTTGCCACGTTGTGGTCAGCGTCTCGCCGACCGTCTGGAGACGGGCTACAGAACTAGGGTGCCTGCATGTAGACCTCCAGCGTGTAAGGGTCGAAGATCAGACCCCACTGGTGCAGTGCACGCGAT
The DNA here is from genome assembly GCA_949774945.1 of Hoplodrina ambigua. Lineage (NCBI taxonomy): Eukaryota > Metazoa > Arthropoda > Insecta > Lepidoptera > Noctuidae > Hoplodrina > Hoplodrina ambigua. The sequence continues at coordinate 18,399,498 of OX458964.1, forward strand.
GCCTAGGCTACGGGCACGGCAAACGCTACTGTAAGGAAACGGCTGATCTGTGCAGTCACTGCGGCGGGCCGCACCTAAGATCGGAATGCTCCGACTTTGTAACAGGTGTCCTGCCAAAGTGCCGGAACTGCACAAGAGCCAAGGTCGGTGACGCTGGCCACAACGCCTTTAGCTCAGAATGCCCAATACGCCACAGGTGGGACGAAATAGCAAGAGCTACAGTGGCTTATTGCTAAGGGCACCCACGGTAACCCAAACCCCTACAGAGTCGTACAGGCCAACCTCCAGCGTAAAAGACTTGCGACCAACGAGCTTCTTATCGAAGCGGAAAAGCGCGGGGTCGCCATTGCTCTCCTCCAGGAACCATACGTAGGCGGGGCCAAAGTAATGAGGAGTCATAGAGGCGTTCGGATCTTCCAGAGCACTGACATCGGGGAGGGTAATGTTAAGGCCGCAATCGCGATCTACGACCAAAACCTCATCGTCGAACAGTACCCGAAACTCACCACGAATAATATCACCGTGGTGGGGATCCGAACCAGCGCCTGGAGGATCACACTAGTCTCCTTTTACTTTGAGCTGGACCAGCCAGTCGAACCATACCTCGACCACCTCAAACGTGTGGAGGCGGAGGTGGGTTCCAGAGCGTGGATACTTGGAGGAGACGCAAACGCAAAAAGTACCTGGTGGGGAAGCCTGACCATTGACCGCAGAGGCGAAGAAGTGTCCGGAGTTCTCGACGAGCTAGACCTGAACGTACTTAACAGAGGGGAAATTCCGACCTTCGACACGATCAGAGGAGGCTTAAGATACTGCAGCCACGTCGACCTAACGGCATGTTCGACGGATATCCTAGACCTGGTAGACGACTGGAGGGTAGACGAGGGCCTCACGAGCTCGAATCACAACGGCATTGTATTCAACATCAAATTAAAAAGATCCAAAGGTATTCAAATTAGCAGATCAACTAGAATTTTTAATACGAAAAAGGCAAATTGGCCCGAGTTTCGAGTGAGAAACTCGGCCAATTAAGCCAGTTATACAAAATCAATAAAACAGAAATTGACAAACTTAAATACAGCCGAACAATTAAATTCAACCATAGAAATATACATGAACTCAATTAGAGACGCATGCACTTCTTCAATGCCGAAGAAGACCATAAATGAATTGTTTACCTTGCCGTGGTGGTCCGAGAAACTCGAGGGGATGAAGAAAAAGGTCGCTACTCTGAAAAACAGAGTCAGGAATGCTGCACCAGTCCGAAGATCGAAGGTCGTTGAAGAGTACCTGAAACTGAAAGTTGAGTACGAGACAGAAGCAGCCAAGGACGAAGTCGAGAGTTGGAAGAACTTCTGCTCGAGACAGGACAGAGAAGGGGTTTGGGAAGGAATCTACCGGGTGATAGGAAGGACCAAGGGAAGAGGTGAGGATCAGCCATTAGAGAAGGACGGGGTGGTTCTGAACGCCAAAGGCTCGGTCGAACTACTGGCAAAAACATTTTATCCCGAAGACAATCCGGAAACCGACAGCACCTGCCACCGCCTTACCAGAGAGAAGGCTGACGTCGTGAATGCTGAGGGGCAAGATGAGCCTTGTGAACCACCATTCACGATGGCCGAGTTGATGGCAGCGTGTGAGTCGTTCAATGTCAAAAAAGCGCCGGGAGCCGACGGCCTCACTGCTGACATTTGCTGCCACGCCATTAAAGGAGCCCCTGATGTGGCCTTGGCTCTCCTCAATGGCTGCCTGAGAAGCCACCTCTTCCCCAAAATTTGGAAAGAAGCAACCGTCATCATATTAAAGAAGCCTGGCAAAACAGATTACGGCAACCCAAAAGCGTACAGACCAATCGGCCTGTTACCAATTTTCGCCAAAATTTACGAGAAGATGTTGGTGGCCCGCCTCAGGTTTCACCTGATCCCCAGGATGAGTACTCGTCAGTACGGATTCATGCCCCAGAGAAGCACCGAGGACTCCCTCTATGCACTAATGCAGCACATACGCACCAAACTCTTCCAGAAGAAAATAGCAGTACTGGTATCATTGGACATAGAGGGAGCCTTCGACAGCGCATGGTGGCCAGCCATAAAAGTCCGTCTGGCTGAGGAACAGTGTCCTGTAGGCTTGAGGAGGGTCTTCGATAGCTATCTCGAAAGCCGAATGGTCAGCGTCAGATACGCAGGTGAAGAGTACAGCAAGGCCACAAGCAAGGGCTGCGTCCAGGGTTCTATCGCGGGACCTACCCTATGGAATCTGTTGTTGGACCCGCTCCTCAAGAGCTTGGAGGCTGGGGATGTCTATTGCCAGGCGTTTGCAGACGACGTTGTGCTGGTTTTCGATGGTGACACAGCGTTGGAGATCGAGGGACGCGCTGGTGCCGCTCTCGAACATGTTCGGGCATGGGGTGTCCAAAACAAGCTCAAATTTGCACCTCAGAAAACCAATGCAATGACAATAACGCGCAAGCTAAAATACGACACCCCGCGCCTGAGCATGGGCGGAATCGGCATTGCCGAGTGTGCGGGAATTTTAGGGACTCTTCAAGGAAAACTCCAAAAATGCTAACTTCTAGTCAATAGTGTATTGTCTCGAATACGAACAAAGATGAAGTGGCGAACATGACATGCAAATATACAGAGATCCTGTTATCTACTTAAAAGCTAATTACATGCACTGTTGATGTGCTCATTAAAATCGAGCAGGCGTTGGGCTCGAACATGCCCCCGGACGTTGAAAGCAGCAGAGGCGCTTTCAACCAGACGCAGCATCAACGGGCAGTGGGCAGATCCTGTTGAACGCTCTTCTGATGATACCAGTTGAAGTTTTGATGTCTGCCACACGAACAATTCCATCTGACCCTGGATGGACGGCGACGATTCTCCCGAGCCTCCACTTAAGAGGTGGAAGATGGTCCTCCTTTACAATGACCAAGGAACCTAACTTTAGTTGGTCCTTGCACGTATTCCACTTGGTTCTTTTTTGGAGTTCAGACACAAACTCCTTGCTCCAACGAGTCCAAAAGTGCTGGCGTAGCTGCTCAATTCGTTGGAAGCGAGACAACGAAGAAGTGGAGTAGTCCTGAAGGTCTTGCTGAGGCAGTGACGTCAACGGCCGGCCAACAAGAAAATGACCCGGAGTCAGTGGGGTGCAGTCCGCTGGATCAGATGATAATGGAGTCAGTGGACGTGAATTCAGAATCGCCTCAATCTGGACTAACGTGGTGTTAAGCTCTTCAAAAGTTTGGTGACAATTTCCCAACACTCGCCTGAGATGATATTTGGTCGACTTAACACCCGCTTCCCAGAGTCCGCCAAAATGAGGGGTATACGCGGGAATAAAATGGCAATTAATTCCGTCATTAGCCAATTGTTCGCTCAAGAAACTGCAATTAGATTTAAGGAACCTCGAAAGTTCGTTACAGGCACCGACGAAAGAGGTACCGTTGTCGGAGTAGATGTCACTAGGTTTTCCCCGTCGCGAGATAAATCTAGATAAAGCCAACAAATACTTGTTGCTAGTTAAGTCACTCACCAGCTCCAAATGAATAGCCTTGGTGGTAAAACACACAAAAATAGCAATATACACTTTTACCAACCTACATCCGCGACCTTGCCTATTAGCAGCCATGATGGGACCAGCATAGTCCACACCAGTGCTTTCAAAAGGATAACCACCTGGAAGGAGACGCTGCTGCGGCAAATTACCCATTAAAGGAGAAACCGTTTTACCCGACATGCGACAACAACGCACGCAACTACGATAACAACTCTTAGCTAGGCGTCGTCCGCCTATGGGCCAGTATGAATCCCTAATCGAAGCCAGCAATAGCTGAGGGCCTGCATGCATCAACTTTACATGTTCATATTCAAAGAGTAATTTAGTGAATTTGTGAGTGGACTGTAAAAGAATAGGGTGCTTTTTATCAAAAGAAAAGTTCGAATTTGCTAGACGTCCTCCAACGCGCATTATTTTATTATTGTCTAAGAATACGTTGAATTTTATAAGGGCGCTTTTAACAGGCAATTTCTGATTATTTACTAGTAATTTATATTCAGGAAAAGACTCAATTTGGCTTATAATAAGACTAACATTTAATGCATTCTGTAACTCTGTTTGTGATAGAAATTTAGTTATCGGAGAGATTTTTCGACACAGTTTTATAAACCTTAAAACGGTTGCTACACTACGGATAAGCCTTAAATAACTAGAAAACCGGTTAAAATCTATAATTGCATCACAACGACTATTATTATTGACACTAGCGCTTAATACAAGAGGTCGAGTTTCAGGCAACTCGTCTGGCTCGAGTGATTTATGTCGAGAAGGCCAATGAGACTGAACTTGCCTTAAAAAACTGGGACCACTCCACCACAAGTCCAACGATTGCAGAACACTAATATCCACACCACGAGATATTAGGTCTGCAGGGTTCTTGCTGGTTGGGATGTGTCGCCAAGTACAGTGTCCCGCCTTATCCAAAACTTCAGCAACGCGATTGCGCACAAACGGCTGAAGCTTGGAAGGTAACATCTGCAACCACCCCAACACAACGGTGGAGTCAGTCCAGCAATAAATATGACTGAACTTTAGTCGCAGAGAGCTCACAACCTTTTCGCATAAACGAGCTCCTATTACGGCGCCACACAATTCCAGTCTTGGAATGGTGGTCGGCTTAAGCGGCGCCACCCGACTTTTAGCGGCTAACAAACGAACCATGTATTCACCCTGATCATTGACACTGCGAACATAAACGCACGCGCCATACGCACGCTCAGATGCGTCTGTGAACACATGTAGTTCCAGTGAAGTGTATGCGTTACATAGAACCAGTCGTGGAACACGAAAATTATTTATAAGCGGCAATGCCTTGACAATAACATTCCAACTAGCATTAAGTGACGGCGCTAGTGGCTCATCCCATGACAGCTTATCTAACCACATGCGTTGTAAAAACATTTTCATTGTAACTACGCAAGGAGATAAAAGTCCGAGAGGGTCAAAAATACGTGCAATGGCAGAAAGTATGTCACGCTTTGTCACAGAATCTTTAGGAAGTGACGTGGAACTTGAAAACCCAAATTCATCGGAATTAGAATACCAATCAAGCCCTAACAACTTATTGGGTTCATTAGATCCCTTATCTAAATCTAATGACAAATGACAATCTCCGGTAACTAATTCAGGGACGTTAGACCTCCATTTTCTAAGTGGCATGCAAGCAGATGCTAGTGCGCTAGTGACCTCAGTGCGAATAAACATAACCTCATTTACATCATCAGCTCCAGTCAAAAGATCGTCGACGTAGAAGTCGTGCTTGATGACGTCAGCAATCTTATCTCTCCTACCTGGGAAAGAATCACCTCCAGAATACGAAGGGGTATGGATACTATTATTTTGATAATCTATCCCTAATTGCTTAAGGCAGCGCGTGGCAAGAAATGGTGCACTAGCCGTGCCATATGTGACGGTGTTCAACTTATAAACTTTGACCGGATCGCATACATTATCACGCCACAGAACCTGTTGCAGGTACCTATCGGATGGGTGGACGTATATACATCTATACATCTTCGCGACGTCAGCTGACAAGACAAACTTATGTTGTCGAAACCGAAGAAGTATAGATATAAGTTCGTCTTGCACTGTGGGACCCACCATCTGCACATCATTAAAGGATACTCCTGACGAAGTAGCACAACTTGCATTAAAGACTACCCGGAGTTTGGTAGTAGTGCTACATTCACGAAGTACCCCGTGGTGTGGTATGTAGTATCCATTGGGCCTACCACTATCCTTAGTTTCGGTCATATGTCCTAACGTCTCATATTCAGACATGAAGTCGCGATATAACATACCGAGCTCAGGCTTAGACTTCAGTCTACGTTCAAGAGAAAATAGGCACTTAGAAGCCCTTTGAAAAGATTCTCCTAAAATAGAAGGGTTTTGTTTACAAGGAATACGAACACAAAAATGACCATCCTCTAATCGGGTCGTATTCTTAACAAAATGTTCCTCGCATAACTTCTCCTCAGGTAAATAATGTGAGGATTTTGAGGTAATCTCTTCCAGATTCCAAAATTTTGTTAAGTCCGTGTGAATTTTATTTAAATCACGGTTATTAGTAGAATCGATTTCAGTAAAATTACATAAAATATCGTTCGATATTACCTTATCATTATTGAAGGTAACAGGGCCTGAAACAATCCAACCTAACAATGTTTCACACAATACTGGTTTACCTACGCCTAGTCTAAGTCTCTGTGAACCAACCAAATCCCAGAAGAGATCAGCACCTATTAGGACATCTACTTCTGAAGGCTTATAAAAAGTGGGGTCAGCTAAACAGATATTATCTGGAATATTTAAGTCTAAAATGTCGACTTCACGACAGGGCACAACAGTCGTTAATGATGGCAAAACGATACAATAAAACTTGGCAGTATAATTATTATTTAATGACGTCATTTTAACATGACACGTTTTACCTACGCGAGAACTTACGTTGTTTATGCCATAGACTGAACCATTTATTTGACTAGTATTTAAGTTAAGCCGTCTACATAATCGTTCCGTAATAAAACACGATGTGCTACCGCTATCAAGCAGGGCTCGCACAATATGCTCACGATCATCCTGATCACATAACTTGATAAGAGCGGTGGACAATAACACGCCGCGTTGTTTACGCTCACCACAAGACGAACTCAGATCCGCAGACAACGTAAAATTATTTGCACTCGCATCAGTGCTAGCCACGGCGTCTGTGCGTGATGACGTTGGTATGTTATGAGACGAGCTAGTTTGTAAGTTGTTGTCATTACTCATAGAATTCGTAGTGCCTTTATTTTCTGACGAATGTATTAATACGTTATGACGGCGCTTGCATATCTTGCATCCCGGCTTTTTGCATCGGTTAGCAAAGTGACCTGTACGAAAACAATTATAGCACACTTTATAATTAGGTATCAATTTAACTCGAGCGTCTACACTTAGTGACAGAAATTGTGAACAACTACTAAGAACATGATCACCGTTACAGTGCGGACATAATTTGTTTAATTCAGTAGCGGAATTATCAGTACCTCGTGATGCAACCATAGACTTCACCTTGTTAGAATTAGAACTAGGCCTAGCGGGAGTGGAATTATTGCTATTACGTGTAATTTCCAATGTTTCTAACAATTCAGCGCGAGAGCGAATGAATTGAATGAACGCATTAAATGTTATCGTGCTATCTTTATCGATATGAACTTTATGCTGCTCCCATTCACGATACGTTACCTGATCTAGTTTCCTAGCCACGATGTAAATTAATAAAGTGTCCCAATACTTGATAGGCTCACCTAATGATTCTAACGCACGGAGATTTTTATTTAGTTGGTCGATCAAACCTTTCAACGCAACACAGGACTCCTTTCCAATACTATTTAAGTTAAACAAGGATGACACATGATTTTGAACTAACAATCGTTTATTATCGAAACGATCACAAATAAGCTTCCAAGCTATATCGTAATTACTTGCAGAAAACTCAAATGCTTGAATTACAACAGCTGCAGATCCCTCCAAAGAGGCTCGTAAATAGTGGAATTTATTTATTTGATCGATTTCATCATTACTGTGAATGAGGCTGGTAAAAGTGTCACGAAACTCCAACCAATTACTATAACTCCCATTAAACTTAGGTAGCTGTATGGTGGGCAACTTAACCGGCTTACGTTGACTGATACGAGTACACTTGTCGCTAGTCATTGACTCATTATCATTATTGTACTTACATAACAACTCCTGCGACCTAGACAGTGCTTTGTAGTATAGTGACTCAAACTCAGCACGCTCCGAAAATTGACCTTTGACATCCTCTACCAGACATTCTAATCGCAACTGTACCTCATCGTACTGCTCGTACAAAGCCTCGATCCTTCCCATTCGTAACTGCAATTCCTTGACCTCACAACTGGTAAACTCCTTGTCACTGCATGTATCAAGGAAATTAATGAATGCAGTTAAGCGTCCCTTGTAGCTTCCTCGTTTCTTAACTAGTTCTCTTTCTTCGGACATACTGGGAATCGAGTGTTATCAACCTGGAATTTTATAATAACAACTTAGGTGTGATTTATATTAATTGATAACTTAATTTAAGTACGATAGCTACTATGGTTTACGATTTAACTAGCAATGTAAATAATGTAAATAGTCACTACTTATGATGTACGCTACTCTGTAAATAATGTAAATACAATTTCTATTTAATATAAAGAAATTCATCAAACCTAAATACTTAATGACGTAACGTCGGAATTTAAAGGCAATACACTAAATAACTTATTAAAATGACTAGTACGGTTTAATTTAACTAAACAAAGACAAAATAAGCCTTGTAATCCATTCAACACCAACAATATTAACAACCCCTAGGTACCTATGCACTAATTACTATTTAAAACTATGAATATTTCACTGAAATGCAATTATACAATTATAAATGTAGCAAAATATCTACTGTACCTTTAACTTTAATAAATACAAGTACATATAATCGTATTTGCAAATAATTATTAACAAAGAAAATTATAAGGAACTATTCACATGGCAAATAGGTAAAGGTACGTTACACATATATTCAGGTAAAACACTAACCTTATTAATTAGAATCCTTAAATACTACCTGAACGAGTGTTGGGTGATGATATTCAACGTTAAATATACTTAACACCGTAAATGAGCTTGATTTCCTTTGTCCAAAATCACGTTGCCGGCTTATAACCTCCACGGCAATCTCCACGATAATTATCATATATTTGTCCACTGATTTTTAGCAAATTCACTGATTTATTACCAATCCGGCTCGTAATGGACCAAAATGTGCGGGAATTTTAGGGACTCTTCAAGGAAAACTCCAAAAATGCTAACTTCTAGTCAATAGTGTATTGTCTCGAATACGAACAAAGATGAAGTGGCGAACATGACATGCAAATATACAGAGATCCTGTTATCTACTTAAAAGCTAATTACATGCACTGTTGATGTGCTCATTAAAATCGAGCAGGCGTTGGGCTCGAACACCGAGTCCAGCGAGATCAAAATCTTGGGTGTTACCATCGACAAGCAGTTGACTTTCAACGCACACGTCGCAAGTGTGTGCAGAAAGGCGATAGGCATCCACAAGCAATTAACGAGGGCGGCAAAAACGAGCTGGGGGCTTAACCCAGAAGTCATAAGAATAATATATGTGGCCACCGTCGAACCAGTAATCATGTACGCCGCCAGCGTATGGGCTTCGGCCGTTGACAAGTTGGGAGTAAAGAAGCAGTTGGGAGCGGTCCAGCGCGGTATCGCACAGAAACTGTGCAAGGGATACCGGACGGTCTCCTTGAACTCCGCGCTGGTGCTGGCTGGGATACTACCTCTCGATCTGCGAGTACGCGAAACGGCATCGCTTTACGAGGCCAGGAGGGGGGTGCCTCAGCCGGCACTCGGTGACAGGAGCGTCGAGCAGACCGCCTCGGCAATGGAGGCTCCACACCCAGCAGAGCGCGCTAAGCTAGAGCTCATAAGCCTGGTAAGCAAAGAGCAGTTTGATGCCCAGAGCGAACATGAAGTTCGCATCTTTACAGACGGGAGCAAGATTGGGGGCAAGGTTGGAGCGGCACTATCCGTATGGAAGGGTGGCGCCGAAACCAAAACCCTCAAGCTTGCCCTCCCACACTATTCCACTGTCTACCAGGCTGAGCTTCTGGCAATATGCGTCGCCACCAGGGAGATCCTAAAGTACAGTGCGCAGTCGTTTGGGATCTTCAGTGATTCTATGTCGGCCCTCCAAACGATTCAAAATTACAATCGCCACCACCCCCTGGCAGTAGAGCCAAGAGCCAACCTCAGGTCCCTGTCGATCCAAAACAAGGCTGTTACCTTGTTTTGGATCAAAGCCCATGCGGGGTTGGAAGGAAATGAGAGGGCAGACGAACTTGCCAAAGGAGCCGCTGAAGGTTCCAAGCGAAAGCCCGACTACGATCTGTGCCCGATTTCATACGTCAGGCGATGCATCCGAACGGCAACGCTTGACGTGTGGAACCGGAGATACTGCGCTGGAGAAACGGCTTCAGGGACTAAGTTGTTTTTCCCAGATGCAGTGACGGCGTACGGGATAGTCAGAAAAATGAAAATCAGCAGTGTCGTTACTCAGATCATGACGGGGCACGGTGGGTTCTCTGAATACTTGAATCGCTTCAAGTGCAAGGAGAGCCCATCGTGCATCTGCGATCCTGACATCGCTGAGACGGTGCCACATATATTGTTCAGCTGTCCTGTATTCGACCAACAAAGACTTGTGGCTGAGCATGTACTCGACACCAAACTGAATGCCGAAAATGTGTGGCTTCTTATGAAAGGAAAAAAGAGAGAGGAGTTTCTGGAGTACTGTGTCGATATTTGTGAAAAAGTAATAAAAAGAAATAAAACAGCTTGAGAAAAAATGCTTACTCAATATTATGTGGAATATTACGGTCAAGCATTGAAAACGGTCGTAACAATACTGTCGAGAAACGCCAGAAAACATAATACGCTAAAGTATAAATATGTTGCACATATTGAACAAATAGAATAAGTAATATTAAGAAGTTAGATTAGATATAAGATGGCCGTTGATCTGAGATCCATAAATGTTAATATAATAAGAAACAGATCAAAACGTAGTCTTAAGAAATAGTTTAAGTAGAAGTAACACTCTGTTTTAAAGTAGCTGTTTAACTGAAAACAAAAATGTCCTAGAAATAAGAACTAGAAAATAGAAGTAAGAAAAACTAATGTGAATAGAATAAAAAATAGATTAGTTACATCTGCGGATGTAACAAAAATAAGAAAAGAAAATAAAGTAACTGTGTTGTGTTAAACCCAAAATAAATAAAGAATGGAATAGAGTACAAAAATAGGGAAAGTAGAAGGGAGTCCCACCCTTATAGAAAGAAAGAATAAGAAATGACAGAAAGATATAGTATGAAGAATGAAAGTGCGATAGGAATAATTGCGAGAAATAGAATGAATGAGAAGCTTAGCATAGGCTCCAATTACGTTGGAGGTAGCAGTATTAATACAAAAAAAAAAAAAAAAAAACCTAACCTGAGCTAACAGCAGCCGCAAGCCGGAGACACTTCACCATTCAAGAATACCTAACGGCAAAATCAACCTACACCACAGCAACCACGGAAGCAGCCACAGCCAGCTGGAAGGAGTTCTGTTCGAAACAGGACCGAAAAAGCATGTAGGACGGCATCTACAGGGTGTTAAGGAAAACAGCCAGAAGACAGGACGATACCCTCCTGAGAAACACCGCAGGCGAGACGCTCAGTCCAGAGCAATCCGCGGATACATACATACATACATAAACTCACGCCTTTTTCCCATGGGGGTAGGCAGAAACTATAGAACGCCACCTGCTACGATCCTTACATACTCCTTTCGCCTCATCTACGTTCATACATCTTGTCATACAAGCACGCCGGTTACGATTACTCCGCACCTGACCTTTCTGAAGGACCTCACTAATAAGGTCAGTGTAGGTCTTCCTAGGGCGACCCCTCCCGGCGTTGCCACTCACCTCTGCCATATAAATACCTTTTGTCAATCGTCTTTCACTCATCCTCTCAACATGACCGAACCATCTAAGCATACCCTTTTCTGTCTTTGTCACTACATCTTCTTTTAATCCGCAACGGTCCCGTATAACCTCATTCCTCACTCTATCGTTCAATGTTACACCACACATACTCCGCAAGGAACGCATTTCCACAGCCTTAATCCTACTCTCATGCCTCGTTTGCCATACCCAACATTCACTTCCATACATAAGCGTAGGCACCAGCACACCGTTGTGAACAGCCATTCGAGCCTTTTTTGACATGGACTGGTTGGTCACAACCGCATGTATAGCACCATTCACTTTATTTCCCGCAGTTACTCTCCTTTCCACATCAGCATCAATCTTTCCATCTCTAGTAAACATACTACCCAAGTATACAAACTCATTCATTTGCTCCACACTCTTATCATTTATTTTCACATCACACGCCGATACATCCTCTTCTCTTTCAAAAACCATCACTTTCGTCTTATTCACATTTATATTCATTCCTTTCCTCTTAAACGCATCATTCATTACCGTTACCATGTCTTGCAACTGTTCTGCCGACGATGCAAGAAGAACTTGATCATCTGCGTATAACAGGCATTTGACAGGTAACTCATCCATCCTTAATCCACACTCACTCTCTCTCAAATCCGCCAAACAACTATCCATGTATAGGTTGAACAGCCAAGGAGACGCTACACAGCCCTGTCTTACACCTCTTGAGATGCAAAACCAGTCAGTGTATGCCCCATTTATCCTAACACAAGCACTGGAACTTTTGTATAAAGATTTCAGTGCTCGTATCAAGCGTCCGTCCACACCAGTAGGTTAAAATTGGGGTTTCCAGATCAGATAAGATCTGGAAACCCGCAATTTTCACTCATTCATCATTTCATTCATCATTTCATTCATCATCTGGTAGCATAATAATGTTTTCTGAGTCCGCAATTTTCGCTCATTAATTCAATTTTATATTATTCACTATTTATATCAGATTAGATCCTAAAACCCACAGTTTTCACCATTCATTAATTGTGAGTATAATACAAATCTAGTGTCTATATAAGTTACTGCACCCTACCTTCTCCTTTAGGAATTACAGGCGTGAAGATAATGTTGATCTGGGTTAGGTAGATGAAGTTTAGATACTGGAATTAGAGATGTATACCTACATCAACTACTACAGTTCTTTTATCTCACGAAGCGAAGTGAATTATTTGACTTTCAACCTTACCGTCATAGATTATGAAATTCGAGCAACAGCCGGTTTACTCTATTTGGTACGATAGCCTAAATAGATTCTGATCTGCATTACATTCCAAATGGATAATGATTCAAGTATAAAACTGTGTGATTGGTCTTAGGGGTCTCACAAGTCTTTTATTAAATAAAACTAAAAATAATGATAATTTATTTTCTACATTACTACTATTGTATAGAATAGAATAGAATAGAATAGAATAAGTCTTTATTTGCTTAGAATGTAGGTACATAAGAATAAGTTGTTAAATTATATAATAGGATCCATGTACATTCTGCCATAATATAGCATGCAAATGTAATAAAAGTAGTGGTTAAAATAAAGATATTACAAAAAATTATCATTTAAGAAATCCTGCACAGAATAATAACATCTATCTATAAGTAGTTCTGTAAAACGTTTTTTAAATTTTTGCAACGGTAAGTTTTTAATTTGGTCAGGTATTTGATTAAAGATTACAGGAGCCATACAAATGACGTTTCTTTTTAACAAGCTAGTTTTAAATACGCCCGTACATAATAGATTCTGGTATTGAGATCTCATAGCTGTACTTCGTTTCCTAGTTTCTATTAAGGTTGCAAATAAACATCGGTTTGTTATTACAAATATTGCTAATTCTAGTATATAAAGACAAGGGAAGGTTAATAATTTATGGGACTTAAATATAGGTACGCAACTGTCTGTTATTCTGAGACCAAATATAGCTCTCAGGCAGCGCTTTTGAGCTTTGAAAATGCTTTCCCGTTCACTACAGTTACCCCAAAATATTATACCAAATCTTAAAATGGAAATTACTAAACCATGATAAGCCACTAATATTGTTGGTAAATTTACTTTTTTAGACAGATTATGCAACATAAACGCGGCTGTGCTTAAACGCTTACATATATTTTCTGCCTGCGACTTCCAGGTTAGCTGGCTGTCTATTATGACTCCTAAAAATTTCGTGCTGTTTACTTTTTCTATTGTTTGATTATTGTAATTTATATCAATATCTCCCGCATTTATTCGTTGATAGAAGTGCATGATTTTAGTTTTTTTTAAGTTTATGACTAAATTATTATTATCAAGCCACTTTATTAAACTACCAATTGTATTATTAATGTCATTTACATATGATTCTTTATTTAAGCATGAAACAATTGATGTAATCTGCAAATAATACCATAGGATGGAGTATATGACGTGGTAGGTCATTTATGTATAATAAAAATAATAATGGCCCGAGGACACTGCCCTGCGGGACACCATATTTTATTTCTCTAAAAGACGAAGTAGATTTTAATTCCTTTTTAGATCCTAAACACAGGCTTGATATCTCCGTACATTGTCTACGACCTTTTAGGTAAGTTTTTTATCAAATTAAGGGCAGTGCCACGTATACCGTATGCGTGAAGTTTGGTTAGAAGGGTATCGTGATCTACACAGTCAAAAGCCTTTGACATATCAGCATAAATTGCACACACGGGTATTTTAGAGTCTACTTTTGGCATTATTATATTGAGAAACTCGTAGATAGCCATGTTGATGTTTTTATTTTTTCTAAAGCCCTTTTGTTCGTCACATAGTATGTGGTATTTTGTTAGAAAATTATAGAAAGATTCATAGATAATTTTTTCTATGATCTTTGAGAAGATGGGAATTAGAGCAATTGGTCTATAGTTTGCCATATCGTCTTTATCATTCTTTTTATATAATGGTTTAACTATTACAGTTTTTAGACTTTCTGGAAATACTCCAGAGTATATGTATACAGATATAGTAGACAGATGGCGCTAGTTGCCGCGTAAACATCAGCTCCGTATTATTTATGTTTTAAAAATAGTTTTGATAAGTTATTAAGTAATCTGAACAGTTCAACAGTTAAAGTAAACTTCAATAACTAAGTGACAGTGTTATCCCGTGCTAATATATGGATATTAAAAAGTTTTAAACAATTAAAGTGAACAAGTGCTGATTCTTTTGAAAAAGACGTCAACTTTGTCATTTCTGTGATTACTTCATAAAAACAACAAAATAACTAACATTTCATCTCCAAACAAAGTGTTTTCACTAATTATCAACAGTGTAAAGTACCGAAAAGTGATAAAAAAGTGTATCAAAAGTTTTCAAATTGATAACCATCAATAAAAAAAAACGGCCACCCGATTTTAAATTTATAAATATATCCAAGCGAAGTATAATTTGGTCATTAGAAACATCGACCAGCTGGTCTAGTCGGCCAAGTAAACGATTGAAAATCGAAGCGCATAGTGATCGGAGGTTCAAACCCCAGCGGAGACATATTATTTTCTAAAGTTCTTTTCTTTTTAAGCAAATAAATATGAGTTTTTTCCAAAATATAACGTTTAGAAAAACACGCAGACTATCCGAAACAGCAATATCGTCTGATAATAGTTTGAACAATTCAAACCTAGATGGCACCACTGGTAGCTTACCAAACACGTCGGTAGACGAGAACTTCACTCAAATCCAAGAATATAAACAACAAATTGAACAACTGACTTTACAATTGAATTCTGCACATGAAGAAATCAACAATTTGTCTATCGAAAATAGTGAACTTAAAAAATCTTTAAATGATATGATGTCCAAACATGACATTCTAAAAAAGGTATCAAGAGAATTAACTATGGAAACTAACAGCCCCCGCAAAAGCCTTAAATGCGCAACCCCACGTAACAACAATAAGTCTAAAAAGAAAACAAAGTCAGTCTTAAAAGAAACACAGATAACAAATGTAAACAAAGAAAAAATCACATCGTCGCCTCAAAGTGATGTAGTACGTATGCCTGAAACAACGGAACGCAGGCAATCCTCAAAAATAAATAAATTATGCATTGTCAGTGCTAACAAAACAAATAAAATTTTACCCATTGCTGAAGAAACGTTTAGAGACTCACAGATGTGTCACTATCTATCTCCAAACAGCGGGATTATACAGCTTGTTAGTGATTTACATACTAAATTAGTGGATTTTTCAAAAAAAGACTTCTGTGTCATTTTAATCGGAGAAGAGGATTTTCAAAAATCCTTGAATTATTTAAACTTAATTGTAGAGATAAGATCTTCTTTACAAAAAATTCAACACACAAATGTAATTATTTGTTTACCAACTTATAAATTCTTTACATCTTCCGTAATGTTTAATTCCCGTATTGAGATGTTTAGTAATCTACTTTATTTGGACATTCATACATACAACTATGCTACGCTACTGGACTCTAATCTTAATTTATCCTATGATGCTACCATGTTCTCAAAATATACTGGACGACTTAATAATAATGGTATGAAGAATATAATGAGTAATATACTAATGCTAACTACGATTGACCGAGAGGAATCTTGTATGTATATCGAATCAGAATCTAACCTTAATAATGATCCCATTGTAAACACAAACTCTGATTTTTTTCGTGTCTGATCATATTTATATCATGCACCAAAATATTGCTGGTCTTTTAAATAAGTCAGATATATTAACAGTTCACATTCAAGAACTATTATCCAAACAAATAAACATTGATATCTTATGTATAACAGAGCATTTTATCATGTCTGGACACGAAAAACTGTTACTCATTCCAAATTATAAATTAGCAGCATGTTACTCAAGAAACAACGTCAAACGCGGAGGAGCGTGCATATTGATAAAACAAGGGCTTGAATACAAGGAACTACCAGACATAATGAGACACTCTGTAACAGGTATAATTGAGTGCTGTGCTATAAAACTTGTTAAACAAAATGTCATCGTTCTCTGTATATATAGACCTCCTAAAATGTGTAACTTAAGTAAATTTTACGAAAATTTAGACAGTATTTTAAAAATTATTTCTACTAAAAATGGCTCTAAATTAGTATTATGTGGTGATTTAAACATAAATACAATGTTAAGAAACAGATTTACATTGGAATTTGAATGTTTTCTCCTGAGCTATAACCTCAAATTAGAAATAAATGTTCCTACCAGGCTTAACAGCAACACTTGTCTAGATAATTTTGCTCACAATTACAGACAAAAATGCAAATGGGAAGTAATAGATTTAGCATTGTCTGACCACACAGCGCAAATTCTAAAGATCAAAGTTAATAAATCATCTCGGATACAAACATGGCGTAAAAGCACACGAGATATTTCGAAAGAAAATCTACTCAAATTTAAAAACCATCTGTTATCATTAACTTTTTCAGAGGTATATAATAGTGAGGACCCAAACCTAGCATATGATATGTTCTTGGATTCATTTCTTTTACTATACAATCTGTGCTTTCCCATAAAATATACAACTGTTAAATTTGAAAAATCAATTAAATGGGTATCACGGGGCATTCGTATGTGCAGTAAAAGACAACGCTTTCTACTGTGGCAGCAACGAATAAAACCCACAGAGGAGAATAAACAAAAGTTTCGTAATTATTCTAGTAAATTTAAAAAAATCGTCAAGCTAACTCAAAAAGCCCAAAATAACCACTTACTTCTAAACTCACAAAATAAATCAAAGACAGCCTGGCATATAATAAACAACAATAATAATATTAATGAACCCATCTCTAAGATAAATAATCACGATGTCATAATAACTAACCCTAAAGACATCGCTGAAGCATTTAATGATTTTTTCGTGGATCAAGTCTCGGGTTCACCAAAAACTGCGTCTCATCGAGTTAAGGAAATAGATCATAATCCAAATTCATTATTCATGTCCCCAGTTGTACCACAAGACGTTTCAAGGGTAATAAGATCGTTGAAAAATAAAAAGAGCTTTGGTTACGATGGCATTACCACAAAAGTCATAAAATTCGTCTCTAATGTAATTTCTGGTCCCTTAAGCCACATTATTAATGCAAGCATATCTTCCGGAGAATTTCCTAAGAGTCTCAAAACAGTAATTGTGAAACCTATTCATAAAAAAAACAATAAAGAAAATATGTCAAATTACAGACCTATTGCTCTTATTCCTGTTTTCTCTAAAGTAATAGAAAAAATCGTCTATGAACAAATTTACAATTTTTTGTCAAAGTTTAACTTACTTTGTAACGAACAAAAAGGTTTCCGTAAAGATAAAAACATCAATATGGCTATATTCGATTTATTAAAAACTGTAATGGTAAACGTAGATAATAAAACACCAGTCTGCACCATCTTCACGGATATGACAAAGGCTTTCGACTACGTAGATCATATGACACTTATAAACAAGCTTCAAGCTTACGGGATTCGAGGAAATGCATTAAATTTTATTAAATCCTATCTTACTAGTCGTATGCAATATACTGAAATTTGTAATATTTGCTCGAATTCAAAACGCGAAATAAAATTCAGATCCTCTTATAGAAACATCAAATATGGCGTCCCACAAGGAAGCGTTCTCGGTCCGCCTTTATTTTTAATTTATATTAACGACCTTCCACTCCAAATAGACCATCCAATCATATTGTTTGCTGACGACAGTACAGCAATAGTTAAATGCACAAGTAAAGAAAACTATGAAAATAATATTAACAACACTCTTAGATCTATAGTGAATGGGCTTAATTACAATAATTTAAAAATAAATATTCAAAAAACTAATATCATGCATTTTTACCAACGAAATAACCCCGAAGACTTAAACGTCAATTATGATGGTCATAAGATTCAAAATGTTAAGGTAGCAAAATTTTTAGGGATATTAATTGACGATCAATTAACGTGGAAACCTCAAGCTGAATATATTTGTAAAAAGCTAAGTACTTACGCCTACATGTTATACAACCTATCTAAAAAAGTCAATATCAATACAGTCATTCTCGCTTACCATGGCCTCGTAATATCAACGTTGAGGTTTGGCATCATATTCTGGGGTAATAGTAGTGAAAGAGAAAACATTTTCAAAGCCCAAAAACGATGCGTTAGATCAATCTTTAACTTACAGGTTACAGACAGCTGTGTTCCTAATTTCAAATTACATAAATTACTAACCTTCCCATGTCTGTACATCCTAGAAATAGCCATTTTTGTAAAAACTAACCAGCATCTGTTTCCATCGTTATGTGAGATACGAAAGAGGACAAATTGTATGAGATCTCAGTATCAAAATCTATTACACACAGGTAGCTATAAAACCTCACTTTTAAAGAAAAGCGTCATGTGTATGGCACCAAAGGTGTACAATAAGTTACCTAAAGTTATTAAAGATCAACCATTTAGAATATTCAAAAAACGTCTAACCGAGTTATTGTTGCAAAAATGTTACTATTCTATATCCGATTTTTTGAATGATGATTTGTAATAGTCTAAAGGAACATGCACTAGTAACCTATAGATAATGTTTAATGTATATACCTCGATGTCGTCTATCCATAAATGTTTGTATGCCGAAAGGCAGAATGTATAAGGACTCTTGAACATTGTTAACATCTTATTGTAATACCTACATTCAAACAAATAAAAATTTTTTATTCTTATTCTTATTCTTATTCTTATATGCTTACGTTAATGATGTGAGCAAGGGGCGCAGCTATACAATTAGAAACAAATTTTAAAACTGTGGTGGAAATACCATCATAGCCAAAACTCTTTTTATTTTTTAGGTTTTTTGTTATACGCGTAATATTTTGAGGAATAACTGGGGACATAAATATTGAATGTGGGTTGATGTTTATGTTGATTGTGTCACCTGACTTATGTTTTGGCATATCCGAAATCTGGTCAATGAAGAAATTATTGAAAGATTCTGCTATTATATTAGGGTTTGATATTATTTCATCTCCTATTTTTATTTGAGAAATGGGTTCTCTTACAATTTTATTATTATTAATTATTTGCCAGGCAGTTTTAGATTTATTTTTGGAGTTATTTATTAAGTAGTTGTTTTGAGCTTTCTGGGTTAGTTTAATTATTTTCTTAAATCTCCTTGAGTAATTATTAAATGTCCTTTTATTTTCATAGGTTGGTTTTAGCCTCTGCAGCCACAGTAATTGTCTTTGTCTTTTGCTACATATTCGTATCCCCCGAGAAATCCATTTTAATTTTTTTTCAGAGTTTATAGTCGTTAATTTTTGAGGGAAACATAGATCATATAAAGTTAGAAACATTTCTAAAAAGTTATCATAGGCTTTATTTGAATCTTCTACGCTATATACATCAGAAAACGATAGGCTTTGGAGATGTGTTCTAAATTTAATAAGATTTTCTTCAGAAATATCTCGTCTTAATGTTCTCCACGATTTTATATGACTAGTTTTATTAACTTTCATTTTCATTATTTGGGCTGTGTGGTCTGATAATCCGAAATCAATTACTTCATGTTGGCAGTTTTGTTTAAAATTATGTGCAAAATTGTCCAAACAAGTATTACTGATAAATCGAGTCGGTTGATTAATTTCCAGTTTGAGGTTGTAGCTCCTAAGAAAGCATTCAAATTCTAACGTAATTCTATTTCTGTTTAAAACATCTATATTAAAGTCGCCACATAAAATTATTTTCTGGAAAGATTTTGTACACAGTTTTTTTAAAATGAGATCCAAGTTTTCATAAAACTTACTTAGGTTACACAGTTTAGGAGGTCTATAAACACATATAAATAAAAGTTTTTGTAAAGGTAATTCAACGGCACAACATTCAATAATTCCTGATATCGAATATTTAATTATATCAGATAGTTCTTTATACTCATGCCCAGCTCTCACTAGGATACAAGCACCACCACGTTTTCTATTCTGCCTAGAATAGCATGTCGCTAACTTGTAATTAGGAATGTATAATAATTTTTCTTGGCCTGACATTATAAAATGCTCAGTTATACATATTACGTCGATAACTTTGTGTGTACTTAACAATTCTTGAATGTAAATGTTTAATAAGTCTGATTTGTTCAAAAGTCCGGCAATGTTTTGATGTAGAACATACATGTTATCAACGAAAAAACTCACGACTTGGAGACACGGTGTTAACATTTTTATTAACTACAGCTTCATATTCAGTCGATGAGGACTCAGTCTCAGATATAGTTAGGAGTAAGTTGTGAAATATATTGCGCATTCCACAATCGTTTATTTTTCTATTGACTTTGAAAACATAGTAAAATCATAAAGTAAATCCAAATTAGAGTCAAATGCAACTGCGTAGCCATATGTTTGTAAATCAAGATGTAATAAGTTGTTAAAAGTCTCTATACGCGAATTAAACATAGTTGAGTAGTTGCTTAATTTAAAAGTGGGAACACATAAAATAACATTCGTATGCTTAATCTCTTCTAATATTTTCCTTGCTTCTATTATTATTTCTACATAGTTAGTGGTTTTTTGGAAGTCTTCCTCTCCAACTAAAATGACACAATTGTACAATTTATATGAAACAAATTTCATTTCCTTTCAGTATCTCGTAGCAATCAAAATCAGATTTCACTGAGTGAGACATTATAGATAATATCAATAAATATAGTTGTTTATTTATGAGATAAATTTAAAAATTGAACCTCACTGTAATGTTCATAGTGGAACGGCTGCGGTGCACGACACCTCTATAATATGTACACAAATTTAACTCATTTTAAGTGTAATGTGGCAACGTATACATAATTCATCTAATAGGGTAAATATAATCCGACTCGGAGCACAATGCAATAGCGCATATTCTAATAGAGTAATGGTTTCAGACAGTTATTAATATAATATATTCCTTTTACAGCATTCAAATAAAAACATTGAGGAAAATGTATAGCATGTTGCATCCAGGGATCATCGTAAATCTCCCAATCTTCTATAACACCTCCACATGAGAAACACGCTGCTTTATCATTTACACTATTTCCACAATAAAAAAATCCAGCTTCAGCCATTTCCATCACCAACCTTCTCCTTGAATTAGTCGTTGCCCAATAATGTCTAAACGAAATCTCACGCATTTTATACGTATTATACATTTCATAACGAGGGCTATATTTATTTTGAGACATGTTCTAACTCACTATATAGTTCTTCATACAGATAATTGTAAAGGTGAAATGATATCATACTGCGGTAGGCAGCAATTTATAATGATTAACATTTGAGGGGATTGGTAGGGATAGAGGATTTGAAAATTAAACAAGCGAATATTTATTTCAAAAATTTATTATCTATACACCATTTATTTAAACATATTACATTTTTTAAAGCACATATTTTATCATGATAAATACAACTATACACATCATGAGAATGTTCATATTTATTGTACAAGCTTAATAAATTAGGACAACCTTCATCTTTTAAATTATTTATATTATTATTATTATTCAAAATATTTTTTAGCCACAACACTTTTTCTAAACCTTTGGTGTAAACACTTTTATCTCTTAAAATATCTACAATCAAATTCTGATGATTTGAGTAGGGCACAAATCCGTCTCTCCAGTATATCCTTCTATTACGTTCAATCCAACTGACTTGTCGTTTTTCAGGTTTCGTAAAATCTTAAAATGGAAATGGGGGCTTAATTAAGAACACCTGAATTTTTTTATTTAACAATACAGCTAATTCTTTAATTATAAATTCATTTGTTTCTGTTTTAAAACCTTGAACATCGACAATGGCTGTCATGATAATCTGCGCACTATGTTACTTAAAGGTTTATATTCCACAAGTCGATCGTTAATAATTAAACAATATCCAGTTGTGTTATCTGGTATTGGTGCTGAACAGTCAATCTCCAACCGTACATCTACGGGGCCTGTTTTCAAACTATCGTTTTGTCTTGAACAGTCTATAATAAAGAGAGGGGCCTTCTCCTTGAAATCAACCAAGTTAAGCAAGGGGTCTGCAGGACAATTGTAATACGGCTGACGAAATTTCACGTACATTTCATATAATATATTGTATTTGTTCTCAGAAAAATTTAAGCTTAGAGGCTCGTAAGGATAATACTGTGAATTCAAAAATAGTGTTACGTTAGTAACCCCACAATGATCAAACAGAGAACTGTCTTTGGTTTTATTATTTTTTCTGTTGGTTTGCAAGCAAAAAATTACATATCGAGGTTTCTCTAATTGCGATGCAGTCTTAACTGACCAAGAATGTTTTGTAGTTTTAGGGAGCAAAGGATACTCATATAAATCCCAATTTCGAAACGCTATTTGAATAGGTTTATCTCTTTCCAAGTGTTTTAGTAGTGTCAGTCGTTCCCGGTCTGACACTTTTATATGTGGTACACGCCATTGCAATCTTTGTATGTCTATTTGAAAATGCGCAATATCATCAGTTGCTATGATACTGTTTAAGTTAGAGTTACTTCTGTTCAAAATAAGTTCATGTTTACAATTTATCACAATTTTATTGTAATCCTCTGCAAATCCTAAAATCTTATTAAGAGGTACAATAGCACTAAAATGATCATCACTTTTGAATCCATCTAGGTTCCAACCCCACAAAGCAGCAACTTTATTTTCTCCATCATTCATTGAAACGTATGACTTTATTGTCGACGTTATTCCAGAATTTTTAATGCGATCTATTTCAATGCCATTTATTTCGTATCGGATATCCTGAAACAAAAACATAACAGGGTTGTTACTGAACGTAATATTTTTCTTAATCGGTTTTCCATCTTTGTCGAAGAACTTTGCTTGACCCTCGACGTAAATTGAACTGGCTGATGGTAACACATATATGTCTTGTTGGTGTATGGGAATTCTGATTTCATCGTTTTCTCTAAAGCTGTTAGTGTAGGGATTGTATGTGTGGACTTCATAGCTTTCAATCGAACTATCGAAGTGAGGTAATTCAGTAATTTGTAGTATATTCATACTTTAAAACCTAGAGCTTTAAGAAAGGCTTTATTTGCTTCACTCAATTTCTTCACTTTTTTCTTACGTCTATGCACCTTAATGGTCTTAGATGGAATAAGACGTTTGATTTTCACAGGAGTGTTTTTATAATATACTATCATTTTGTTTTTCTTAAATGAAGGCGTAATTGAATATGTTCTTCACCAAAGTTAATACAGTTACCAAGTTGATCAACAATCTTAATAGATATAGATGAAATTATATTTTTGTTCACTGGGAAGTAAATAACGTTCTGGGGTATTTCTGTGTACTGACTTGAAGCAGTATCAGATATGAATTCATGAATAAAATGAGTCGGTAATCCGTTGTAATATGAACCGTGCACAAGATCACATTCGATTCTGATTACAGCTGGTAAACTGCTGTTATTAACGGGCACATTTGGTCTTGTTTTTAATACTGAAAAGTATAGTAAACCGCACTCGTATTGATCAGATAAATGAAGAGGTGGTTGAAAATACGAGACCAGTTCTGATTTATTTCCAGAGATGGTAACCGTAGTAGACATGCTTGCATACTGAACTCTTTTAAATGAGCCTGTTCATTTTATTTCTTGATTATACCAAAAATTCTTTTAATTTCATTAAAATTCTTTTATTAAGAAATTTAAACATACATGTCCACAGTTGAAGGGGTGATCACGTTGTATATTTTCATAATTATATTGAATGTTAGAACCTACATATTTTATAAATTCCTTTGGAGGTTAAGATTTCCATAACTATCGAAATACTCAACATAATCATTATATTTTGCATAGGCTACCCAATGAGAACCAGTATTTTTAGAACTATCTAAATTAATAACTCCACATTCTTTTTTATATGGATATTTAGGGAGCTCATCTCTCATAAAGACACCTCTAAAATAAGGAATACTATTTCCATACTTTAATAATAATAATATAATAATAATATTTATTACACAAGAAACAACAGCATGTTTACACAATTGCTTATAAGCTACTTATATGTAACATAAAGAAAATACGAACAATTGTGTCATATAATTAGCATCTGCTGCCGAACTAGGTGTGTGGCCTGTATTTCAGCAAGCAGCGCCTCTAGTCCACAGGTAAGGTAGAGCATGTGAGCTTTAAAACAATAATTTTGACAAGTATATGCTTAACGTAACATTTGTATTAGCTATGAAAAATTAAAAAGGTGTTGATCCTCTGGGTGTGTATAATGAGAAGAGTGAGTGTGTGTATGTGAGAGGGTGTGTATGAGTAGTAAAAAACAATCAGTAAGTTATTTCAGTAGATTCTACGTTTGAGTCCCAAAACTATAAAATAACCCAACATTGTGTCAAGTGTCTGTATCACTATTTTAAGATCGTGAGTAAATCTTCCGTTTCATCATACGATAACTTCCAAAGCCACTGAGATACTGTTTTTTTTAAAGTTAGGTTATCCAAAGAGTATATCTCAACAATTTTATTAATTTTATTATAAATATAGGGGCCCAAGAAAGGGTAAAATCGTCGAATAAATGCTGTTTTTGATTGCAGCGATGTCTTACATACTGGTAAACCCTTCCGTCTTGTTGACAGGATCGGACTATACTCCAAATCATTATGTTGTTTTGATGTAATACTCAAGAGAAAAAGTTGACGCACAGTCAGAACCTCACAGTACTCGTACAGTAATGTGGTTGGGTAACGGAAGTGTTTAAAAGTACAAAGTTTTAGTATTGTTCTTTGGCACACTTCAAGTTGTTTCAGTGTCGTTTTAGGTACTCCGCCCCAGGATGATATGCAGTATGTGATCAGAGATTGACAGAGCGCGTAATAGATTTGCTTTAGAGTCGGAGGGGTGACTATATGCCTTAATGTTTTAAATACATAGATAAGCTTCCTTATCCTTTTACTCAACACTTGAATATGTGCTTTAAAACTGAGATGTTCATCAATTATAACGCCCAAATATTTAATTTCGCTTGTTCGTTCCAATATATTACATGAGCAACTCGACACAAAAAGTAGATCTTCAAGACAACAAGTATGAGCGACTAGATTAAAATTTACATGAGAAGTGGCACGTATGGAAAATGTCATATATTTAGTTTTATCAATGTTTAAGGTGAGTACATTATCATGAAGCCATTTATTTACCAAATTAAAACCAGTTTGGGCTAGCTGGAAAGTCTCATCCCATGTTTTTGCGGCGAAAATGAGGGCAGTGTCATCTGCATATGAGATAATTTTTCCATGAAATGAGTTGAGACAAAGGAGATTGTTCATATATACAAGAAAAAGGGTCGGCCCAAGAATACTACCTTGTGGTATGCCGTAAGTCACTGGTAGATCGGTACTAGTATAGCCACCCACTCTAACGCATTGGGTCCTGTCAGTTAGATAATCCGCCAATAGAGAAAGCTGTGTGCCCCTTATGCCAATTTTTTCTAATTTTTGTATGAGTATAGGTACAGAAACCGTGTCGAAGGCCTTTGCTAGGTCTAAGAAAATAGAAATACATTTGTTGCCTTTATCTAGGTTTGTAGTTACAAAGTCTATTAAGTTACTAACTGCATGGTCAAAGTCAAAGTCAAAGTCAAATCATTTATTTCAATTAGGCCATTAATAACAATCTAGTTGCCCCTTCCAAAAGGTAGTTTTGTATGGAGAAGAATGGGCAAGAAACTCCATACGTACTCTTTTAAAATCAATGTTTTACAATGTTATTATTTGTATACATAGTCATACGTAATTACATGTGAATACAATATACCTTTTATAAAAAAAAACTACTGTATAATAACACACAAAAATAATTTATATTACAAATTAGGAATTCATGGTAAAAATATATTTAAAGTTACATCATGTTCACATGTTAACAAATATTGGAACTGTAGACAACCACTCTCAATATCTCAACCAACAATGAAACAGCGTGTGAGCCTGCGCAATCCCATAGTAAAAATCAAATAAAAAATAAAAATATAAAAATATAATAAAAATGTCAAAAGAAAAAAGGAAATATATATACACATATATATATATATATTAAAATTAATATAAACCAGCTTGATTTTGTCTAGAATGAATAGTAATTGTCCTATGGAGCAGGACCAGCATGTTTCCAAGCAGTCTTATCTTGAATATAATCCTCTAATTTATAATATGCTTGGTTGCAAAGTGTACTTTTAATATGTGTCTTAAATTTTCTTTCATTTAATTTTAATATATCAGAAGGTATTTTGTTGTAACATTTAACACAGTACCCCATAAAAGATGTATTTACTTTAGACAATCTAAAATAAGGTTGAGCTATTTTATCTTTATTTCTGGTATTAATATTATGTCTATCACATATTTTCTTAAAAAGTTTTAGATTTTTTCTCACGTACATAATATTTTCATAAATAAATTGGCAAGGCACTGTCATAATATTAATCTTCTTAAATACTTCCCTAAGAGATTCGCGACGAGGTAGATTGTAAATGGCTCTGACAGCTCTCTTCTGTAAAATAAAAATGGTTTCAATGTCAGCAGCCCGACCCCACAATAAAATGCCATAAGACATAATGCTATGAAAGTAGCTGAAATAGACTAATCGCGCAGTCTCTACATCTGTCAACTGTCTTATCTTTCTAACAGCATACGCTGCTGAACTTAACCGTCCCGCAATAGATGTTATACGAGGTCCCCATTGTAATTTGTTGTCGAGCGTGATTCCTAGGAAAACCGTTTGATTAATAAATTCCAGTTTTTCTCCATTCAATATTATATCACATTCGTTACTTCTAACGTTTGGTAAACTGAATCTAATACATTTAGTTTTTTTTTTTCATTTAATACTAAATTATTAACTGTAAACCAATTTTGGACCTGAAGAATAGAGTTATTCACGTCGTCAAGATTTTGTGACCGCCTGTCTATTTTAAAAATCAATGAGGTGTCATCTGCAAATAACACCATCTTCGGTTCATTTTCCAGTAATTGAGGCAAATCATTTATATAAACTAGAAATAGAAATGGACCCAATATCGAACCTTGAGGAACGCCCATAGTCGTTTCAGACCCCAATGAGTTTACGCCGTTTACCTGAACTTTAGCCTGTCTACCTATCAGATATGACCTTAGTAAACCAAGAGATGTTTTACTAATCCCGTAGTACTCCAGCTTCAACAAAAGTGTCTCATGGTTAACGCAATCGAACGCCTTTGAGAGGTCGCAAAAGATTCCAACGGCATCTTGAGCTTCCTCCCAGGCGTTAAAAATGTTCTTTAGTAGGGTGACACCAACGTCAGTTGTACAACGCCCTTTGGTGAAACCGTACTGTTGTTCATGAAAGATGGAATTTTTATTAAAGTGACGTAACATTTGATTGAGCATTAACTTTTCAAATACCTTACTGAGAACTGGGAGAATCGACACAGGCCTATAATTGTTAGGTTCCTTACTATCACCCGCTTTAAACAATGGTACGACTTTACTGTGTTTCATCAGATCGGGAAAGACTCCTTGGTCTACACTGGTGTTAAATATTAAGGCTAAATAGGGCGCAATGGTTTCGATAATAGACCCACTAACTTTTACAGACATTCCCCAAGATCTTCTGTTGATTTAATTTTAAGATCTTTAAAAGTTTTTATGACAGCCTGGGGGTTAGTATGTTGAAATCTAAATTCCACAGGGCAAGCCTTAACATTATTTTTAAGTAAGGCAGCAGAGAGAGCGGGGGAGGAATTCAAAGCCTCAGTAGTTTGAAGGGGAATATTAGCAAAAAAAGTTTCAAATTCCTGGGCTACTTCTATATCTGTATTAATAGGGCCATGTGCAGTCTCTAAATTAAATTCAGTATTACGCTGTTTTTTTCTACCTGTTTCATTGTTTATTATTTGCCAAGTAGTTTTTATTTTGTCATCAGCTGACTTTATTTTTTTACTTATGTGAAGAGCTTTCGCTATTTTACAAACACTTTTAAAAAGCTTTGAATATTTGGAAACATACTTATGAAAATTTATATTAATTGTATGTTGCTTTAGTCCATAAAGTTCAACTAGTTTTTCTCTGCTTTTACGAATACCTGGAGTCGCCCAGTCGCTAAATAAGAACTTTGTGTAAATACTTTTAGTTTTTAGCGGAAAATTGTCATTAAATTGGATTTTTAAAATTGAAAAAAAATCGGCATAAAACTCATTCGAGTCACCTATATTATTGAAACTATGAGTGCATAATTTACTGGACAAAGAATTATTAAATTTTTCTAAACTTTTACAATTAATTGGCCTAAACCTAATTTGAGTTTTTTGTAGTGGTACGTAGGCACAGAACGTAATTGATTGTCCACTATGATCAGATGGCAGCCTGTTAACAATTTCCTTATGAAGGTATTCACAATTACAAAATATATTGTCAATACAAGTGGCAGAAGAAGCTGTCACTCGGGTAGGCTCACTAAAAACATTTGACAAATCAAATGATTTGAAAAGGCTTAATAATCTGATACTACTAGTGTTACTTTCTTACAAATTAATATTAAAGTCACCACATATAATGATTGATTTACTACTAATACTAACTCTTTTTAATACATCTTCCATTACAGAATCAAACACAGATAAATTCTGGTAACTGGGAGGTCTGTATACACAAACTATAACATGCTTATCAAGCTCAACACAGGACAATTCAATGGTGTGTTCAACCGATAGTCTAACAATGTTTTTACGTTCTTTAGATTTAATTGAATTTTTAATAAGTATTAATGAGCCACCATGTATCATCTGTTTCCGGCTGAAGTGACTAACTACACAATAATTTTCATAATGAATAGACATTACTTGGTTATCTTTAAGCCAATGTTCGGTAAAACAAACAATATCAAACTTGGTTTTTTCTAGAAACATCTCAATTTCTAGTAATTTGGAAGAGCAACCTTGAATATTTTGACTAAACAATTTTAAAGTATGTTGCTTTCCCTTACATGCTACCTTGCCAGAAGATACCTTTTTATTATTCAGTAATAATAAGTGATTATTTGAAGAGGTAACTTCTGTTGTCTCACAATTTAGTTTAAAGAGTTATCCGGAGTGACCCCTACAACCTCAACCGAAGAGTTAAAGATACCGGTGTGTGTTTCAGCAGAGAGAGAATACCCTATCTGGCTGGTATTGGCCTCCAAAGGTATTGGTATTATTGGTGGACACTCCTTCGTACACAGTAAAAATTCACAACAATCAATCACTGTGTTGTTAGCAGAAGTATACAACACAGTTTCGTCACTTATCCTACATTGTGTTATATTTGCTATAACAATGTTAATATTATATGCTATCAACATAGCAATCAAATGTCTACATTCTCCAGACAGGGATAAAGTTCCCTGAGTTAACTTAAAACCACTAACAAATTTGTTAGTATCAAAAAACAATAATTTGTCACTATGACAACATGTCAACCTATGAATAATACTATTCAGCTTAAAAATATGATTGTTCTCAAAATCTGATAAAGTATCAGAATAGGGAAAAGCACACAACATTAGCTTCCCTATATTTAGCTTTAATAAGGTGTTAACACCATCCAGTATGTCCTTTTTGGTGGTACCAGTACTATTACCTAATAGTAAAACCAGTGTGGAGTAATGGTCTAGTTTTGAATCTACTATTTTTTTAATAATTTGTTGAAAACTTATATTATGGTAACTATGATTCATAAAACTATGGCTAAGGTAATTGTGTAGTATTTTCCCAAAGCCTGACCCTAGTTCATCATAGAGACCTACCTAGACATCTAGAATATGATAGTTTTATTAATTCGGTCGGTAGATTTACCACGGCGAAATCCAAACTGATGATCAGAAAGAATGTGTTTACTCTCAAGATAATTTACAAGGCGACTGTTAATAATTTTTTCTAGTATTTTCGACAGAGAGGGGAGTATTGAAATAGGTCTATAGTTTTCGACACGGTCTCTGGCCCCACCCTTGTGTATAATCCGGTAATGTAAGTAGTTCCTTTGGATAGTTCGTAACTTTATTTGTATCGTAACTTTATATTTAAAATGTCAAAGTTAGTTAAGGCCCGTTTGGGTAGCCGATATTTTAGTTTTTTTCTTTTGATACGAAAATTCCAAGGCCGCCTTTATGTGGTTTAAGGTGTAGTCCTTTCCCGATACATAGAGCTTCCATTTTTTCATTGTGTCTTCTCGATTCCTCATACAGCTTTTTAGCCATTTTGAATTCATTTATGGTTTTGGCAATACCAGCTGCACCGCCTGCTAACGCTCCCGCCGCTGATAATCCCGCAAAAATAGGAATCAGAGGTAGTACTCCCCCAGTTTTTGGAATAGGAATAACACGAGGGAGCTTAATCGATGAATCATCAGCTAATTCTCGGGTAGCAGCAATAGCTAATTCTATAGCCATTTTCTTGCTCTTAGGTTTTAATTTTTTTATGTGTCTTTTTGCTTTTGTAATAACAGTTTTTAATTTACTTTTTAATCCTTTTCCAGGTGTAACTTTTGGAAAACGTTTTTTGCTCAAACCAGAACCAGTTTTAATTTTTGTCAACATAGCCTTCCTTACTAACCGTGCCGCGAGTCTTTCGCCTATACTAGCATCGGTAGCAACCTCTCGCTTTTTCGCCATTTTCAACAAAATTAAATCAGCCTTATGTCGATCTTTCAAGTTTGATGACTTGTGATATGCAATATCGTGATCTTTGCAATATTCGTCCAACTTATTTACACCGTTATCTCCTTGTGCAAGCCTTTTTATTAATTTAGTGCCAGGACCACAGTAATTATATCCTGGTAAGTGTAATTCAAATGGTAAATTATTAATAAGCCAATTGAGTAGACTACTCTCTCCAAAACACATTATAAGACTGATGATTCCGGTTTGAATACTTTAATAAATTTATCAATTCGAGTTTGTTGCTAATATTATTTATAATATTACATTCGATTTATCAATCCAACTGCTTTCAGCTGAAGACAAACCTAACCATTTTACTAAAACTCTGTTACCTTTTCTTCTAAGAACTTTCTCAACTAAATATACATTGGGATGTTTTGTTTTTTGAAGTTCTTGTGTATAAAATGCGCCTAAAATAGGGTGACCTCTGATAGTATCTTCAATTAAGTAAGTTATGGGAGTTGTTTTTTGTATTTTACGAATTTTAAATATTTCTGTTGACCAGTTGGGAGTGTAACCTTTTTCAAATGTTCCTTTGTATTTACTGATACGCACATAATCACCTACTTTGTACTTGCTTTTTAAATTATATTTTTTTTGCAACTTTAAATACCGTTCTAATATCATTTTTTTATTAATATTGTCCACATTATCATCAGGACATTAAACTTTAGATTTTAATGTCCTGATGAATCGTTCAACTATTGAAGCCTTTTTTGTTGAGAAGGTTGTATTATGGTTAATATTATATGATTTCATAAGCTTCTGAAATTTGTTATTATAAAATTCTGCTCCATTATCCGTTTGCAGATTTTTAGGAACACGCCCTTTATCCAACAAAGTTTTGAAAGAGTTACACACATCTTCTTTGGTTTTACTTCTCATAGGAAAGGCCCAAGCATATTTCGAAAATGTATCAATAACGGCAAGAATATATCTGTAATTTTTATTTTCTTTTGAAATTGATTGCATATCAATTAAGTCTGCTTGCCACAAGTCATCTATATCTTTCATGATAACATGTCTTCGTGGATAGTTCACCCTCGCATTTTTATGAATTTCGTTTACCACGTCAGCTTTGCTCATGTTCACAATTCAGTATACTTGTCTTGAACTCAGCTATTATACTGAATAAAAAGCATATTATTGTGACTATTTATTATTTAATTATATTAGCTTCTTTTAATTCTTCGATTATTGATAAAATTTCATTATCATGGTTAGTATTACCAGCATCTCGGGAAGCAATTAATAGTTTCAATCTGTCAACCAGTTCGTTAGGATCATCCCAATATACCAAGTCAGTGTTATTTTTGTATTTCTTTAGCGTTGGTAAGCTTCCTCCAAATTTAGTGACAATATTATTGTTTAACGATTCAGAAAACAATGGTCTAATTATTTCACGATATTTTATACCTTTATCACCTCTAATTTGTCCATTAGGATTGAAATCTCTCTTATGTGCATTTGTATAATGCAACATATCTTTATAGACAAGTTTATCTTTGCTCGATATTAGTTTCAAATCAGGTTTTCTTCGAAGTAAGAGTTCTTTTAAACCAGGGGTTAAATTGTAGCTTTTGTCACCAACTTTAATTAAAATGACATTATCATCATTCACACTATCTATTTTAGAAAATGAAACTATTGAATTACCCATTAGTAATTTTTTGTTTGCACTCCTTATCCCAAATGGTATATTTACCCCATCATAAATATCATGGATATCACAGCCCTCTAATGATATTTCTAAATCTTCCAGTAATTCTGTCTGGGGAGACTTTTTAACGATCTGCACTGAATTCAGTTCTGTATCGCTGCATTCTTCAAACTTTGTAGATGAGCTAGTATTAATGTCATTGAATTCCATGTCTTCAAAATTAGAGTGTGTATTTTCTAAATTTTGTATTTTTTCTATTGTTTTGCTCGAATCGACTAGGGTTTTAAGGGGATCTGTGACAGATTTTAACATTTTATCAAGTGACAAATTTATTGAGTGTTCCTGGTTTTTCATTTGTTTTATTTTATTCTTTATAGAGTCTACGGACTTCACTAATTCTATTTTAATATTTTAAGATAAGATAAGATAAGATAAGATAATTTATTTCGCAAATATGGGTACAGTACATGGTGTAAAAAACAATTAGCAAAGTTCAGCCACATTTTACCATTAGGGCATGCGAAAGGTACAAGACCAGCAACAAAAATAATTATTACATAATAACATTCAACATTTAGTGATAGCCGTGTTTAATAGTTAAACAAATGCATTTTCTTTTTCTGCAAAAAACTCTGAAATGTTGTAATAGGCTTTACCCACTAGAAAAGTGCGTAGCTTTTTCTCCATTTTATACCTATTATAACAACTGTGTTCAGCTAAAGAACAAATTATACTGAATTTGATTTTGCATGTAAATTACTTATATGTGCGCATAAACAGTCACTCAAAATTAAAAAAACATATCAAGATTCTGTCTGTACCTTCCATTGTTTAAAGACGAGTCTTTGCAAATACTAATAAAGTTATATGGCTCGCTCCAAACTGTATTACAAATATTCTTGAATTGATTCCAGGACATATCAGAACTAACATGCTCTTCATTAATATGTTTCAAGTTTACATCGTCTTGCTTAAATATTATGAGAAAGTTTGTATTATCACGCAGCAACTGTTTCGGAATTTTAGAGTATGTTTGACATAAATAAAAGCAATCAATATGTTTATGTCTACCCATAGAGAAGTAATTACGAATGTTTATTTGATTTTCACATGCCACATCATCGAAAATAAATACAGAATTAGTTAGTGCTTCATCCGGGGCTATGACTTCTTTATTATCATTAAATTCATGAAACTTAACTTGATGCACTCTCTTTATAACTTCTCGCAAGAAGTTGTATTTTGGTTGAAAATTAGTTTTCGAGTGCAGGTAAAGATTTTGAAATTTTAGACCATTCTCATGTAACAATAAACTAAGCACGACGTTTGTTTTTCCACAATTCGAGGGTCCACATATAATACAACGAATCGTATTTGGTAACAGAATGCTATGCCTAATGTGGTTATCAGAGTCACCAAGATTTATATGATTAATATTAAGTGATGTGTGTTGTTTGATCAACTTCATTTTAACTATTAATTCAATTTCATCCAAACATAGATATATAAAGCATAAGTATAATAAAAACAAATAATTTAGATTGGTTTAAAGTTGTCATGTGAAATTTAAAGCGAACGTATTATTCGGTATACCTACAGTGCTTATCCATTTCATGTTTATACCTGATGTAAATAATAATAATAATATTAATAAGTTAGTATGGTATTTATATTCATAATCAGTGGTGGATTAATAAAATGCAGAACACTGTAAGGCCGTAACAAGAATAAAAAATCATGCATTAGTTATAAATGTTTTATTCACGTATTACTTACATATTCAAATACGAAAATCAACACTACCACTCACTAAATTAACAATCTTTGTTTATAATCAAAGTAATTATAAACAAAGATTATAATAACATTACAATTTGTTCATATAAACATATTTATATTTATACATTAGTTCTCAAAATAAAGTTTCACAGTGACCCCAAGGTAAAGTTTCAATTTTGTTCGTGAGTATTTGTCTCTTATCATCATTTCTGTTTAATACTACTTTATGAATTTCTTGAGAGTACAGTACATGCTTGAGTGATTTAATTATATTCATTTTACATTTGAAATTGACATTATTTGTTAAAGCTTTACTATAGTGGGATAATTTTAATCGATTAGTAACAGCTTTAGATATTCCTTTTGCTTTTGTGATGCGAGTTTTTGAAGTGATTATACAATATAGTTTAGCTCTTAGTCCTACAAATTCGCTTATGATGTCACCCCCGAGTTCATCTTTAAATAGTCCTGGAATTTTAGTATTTACTCTCGGCATGCTGTAACAATTATCAGTCTGAAAATTACTTGTATCAAATTTTGTGACATCATTTTTTATGTCTTCGTAAATATCCTCTGTATTTATAAAATAAAGAAGGCTGTCTGTGTCTGTATAACACAGTCTTGCGCGAGTTTCATATTTATTTTTAATAAAGTTGTAGTGAAATTTATACAAATGTTCCTTTGCTAATTCTAGAACTGTAAACCCAATGTAAATAGGGCGATCTAAAATAATTTTTTCAGGAGCTAATTGAATAGCAACAAAATTTTCAGAAAAGATTGCAATACTTTTCAAATTTGGTTTTGCAATTAACTTTTCTACACCGTGGTGCTTGTTAGTTTTATTATTATAATCATCCCACATAGTAACTAATTTGACATTAACCTGTTTACGTCTATTTTCAATAGTTTTCCCAAATATAGCATTATTGAGGAGTTTAAAAAAGTCTTTCTCAAATAGGGTTGTTGAAGCTTGACGCAATGTAGTATTCAAGTCAATATATTTTTGTAAATAATTTTCTTGTCTAAAAGTTAACACGGTGAATTTTTTTCAAAATCATTCCGTTTAATAAACATGCCTTTAAATGAATGTAATGTATTACATAGTTGAATTTGTCGTATAAATTAGCAATTAATTTAGGTGTTCTGCCTCCGGGAGGTGTGAACCTCTCGGGTGCAAAAGGTAAATCACTATGCGTATTATGTAAACTCTCAGGATATATTAAATCAACTTCTAAATTATATCCATATTCAGAATCATCTGATATTGATAACACATTTATTGTTATAATCTCATCGTTTGTCAAAAATCGGAAATCTGAAATAGACATTTTCTTTGTCATTGCGTAACCATATAAATTGTTACAGTCAAGATAAACCAAATACGTTGATTTTTGAAAAGCATCATAATTCGGTAAATATTTATTATTAGCTTGAGCATGGCGAAGAGAACATTGTGCTAAGCCTCCACGTATTCCCTTTTCCAAAAATTCATACATTTCCAAACTATGAATTAATTCTTATTTAACGCCTGTGTACAGTAGCATCGCATCCCAGCTTAAACTAGGTGCAGTAATGTAATACGCTGGATCAAGTTGATAATGATCCAGACAAGTCTGTCTAAATTTTTCGAATACATCGGAAAGAAGTAATACGTCGGTCTTTAAATATAAATCTGTATATTCTCCAAGTGATTTAATATTAAATGACTGCCAAATAGATTTAGCGTAAACGTATTCATCATCACTAATATGTTGACAATTCAAACTATTATAGAAACAATCTTTCGATGGAAGACGAGTCTCGTTATATTTTGAGTATGCATCAATATAATCATAGGGATAAATTCCTTTTTGTCGCAACAACTTTAACTGATTATAACTAGTATCTGGGAATTCTTCTGATAAATTAACAAAGTCGGTTTCATTCAAATTATTTACTAATGTGCTTAAACTTGAATTAAGAAATTGATAAGAATCTATGAACTTAACTTGAATAGGCCTTGATTTTAATGCATTTGTAGTATGGAGTACTTTTGTGAAAGACATATACCTTTCTTTGGTTTTTGGTATAATTTTGAAAGCACCTTCATACTTCGATAATTCTTTTATAAATAGGTGAGAGTCATAGCCGGATAGGTTATGAAAAATAACAGGCACGAAAGGGCAAACTCTTAACATTAAATTACAATGAGAGTGTGCTGCTCCTCGGTATTGTGATGTAATGTGATCATGATCCATTACTTTATCGTCAAAGAGCAAATAATTACAGATATGACATGTAGTGGCATTTTTGTAATCCTTTTTTTGGTCCTTAGTTAAAGGTGCCATAGGTATTTTATTTAATAAGATACTGTGAATGTACTCCAAATCTCTTATTAAATATTTTACAGCTCCTCTGTAAGTAACATACTTATTCAGTCCCGTATTGTGTGAACAACAAATGTAGTAACCAAAACATGAAGGTTCGTGAATCTTATAGGTACGAGTATTTTCAGTTACATTTATGTTGCAGTTTAGTAAAAGACTCTCAAAATCGGCGTAAATTACGAAATTAATTTTTTGTTTTCTTTCGAAGTTCTTAAATTGAAGAATACTATTTTTTTCAGGTAACATTGTCAAAATCTTAGGACACTTATTATGAGCGCTACATCTCGTTTCACTCGTGAAAACTTGTAAGCATGTCTCACATAGGTACATTTTACCTTTATGTTTACTTATTTGACGTTTGATCAATCTCAATAGATTTTTTATTAAGCAATAATGCCCGTTATCTTTCTGTTCAAAGTACAATAAATTTATATGATGGTTTTTTCTTAAACTTGTCACGTATAAAGGACCAGTGACCATGTTTTTATTATCTAATCCATATATATTAATACTTATGTGGGGATTTAAATTTTCAAATATTTTAATATCTTTACATGATGGAGGTAATGATATTCCATCAATGTTTAAAACTTTTGAAAAATGTGGGTATGAACTTGTTCTGCAAACATTCATTTGGGTGGGATATAATGCTGCGACAATACTCCATAAAAAGCAGTTGTTATCGCTGTTTTTAATATTTAAACAACTTCTAGTTTTTTTTATTACTTGCGGCAAATCTACATAGGTGCCGCCTCGCAAAGGAGAGTATTTGTTAATGTTAATTTCTAGATGACTTATAAAGACACAAGACCAGCCAGATTCACGCTGTTGGAACTCTGAGAGCTTTCTGTCAAATGTATTTATTGCTTTCAAATATAATTCATTAATATCTGTGTTATTATAAACAATTTCATATTTTGTGTTAAATGATTTAAGCTGTTGCTCATCAGATTTTGGAAGAATGAAATAAGCAAAAAGCTCAAAGTTTAATTTAACACAATTATGTTTGATCACACAATCGTTAATTAGTCTTATGACCCTATGCTGATTATCCATTAGGAATTCCTCAGGTGTTAGGTATTCCATTGATGGATTCAGTTTGTAACTTATTATTCTCTTTTTAAAAGCCGTGGCTATTATATCAATATTTTCAATTTCAGTTTTTAGTATGCAATTAGATTTATGCAAATTCGTTCTCAAATGATACTGATATTCTATTTTAGGTATTTCAATGTGACATTTTTGACATATTATTATTTCATCGTTATTTGTTCCGATTCCGGGTCTAGATGTAACTGTAAGAAAGAAAGAAAGAAAAAAAAAAAACAATGAACATTAAATTAAATTTGATGTAATATGAATTACTATTAAAACTTAATTGCTAAAACCGATTACATGATTGATTATAAAAAATATATGCATAAACATCTAAGTACAGCAATAGTGTATATTAATAATGTAATCACGATCTGCGTAATATTCGTTACATAATTTTACTATTAATAGATTCAATAAAACTTGAGATATAAAGATAATATCTAATTATTATTATTATAAAAGAGTAATACAAAAAGTGATTAAGTGAATTGAATAGGCATATACCTACTTTTTTAATTAAGTACTATTTCAATAATAGTTACTTACAAATGTTGGTGGGCACTTAACATACTCTTTTCGAGTAGCCATAATTAAATTTTGATAAATGTTGCCAAACATCTGTATGGTCATATGTTTGATTTTTAAGCGTGACAATTGCTTGGCGCCACCTATTCATTGGCGAGACTTTCTCTATTTCATCGCACCGGTATATTTTTAAATCAATATAGTGCGTTCCCGGCTTTCATGGATTTGGCGCGAATGGCCGTTAGCAAGGCGTCGTGTTATATATGAAGTTAACAGTGTTTTACCAGTAACTACAGGGACCCCGTTCTCGTCGTCCTCGCTATCGGTTCCAAACAGATCGTATACCGTGCACTTCTTCGGGGTGATGGGTTTGATATGTGGGTTCTTTGAAGCTGATGAACGGGGCGGCGGTGGCGCCGACGACGACGGCCCTGGCATCGGACTTGCTCTCGATGGTGACGACCACGACGCTCGTGCCGACCCCGTCGTGTGAGTTGATGCGTGCTTCCTTTTTCGCCCGTCGTGCTTCTTTTTCGGAACTTGAGGTTCCTCGTCGACATCGGAGGGAAATAGGGTCTCAGCGATTTCATGCGACCTGAAATGGAGTGAAACAAATACATAAGTAACTATTAATACAATCAAATAATTATTCAAGCGCACATCCCACTGACATGTCGGGTAGGTACACCACTCTAATTAATTATTATCGTCTATCTACATGTAATATTGAAATACATCTTTCTATAATACTGGAACATAGCCATCATAGAAATAATACTCTATTAAACCACAGTACTATATCGCGATAGATTAACCGTACAACATGAATAGAAGACCAGATTTATTATATTAGGAATCACTCATTGCTTGTTTCGGGGGATCGAACCCTTGGAGCTTAGCCGTTGCTGTAACTACTTACAATATATTGCTACTACTGCTATATTAAAAATAAGTTAATGAACTACTTACATTTTCCTTATTGCAGGTGGATTCTTGATAAGTAGGTACTTGATGTTAATCTTGAGCTCCTAGTAGCTGAAGTGATGCTCCTAATTCACTCTCCAGGGTTTAAATAGCCGGGATCCGCGTGAGATTTTTCCAAATATGTAATGTAATGTAATGCATACATGACGCTAAAATCCTGACTCAGGAATTCTTTACGAGACAAATCTTTTGCTATCATAACCAAGTCTACAAATCTCAACCTTATATTATGATATCTAAAGTTTACATTAATATTTGATTAGGTGGAGTAACCACAGTCCAAGTTTTACATACTAGTTAAATACCGCGACTTCGTTTATATAATATTTATTTTATTACAGCATTACATTATTATTATTAATTTATTCTATACTGATATAACACAGTAA
Organism: Hoplodrina ambigua; assembly: GCA_949774945.1. Classification (NCBI taxonomy): domain Eukaryota; kingdom Metazoa; phylum Arthropoda; class Insecta; order Lepidoptera; family Noctuidae; genus Hoplodrina; species Hoplodrina ambigua. The sequence goes on from OX458964.1 coordinate 18,439,648, forward strand.
GAGATTTACCCGACTGCATCAAACGAAAGACGGTGACGTTACCGGTGAACATTACCTTTCTTTTAGGTGAGTTAAAGATTATAAGTTTGAAAAATAAATTAGTAATAGCAGGCAAAACTAGGTGTAACAGTAGTATGTCGATATCGCAATTTTGTTTTGATTCATCTCCTTAAACAGAATTAGAACTTACATTGCAAATTACACATACTACTTACGTGCGATGGTTTTGCTTGTCGAATCGTCTCAATAAAATGTATGAAAAAATTACAGTGAACAAACATACAGTAGTATTTATTTTATCAATATATATGTAATGAAATGATATTTCATTAAATTGAATTTGCCGCGCTTTGCGCGTGTAGGTTGTCTCAGTTATCTGTGGAAACAAGTGACAAGAAAGGAATATAGGACATCGAGGTGACAGTGAACTTTAAAATGTCGTTTCTTTGTATTATCAGAGAAACCATTTGTGTTTATTAATAAAAAAACTCCCAATAACATATCTTATAAAACGACATTTTCGTTAACTAAATGAAGATGGACCGGCTGCAATTTGAGTTTACAATGATAGCTTCAAATGATGGTAAATCTAATGTATTAGCCATAACCTCAATATCTACAGAAGAAGGAAAATGTTATGTTTTACCTGAGGAGCTGAGACCGGTGAATTATCATACATATATTATTAAAATGAACACTTTCACAAAAATAAAAAATAGTATAAAGAAAAGGCACCAAAGTAGAAAAATATGGATTAAATTGGATGAAGGTCTAAAGAAAACATATATAGATGAGGAAGGTAATATACAATTTTAAGATCAATATTTAGAAGAAATGAGCACGAAACAACCAAAAGACAAAGATGATAGTTTGCAACATATCTTGGAAAAATTAATAGAAACTACAACAAACAAAGAAAAACAACATAACCTAAAACATATTTCAGAGAAATTTATTATTGAAAAATTCACAAGCAAGAACCCTAATGCAATGCAATGGATAGAGACTTTTGAAAAAGAATGTGAACGCTTTAATATAGCAAAAGATGAAACAAAAATAGATATATTGAGGTTATTTTTGGAAAAACCTTGTTTGGATTGGTATAGCTCGATGGTAATAAAACTAACAGTAAATTCTGAATGGAAGGAATGGAAAGACACATTTTTGGAAACTTTTAAAAACCGAGGATGGGACATAGTCACAACTGCCTTCGCATTCAGGTATAAAGAAGGACTGTTAATTGATTATGCTATAAAAAAAGAACGGCTTATACTAGATATAAATAAATCGATAGATCAGAAAACAATGATAGATCTGATTGCAACAGGTCTACCTGGGTTTATCTTAAATAAGTTAAATAGGGACGAACTCAACAATACCACTGATTTGTTCAACGAGATCAGAAAATATGAAGGTATGATGTACAAGAAAAACTCGACTATACTAAAAAGTAGTGCATTTTTTAATAAAAATAAAACTATTGAGAAGAAGCCATGTAAGACATGTGAATCTTTGGACAAAGGAACTAGATATCATCCGGAGGAGGCATGTTGGTTCAAGAAAAATAAAAATGAATCAGAAAAGATTTTTAAAGCCAAAAATGTAAATAATAATTCCATTATTGAAGTAGATATGAATACTGATAAAAAAAACGAGTAAGTACACCATTAATCAAAATCAAGCTTATGTTAGAAAATAAACTTGAAGTGAGCGGCATTTATGATTCAGGCTCACAGATCTCATTAATAAATTCAAGACTGATTAAAGTTAAAGAATTAAAAGACAATGTGAATATAGCATATATGAAAACGGTTAATGGTGTAAAAAAGACGGATGGCTTGATAACAATAAAAATAAAAATCTTTGATTTAGAAGAAGAGGTGGATGTATACATAATAGAAAATGAAGATTTTGACGATTTCATAATCGGATTGGATATGATAAAGAAATTCAAATTGATCCAAAATGAGGACTTGCAGATAGAACAAAAGAAAATAACAAATAAAATAGACAGGATGTCTAAAGATAACACAAATGAAGATAAGAATCGAAAAACATATGCAATTAATTTCAATGAACACATAGAAACAGAGGAATTTGTTAGTATGACAGACCATTTAGAAAATGAAAAGAAAATTGAAAATTGAAAATTGAGATACAGAAAATTATAAAGGAATATAAAACAATTTTTGCTAAGGACAAGTATGATATAGGATCAGTTAAAAATTATGAAGCTCATATAGAACTACTAGTAAATAGATACTGTAGTAAAAGACCATACAGATGTACAATAGAAGATAAATTAGAAATTGAAGAACAAATATCTATGTTACTAAAGAATAATTTAATAGAAGAATCTTACAGTCCTTTTGCTGCACCAGTGACATTAGCATTTAAAAAAGGTGAAAATAGAAAATCCCGTTTATGTATAGATTTCAGAGAACTGAATAAAATTGTTGTGCCACAAGCACAACCTTTCCCATTAATAGATGATTTGATTATTAAAACCAGAAATTGTAAGTATTTCACTACACTGGATATAAATTCAGCATTTTGGGCAATACCACTACGGGTGGAAGATAGAAATAAAACAGGATTTGTCACACAAGATGGCCACTTTCAGTGGACCTGCCTCCCGTTTGGCTTGAAAACATCACCAGCAATTTTCCAGAGAATTTTAAGCAATATTCTAAGAAAGCACAATCTCACAGGATACTCCGTTAACTATATTGATGATATTTTGATATACTCATCCAACTTTGAGAACCATATAAGACACATAAGAAATGTTTTAGAAGCAATAATAAAAGAAGGCCTTAGATTGAAGTTTACGAAATGTACCTTTGCTTCAGACTCAGTAAAGTATCTAGGTCACGTAATTCAAAACAATTCAGTAAGACCACTAAAAGACAATTTGATTTCAATAAGACATTTTCCAACTCCTAAGACGCAAAAGAACATCAGACAATTTTTGGGAAAAATCAACTTTTACCATGAATACATACCAAGAAGCGCAATTATCTTAGATCCATTACATAATTTATTAAGAAAAAACGAAAAGTTTGTGTGGTCGGAGAAGTGTGAAGAATCATTTAATCAAATAAAAAGACATTTATGTTCTCAACCGATATTGGAAATATATGACAAAGACTTACCAATAAAAATCTATACAGATGCATCCTTAGAGGGCATTGGGGCAATCCTAAAACAAACACAACTAGATGGTAAAGACAAACCGGTGGCATATTTCTCAAAAAAGCTGAATGAATCTCAAAAACGGAAAAAGGCTATATATTTGGAATGTTTAGCTATGAAAGAAGCAGTTAAATACTGGCAACACTGGCTTATTGGAAAACAATTCACTATATACTCAGATCACAAACCTCTAGAGAACATGAACATTAAAAGCAGGACAGATGAAGAATTGGGTGATCTCACATACTACCTGTCTCAATATGACTTTACAGTAAAATATATACCTGGTAAGGAAAATGTAGAAGCAGACTGTTTGAGCCGAAATCCTGTATTAGAATCACAAGATAACAAAGAGGAACTATTAAAAATAGTAAATTTAATACAAATAAAAGATATAGTTGCAGATCAAGAGAAAAATGAAACAATAAAAGACAATAAATCTAATCTTACACACAAAAATGGAATTTATTATAAAAAAATAAAGAAACATCAAAAGATAATTCTCACAGAAGAATTTAGTAAAAGACTCATAAAAAACGTGCATGAAGATTTATGCCATATTGGGATCAGACAATTACAGAAAAAAATTAGTCCAATATATACAGCTAGAAACCTAACAAAAAACATCATAAATACTTGTAAAACATGTGAAATATGTATAAAAAATAAATCAAGATGTCAAGGAAAATTTGGACTAATGTCACAACTGGGTCCAGCAACAAAACCATTTGAGATTATGTCAATGGATACTATCGGTGGCTTTGGAGGCTCTAGGTCAACAAAAAAATACCTACACCTTTTAGTAGACCACTACACAAGATATGCATTTATTGCGACTTCAAAAACACAGAATGCAAGTGACTTCATAAAACTAACAAAGAATGTGCTAGAGACAGATGAGATTGGAATAATTCTGACAGATCAATATCCAGGCATAAATTCAAGAGAATTTAAGCAACATTTGCAAGAGAATAATATTAAGCTAATTTTTACAGCTGTGAATACACCATTCTCAAATGGATTGAACGAGAGATTAAATCAAACAATAGTAAACAAAATTAGATGTAAAATAAATGAGAAAAATAATAAGAGAACATGGACAACAGTGGCAAGAGAATGTATACAGAAATATAATGAAACAGAACATTCCGTTACAGGTTTTGCACCAAAATATTTACTGGATGGTATGAATGTCAGTATTCTACCAAATGAATTAAAAACAACAGAAAGGGAAGACAAATGGATTGCTGATAGAAGATTGGCATTAGAGAATACAATAAAATCCCACAAGTACAACAAGAAAATATTTGATAGAAATAGAAAAATGCAAGAGTTTAATATAGGAGACAGTGTATATGTAGAAAATGGAAATAGATTGAATAGAAAGAAATTAGACGAATTAAAAATAGGCCCTTTTAAGATAATAGAAAAAATATCAAACTCTATTTATAGGATTGACACTGGCAACAGAAAAACAGAATCAACTTTATTCCACATAACAAAATTACAACCTGTCACAACAGAAGCTGAAGAAGATGAAGTAGAAGAAAACGATTATGAAAATGGCTTATAGGTACAGTGTGTGGATATGTTTGAATTTTTGCTCCCAGGGGGGGAGATGTAATGAAATGATATTTCATTAAATTGAATTTGCCGCGCTTTGCGCGTGTAGGTTGTCTCAGTTATCTGTGGAAACAAGTGACAAGAAAGGAATATAGGACATCGAGGTGACAGTGAACTTTAAAATGTCGTTTCTTTGTATTATCAGAGAAACCATTTGTGTTTATTAATAAAAAAACTCCCAATAACATATCTTATATATATTTATAGTAAACAATGAAATGTTTGGCGCCGCTATGTCTTGAGGTTTAAATTTCACTATGCCATTTTTGTCACTGTAATTTTAACCTACTGTCGGGGAACAATCTAACAAAAATGTACGAATTTGAACTCTATAGAATTATATATAAATTGGAAAAAATATATTAAAATCGATCATTCAATTTCTGCTCCTGCTGAGTCCTGACTTGCTAAAAACGGTATCATTGTGTAATGTCGGTAAGTGTTAATATATAAATAATATAAATATTTAACAGTATTTTATCTAACAATTTAAATATTACATTGTTTGTATCAATCGTTTTATATCATACATATAAAACGTATAAATTGATTGTCTATTGTAGCGACTCAAACATACATAATAGGTCCTTGACATGAGAGTTTTCGAATCAAACGTATATTTGTATACCACAACACGACTGTAATTGCTTTTTGTATTTTTATTTTAAGGACTCCGAAAACGACCTTTTCAACTTCGTCCCTATGAATACTGTGCCAGGACAGTATAACGAAAAACAACTGAATCTGGAGGGCCCCAGCAGCAAACAGCTCAAGAGATGTTCAACAGCTGCATTCACCTGTGTCAAAAAACTTACGCGTGGTGCTAAAGTGATCAGGATCGAAGTCTATGATGTAGAAAATTTTCCTGATTCCATAAGTTCGCTATGTAATTGTGATGCCGAATTGTGCGTGCAGCATGTAGTTAAAAACATATTCATGGATGATATTTATAAATCGGTTAAAGAAATTGCTGTAAAAGTATCTAATAATATGTTGTAAATAAAACAATCTTTATTAAATGATAAAGTGTTTTTATTTATTCAACCTTTCACTTAAGCAGCCACATCAAATAGTTCTTTTACATCACGAAGCGACGTCATGTGACTTTTAAGTCTATGACGGTAAGGTTGAAAGTCAAATAATTCACTTCGCTTCGTGAGATAAAAGAACTGTAGTAGTTGATGTAGGTATACATTTCTAATTCCAATATCTAAACTTCATCTACCTAACCCAGATCAACATTATCTTCACGCCTGTAATTCCTAAAGGAGAAGGTAGGGTGCAGTAACTTATATAGACACTAGATTTGTATTATACTCACAATTAATGAATGGTGAAAACTGTGGGTTTTAGGATCTAATCTGATATAAATAGTGAATAATATAAAATTGAATTAATGAGCGAAAATTGCGGACTCAGAAAACATTATTATGCTACCAGATGATGAATGAAATGATGAATGAAATGATGAATGAGTGAAAATTGCGGGTTTCCAGATCTTATCTGATCTGGAAACCCCAATTTTAACCTACTCACACCATAAATGGATAGAGTAGACCATAATTCTCCCTCCACACACTGTCATAGGCCTTCTCCAAGTCTACGAAAGCGCAGTAGACTTTCTTGTGCTTTGCCAGATGTTTTTCGGCTATGCACCTTAAAGAGAAGATCTGATCCATACAGCCCATTCCCTGTCTAAATCCCGCTTGCACATCCCAAATTTTCTCATCAGTCACTCCTATCACTCTATTAATTAAAACTTTCGCATACAGTTTGCCGACAACGCTTAAAAGACTAATGCCGCGGTAGTTTTTACACTCCTGCTGTGAGCCTTTTCCTTTATATAGTGGAACAATTACAGCCTTGCACCAGTCATCCGGCACACGACCATAACTCCAACACATATTAAAGATCAAGCACAACAGGCTTGCTACCACCCCGTCACCGTTCTTTAACATTTCGACAGACACTCTATCATAGCCTGTAGCTGTTGCCAACTTTCATACCTCTAAGTGCTCTTACAATCTCATCCATCTTTATTTCACTCTCTTCATCTACATCTAAATGTGGGTCTTCAAAACTGGCTTCCGCCCAGTTACCCACTCCTTGCATGCTATCCTGCTCACGAAACAAACTTTCAAAATATCCCTTCCAGCGTTACAAAACCTTACATTCTTCACTTAATAAGCATCCATCTTCTGCTCTCACAACATTCATAGTTGATGTTCCTGTCACCCCTCGAGCCAATCTTACCTGTTTCCAGAACAGTTTAACATTGGCCCTGAAGTTATCAGCGAACTTCCTGTTATACTTTTCTTCCTTCTCATCCTTCTTCTTTTTTACAATCTCTTTCACTTTCGCTTTCATTTCGGTGTAACTTTTCTTCACTCTTTCTAAATCATCTGTCATATCCGTTGCCTGATTCATCCTACTTTTGGCCTTACAGGCTAATACATTAAGCCATGCCTCTTTCTTCTTGCTGACAACCTCTTTCACTTCCCCATCCACCCAAGAATCATCCGTCCTACTACCATTCTTCCTCCGTGCCAGACCACATACCGTCGTGGCCACTTGAACCATACTGTCCTTTACCATATCCCAGACTTCCTCTAAACTAAAATCATTCTCACTCTCAAATACCTTATCCGTCTTCTCTTTTACTTTTCTCTTATATTCGTCTCTTACTTTAGTCTCTTGCAGTCTTTCTACTTTTATTCTTTCTAGAGTGGTCACAGGAACTTGAACTCGATGACGCCAATGCTTGAACAAACCATCCACCCGACACATTACCAGATAATGGTCAGTTCCAACATTAACACCCCGATATGCTCTTGTATCTATGACCTACTCTTCAATCTTTCATCTACAACTACAAAATCAATTATACTTCTACTACCTTGCCTTTCCCACGTATACCTGTAAATCTTCCTGTGATTAAACATAGTGTTCATCACAGTAAGGCTCTTCTCCACACATATTTCTAATAGATCCATACCATTCTCATTCACTCTATCATCTCCAAATGCACCTAACACTTTCTCGTACCCATTCCTTTTTACACCCACCCATCCATTAAAATCACCAAGCATTATAATCTTCTCATTCGCCCTACACCCATTCACTATACCTCTTAAACTATCCCAGAACTCTTTCCGATCCGTCGGTGAGCTTCCCATATCAGGTGCGTACACGCATACAATAAAGATACGGTTTAAGCCCACCTTGGTTCTCAACATCAGAATCCTGGGACTAACACACACATAATCTTTGACACATTTCATCCTTCGCGCTGAGAGGACAAGCCCCACACCCTGACAGGCCCTTTGGGTCTCATGGACGCCGGACCAGATAGCGGTCAGAGAACTATGTTTGGATATGTCCACTCCCTTTCTTTTTGTCTCATTCACACAAAGCACATCTATCCTTTTGTCTTTCACTACATCAAATACTTCATCCATCTTATCTTTTATCCCTCCCTGCACATTCAGCGTAGCTAAGCGACATTCCGCAGCTCGCTTTTCGCCCCGTGAGAAACATTTGCGTAGTGTGTGGCGAGCATCACCGCCGCTTCCGAGTTTTAAATTTTCTGCACATGAGTGCAGAAAATTTAAAACTCGGAAGCGGCGGTTGGGAACAACATGAGTTGTTCCCACGAAAAGCTAGGGATATAAATCGTCCACACTCTGCAGTGCCCCGCTTACAGAGGTAAGGCTTAAGTAGTGCCTGGGGGCGCCCAGACCCAGACAACTGGCACGCTTGCGGCTAGGCTCTCCCCTAGTCATGCAGCTCTCGGCACGGCCACCTTAGCTTGGACGGTAATGTTACCACAAAGAGGAGTCGCTAAACTCCTCTGGCTATTCCCTTAGTCGCCTTTTACGACACCCACGGGCTGTGAGGGGGTGGTTCTATTCTATTACCCGGAAACCACACGGGAATCCGCGGATCTTCTGGCAAAAACTTTCTACCCTGACGACTCCACCGATGCCGAACAGTCATATCACACTGCACTGAGGAGACTGGCGGAGGAGAAGAACCCCCAAGGACTGTCTGCCGACGACCCACCCTTCACACCTGCGGAGCTGGAAATGGTCCTCCAAAACCAAAATCCGAAAAAAGCTCGGGAGCTTTTTTCGGATTTTGGTTTTAGGGCCGGGGCCCTGATGGATTAACGGCAGACGTCTGCACGACGGCAATAAACTGCGACAGGGTACTGTTCTTAGCGTTGGCCAACAAGTGCCTGTCGCTGTCACACTTTCCCAAGCAGTGGAAGGTCGCCCACGTGTGCATACTCCGCAAGCCAGGAAAGGACGACTACACGAACCCAAAGTCGTACAGACTAATAGGTCTGTTATCGGTTCTCGGCAAGATAGTCGAAAAACTCCTGGTCGGCCGTCTTCAGTGGCACTTCCTCCCGACACTCAACAAGAACCAGTACGGATTTATGCCGCAGCGCGGTACCGAGGACGGCCTCTATGCCCTTATGGGACACGTACGTGCTGAAATCAAAGCCAAAAAGATCGTGCTTTTGATATCATTGGACATAGAGGGGGCCTTCGACAACGCGTGGTGGCCAGCACTCAAGAGACAGATGGTGGTTCAAAACTGTCCACGAAATCTCTACTCTCTCGTCGCCTCATACCTGGAAGACCGGTGCATCAGGGTCAACTATGCCAGAGCGTCTAGTGAAAAGGAAACAACGAAAGGATGCGTCCAGGGCTCAATTGCCGGACCGACGTTTTGGAACCTTATCCTAGACTCACTCCTTCACAAAATGGCAAGTATGGGGGTTTACTGTCAAGCCTTCGCAGACGACGTCGTCCTTGTCTTCTCAGACTTTTCAGCCAGTTCCCTGCAGCAGTCAGCGAACGACGCGCTAGGCACAGTATCGGAATGGGGTGCTCAGAACAAGCTGCGTTTCGCCGCGCATAAGACCAACGCGATGATGTTAACGAGAAAGCTTAAGTACGACATTCCGGTACTATACATATCTGGCACGCGGCTGGACCTAGTCCAAGAGGTCAAGCTGCTGGGTCTCACAATAGACTCCAAACTCACCTTCAACGCGCACGTGTCTGCGACCTGTAAAAAGGCTGCAGACATCTACAAGCAACTGGCATGCGCGGCCAAGGTGACCTGGGGTCTCAACAGAGAGATCATAAGGGCGATATACGTGTCGGTGATAGAGCCCATCGTGCTGTATGCAGCGAGCGCGTGGGAGCCTGCGGCAGAGAAACTGATGACCAGAAATCAGTTCGACTCTCTGCAAAGAGGTTTCACGCAGATAATCTGCAAAGCATACCGCACGGTGTCTCTGACATCGGCACTCGTACTGTCCGGCCAACTCCCCCTAGATCTCCGGGTAATCGAGGCCGCAACCCTCTTCAAGATCAAAAAGGGGCATTCCCGACAGTTCATACCACCGTGCCGCGAGTTGGAGTGCACCACTCCAAAAACCCCCACCCGGCGTCACTCATAACAACAGAGTATGCACGCCTAGAGGACCTGACTCCCGAAACCCAGGAAACAAACCAAGTAATCGGTCCCCAAATCTACACCGACGGCAGCAAGATAGAGGGAAAAGTAGGAGCTGCCCTAACTTGGTGGGAAAACGGAAAGGAGTCCAATTACAGCACCTTCGGCCTAGAGCCTCACAACACAGTCTTCCAATCGGAAATGTACGCACTCTTCAGAGCTGTGAGAATGGTGAGAGAATCCAGAGCGGCCTCCGTGAGTATATTGAGCGACTCAAGATCGTCGCTCGACCTGCTCAGGAGCCCGTCTGTCACTCACCACTTGGCACTCAAAATTATTTATTTATTTATTTATTTATTTATTTCCAACTTACATCTATCATTACAGACTACTCCATTGCGATAGTGTACATCAATAACCTTATCTTAAAATAAAAATAGATACTACAACTTATAATTTAGCCTTGTAACTTATTACAAATAATGCATTCTTTGTGAACTCACTCAGAGGACAACAGAATAGGTCCGTGTCACTAGCTATGAGGTTGAGAGTGCGGAGTGCACGCGTCAGTGGCGCCTCACCTAAAAGATTGGTTCGAGCGCGCGGCTCCGCCAACAGCCGTGGCTGTCGTCGTCGCCATACGTACCTGTCTGGCACACACAAACCTATGCTCCCTAATATGTCCGCATTATGTACCCTTCCTCTAAGTACTTTGAATATGTACGAGGTGAGTGCGAGTTCCCTCCTGACCCTCAGCTCGTTATATCCAACCATACCCAAAATAAATAAAGTTGGGTACATTAGCGGATAAAATGGGTATACACCATACAAGCGCAAGTACAAGTACCTCACAAACTTGTTTTGTACTCTCTCCAGCATGAGCCTATATTTAGATTCATGTGGTGCCCAAATGACGGCGTTACATTCCAATTGGCTTCTAACTAAAGAATTGTATAAGGCGATAACCGCTTTTATGTTATTAAAACCACGTACCATACGGAGCATAAATCCTAAATTACGGTAGGCTTTTCTGCAGCAGCTTGTGACGTGATCACGAAACGTTAGCCCAGTGTTGAACTTCACCCCCAAGTCCCTAACTTCCGTAGCCCTAGCCATTGGCAACCCATCTATATTATAGGAGTATAGGATAGGAGTGCGTGCGCGAGAGAAACTGATTGTGACGCACTTTGAGGTGTTGAACTGCAAGAGGTTATCCTTGCTCCAGGTCACCACTCTGTCTATGTCTCTTTGAAGCCTGACACAGTCTTCCACATTACTTATTTCCAGTGATAGCTTGAGATCGTCAGCAAACAGTAAACAATTGGCGTGTTTGACCACTTCTGGCAAATCATTTATCATAAGAATAAATTGCAAAGGCCCAAGGTTACTGCCCTGACTTACGCCCGACCTGGTAAAATATGGCTCTGATTTATGGCCCCCATATTCCACGTACTGCTGCCTACCGCTCAAATAACTTGAAAAAAACCCCAGCAGATGTGGAGTGAAACCAACGGCCGCTAACTTCTTAAGCAAAACATCATTGTTCACCAGATCGAAGGCTTTTTTAAAATCGAAGTAAGCGGCATCAGCTTGCCCCCCACTGTCCACTGTAGGCACAAGATTAGCCATGTAGCTCATGAGATTGCTAGTAGTGCTTCTTGCTGGTCGAAATCCGTGCTGAGCGTCTGAAAGCTGGCCACTGACCTGTTGAAATATGCTCTTATGAATAGCCGATTCCAAAACTTTAGCTGGAGTTGACAGCACTGCGACAGGCCTGTCAAAATAAAGAGATGCGTCCGAGAGATCAGAGAGGAAGGCAGAAATATGAAGTTCTTCTGGCTAAAGGCCCACGTGGGAACCGCCGGGAACGAGAGAGCGGACGAGCTGGCCAAGGAGGCAGCACTCTCAACAACAGACTCAGCGGACTACAACAAAGTCCCCGTATCGTACGTGAGAAGGAAGATACGGGAGGGGACCATAAAGAAGTGGCAAGCGCGGTACGAATCCTCGAGCACAGGAGCAGTCACAAAAGTGTTCTTTCCAGACGTCCTAGCGGCGAAAAGGACACTTAGAGACGTAGTCCTGACACCGGTCCACCGGACCACCAGCGGCAGCATCAGCAGAAGCCAGCCCACAATCGGCTCCTAACACCATGCCCATCACGCAGTTCCTAGCATGCGGAGAAGACGGAACACTAGGCATCAGACTGCGAGGAGTCGCTCTGTTCATGAACAGGGAAACAGAGAAGCTGGGCATAAGCTTCTGCATTGGGTCAAGCCGAGTTGGAGCCCGTATACCCATATCACCAGGCCTCGCCGCCCTGATCAACGGGAGTACCACCAAATCGAGCATGAAAGGCAGCAAGTATGCTGCGCTGCCTGAAGTGGAAATAGCCTCTCACCGATGCCGGTTAGTGCGATCCAAAGGGAAAACGATCGCACTACTCGAGTGGAGAGAGGAAACACCATTCTCGCAAGCAAGCTCGTTACTCCAAAAGATCAGGGAGTCGGGAGAAGACATGGCAGTCACGGCCCGCACCATAAGTGTCGATGCGATGGCGGTCGGATGGGAAAGAGGAGACGTTGCGGATCGCTTCGGCTGTTTGAAAGCCTCAGAGCAACACGAGGTCGTAGTTTACGGGGACCATGGGGAAACTCTGAGTTTCCTCAAAGCCCCCCGAGACCCAACAGCCACAGCGACGAGCCCCACGACAAGTCCGACCACACCTAGCGGATCAGAACGGGCCCAACAAAAGGAAGCGGCCGAAAAAGAGGCAAAGGAGCAGTCCAAAACCACCAGTCCATAGGACCAAGCCTGGACGAGGAGTCGCCTGAAAGCCTTTGGTACTTTCCTCACCGCACTGCTCCCAAACTACAGCCGCGCATCAACATCTTCAAGGCAGGACACAGCAGTGGAAAGGTTCTTCCAAAAAAGACCTCAAGAACCTCAACCAAAAAGACCCACACCCACAAAAGCAGACAAAGGGCAAGTCAGCCCTCCGACCCTTGCAGTCAACTCCGGCGCCACGGACCACGTGAAGAGCGCCTTCCTCGAGTACGTAGCAATCGTGAGAGCGACTAAACAGGTCAATCGCTTTACTTGCAATAAAATCATGCAGACCTTCCAACGAAACACCGAGGGTCTGCTCAGAGTTCTGCTCGAGGAAGCAGAGGCGGCAGTGTACGACAACGCCACGTCCCAAGTTATTGCTGGGGAAATGACGGGGTCGTACATGACCGCCTACAGCGGCACTGAAAATGGATTCGTGGCCCTAGACGAAGAGGAAACGGAGCGCAAGGGTAAAGTAACATTCCACACGCCAAAGGACGACCCGATAGTGGTTACCGCCAAATGTACCAAGATCATGCTGGACGACAAGATCCTCAAAATGGCACAGTCCATTTCGGGGACCTCAGATACTCCGGCACCGGGGGAACATTGGACGGTACCCAGTATCAGGTGGGTAAACGGAGTCCCAGGTTGCGGCAAGACAACGTGGGTGGTGAAACACTTCGACGATGAGAAGGACGTCGTGGCCACCACGACGACCGAAGCTGCCAAAGATCTCAGAGAGAAGTTAGCGCACCGCTTAGGAGATCAAGTGAAGACAAAGGTGCGCACTATGGCCTCAATCTTAGCCAACGGGTTCAAGGAAAATGAGAAATGCTACCGTCTCACGGTAGACGAAGCACTCATGAACCACTTTGGGGCCATAGTCATGGCAGTCAAGTTTTTTGGAGCAAGCGAGGTGGTTCTCATCGGAGACGTGAACCAGCTACCATTTTTGGACAGAGACAACCTATTCCAACTAAGGTACACCCGTCCAAACCTGGTGGCTGGCATCACCCAGGAACTCTTATGCACACACCGCAACCCCATGTATGTGGCGTACGCACTAAGCGAGATATACTCCGGTATATACTCCTCCAAGTCTTCGCTGTCACGGGTTCACTCCCTGAGGGTGGAGGGTTACACAGGCGCGCAAATACCACGGACCGCCCAGAACACCTTATTCCTGGTTCATACGCAAGAGGAGAAAGCGTCGTTAACAAACCAGGGGTACGGGTCCGGCAAAGGGTCGCGCACTTTAACCATCCACGAGGCTCAGGGGTTGACCTACGACAGCGTTGTAATCATAAACACCAAAACACGGAGGCTCCAAATCCATGACAGCGTCTCCCACGCGGTAGTGGCGGTGTCGAGACATACGGTTAGTAGCGTCTATTATTCCAATGATGCCGACGACGCCACGGGCCGCTTCGCTAAGAAAGTGATGGATGCGCCAACAAAAACGGTTGTCGACTACAATCTTAAGACGGCCATGCAGCATCGAGACACCGCAGTCGTGGACGCCCTGATGGGACTAGCGAAATCCCGGTCGGTAGCAGGCAAGCAGCCTCCACATAACCCACTCCAAACAAGTCCCAAACCAAACTCCCTTACCAAACCTGACAAAACCTAAACCATCCAAAACCCGTAATCTGCAAAGGAAACCATTGTAAAATCAATCGCCCAAGAGAACAAGACCCAATAATACACTATTGGGTCTTGTTTTCTTGGACATCTAGAAATAATAAATTGCAACACAACATAACGCAAAACTAAATTATAATGAATAAAACCAAATGTAAGTGTATGTTTATCAAAAAAAGAAAGAAATAAATAAATAAAAAAAAAAACAACAAATCTATTACGCATACATATATAAATAAAATGGACTCATAGTTTTATTTTAGTATTAAGTAAAACGTGCCAGTAGGAGCACGATAGTGTATAAAGTACTGTAACAATAAATTATAAATAATTAAAGACACTAAAAAAGAGCGCGGACGACCATGTCCGTGGTAGAATATTATTTAAAAAAAAAACCTAACTTAACCCAGTTCCCTCCCAACCTCCGTGGTGGTCGGATCGTTTTTAAAGCCGCTCCGCAGTTAAAAAATCAAAAAAGTGGTCTAAAGTGCTCGGATTTTGACAAATCAAGTGTCAGGGTGTGCAGAAAAGTTGCCCCCATATTATCAACTTAAACTTAAATCCGGATTGCAGTGCTGTGTAGTGAAAACCTGTGAAAAACCCTCTGTTTAGAGGTTAAGTTACTTCGACTGGGACTTCCTTACGTATTTGCGGTGAAACGAGATCGACGACACTACGTTTTTCTTTTTGAAAACATAGCGGAGCAACGCCACCTTTGTTCTGGACCACTCTCCATTGGCCCGAAATCACGTTAATCTGAGTTATTAAGAAAAAATCAAAAAACCACGTGGCCTGAAAACCTCGAACGAGACATCGTAGCGGAGTGAAACTTTGCAGTACGAAAAAGGCTTATAGGAGGGGACGAAATCTGCAAGTAGTAGAATTTTAAGACAAATACTTTTATTACTATTATTATTTGAAAACCAAAAGTTTGACCTTCAACAACTCACAAGGAAATTGACATTGTCATATTCTGCAACTGCTATCTTTGGCGCGCTTATTGGAAAAAGACATCCACAAAATTCCAGATTTTTTGCTTACTTAGTTTTAATGTAGTAATTAAAAACCATAAAAACCACATAAATTAAATTTTTCCATAGTAAATGTAGAAAATTGTTAAATTTTATTTTAATACCAGATAGTACACAGTTTGTCCATAATTTAGATGAATTTTTCAAATTTTTACGATTAACGGTTACAAAGTTTTTAAGCATTTTCTTAAATAAAATCAGATTAAATAGTTTAAATTGTTTTTCGACCACAGGAGTGTCTTTTTAATGTGTATTGCGACTAGATTAAGCCCAAGGTTGCGCCCAGTAACTTCAAAATTGACGAAAATAGCTTTTTTCAGCCATCTTGGTTTTATTGGTTACAATATTAAAGTTTAAATATCTCCGACGTTACTGGACGTAGAAGACCCGGATTTGCGCATTCCTCAGTGGGAGACTTGCAGAATTTTATTCATCCGGTTTTTAGGTGTTTTCAGGGCCTGAGGTTTTTCAGCACTGAAATCACTCTTGGGACATAGGGAAGACAGAGACGCAATCTTTACATTCGAAACCGCATCTCTCTCCGATAGACGGTTGCGGAGTTATAACCACTTTAAGTTGGTGTTTGACAGCTGGGCGGCCATCTTGGAAAACTTTGACCCAAAGCAGCTCCGAAATTAGTGTTCGTAGAGTTGCGGTTTTTGGATTATTGATCGGGGGGATAAACTCTGTCGTGTTAAATCAATTTCAGGCGATTTCTGGCTGAAAATTTTCAGTCGTCTGAAAACCATTGCGCATATCGACGCAGGACGAGCCGAGCCGAACAAACCCAAACACGGATATTCTGCGCCCACGGGAAGGCAAGTTATACCGGTTTGAAGGACGACTTTGACAGTTCCTGAACTGTCAAATCATTTTTCGGCACCGGATAACTTCCGAACCGGGGGTCGTGGAGCGCCCGGATTTTCTCGGGGGGCATCTGCCGAACCTTCCCTATCCGATTGTGCGTTTTCAGGAGCTCTCAGGACCTGAAAAAATGTAGGCCTGAAACTCACCCCACTCGATAGATCTCGGCGAGCCCATTCAGGAAAGCCCAAGCACGGTGATACTCGGGCAGACGGTTCGGGAGAAAACCACTGGTAACCGGATTGCGGCCGCCATCTTATTTTGGTTACCGAAACTTCGGACCGGGTTTTCTCGGGAACCCTTCGAGCTAGGGTACCCGTGTTTGGGTTCATTGGAGAGGGCTCGGGGAGACCTACCCATTGGAAGGTAGAGTTTGACTCTACGTAGAGTCAAAAAAATTTCTTGACTCTATATCAAAATTTTTGACGCAGCTGGGTTCCTGGGAGCTCCTCGACACCAGATCTAGGTCTGGACCCCAGCGCATGTATAATAGAATTGACAGAGCCGCGCTCTTATAAACTGTAATGACAGTACTTTAACAGTACGACTCAATTCCCTCTTGGGAACTTGAACACGCGACGTGACCACATTCCCGCAGAGGAAGCTCACACACCATACTATTCCCGGAAATCTCCGTCTCTCCAAAACTTCGGTTCGGTTTAAAACGTACCATCTACGGAGTCGATAGAGTCACCCGGGAAAAACACTTTTAAAATCTATCTGGGCACTTGCCGTATGCGTGGAGCTTCTGCTAATTGTTAATTTTGTCTTAAATGGTTTTTTGTTCTTTTACTTTTACCTTTTTATTTATTTATACACCCAAGACTGGGGTACCCTTTACAATACCCCACTGACGTTGAGCCAAAACAACTCCTCATACCAGGAAGATGATGGGCTATAGGACTCCTGTTAAAAAGGCAACGTCGCAGGTCCCGCCAAACAGAAGCCCACAGGAGGCTGGATCCTCCACGCAACACAGCGTACGTAGGAGTGTGGGTGAATGGGAGGCGGGCCGGAAAGAACCGCAAGTATCAAGTACGCCCACAAAAACCGGAACAGAGCCGAAACCGGTAACTAAATCGCCCACCTTGACCAAGGGAACATCTATGGTCGTACAGATCGACAGTCCACCTGTCCCGCTTACCAGCGCATGGAGCCCCATGACCGCTGAGGCTAAGAAGTGCCTCATAATAATAAAACAAAAACTGGCACTCTCAAAGAACATAAAGCGAGAGATAAAAGAAGACATGAAGATCCAGGTGGACAGGCTTTTTGTCTTGGTCAAGGAGGCCGAGGCAGACAAGGTGAAATCCTACTCGGGAAGAGCCGTAAAAACCACAGACACAAAGAGCTCTGAGACTGCCCCCTCTCCCCCCCCCCCTGTTCAGTGCGGGGGGGCGGGGAGGGAGGAGTCATGGAGGCGGAAACAGAGTCTCTAAGGTGGGTGCTGTAAGAGCACAGCAAGAAGCTCACCGAAAGCAACGAGATGATGGCCCGACTGAAAGAGGCACTGCACATTAGCCAAGAAAATATTGAGAAAGTCTCATATGCTAGTGCAGCGGCAAGTCAGTCGGAAAATCCACCGCCTAGGCAAGCTGCTCTCCACTCCATTGCAGTAAACACAGAGGATGAGAGCACAACGGGAGAAGGAGTTCTTGCAAAGATAAGGGAGGCGGTGAACGCAAAGGACGGATGGAACACAGTGGACAGAGTCCGGAAAACGAAAAATCGGAAGGTCATAATGAGCTTCAGAACTAAAGACGACAGAGACAAGGTCAAGGACAGACTAAATAAAAATGGAACCGATCTTACCGTGGAGGAAGTTAAAAACAGGGACACGTTGTTGGTCCTTAGAGACGTCCTATCAGTCAACACTGACGAGGACGTCGTTAGGGCCCTCCGAAACCAGAACCCGGGGATTTTTGACGGCCTTGACGGTGAGGCGGACAGGGTAGCAGTCAAATCCAGGAAGAGAGCCAGAAATCCGCACACTGGACATATGTATAGTGCTCAGTGCCTCGCCCAGTGTTTGGAGGCGGGTAATGGAGAGAGGACACGTGTACATCGACTTGCAAAGAATCAGGGCCGAAGATCAGAGCTCACTCCTCCAGTGCTCGCTTTGCCTGGGATACGGGCACAGCAGACCACAACGTATTTAGCACGGACTGCGCCATCAGAAAAAAATGGGACGCAATAGCGAGAACGGCCATTGCCTATTGCTAAGGTGGTCCCAACGAACACTCCTGTCCAACAAACAGCAAGGCCATACCGTGTGGCCCAAGCAAACCTTCAGCGTAAGGAACTGGCAACCACCGAACTCTTCTTAGAGGCCAGTGAACGGAAGATCGCATGGGCGCTGATTCAGGAGCCGTATGTTGGGGCGAGGCTAAGTATGAAGAACTACCGGAGTGCGAGAATCTACCAGTGCGAGGACGATGGAAGTGGGAGGGTGAAGGCGGCAATAGCCGTCTTTGATGATGACCTGGACGTCATCCCCCACCCGAAACTCACCACAAACAACATCGTTGTGGTGGGGATCCGGACCAAAGCCTGGGAAATCGCAGTAGTCTCATACTACTTCGAGCCGGACCAACCAATAGGGCCATAAAATGAAATGAAATGATATTTATTCAGTAAATTGGTTCTAAATAATACTTTTACACGTCACATTTTAAACTAGATGAGTCCAGTGTTTCCTAGCCGACTGCTCTGAGAAGAAACACCGAAACAAACTCAGAGGTCAAAGTCTCTTTTAAAGTCCATACAATTACTTGTATTGGTCAAATCATATGCGGACCAAGTAGGTTAATATCCGAGGTGGTCTCTTGAGGAGAGAGGCACACAAGTTTGAGTCGGCCTGTCCAGTCAATGCACGCATTTGTCAGAAATCGTCAAGCTCGACTCAGAATTTAAGGAGCTCAACGACACGACGAACAATACCAAAGAAGGGACATTTGGGTAGGCCGCATCGAGTACTCAAACTGTCAGACAACCATGAAATCTAATCAGAAAAAATGCAACAACCCACATAGTTCACATATTTACAATATAATATATAAAAAAAATACTTTTCAAAGTATATCCCAATGAGAACAAAAAACAAAAAATATATAATAAATATAAAAATACAATAGTCTCTAAATGTCATATTAACGTTAAATTAAAAGATGTCATGTTTAGTAAAATATGTCAAAAAGAAAAATGTAATTTGCAAAGGGCATAATCACAAGGCTTAGCAGAGCGAGCAGTTCAATCCCAAGCTTTTTTATCATCTAAATAATCCGAAATTTTATAGTAGCCCTTTTTGTATAGTTTGGCTTTAATACAACTTTTAAATTTTTTAATTGGTAAATTTCGAACATCAATGGGAAGTTTATTGTAAAAACGTATACATTGACCCATGAACGAGTTGCCTACTCTGTGGAGACGAGTGTGATGTAACACAAGATTGTGCTTATTTCTAGTATTAAGTCCATGGACATCGGATACTTTCTTAAAATTTGAAATATTCTTGTGTACATACATGAGGTTTTCAAATATGTATTGTGAGGCTACAGTCAGAATATTGATGTCTTTGAATTTCTCTCGAAGGGAATCCCGTGGACCTAAGTTGTAAATGGCTCGAACAGCCCTTTTTTGTAGAACAAAGATAGTATTAATGTCCGCACAGGTTCCCCAGAGAAGAATCCCATACGACATGAGACTATGAAAATAACTAAAATAAACGACTCTGGCTGTATCCACATCAGTTATCTGTCGAATCTTTTTAACAGCATAGGCGGCCGAACTGAGCCTGCCTGACAATTTTTCTATGTGCGGGCCCCATTGTAATTTGGCGTCAATGGTAATTCCAAGAAACACCGTTGACTCAACAGGATTCAACTCTATTCCATTAAGCTGTACATTGGTGCTTAGCTGCCTGACATTTGGCGTTGAAAATTTAATGAGATTCGTTTTTTTTTCGTTTAACAGAAGATTATTTACATTAAACCAATGGACAACTTTACAGAGTGCATTGTTAACTTCGTCAAAATTTTCTAACTGTCGCTTGATTTTAAATATTAGTGAAGTGTCATCCGCGAACAATACAATCTTGTGATTATCCCTTACGTGATAAGGTAAGTCATTAATATAAATCAAAAACAGGAAAGGTCCTAGAATTGAACCCTGCGGAACGCCCATGGTAACCGCAGATCCTGCAGACATTTTGCCATTGACATCAACCCTCTGAATTCTGTTGTTCAGATAAGAAGTCAGAAGGTCGAGAGCTCTGTGCCTTATACCATAGTGGTGCAATTTCCTGATGAGTGTATTATGGTCTACGCAATCAAAGGCCTTGGATAAGTTGCAGAAAATGCCAAGAGCATCCCGCGATTCCTCCCAGGCCTCAAATATGTTTTTCAGTAACTCCACGCCCGCGTCTGTAGTTAAACGACCCTTTGTAAAACCGTACTGTCTCAGATGGAGTAAATTATATTTATTAAAATGCCTTAACATTTGATTCAAAATTAATTTTTCAAAGATTTTACTCAATGTGGGTAATATGGAGATGGGCCGAAAATTCGTGGGATCAGTTGTACTACCAGATTTGAACAGTGGAATCACATTACTAAGTTTCATCAGGTCAGGAAATACACCAGATGCAATGCAAGAGTTAAAAACAATTGCTAAAAAAAAGCTTTTTTACAAAAAAAGATCACCGCCTTCAAAAACCACAAAATAAAAAATAACTTTAGCTTGGAAGTCTGCGGCTTTGGTTTTGTTTCTTGTTATTTAGGTATTGCCACCGACTTCCAAGCTAAAGTTATTTTTTATTTTGTGGTTTTTGAAGGCGGTGATCTTTTTTTGTAAAAAAGCTTTTTATTTTTCACTTTTTAGTGCTTGTGTGTTAATGTTTGAAATCCTTACATAAAGCCCTTTCAAACAATACCTCACATGATATATTTAATTTTGGAAAGTGGTAGGAGGGGGGTTGACGTACCCCCTCCCCACTTCCTTTAGACAGTCATCGACTACATGTATAAACAAAGCAATTTTTCTTGTTACGGCGGTTCTGCTGTGATTTTATAAGGAGTTCCGTTCTATATCTCCAAAGTTCATCATCAGAACATGGGAATATTCCTATGGGACCTATTCCTGACTATATTCTTTCAAACAAAAACAGAATCATCCAAATCGATTCATAATTGGCGGAGTAATCGTTGAACAAATATACAAAAAAAAAAAAAAAAAAACATACGCGTCGAATTGAGAACCTCCTCCTTTTTGAAGTCGGTTGAAAAAGACAAATAACATCAATTATTTCAGACATGATATGTACCGATAATCCCCAAAGGTCGGCAGTTTTTTTTACATCTAGATCCCTAAAGGAATCAACAATGTCTTTAGCAGTAACAACAAAAAATTCAAAATGTTTGTCGCATTCTGGTACACATTCTTTTAGTATAGAGTAAGCAGAAGTGGACGACGACGACAGAGTCCTTTTTGTTAAAATTGGAATATTAGTGAAGAAATTTTCAAACTCTGTTGCCACGTCCATGTCTGCTTTTAAATCTACATTGTTGATTTTCAAATGGAAATCACGGTTGCGTACTGTAGTTCTTCCCGTTTCTGAATTAATAATATTCCAAGTTGTTTTAATTTTGTTACCAGATAATTTTATTTTATTTCTTATGTGTAAGGCTTTTGCTGAGGAACAGGCTCTTTTAAAAGTTTTAGAGTATTTTTTTACAAATTGTTTAAAAGTTTCGTCTTGGTTATATGATTTTTCACTGTACAAATCATATAACCTTTCCCTACTTTTATAAATACCCGGTGTTGCCCAGTCACTAAATTTAACACGGTCACAAGCAGGTAATGTTTTTGACGTGAAAACTTTCCTGTATTCACAATTGATAAGATTAAATAATAAACTATATGCATTGTCCGGGTTGATGCGATAAGGCAAACTCGGTAGCCTTTCCATTAAATTACTTTTAAATTGTACTAAACGACTTTTGTATACAGGAACAAAACTCACAAACTTCCTTTGAGCTTCAACTATTTTCTGAGGGAAAGTAACTAACTGGCCACAGTGATCTGAGTCCAACTTGTTTATAATTAAACGGCTGGATGGTCTTAAGTTCGTAAAAATATTGTCAATGCAGGTGGCACTAGTGGCAGTAATTCTAGTTGGCTCAAGGAATGTGTGGTACAAGTTATATGACTTCAATAAAGTTAAAAATTTATTTACAGTAGCTGATTTTTCTAGTATTTTAATGTTAAAGTCTCCACAGACAACAACCGTTTTATTACTGCTACAAGTCTTTAATAATACTTCCTCCATATATTTTTCAAAAATATCATAGCAAGCACATGGGGGCCTGTACACGCTCATTACAATGAACTGCTCAAGCTCGATGCAAGCTATTTCAATAACTCGCTCAACAGAGAGGCTTACTATGTCCTTACGTTCCTTAAATTTAATATTGTTGCGAACAATGATGAGGGAGCCACCCCGTATCATATTCACTCTGCTGAACGAGCTAGCCACCAGGTGGTTATTGAAGCTGAACATGAATTGGTGGACTTTTAACCAATGTTCAGTTACACATAAAATATCAACAAAACTACAGTTAATGAACAGCTCCAATTCTAATTCTTTACCTATCACACCCTGTATATTTTGATGAACTATTTTTAAATGATTGCTGGTAAGTTCACTTATGTTACAAGAATCTGATGGGTGTGATATTAAAGAATGGCTTACATTATTGCTAGAGTTTAACTCTATTGTCTCAAAACCCCTTGAATTTGGGTACAAGTCTAACTTGGTATTTGAATTAGTGCTAGAGATTGACTCTATTGTCCCATGTTGTAATTTAAATTACTTGGAACAAATTCCAAGCTCTGCTTATTCAAATGAAGTTTATGACTTGACTGCTCAATAGAGGCAGAATAGTTAGCCAAACACTTGGCTGACTTATAAATACAATATGATAGCAATTTTGCTACCTGTCCTTTATAAAAATTGCAAAGATAGTAGTTATCTTCGGTCGTAAAATATTTTTGACTAATGAGTACATTAGAGTCAATAAATTCAAACATTTTATTATACATTGTCATAGTATTTATTTTCAGATTATGTCTATATCTGATGTTATTTTCGGTCTGTGACAGGCCATTGCCATAAGGAAAGGCAAACAGCACTATTTTATGTACATTTAACATGGCTAAACTATCAAAATACTTCTTTATTTTGGCTCTGTTTGCATTTCCCCTTCTCCCAATTAAAATTAAAATAGTAGTAGATGGGCTGTACTCCTTACTTAATACTTCCTCCAGAATACCACTGTAACTGGCATCAGGCATACAACAATTAATTACCTGTTTATCTAAATGATGGTGTAGTACATGACCCATATTTTTACCCATTTCATCACAGTACATGAAAATTTGGTCATTATTATTTACAATTATTTCTGTGGGGCGAGGGAAGTACTGATAAGACTGTTAAACAATTCCACAGACTGAATCTCTGATGGCATACCTGAACCAGATCGCCCAGATCAAATCGGAAGCGGCCAACGATGGATTGCTGATCGGTGGTGACGCAAACGCAAAGAGTGCCTGGTGGGGCAGCACGATCGAAGACCCCAGGGGTGAAGAAATGTCCGGGACCCTGGAAGAGTTGGAACACTGGCGACACGCCTACATTTTACACAATTAGAGGTGGTAAAGCATACAAAAGCCATGTGGACGTCACGGCATGTTCGCTTAATTTATTTGATCTGGTAGACGGCTGGCGGGTCGACACGGGAGCAACGTCCTCGGACCACAACACGATATTTTTTAATCTTAACGTAAAAAGGGAAAAAGGGATGAATATTATTAGAACGACAAGAATTTTCAACACCAAAAAAGCAAACTGGGAAAATTTTAGGACAAAATTTAACGAATTAAAAGAAACAAGCAATTTAAATTTAGATAGCATAAAACAAATAAGCAATAAGGAGAAATTAGAAGAACTAGTAACTTTATATAGAGATTTAATATTAGAAGCATGTAATCAATCAATTCCCAAAATTAACACTAAAATTAAACCCACCTTCCCGTGGTGGTCCGAGGAGCTCGCAACGATGAGAAAGGACGTGACGAGGAAAAAGAATCGTATTCGTAACGCTGCACCGGTCCGGAGAGCGATGGTCGTCGACGAGACGACCTGAAAGCGAAACAAGAATACGAGATCCAAGCAAAGAAAGCCCAAGTCACCAGTTGGAAGGAGTTTTGTCAGAAGCAAGACCGTGAAGGAGTGTGGGAGGGTATCCACAGGATCATCGGCAGGACTACCAGGAGACAAGAAGACTTGACCCTATCCTGCGATGGAGCATACCTAAACCCAAAAGAATCGGCAGCCCTACTTGCAGATACATTCTATCCCAAGGACATGGAAGAAAAGGACAACGCAGACCACAGACGAATCAGAGAAGCAGCCAGACGCGTAAACGAATGGGTCCATGATGAATATCATGACCCACCTTTTACGTCCCTGGAGCTGAAGACCGCAGTGGCTGGTTTCAATCCTAAGAAGGCACCAGGAGGGGATGGATTAACATCTGTTATCTGCAGTCGAGCTATCTACCAGGACCTGGACGCATTCCTTGCCCTCTATAACAAATGCCTAGAACTGGCACATTTCCCGGACATTTGGAAAGAGGCTACGGTGGTGGTCCCCTGAAAACCGGGCAAGGATATAGAGCCCCAAGTCATATAGACCGATAGGTCTATTGCCGGTCTTGGGAAAGGTCCTGGAGAGGATGATAGTAGCACGAATAAAATGGCAGCTAGTGCCGCGGCTTAGTACTCGCCAGTTTGGCTTTATGCCCCAGAGAAGCACCGAGGACGCCCTCTATACGCTAATGGAACACGTACAGAACAAGTTGAGGCTGAAGAAGCTAATTGTCCTGGTGTCGTTGGATATAGAGGGAGCGTTCGATAGTGCCTGGTGGCCGGCTATTAGGGTCAGACTGGCTGAGGAACATTGCCCGGTCAACACCAGGAGACTACTAGATAGCTACCTCGACAGTAGGAAAGTAAGGGTTCGTTATGCCGGGGAGGTTTGCTCAAAAGAAACGAACAAAGGCTGTGTCCAAGAGTCGATCGGTGGTCCTATCCAATGGAACCTCCTCCTAGACCCACTGCTGCAGGAGTTGGAACGGCGTAGAAATTTTGTCCAGGCGTTCGCGGATGACATCGTTCTCGTCGTGGATGGCGATACGGCAGCTGAAGTCTCCAGGATCACCAACGCAGCCCTTGCCCATGTCCGGGACTGGGGAGTCAGGAACAAGCACAAGTTCGCCCCGCACAAAACTTGCGCGATGATTGTAACAAAGACGCTCAAGTACGACACCCCAGTCCTGAATATGGGCGGGGTTGACATTGGTATGGTAAAGAGCATGAAGCTGCTGGGACTCACCATTGATGAGAAGCTCACCTTCAACGAGCACACGGCGAACGCCTGCAAGAAGGCGGCAAATATTTATAAACAGCTGTCCCGCGCCGCTAAAGTGAGTTGGGGATTAAATCGTGAGGTCATACACACTATATACACCGCAACAATAGAGCCGATCATCACGTACGCAGCTGGCGCCTGGGCTCCCGCTACCGCTAAGCTGGGAATACGGAAGAAGCTGGGCTCTGTTCAACGAGGTTTCGTCCAGAAGCTCTGCAAATCCTACCGTACTGTCTCTCTCAACTCAGCGCTAGTACTCTCCGGGATACTTCCTCTAGATCTCCGCATACAAGTGGCAGCCGCCATGTACGAGGCGAGGAGAGGGTCATCACGGTTTGTGCCTGGGGATAGAGAGATTGAGAGTATGGTACGCTTTTCAGAAAAAAGAAAAAAAAAAACTAACCTAACCTAATCTAACCTAACCCAGTCGAAGCTTCTGCATTGGGTCAAGCCGAGTTGGAGCCCGTATACCCATATCACCAGGCCTCGCCGCCCTGATCAACGGGAGTACCACCAAATCGAGCATGAAAGGCAGCAAGTATGCTGCGCTGCCTGAAGTGGAAATAGCCTCTCACCGATGCCGGTTAGTGCGATCCAAAGAGAAAACGATCGCACTACTCGAGTGGAGAGAGGAAACACCATTCTCGCAAGCAAGCTCGTTACTCCAAAAGATCAGGGAGTCGGGTGAAGACATGGCAGTCACGGTCCGCACCATAAGTGTCGATGCGATGGCGGTCGGATGGGAAAGAGGAGACGTCGCGGATCGCTTCGGCTGTTTGAAAGCCTCAGAGCAACACAAGGTCGTAGTTTATGGGGACCGTGGGGAAACTCTGAGTTTCCTCAAAGCCCCCCGAGACCCATCAGCCACAGCGACGAGCCCCACGACAAGTCCGACCACACCTAGCGGATCAGAACGGGCCCAACTAGAGATGGGTTTTTGCCTGGGCATTTACGGACATATTGAGTAAATGCCCAATAAGCGTCCATTTACGCCCAATAAATGTCCAAAAACAGGGCATTTATTTTAATTGTAAAATATCATAAATTATAACATCATAATAAGTTCAAATAACTTTAAAGTGTTTTATTTTTGTAAAATAAAACTATACTTAATTCCAAATTTAAATACCTAGTTTTGTTGACACATACCTATTTCTTATGCTCACCTAGATGTGGATA
This sequence comes from Hoplodrina ambigua, assembly GCA_949774945.1. NCBI lineage: Eukaryota > Metazoa > Arthropoda > Insecta > Lepidoptera > Noctuidae > Hoplodrina > Hoplodrina ambigua. The sequence continues at coordinate 18,466,975 of OX458964.1, forward strand.
CCTATTTTGTGTTCCAATTTAAAAAATAAAAATATTTTGATTACCACCAGCTTGCACCACCAGCTTTAGAAGGTAAATATGTAATTAAGTTTACATAACACATACATACATAACATCACGCCTGTAATCCCCGAAGGGTTAGGCAGAGGTGTACCCATTAGTACACCCACATTTCGCCAGTTATGTTTTTAGTCCCATGTAATAGAGAGCGAGCCTATTGCCATCAACCGGGCACAAATCCAACTCCGAGGCTGCTACTGAGAAATTCCTGATGGAAAAACCCAATAACACTTTGCCCGACCTGGGAATCGAACCCAAGACCTCATGTCCTCAGACCTCAGTCGCGCTTGCGACCACTAGACCAACGAGGCAGTCAAAGTAAGTAAGTAAGTAAGTTTACATAGTAGTACCTAAACACACTTAGACGTGGACACGTGTAGTGAAAAAAATATAATTTCCAAATTTCTCTCCAAACAAGACAGGAGACAGAACAGAACGAGGCCAGTAGGCACAAAGGGATGTTTGTAACTAGGAGAAGCATTACTATTAGACGAATTATTATTAAATTAATGGGTCCTAATGTGAGCTGTCACTTTTGATTCCGGTAATAGGTAGGTATGGCATAAACGCTTGAACGCACAGAAATTAGTTCTAGTTTCTACAAGGTCTGCATAATAATCAACACCGAATGTAACCTGTACACTATCTAGCATAATATTGCGTTCGTTCTGCCAAAGAATACACTCCCATAAGATGTGATGAGCAGATTGTTTATATTTACAGTCGGATGTAGAACATTGACACAAAGGATAAGCAACAAGCTTGAAAGAAAATAATTTAATCTTAAAGTTGCCATGACCTGTGAGAAATTGGGCAACACAGTGGTCCACCTCCAGTCATGTTCTGGCCAGCCGCTCACAAACTGATGAAAAGAACTGAGGAAGGCCCTTGATAGAATTATCCCACAGACCTACATTGATTAAAAGTTCTTCCCAGACGTCAGCCTGCGATTTAAATAATCTGGAGATCTTAGCTCGGTCACGTTGTGTTAGAAAGTTTGCGTCCATGGTCTCTCGCGTGGAATAGTACATTGCAGCACGTCGCTGCACCTTGAGATCGACTGGAAGTACACCTGCAAGTACTGGTAGGGCTTCAGTACTGACGGTCCTATACGCTTTATTTACTTAAAAATATTAAAGCTAACCGTTGACTTTGAAGCAATTTACGTCGTACCGCCCCTATGGTGGCCCTATCGGCCCAAACAGGTGCACCGTGCTCCGGTGCGATCTCATGGCGGAATGGGAGATGCGACTGTCGCAACCCAAGTTCGGGCACGCCGCAATCGCGGCAGACCCCTCTTTGAGGAGTGGCTGGAGAGGCGCTACGGCGAACTTACCTACCGCCTGACGCAGTTGCTCATCGGACACGGTTGTTTCGGGAGGTTCCTGTGTCGGATAGGGCGGAAGGAAACGCCCGGGTGTCACCACTGTGTGGATCGCCCGGAAAACACGGTGGAGCATACGGTGAAGGACTGCCCCGCTTGGGCAGAGCACCGCCGTGTCCTCACGGAGGCGATAGACGGCGGCGACCTCTCGCGTCCGGACCTGGTTCAGGCCGTGCTCCGGAGCGAGAGGGAATGGGATGCAGTCACCTCCTTCTGCGAAGCAGTAATGCTAGCGAAGGAGGAGGCGGGCCGCGTGAGGGAGAGAACCACCTCATACTCCAGCCGCCGCGGGAGACTCTCAGGACGTCGGACGTCGCGAGGCGACATCCGGCCACCGTAGGCGCGGGCTTGCGGACGGCGACTAATGGGTAGCTCGCCGTCCGATTAAGGACCAAGCCCGGGTCGACGGCGCGTTCTGTTCGCGCGCGCCTTAAAGAGCTGTAAGCACAGGGACGGGGCCCCCAACGGGGCCAGCGCCTGCCGGGGTTGCGGGACGTCTTAACAGGATACCGTGGACCCGGAACGTAAAGGGCAACAGAAGGAACAGGGTGGTTTTTAGTCAGTAAAAGTCTGACAGTCCCTTCCGCCCCACCCAGGGCGGAAGTAGTCATTTGATGATTTTTACCACCTAAAAATAAAAAGATAAGATCGCGTCGCCCGCTGTTTTACACGCTTCTATAATCATTCAATTTGAAATTATCTTCACCCGATGATATGTCAAGTGGTAGTCTCTTGATAACATTTATGAACACGTCAGTGGATGGTAAATCTGACGCTGGTGATTCAGGAGGCACAGCAGCCCACACTCTGATCTGCTGGTGGTAATCGTTATCGTTGACCGCTGAATCATCGAGTAAAAGAGTATTAAATAGAACCTTTTTGGTCAATACAATTGTTTTTAATATTATACTTAACTAGCAGACCCGTGCCCACTTCGTTGGGCGGTAACCATTTAAACTTGTGATGAAATTATGAGTGTGGTTCGGTTAGTACTGAGTGCTATGATTTATTTCCTGCCTAAAGACGCTGCGCACGTTCAGCGCCAGATTCCCGAGCACGGGCCTGCGATGTTCTCGCGCTCTGGCTAGCGAGCCTCTGCGAGCGCTCAGCGCTAGACTCCCTATTCCTTGTTGCAGAGACATGCTGCCTTAAATCACTGAGACGCTGCGCATGTTCAGTGCTAGATTCCCGAGCACGGGCCTGCGATGTTCTCTTTGGTTAGTAAGCCGCTGTGAACGCTCGGAGCTAGATTCCTCAGAGCGTGCTTGCGAAATATTTTCTCTATTCCTCAAGAGGCGCTGATGCTTTTCAAGAGCAGACTCTTCCGTACGGCGTACTCGAGCTGCTCTGGGATGTCTGACGGGAAAGCTGTGATTTCCTTTTAGGCATGATAAACAATCGCTGAAACTGTCCGATATCCCAAAAACAGAAATACCATGGGTAAATGGATAAAACATCCTTACAAAGCATGTTCTAATGTGGTTCGGCATTTTGCGATTTAGTAATTTTATATTATCTTCGAAACTATTTAACCAATTCACATACTGTTTTGGGCAAATCGTATCTCTATGATGTTCTTGTGATGATAATAATATTTTTTTCGATAAAGTTTAATATTTTGTTGTTTAAAAAATCGTCCAAAGGTAAGTACATCGAAAAATACTTTTTTTAACACATAAAAGCTACTTTAACTGCTAAAATATAAAAGATAGAAGTATGGTGTCGCGGACTTTTTTGTAGAACTATTAAAGGCAGACCAGGTTGCCATACATTGTTTTCAATTATATACAACCGTTAAGGCAGCGCATGCAAAAAACTTTGTTATAAGAGCTATTTTTTTCCACCTGGCTAGGCAAAAATTGAGATAGTTCGGCTATTTTGCATGATATCTTTATAATTTATAGCCTATAGCACTCACGAATAATGTAGCTTTATACCAGTGAAACAATTTTTTAAATCGGTTCATTACTTCCGGACATTACCCCCTACAAACAAACTTACAAACAAATGTTACCTCTTTATAATATTAATTATTATAGTATACAGCATGTAACAAAAACCCTGTCCGATCCTTAAGAGTATTATTCGGCATCCTACTGCGAACACATATACGTAATCATTTAATGGATTTGAGATAATTATTTCTCCCCAATGAAATTAGAATAAAAAATAAAAATTGATCAACGGCAACACTGATCGCTCGACACAGTTCACGTGTTACCTACAGTTTTTTGGTCAAAGAAGCCGCCTGAGCGAGACGGTTTGTATGATCCCGTGTCATGAACTCGCTTTGTCGCGTGCCGCCAAACAAACTTATAACGAAAGAAACCTACGCTACGTCATACCTGCCTACGCGTAGGTGTATCAGCTGATATTGTTTTGTAGGCATAGTGAATTAGTGATCCGAATTTCACACACTCTCTGTATTTTGTGTTTCAGACATAAGTATGTTTATCAAGAAACAATTAATCGAATTAAATGTCTTTTTTTTTTAATGTGATGTGCTTTTGGCAGTGTACTTACAGACTGCAGGTATCAGATAATTAAAACGTTAACTTGTTGTTGCCTACTTCGGCGATCGTGCTCCACATGTCCAATTGTCCACCTCCAACACTAATACACATTCGACACCTTTTTAATAAATTTGCACGTACTCACGCCTAAGCACATCAACATAGGTATTAAAATTTTCCTGATTGGAATACGACATTGTTCGCGAAACGATAGCGCTTGATACGTACGTAACGGACGTCCGATCGAAAGCTATCTCCATGAAAGACTGGCGCCGGCGCCGGTAGGGTAGGCAACCAGTCGGCGACATCAAAGAGTCGGCGACTAGTTGAAAGAGTGCCTACAACGCGGTAGTGTACGGCGGTGTTCTTTGAAATAAAAATAGGCATAAATAAAAAGATTTTGCCGGCGGGTGGAGTGTTGTCAACTTATGAAAATTTGCCATATTCAGTGTTAAATTTCGCATGGATTATAAAAATAAAAAAACAATAACTTTAGGTTGTTATGAGTTACATTTTTAAAACAATTTTTTCTATCACGTATGTTGAACCAGGAATACGCCTTTATTGGATCGGACAGGGTTTTTGTTACATATTGTAGATAATATAATATTTATCTTATATTAATCTACTTAATGAAAAAGTCTTAATAACTATGAAATTTAACTAATTATAGTTTCCGCCCTGTTTTTGGGCATTTAAAAGGACGTCAATTCGTTTTTGCCCTATTTGCCCAGTTTATGCCCTTTTTGCCCAGTTGGGTTTAAACCCACTGCCCATCTCTAGGCCCAACAAAAGGAAGCGGCCGAAAAAGAGGCAAAGGAGCAGTCCAAAACCACCAGTCCATAGGACCAAGCCTGGACGAGGAGTCGCCTGAAAGCCTTTGGTACTTTCTTCACCGCACTGCTCCCAAACTACAGCCGCGCATCAACATCTTCAAGGCAGGACACAGCAGTGGAAAGGTTCTTCCAAAAAAGACCTCAAGAACCTCAACCAAAAAGACCCACACCCACAAAAGCAGACAAAGGGCAAGTCAGCCCTCCGACCCTTGCAGTCAACTCCGGCGCCACGGACCACGTGAAGAGCGCCTTCCTCGAGTACGTAGCAATCGTGAGAGCGACTAAACAGGTCAATCTCTTGACTTGCAATAAAATCATGCAGACCTTCCAACGAAACACCGAGGGTCTGCTCAGAGTTCTGCTCGAGGAAGCAGAGGCGGCAGTGTACGACAACGCCATGTCCCAAGTTATTGCTGGGGAAATGACGGGGTCGTACATGGCCGCCTACAGCGGCACTGAAAATGGATTCGTGGCCCTAGACGAAGAGGAAACGGAGCGCAAGGGTAAAATAACATTCCACACGCCAAAGGACAACCCGATAGTGGTTACCGCCAATTGTACCAAGATCATGCTGGACGACAAGATCCTCAAAATGGCACAGTCCATTTCGGGGACCTCAGATACTCCGGCATCGGGGGAACATTGGACGGTACCCAGTATCAGGTGGGTAAACGGAGTCCCAGGTTGCGGCAAGACAACGTGGGTGGTGAAACACTTCGACGATGAGAGGGACGTCGTGGCCACCACGACGACCGAAGCTGCCAAAGATCTCAGAGAGAAGTTAGCGCACCGCTTAGGAGATCGAGTGAAGACAAAGGTACGCACTATGGCCTCAATCTTAGCCAACGGGTTCAAGGAAAATGAGAAATGCTACCGTCTCACGGTAGACGAAGCACTCATGAACCACTTTGGGGCCATAGTCATGGCAGTCAAGTTGTCTGGAACAAGCGAGGTGGTTCTCATCGGAGACGTGAACCAGCTACCATTTTTGGACAGAGACAACCTATTCCAACTAAGGTACACCCGTCCAAACCTGGTGGCTGGCATCACCCAGGAACTCTTATGCACACACCGCAACCCCATGGATGTGGCGTACGCACTAAGCGAGATATACTCCGGTATATACTCCTCCAAGTCCTCGCTGTCACGGGTTCACTCCCTGAGGGTGGAGGGTTACACAGGCGCGCAAATACCACGGACCGCCCAGAACACCTTATTCCTGGTTCATACGCAAGAGGAGAAAGCGTCGTTAAGAAACCAGGGGTACGGGTCCGGCGAAGGGTCGCGCATTTTAACCATCCACGAGGCTCAGGGGTTGACCTACGACAGCGTGGTAATCATAAATACCAAAACACGGAGGCTCCAAATCCATGACAGCGTCTCCCACGCGGTAGTGGCGGTGTCGAGACATACAGTCAGTTGCGTCTATTATTCCGATGACGCCGACGACGCCACGGGCCGCTTCGCTAAGAAAGCGATGGATGCGCCTACAAAAACGGTCGTCGACTACAATCTTAAGACGGCCATGCAGCATCGAGACACCGCAGTCGTGGACGCCCTGATGGGACTAGCGAAATCCCTGGTCGGTAGCAGGCAAGCAGCCTCCACATAACCCACTCCAAACAAGTCCCAAACCAAACTCCCTTACCAAACCTAACAAAACCTAAACCATCCAAAACCCGTAATCTGCAAAGGAAACCATTGTAAAATCAATCGCCCAAGAGAACAAGACCCAAATACACTATTGGGTTTTGTTTTCTTGGATATCTAGAAATAATAAATTGCAACACAACATAACGCAAAACTAAATTATAATGAATAAAACCAAATGTAAGTGTATGTTTATAAAAAAAAAAAAAAAACTATTACGTATACATATATAAATAAAATGGACTCATACTTTTATTTAAGTATTAAGTAAAACGTGCCAGTAGGAGCACGATAGTGTATTAAGAAATGTAACAATAAACTATAAATAATTAAACACAATAAAAAAGAGCGCGGACGACCATGTCCGCGGTAGTATTATTTAAAACAAAACACTCCGGGAGTGCCGGCAGAAGTGAAAACTTGATTTTTAACGTTGAGCATGTTTGATATTTTGGAATGGTTAGGGAATAATTTTGCACCAATTGCTTTATCAGTATAAAAGTACTATCATTTATGTGGTAGAATACAATATTCATTTATTGCGCTATCGTACACAAACATGACAATTTATATTACATTAAAAATTTAACACTTTAAAACTATTACAATTATTTTACATTAAAAAGTTATACACGAACATTCGCGCAAGCGCCCTGCGCTGCCTAAACGAAACAGTAGGCCCAGGCATACATTATCGCCGCGCCGTAGAGAGGGGATAGCTGTCTACTCTCCATCCGTCTTACACTTTTTCGATCAGGTCACGTGTCCTGACGCGAGTTTAAGATTTTATACCCATTAGAGAAAAAGTGCTCAACGCCGCTAAAGAAGTTTTCACTTCAAAAAAAAAAACCTTACCCAGTCTGCTTCCGTCTGCGACAGCGAACAGCACGATTTTGTTACGCTCTGCGCAAATTAAATCAAAAAAATAGTTTTTTAAAGTGATACAGTGACGTGCGTGGTACCAAAATTTGCGCCTCGGTCTTGCGCATACGACTGAGTAATCCTCGCATACGAAGAACGGTGTTGTGAAAAGATTTCCAACGAAAACCGGAAAAGTGTCACTTTTAAAAAGCTTTGGAAGGCCATAACTCGGTGTATTTACCCAATATCACGAGTTTTGTTTCACCATATTGTAGGGCTCCCCAAGGCCTACAATCGCACGCCTCAGCCGGAAAAATCCGCCCACGAACTTACAAGAAAATTGCGGAATACGGGAAAAATAACCTCAAAACACAACCACGAGGTCATTGAAATCGACGAAGCAGACACCTCAAATTTTTCGACGAAAAAGAAGACACCGTGTCCAACTAATTCTGGGAATATTATCAATACCTTTTCTTCAGGGAAAAGGTACTGATAATTTGAAATTATTAATTCTTCAAACTTCAAGACTATCGCAAAATCTACAGCGACGACCCCATCAAATTTAAGACGAATCGGTTGCGCGCTTGCAAGAGGAAGATATCCAGCCTGGAAGCAAAATTTTTAGGCGCCGTTTAAGCTAGATCTTTAAGATTTTCTAGATTTTTCAGTTTTTTCAAAAAATTTCAGTCATTTTCTCGAAATTTCAAAAACTTTTTAGTTTATCTACTAGGCCTATAATTATCTTAATTTAATCGGTTTTTTTCAGATTTTTATCTCACTTGGTTTTAAAGTTATTAAATTTTTTATCATTTTTCCTAATTAAATCAAAATAACACATAATTAATAAATTTTGACTGTAGAATTGCCATATAAACGTGTCTTCCAGGTAGTTTAAGCCCAAACTTGGGCCCAATAACTCCGGGAACGAAGAAAATAGACTTTTTCGGCCATTTTGGTTTTTTGGTTGTAAAATTAAAACGCTTATATCTCCGGAGTTATTGAGCTCAGAAACCCAGGGTTTCCTTTGTACCCTGCGGAATAATAGGGGCAACATTTTGTGTTTACTTTCAGGAATTTTCAGGACCTGAAAATTTTCAGCGCTGAAAATATTTTCCACGAATAGAGGAAGTCGGGCCAGGTGCCGCATCCGAAACCGCACCTCGCTGGGATAGATGGTTACGGAGCTACAGCCAATTTATTTCGGCTTTTGACAGCTGGGCGGCCATTTTGGAAAAGTTTGAGTTTCCATAGCTCCGGACTCGGAGGTCCGAGAGGGTTGCGGATTTCACAGTGGCACTCGGGGGGACAACTTCTACCCGATCTACCCGTTTTCAGACCGATCGGAGCTGAGAATTTTCAGGCGCCTGAAAACCATTGCGCACGTCGGGGCAGGACGAGCCGATCCGAACAAGCCCAAACACGGTAGTTCTGCGACCACGGGAAGGCAAGTTATACCGGTTTGAAGGACGGCTTTGACAGTTCCTGAACTGTCAAACCATATTTCGACACCGGATAACTCCCGAACCGGGGGTCGTGGAGCGCCCGGATTTTCTTTGGGAGCATTCACCGGACCTTCCCTATCCGACTCGTGTGTTTACAGGAGCTTTCAGGACCTGAAAAAATTTAGGCCTGAAATCTGCCCCACTCGATAGGTCTCGGCGAGCCCATTCAGGAAAGCCCAAGCACGGTGATACTCGGACGAACGGCTCGGGAGAAAACCGCTGATAACCGGATTACGGCCGCCATCTTGTTTTGGTTACCGAAACTTCGGACCGGGTTTTCTCGGGAGCCCTTTGAGCTAGGGTACTCGTGTTTGGGTTCATTGGAGGGGCTAGGGGAGACCTACCCAGTGGACTGCCTAGTTTGACTCTACGTAGAGTCGGAAAAATATTTTGACTCTATCTATAAGATTTTGACTTGATTAGGTTCCTAGAAGCTCCTAGACACCAGACTCAGCTCTGGGACTCGAAATTTATCACTTGTGAACTCTACATAGAGTAATCACCACAAAAATGTTACCTAAGATCTTAACGATCTTCAACGCACTTTTGTTTCTTCTATACTTTTTTACACTTATACACTTTTACATTTTTATTTTATTTTTACGAACAAGACGCATACCGGAAACATGTTCGGATTAAGGACCCCGCTGAAGAAGGCGGAGACTGAGAGGAAATCGCCACCCAAACCCTCTTCATCACTCCCAAACGTTCGACGCAGCGTGGGAGACTGGGAGGCTGCTGGCGGTACGATTACAGACCCATCACCCGCTCGTACCACCAAGACGACACAGGCTGGCCCTGTTAAAACGGTACAAAAACCCACAGAGCAACAGCAACAGCAGACTAAAACCCCTTCAAAATGCGCTAAACCGAAGGAAGTCGACTCGCCGCCAAAGACACAATACGCGGATCGGACGACAGAAGCTAGGGCCTGTCTGAGCAAAGCCAAGTACCACCTGAGTGTCTCACGGAACACAAAGACCGAGATCAAAACTGGCGTCACAGAAGCCCTGGAACGGCTGTATCAGCTAGTAAAGGAAGCTGAAAGGGACGCCAAAACAAAAATCCCAGGTGGGGCGCTCGAAAACACAATGCCCGAAGCTGCCATCACTGACGTCACCTTCTCGGTAAACGCGGAACAAAACCTGTTGGCCACAAAAATCGAAGAACATTCCAAATTGCTTCAAGAAAGCAATAAAAGGATGGAGGAATTGAAAGCCGCTATAGAACAAGGATCGACGACAACGTTTGCGAGTGTAACTGCGTCGCACAGCGGAAAGTCGAACCCATGGCGAAGTACGCTGCACTCCATCGTAGTTACCTCGAAAGACGAGACAGAAACAGGAGACGAAGTTCTTAATAAAATAAGAACGGCGGTGGACGCTAAAGAGGGCTGGGTCAAAGTTGAAAAGGTAAGAAAGGCAAAAGACAGAAAAATCATTTGAGACAAGGGAAGAAAGGAGCAAAATTAAAAATAAATTGGAAGTAGAAAGACAGGACCTCAACGTCGATGAAATGGAAAATAGGGACCCGTTACTGATCCTCAGGAGTGTTCTTTCTGCTAACTCAGATGAGGACATCCTAACGGCAGTAAGGAATCAGAACAAGGGAGTATTCCACAACCTCGACAAAGAGGAGGACAGATTGGAGGTAAGATTCAGGAGAAGGACCAGGAATCCGCACACCAATCACATTGTGGTCAGCGTCTCACCGACCATCTGGAGAAGAGCCATAGAAATCGGAAGCCTGCACGTAGACCTCCAGCGCGTTAGGGTAGAAGACCAAACCCCGCTGGTTCAGTGCACGCGCTGTCTAGGATACGGGCATGGCAGACGATTCTGCAAGGAACCAGCCGACCTGTGCAGCCACTGTGGTGGACCACACCTAAAGTCGGAATGCGCCGATTGTTTCGCGGGTGCTCCACCCAAGTGCCAGAACTGCACGAGAGCAAAGCTCGACAACGCCGACCACAACGCGTTTAGCGCCGCATGCCCAACACGCCAAAAGTGGGACGAGATCGCCAGATCGACAGTGGCGTATTGCTAAGGGCACCCCAGGCAACCGCGACCTCTACAGAATAGTACAGGCCAACCTCCAGCGCAAAAAACTCGCGACAGATGAACTCCTATTGGAAGCCGTAAATCGCAGAGTCGCCGTTGCTCTCCTCCAAGAACCGTACGTGGGAGCGGCAAGGGTAATGAAGAACCACAGGGGTGTTCGGATCTTCCAGTGCACTGACACCGGAGATGGGATTGTGAAGGCCGCAGTAGCGGTGTTTGACCAAGCCCTTATAGTAACACAATACCCGAAACTCACCACGAACAATATCACTGTGGTGGGAATCCAGACCAGTGCCTGGAGGATCACGCTGGTCTCCTTTTACTTCGAGCCGGACCAACCAATAGGACCATACCTAGAACACCTCAAAACCATCGAAGAAGAGGTAGGTCCCAGAATGTGGATCGTCGGAGATGCCAACGCTAAAATTGCTGTTGTAAGTACTTATTTATGTATTTGTGTTTTATGGGCTTTAGTTGCCTGAAATAAAGGTTTATTATTATTATTATTAAAAGCACCTGGTGGGGAAGTCTGTCCATCGACTGTAAGGGCGAAGAAGTATCTGGAGTCCTCGATGAGCTGGATCTAAACGTACTGAACAGAGGGGAAATGCCGACCTTCGACACGATCAGAGGGCGGAAACGATACTGCAGCCACGTCGACATCACGGCATGCTCGACAGACATTCTGGACCTGGTGGACGACTGGAGGGTAGACGAAGGCCCCACGAGCTCGGATCACAACGGCATCTTTTTTAACATAAAACTAAAAAGTTCCAAAGGAATCCAAGTAAATAGAACCACTAGAATTTTTTACACAAGAAAAGCAAATTGGCTTGAGTTTCATGAGAAACTCAGCCAATCTATGCAACAAAACAAAATTAATCAACTAGAAATAGAGAAAACAAATACAGTCAAAAACTTGAATTTCATTATAAGTAAATACACAGAAGCGATACGGGACGCATGCACCTCATCAATGCCCATGAGGAAGAATAATGAGGTGCTAACTTTGCCGTGGTGGTCCGAGAAACTCGAGAGGATGAAGCAGGAAGTCGCAACCAGGAAACGCAGAATTAGGTGTGCTGCACCGCCCCGAAGATCGAAGGTCGTTGCAGAGTACCTGAAACAGAAGGTTGAGTACGAAGCAGAGGCAGCCAAAGACGTAATAGAGAGCTGGAAGAGCTTCTGCGCTAAACAGGATAGAGAGGGAGTCTGGGAAGGAATTTACCGGGTGATAAGAAGGACCAAAGGAAGGGGTGAGGACCAGCCGCTAGTGAAAGACGGGGAGGTACTCAACATGAAAAGTTCAGTCGAACTACTGGCGAACACCTTCTACCCGGAAGATCTCAAGGACAGTGACAGCACATGCTACCGCCATATCCGCGAAAGGGCTGACGTTGTGAATGCTGGAGGGCAAAATAACCCTTGCGATCCACCATTCACGATGGCGGAACTGATGGCGTCGTGCAGATCTTTTAACCCCAGAAAAGCTCCAGGAGCGGACGGCTTCACCGCAGATATCTGTTGCCGAGCTGTCGAGGGCGCTCCCGACGTAGCCCTTGCTCTCATGAACGGCTGCCTGAAATGCTACCACTTCCCTGAAATCTGGAAGGAAGCGACAGTAGTTATTCTAAAAAAGCCTGGGAAAGACGACTACAGCACCCCAAAGGCGTACAGACCAATCGGCCTTCTCCCAATACTGGGCAAGATATACGAGAAGATGTTGGTGGCCCGCCTCAGATTCCATTTGATCCCGAGGATGAGTACTCGCCAGTACGGATTCATGCACTTTAGACAACGTACTCCCGGCGAAACTAATCTCAACATCCATTACAAAAATGACAACATTGAAGAAGCAGAGGTTACCAAATTTTTGGGGTTGCAAATAGATTGCAACTTAAATTGGAAAGCACATATAGACAGTCTGTGTAAAAAATTGAGTTCATCCGCGTATATGTTATATAGACTATCCTCCATAGTAGATGTCAGAACACTTCTCACGGCTTACTATGGAATAGTTGAGTCGCACTTGCGCTACGGTATCATTTTCTGGGGGAACTCAACTGATCGTGATATAGCTTTTAAGGCCCAGAAAAGATGTCTCCGATCATTGTTAAAGCTTAAATCGACAGACAGTTGCGTGCCTTATTTTAAGTTGCATAAAATTATGACGCTTTCTTGTATTTATATTTTCGAAGTAGCTATCTTTGTCAAGCAAAATCCAGCTCGTTTTGAGCGCCTGGCTGTTGTATTTCCAAGGAATAGGCGTGACAACAGCAAACTATGTCAAGTACCATGTCGAACCACTTTGATGCGTAAGAGCGTTTCTTGCATGGCCCCCATTATTTACAATAAATTACCAAGTAGTTGGAAAGCTTTAAATACAGCACAATTTAAGAGTAGATTGCGGAATTTTTTGATAGATAAAGCGTACTACAGTGTAACTGAGTTCCTATTGGAGAAAAATATTTGTTAATTAGTGACATCTCGATTTTTGAAATATTGATTTATGACATTTTTAATATTTGACATTTTGATCTTTGAAATTTTAGATACTGACATTTTGATTTTTAATTGTAATAATAATTATATTTGTATTACTAATGACATGTAAATTGGTGTAATTTATGACATTTTTAATTTTTGACATTTTGATCTTTGAAATTTTAGATACTGACATTTTGATTTTTAATTGTAATAATATTATTTGTATTACTAATGACATGTTAATTGGTATAATGATAATGGTGTATGACATTTGTAATAGTAATGACATGATACTGATCTATATTTTCCTTTCAATACAAACATATATCTAAATTTAAGAATTTTATAATAATAATTTATGAATTGATTTACTTAAGTGATATAAATATATTTTAAATGTTTGCATGCCGAGTGGTAAAATGTGGCTGAACTAAATGTAATCTCAAGAACTATTATGTATTACCCATATTTGCAAAATAAAAACTCTATTCTATTCTATTCTATGCCCCAGAGGAGCACAGAGGACTCCCTCTATGCACTAATGCAGCACATACACAGCAAGCTGGAGATGAAGAGAATAGTGGTCGTCGTATCTCTTGACATAGAGGGGGCTTTCGATAGCGCCTGGTGGCCGGCCATAAGAGTCCGTCTGGCTGAGGAAAAGTGTCCAATTAACCTGAGGAGGGTCATCGACAGCTACCTCGAAAATCGCAGAGTCAGGGTTAGGTATGCTGGCGAAGAACACGTCAAAGCAACGAGCAAGGGTTGTGTCCAGGGATCTATAGGGGGACCAATTCTGTGGAACCTCTTGCTGGACCCGCTATTAAACAGCCTAGAAGACAGAGGTGACTACTGCCAGGCGTTTGCTGACGACGTCGTGCTTGTCTTCGATGGTGACACATCGCTGGAGATCCAGGGACGTGCCGATGCTGCTCTCGGACATGTTCGGGCGTGGGGCATACAAAATAAACTCAAATTCGCACCACAAAAAACCAACGCAATGGTCATCACTCGTAAGTTAAAATACGATACCCCACGCCTGAGCATGGGCGGAATCGGCGTGGCCATGTCCAAGGAGATAAAGATCCTGGGGGCCACCATCGACGATAAGCTAACTTTTAACACACACGTAGCAAACGTGTGCAGAAAGGCAGTAGGAATCCTTAAACAACTGGCAAAGGCGGCTAAGACCAGCTGGGGACTTTACCCCGAAGTAATAAAAATAATATACGTGGCCACTGTCGAACCGATCGTCATGTACGCAGCCAGCGTGTGGGCTCCGGCCGTTAAAAAACGGGGAGTCATGAAGCAGTTGGGAGCAGTACAGCGCGGCATTGCACAAAAACTGTGCAAGGCATACCGGACGGTCTCCCTAAACTCTGCGCTGGTCCTAGCTAGGATACTGCCTCTCAACCTCCGAGTCCGCGAGGCGGCATCACTATACGAGGCCAGGAGGGGGGTGCCTCAGCCAGCGCTGGGTGACAGGAGCGTCGAGCAGGCTGCTTCAGCAATGGAGGCCCCACACCCAGCGGAGCACGCTGAGCTGGAGCTCATAAGCCTGGTAAACCAAGAACAACTTGATGCCCAGAACGAACTTGGAGTTCGTATCTTCACGGATGGAAGCAAGATTGGGGGCAAGGTCGGGGCGGCACTCTCCGTGTGGAGGGGTGACGCCGAAACCAAAGCGCTCAAGCTTGCTCTCCCACATTACTCCACCGTTTACCAGGCCGAGCTTCTGGCAATATGCGTCGCAACCAGGGAGATCCGGAAAAGCAGCGCGCAGTCGTTTGGAATTTTCAGTGACTCGATGGCGGCTCTGCAAACTATCTAGAACTACAACCGACACCACCCACTGGCGGTAGAGGCAAGGGCCAACATAAGAGCTCTGTCTATCCAGAACAAGGCCTTCACCTTGTTTTGGATCAAAGCCCATGTAGGGTTGGATGGAAATGAGAGGGCTGATGAGTTAACCAAGAGCGCCGCTGAAGGTTCCAAACGAAAGCCAGACTACGACCTGTGCCCGGTTTCATACGTCAAGCGATGCATTCGTATGGCAACGCTGGACGAGTGGAACCGGAGATACGGATCCGGAGAAACCGCCTCAGTGACCAAATTGTTTTTCCCCGATGCGGCAGCGGCCTACAAGACGGTTAGAAAGTGCCAAATTGACAACATAACAACACAAATCATGACGGGACACGGCGGGTTCTCGGCATACCTGAACCGCTTTAAGCGTAAGGACAGCCCATCGTGCACCTGCGAGCCTGAAGTCGAAGAAACGGTGCCACATATTTTGTTCAGCTGTCCGGTCTTTGCAAGAGAAAGACTAGAAGCCGAGTTCGCGCTGAACGAAAAAATTGACGCTGAAAACCTACACAAAATAATAACGGGCAAACATAGGGAAATCCTAATAGAATATTGCAAAAAAAATATGTGAAAGGGTTATAGCAAGAAATAAGAGTGCGTAAGCAAAAATGTTTACATAATATTATGAACAATATTTATGATAAGCATTAAAAATTGGGTGTAAAACATCTAATCGGAAACAAAAACGATACTATATATATTGTAAGATAAACAAACTGTACTAAGAAATAGAAATAAGCCTAGAATAAGTAAAAATATAAGTAATATAAGCAACATTAATGCAAGACTAGATTAAGGATAGATAGCAGAAATGTAAAATAATCTAAAGTAAATGTGAAATAAATATGCGTGAACAAACGCAGACGCAAATGTAAATAAAGAACATACCCCCACCCCACTAGTAAATCCCAAACAACTAAATAAAACATCAGCAGTATTAAGGCGATAGTTGGGAATCCCACCCAAAAAGGAACAGAAGAGGATGAATGGAAGAAAGAACCAGTATGAGGAATGAAAGTACGAGAAGCAAAAATGCGAGAACTGGAATGAACGTAACGCTAAGATAGGCTCCGATCATGTTGGAGGTAGTAGAATAAAAAAAAAAAAAAAAAACCTAACCTAACCTAACCTAACCCAGTTCCCTCCTAACCTCCGTGGTGGTCGGATCGTTTTTAAAGCCGCTCCGCAGTTAAAAAATCAAAAAAGTGGTCTAAAGTGCTCGGATTTTGACAAATCAAGTGTCAGGGTGTGCAGAAAAGTTGCCCCCATATTATCAACTTAAACTTAAATCCGGATTGCAGTAATCCGGATTTGCTGTGTAGTGAAAACCTGTGAAAACCCCTCTGTTTAGAGGTTAAGTTACTTCAACTGGGACTTCCTTACGTATTTGCGGTAAAACGAGATCGACAACCTTACGTTTTTCTTTATTTTCATAAAGAAAAACGTAGGGTTGTCGATCACACAGCGGAGCAACGCCACTTTTGTTCTGGACCACTCTCCATTGGCCCGAAATCACGTTTATCTGAGTTATTCAGGAAAAACCAAAAACCACGTGGCCTGAAAACCTCGAACGAGACATCACATTGGTGGGAAAACTACAACACCAACCGGCAGCAAACCAAAGGGGCTACCGGCAACCTTAACTACACAAAATACATTATACCTTAACCCAGTTGATCCTTATGAAATAAACATAATTATTAAAAACCTAAAGAACAAGAACAGCCACGGAATCGACGAACTCCCACCCAGTCTGATAAAAAAGTGCGCTGATGAACTTACCTTGCCATTTTATATACTCATTAACCAATCCTTCGAAGAAGGTGTTTTTCCTGACATACTCAAAAAGGCCCTCATTAAACCTATTTTCAAAAAAAACGATAAAACTGACCCGAACAATTACCGTCCCATTGCTCTACTACCAACAGCCTCAAAAATATTCGAAAAAGTCATGTGTAACCGCGTTTACGCGTTCTGTGAAAAATATAGCATTTTCAATGATAGCCAAAATGGATTTCGCAAGAACCGATCCACTGTTTTGGCCGTCTATAAGTACATACAAGAAGCACTCAAAATTATTGATAATAAAAAATACGCTATTGGACTGTTATTAGACATGACCAAAGCGTATGATAAAGTACAATTCGATATACTATTGAATAAACTTTACAACATAGGTATCCGAGGAAAAAGTCATGACTGGTTTACATCTTATTTAAAAAACAGAGAACAAGTCGTAGAAATAGAACACTACAATACACAAACACAACACATTGAACTAATTAGATCACAAAACATACCTGTAAACGCCTCCATACCACAGGGAAGTGTCATAGGATGCCTATTGTTCTTAGTCTACATAAATGATCTCCCTAACCACATAAATGAAACGTGCGTATTGTTTGCCGATGACGTCTCTATTTTAACATCATGTAAAAATAACCAAAACCTGAACCAAACACTAACATCTATACTTGATACCACAACATACTGGATGAACGAACATAACCTTGAAATTAACTTTAGTAAGACAAAAATAGTCACTTTCCACCCGCGACAAAAAACCCCAATAAATATAAATTTTAAATACAAAGGATCCAAGTTAGAAATAGTTAATAAATTCACCCTTTTAGGCCTAGACATAGATACACACATAGACTGGAAACCACACATACAGAAAGTAAAAACAAAGCTATCTAAATTTGCATATGCCCTCAGAGAAATAAAGAAAACTACAGATCTCAAAACAGCAATAGTAACATACTATGCGTACGCGTTCGCTTGGCTTAAATACGGAATAATATTATGGGGTAACAGTACAGACGCACCTTCGCTATTTACAATACAGAAGAAACTTATAAGAACATTGGTTAACATAGAAGACACCGACTCATGTAAACCACACTTCAAAGAACTAAACATCCTAACACTACCCTGTCTCTATATATTTGAAATTTGCAAATTTGTAAGGAAATACCCACAATTCTACAGCAAAAGAGAAGACATACAAACAGAAATCAAACTTAGACATGGAAATAGACTCAACCTGCCAACTTCACGATTAAAAATGCACTCCTCTAGTGCGTTTGTCACGTCAATAAAAATCTACAATAAATTACCTGAACACATAAAAAACACAGAAACAAACAATATATTTATAAATAAACTAAAGCGATTTCTCTTAGATAAAACCTACTACACAATTGACGAATACTTCAAAGATAAATTCCTCCTAGAGAAACGAAGATAATTAGAATAACCAAGTAGTACCTAATACATCTATTTACCTTATCTACCGTGCAATATCTTAAATTACTTACTATTTAGTCAATAATAAATTACAGCTAATATATAAATAAATATATAAAATAATTACCTAATTTATAATTTAGAAAATATCTATTAATAATAAATAAATAAATATATAAATAAATAAATAAATATAGAAATATTAATAATAAACAAAATTAATATAAATCTACTCATAATTAATATATACTTAAATATCTAAATATAAGATTTACTCCTTAATTTCAATATTATTATGTTTTTAAACAAAAAGCGCTTCATCCTCTCCTCTAAAAACTAACTTGCTGTGCCCGACAGGGTCCATAATTGTTTCTCTATAATAATTTACCTACCAGCCTTGTATACATTATGGAATGCAATAAAGTATTGAGTATTGAGTATCGTAGCGGAGTGAAACTTTGCAGTACGAAAAAGGCTTATAGGAGGGGACGAAATCTGCAAGTAGTAGAATTTTAAGACAAATACTTTTATTACTATTATTATTTGAAAACCAAAAGTTTGACCTTCAATAACTCACAAGGAAATTGACATTGTCATATTCTGCAACTGCTATCTTTGGCGCGCTTAATGGAAGAAGACACCCAGAAAATTCCAGATTTTTTGCTTACTTAGTTTTAATGTAGTACATAAAAAAACCATAAAAACCACATAAATTAAATTTGACTGCCTCGTTGATCTAGTGGTCGCAAGCGCGACTGCTGTGCATGAGGTCTTGGGTTCGATTCCCAGGTCGGGCAAAGTGTTATTGGGTTTTTCCATCAGGAACTTCTCAGTAGCAGCCTCGGAGTCTGGAATTGTGCCCGGTTGATGGCAATAGGCTCGCCCTAGGATGGGACTAAAAACATAACTGGCGAAATGTGGGTGTACTAATGGGTACACCTCTGCCTAACCCTTCGGGGATTACAGGCGTGATGTTATGTTATGTAAATTAAATTTTTCCATAGTAAATGTAATGTAAAATTTTATTTTAATACCAGATAGTACATAGTTTGTCCATAATTTAGATGAATTTTTCAAATTTTTACGATTAACGGTTACAAAGTTATTGATTTTTTAAGCATTTTTCCAAATAAAATCAGATTAAATAGTTTAAATTGTTTTTCGACCACAGGAGTGTCTTTTTAATGTGTATTGCGACTAGATTAAGCCCAAGGTTCACTTCAAAATTGACGAAAATAGCTTTTTTCAGCCGTCTTGGTTTTATCGGTTACAATATTAAAGTGTAAATATTTCCGAAGTTACTGGACGTAGAAGACCCGGATTTGCGCATTTCTCAGTGGGAGACTTGCAGAATTTTATTCATCCAGTTTTCAGGTGTTTTCAGGGCCTGAAGTTTTTCAGCACTGAAAACACTCTTAGGACATAGGGAAGACCTGGGCAATCTTTACATTCGAAACCGCATCTCTCTCCGATAGACGGTTGCGGAGTTATAACCACTTTAAGTTGGTGTTTGACAGCTGGGCGGCCATCTTGGAAAACTTTGACCCAAAGCAGCTCCGGAATCAGTGGTCGTAGAGAGTTGCGGTTTTTTGATTATTGATCAGGGGGATAAACTCTGTCGGGTAAAATCAATTTCAGGCGATTTCGGGCTGAAAACTTTCAGTCATCTGAAAACCATTGCGCACATCGGGGCAGGACGAGCCGAGCCGAACAAACCCAAACACGGATGTTCTGCGCCCACGGGAAGGCAAGTTATACCGGTTTGAAGGACTACTTTGACAGTTCCTGAACTGTCAAACCATTTTTCGGCACCGGATAACTTCCGAACCGGGGGTCGTGGAGCGCCCGGATTTTCTCGGGGGGCATCTGCCGGACCTTCCCTATCCGATTCGTGCGTTTTCAGGAGCTTCCAGGACCTGAAAAAATTTAGGCCTGAAACTCACCCCACTCGATAGATCTCGGCGAGCCCATTCAGGAAAGCCCAAGCACGGTGATACTCGGGCAGACGGTTCGGGAGAAAACCACTGGTAACCGGATTGCGGCCGCCATCTTGTTTTGGTTACCGAAACTTCGGACCGGGTTTTCTCGGGAACCCTTCGAGCTAGGGTACCCGTGTTTGGGTTCATTGGAGAGGGCTCGGGGAGACCTACCCATTGGAAGGTAGAGTTTGACTCTACGTAGAGTCAAAAAATTTTCTTGACTAGAGTCAAAAATTTTGATATAGATATCAAAATTTTTGACGCAGCTGGGTTCCTGGGAGCTCCTCGACACCAGATCTAGGTCTGGACCCCAGCGCATGTATAATAAAATTGACAGAGCCGCGCTCTTATAAACTGTATTGACAGTACTTTAACAGTACGACTCAATTCCCTTTTGGAAACTTGAACACGCGACATGACCACATTCTCGCAGAGGAAGCTCACATATTTGGGATGACGCAAACATAAACTCATTTGAGTTTTACCGTGCATCATAATCATCGACTACATGGTAAAATCAACTAAACGTTATCACACACAACGTCAACTAAAACATAACACAAAAACAAAGAGGGTATAAGAAAAATTATACAGTAGTACGTAATACCTAATTGACGTGCGAACATCGGCAACCAAGCTGACCCGAGACCGCCAGTCTCACTACAAAGTAGTAGTGGTATGAATTCGAAGGTGATACAGGTTGCTCCTTTATACTATTTTACGATACTAATTATAACATGTTATGACACTTGTGTGATGTTTGAATTGATGCTCTGTACTTTTTTTTATTTATTGTTATGTTAGTTTATGTATTAAGATTTTGTAGGAAGTGTTTTTTTAATTTATATTTAATGTTTTTATGCGTTATTAATTCTTTTAATGTTGTAGGTAGATGATTTATAAGGTCGGGTATCATATATTTTAATGTTTTCTTGCCGTGTAAATTTCTGTACTGAGGAAGTAACAGCCTTGCGCTGGTTACACTACGAGTATTAGTTTGATTATCGTATATAATTTTTGTTTACTTATAATTTTCATTGAAATATTCTTCATTTAAGAGTGCTAATTTTATTTTATCATAGATGGGTATAATTTTACAGAACTCAAACAGCTTGTGGTACTCATCTTTATATTTTGTCTTTATGTTGTCCGGGACAATTATTTTTAATATACGTAATTGTAATGTGTATATTTTGTCAAGGTGGGTCTTAAATGTTCTTCCATAGCTCGATAGACCATAGGATATCGTTGATTCGGCCAGTGCCTTGTAGAGCATTAATAATGTTTGGTATGGAATTTTATATTTTATCAAAGAAAATTTGGCTAGGATACATCTTAATTTATCGCACACCCCATTAATATGTGGTTTCCAACTTAGTCGACTATCAATAGTTAAACCTAGGTAGGTTTGAGTATCCACGAGATCAATGGGGTCACATTTGCATGGTTTGGGTACCTTGTTAAGGCAGTTGGCATGCATACACCTATGACAGTGAGCTGTTAGTATAGGCAAGGATGAACTTCTATTCTGGTTGGAACTGATGTACATTAATTTAGTTTTACCAGCGTTTAATACTAGACCTGCATCATGCGACCACTTTGTAAGTGAATTGAAGTCACCTTGTAATTGCTGTTGAGCTTCTTCAACACTCCGTCCAGCAGCTAGGAGACAAGTATCGTCGGCGAATTGATAGATCTCACACTGTTTAATTACATTGATGAGGCTATTTACATAAGCTAAATAGTGTAGCGGGCCAAGGACCGAGCCTTGTGCCGTGCCTTCCGTTACCGTAACAGATTCACTCATCACGCTATTTACTTTGACCATGTAATTTCTCTCGTTAAGATAATCTCCACACCAGTCTAGTAATTTGCCCCTTATGCCGCTGTCATGAAGACATTCTATTAGTCTGTCATGTCTGAGTGTATCAAAAGCCTTGCTGTAATCTATAAATACTACTAATACGTGTTGTTTATTGTCTAGGTGTTTTTGAACACTATCTGTGAATTTGGATAACAACTGCGTTGTATTCTTTTTTGGTTGAAATCCGTATTGTTTATGTGTTAGTATCTCGTTTTTTTGATAAAATTCGTGTATTTGTTTGCAAATGTATTTCTCGATAATTTTATCAATAGTAGGTAATATAGTAATGGGTCGATAGTTGTTGTAGTCCGTCCGACTTCCTTTCTTATAGATCGGTCTTACAATCCCTGTTTTAAGTATTGTTCTTTTACTTTTACCTTATTATTTATTTATACACCCAAGACTGGGGTACCCTTTACAATACCCCACTGACGTTGAGCCAAAACAACTCCTCATACCAGGAAGATGATGGGCTATAGGACTCCTGTTAAAAAGGCAACGTCGCAGGTCCCGCCAAACAGAAGCCCACAGGAGGCTGGATCCTCCACGCAACACAGCGTACGTAGGAGTGTGGGTGAATGGGAGGCGGGCCGGAAAGAACCGCGAGTATCAATTTCGCCGACAAAAACCGGAACAGAGCCGAAACCGTTAACTAAATCGCCCACCCTGACCAAGGGAACATCTACGGTCGTACAGATCGACAGTCCACCTGTCCCGCTTACCAGCGCATGGAGCCCCATGACCGCTGAGGCTAAGAAGTGCCTCATAATAATAAAACAAAAACTGGCACTCTCAAAGAACATAAAGCGAGAGATAAAAGAAGACATTAAGATCCAGGTGGACAGGCTTTTTGTCTTGGTCAAGGAGGCCGAGGCAGACAAGGTGAAATCCTACTCGGGAAGAGCCGTAAAAACCACAGACACAAAGAGCTCTGAGACTGCCCCCTCCCCCCCCCCTGTTCAGTGCGGGGGGGCGGGGAGGTAGGAGTCATGGAGGCGGAAACAGAGTCTCTAAGGTGGGTGCTGTAAGAGCACAGCAAGAAGCTCACCGAAAGCAACGAGATGATGGCCCGACTGAAAGAGGCACTGCACATTAGCCAAGAAAATATTGAGAAAGTCTCATATGCTAGTGCAGCGGCAAGTCAGTCGGAAAATCCACCGCCTAGGCAAGCTGCTCTCCACTCCATTGCAGTAAACACAGAGGATGAGAGCACAACGGGAGAAGGAGTTCTTGCAAAGATAAGGGAGGCGGTGAACGCGAAGGACGGCTGGATCACAGTGGACAGAGTCCGGAAAACGAAAAACCGGAAGGTCATAATGAGCTTCAAAACTAAAGACGACAGAGACAAGGTCAAGGACAGACTACATAAAAATGGAACCGATCTCACCGTGGAGGAAGTTAAAAACAGGAGCCCGTTGTTAGTCCTTAGAGACGTCCTATCAGTCAACAGTGACGAGGACGTCGTTAGGGCCCTTCGAAACCAGAACCCGGGGATTTTTGACGGCCTTGACGGTGAGGCGGACAGGGTAGCAGTCAAATTTAGGAAGAGAGCCAGAAATCCGCACACTGGACACATAATGCTCAGTGCATCGCCCGGTGTTTGGAGGCGGGTAATGGAGAGAGGATACCTGTACTATCGGCAAAACTTAAGCATGCTCAGTTAAGAAAATAGTCCTGCGGAAGCGCAGATAGTGACAGACCACGCCCCTTCCTTGCTCCACCCAATTAGAGACAATACATATTTGTGTGAGTGCAGTTAGTGCGTGCGGCAAAAAATGTCAGCAAACATTAGCCAGTGCCGATTTGCATCTCGCTAATTGTTCACGCTTCCCGTTTTCATCCCAATTTTATTTTACGACCTGTTTATTTCTATCGGACGGGGGCGCTCAGAGCATTCTTCCGCACCCCGGCAGGCATCGACCCGCCACCGCCACAAGACGGGTCCCGTCACCCCGTGCGGCCGTCACTCACCGGCCGCACTGACTCCAGCACAGCGCGCGGGGAACACCACGCGCGCCTTACTCTCGGGCCTGTTTCTGTTCGGGCCACGGACTGCCCCCAAGTCCGCTGCCCGCAGGCCCCATGTCATGGTAGCCGGAGATCGTTCTGCGCCCTCCGGCGCCTGGTGCGTCTAATGCGGGTGGGATGGGAGGAGGAAGCCTCCCTCTCCCATTCCGCCGCCTCTTTTGCGGTCATCACCTCCTCGCAGAAGGAGGCGACGGCGTCCCAAGCACTCTCGCTTCCGACAATGGACAAAACCACCTCCGGGAGCGAGAGGCTACCCGCAGTTGTCGCTGCAACGAGATCACGGCGCTGCGTTGCCCAAGCTGGGCACTCCTCCATAGATTAAATCGTATGTTACAAACAAATTTTTAATAATTCATATTATATTTGAATGCCTAAAAGAAACCTACATGCATTTTTTATATTTCGTATGTTTGTTGTAGTTATTAGAAATTTTATTCTAAGGAAATCGAGTGTTATGCGTTTCTGTGCAAAATAAATAATGTACGAGTAGTATAAGCAAAGTCGCTGTTTCTGTCTGTCTGTCTGATTCTCCGCTATTTTTTTCTAAACAATGGATTTTGATATGGGTTCTTACTCTCATTTAGAGAATTTTTTTGGAAGGTTTTTATGCGCATGCAAATTATTAAAGAGCAAAGCCGAGCATGTTAGTGATTTGTAAGACCCGTGTGAAGTCGAGGTAGATCGCTTATTTGCGATAAATATTAATAAAATACATAACTTAGAATTTTGCAAAAATAAAATAAGAAATTACGTTTACATAATATTTAAAATAGTAATTTAAAAAGAGGTTTGTTTTTTCCTTTCTTTTTTTAAAATCGGCGCGTTCAAAGACATTGTTTGGACATTTTATGACCCGATAACAAATCTTTCAACACCTGCTTATTAAACAATGGCCCTTCATTTTAAGTCATCAATGTATTTTGAAATTGAGTTACCGCACTTAAGTCGTTAACAATAATGCACAAATTTGCTTGAGAGAGTTTTACACAATGTTGGAATTTACTACAATGCCATTGTTAAATATCTATTTGTGGTCTACTATCCGTATAAAATACAGATAACAATGTTAATAACTAAAATAGATAATTAAAAAGTTAGGGTTTATTTGTTAATAACTTAATCCTTTTGCATACTGCTAGTAATGTATTGTTTAATTCCAATATTATGTGACAATTCTAGCATCGAATTGTTGAAACAGGGAATTTGAAAAAAAATATATTGGTATTTAATACATAGTATTTAATTTATTATTAATAATGTTGCTATTTAATACAACAAACGTTAAGAAAATTATTTCAATTAATTACAAACAATTAAAAATTGACAAAATTTTAAAAAAATATCACATGACTATAGTTGTGACTTCATAATTTTTACTTACTTCATCTGGCAGCTAAACGTATGACGTCACACGCGCTCATGTTTATTCGGGGGTTTTCGGTACTGGATTCAAAAGTAAATTTTCATTTTAAAATAACTTTTGACTATCACGAAAATAATAAATTAAAAAATAGTTTTGCAATAAAATTTATATTGTATATCTTTTCATTTATCACAAAAAAAAATGATCAAAAACCTAATTGTTACTTTTATTTACAGAGAACCACAGTGCGCCGTTAAGTGCGCAGATATGAAGAAGAAGATCTAACTCAGCGTGTTCGTGCACCTCGACCTCGGGGTATCAACGAAGGGCAATTGGCCAATATGATAGCTACATTTCAAGAAAGCCCATTTACACCTACTCGCAATTTCGCACAAGAATTTGATGTTTAAATGCAAACTAACGAGTTACATAGAGCTGGAGTGCAGCACAGACGGCCCGCAAAAAAAAAAATATTTTGACTCTACGACCAAAAAGCTGCTCGCGTACGATTCGCTCGGGACTACAGAGACTTCGACTCTAGCCAACAAGGTCGTCGGAATTTATGGCGTATAGATAACACAAGATACGAACCTCGAAATGTTATCCCAAATGCAGAATCAGGACGAGTTGTCGTGAATATGTGGGGCTGGATGAGTGCTGCTGGACCAGGCGAACTGGCTTTCATACCGGGGAGGGCAAATGGCCACACATATAAAGATGTGCTTGAACATATTATGTTACCGACTGTGCGCACGGTGTTTCCAGAAATGGAGGTGCCAGAGTTTTATTTTTTTCAAGATAATTGCCCGATACACCGTGCGCTAGTTGTTCGAGAGTGGTTGCGAGAGCAACCACAAATTAAAACAGTGCCATGGCCCTCCCGATCGCCAGATTAAACCCCATTAAAAATTTATGGGGTTTTATGGTTTAGAAATGGGTTAATAGGACAGAAAGAACCAAGGAAGCACTTGTCACCCATTGCGAAGAAGCTTGGGATACATTAAGGGTTCAAACTTGTGCGAAGTCTTGGTTAGGTCCATGCGTAGCCGGTGCGATGCAGTTATAGACGCGGGAGGAGCAGCGACAAAGTATTAGTTTATTAATAATGTATAATTTAATTTTAACATTCAGGTGGCCCAAATAGTGATGTTAAAAATATTGATTTGCGATCCTTGACAGGTTTATTGTTATATTTATTTTAAATTTCTTGAAATTGATATGAGATCCTCTTTGAAAAACTTTACTTTCTATTATGCGATTTTTTTTACGTAATATATTTTTGCAATTTGTATTCTTTTAAAGAATCCTTAAAAATGTTATTGTTTTCAAAAATAACAAAAAATATTAATTTTAATACCTATTAATTGTTTCGAAATAGATCAGTTTTGAGATTTTTTTATCACATTTTTTTTATGGTGTTTACTACCACGATAAATCATTTCATTGCAGGAAAAAATCATTTAAATTTCAGGGTGGTGTCAGTTTGATGTGTTTTCTTACAACCTTTATTTTGGTATATTATTTCAATCATTCTAACAATTATTATTCTAATTCTTTAATAATATTATTTTAATGTTATTTTGTCCAATGATTGTGCCAGTTATTTTAAAGTCGTCCTGTTTAATCAATGTAAATAAATGTGTACTAATAATATAGTGAATCTGAATATTTGTTTGTTTAATCGCGCTAATGTCTGAAACTACCGGTGTTATTGTATATGATATTATCATCTAGTAATTATTTTTGTATGATAGCCAGATTTAGGAAAAATGTTATAAACAACGTGTTCCATGAATGCCTGCTCATATTTAACACATACACACACGTCTATACACATATATAACAAAATAAACTAAGTAGATAAAAACTAAATAACCAACAAAAAAAAAAATGACAAAAAAGATGGATGAGGTAAAGAAACACCAAGACTCAGTATAGTATGATATGGGAATAAGCCACGCGTTTCTGGAACACGTAAATATCACGCTCATCACGGAGCAATAACTATTTAAAGACGCGTGGAAACCGCGCGAGACAGCTAGTATTTGATAAATAATGTAATAAAGTAAGTGTAATGTAATAAAATATTATGTGGTATGCTAAAATAACGTGTGTAATAATTATTATAAGATATGTATACCTAGTTTAAAAAAATATATATTTCTTATGTTAATAATTAGGTAATAATATTATTGTATTATTTATTTTTACCTATAAATATGAACAACCTGCTAGGCTGATTGCCTGACAAGACAATTATGCTATTAATGCTATTTCGCGCGGTAGTGGCGCATATTTCTTATTTGTATTTTTTTTTTGCCTTTAGTTTTTTAGACTTAATACTAACTTGTTTTTATTTAGCTTTTTCTTACATGTTTTCTTATGTAATGTGCGTCATTTTTGTGTAAATAAACAGTTTTTCTTTCTTTCTATGTATTTTTTTCAAGAAAAGATGCATAAAAATAAATTATAATTTAAATTGTTGTTTTATTTTTCTGAAAAAATTGGCAAATCATAAGTGAATTATAAAGAACCCAGTGCATATTTCACACTAAGAGTTACTTTAAAGCAAAAATCTCTTACCTACTATACATGAGATGAAAATATTTAATAACTACCTAAAATTAACAATAATTTAAAAAAAAATAAGCACTTTACTACCCATAGAGGTAGGATTTCCAATATTTTATAATAGAGTTAGTTACAGATGAAACTAATGAAAGCGTGCTAATAAAAAAATTCTAAACAGTTTTTTATTGAATTAATATAAACTAAAAATGTGCATTTTATTAGTCAATATCTGTTTTCAATTCTCCAGTATTAAATGCTCTGTAAGAATAGAATTTTCAAGCGGATAAAATTCTTATCCTTACATATAATAAAAAAGTCTCAAATACTGCAGTACTGATTTTCTTAGGATTTTACCAATATACAGAATTCATAGAAATTTAGGTGTATAAATTATATTAGAGAAAAACTTAACGTTTTAGTGATTTGTAACACCCGTGCAAAGCTGGGGCGAGTCACTAGTAGTTGTTTACATGTTATCTTGATACGAAATATAATTTTTTGTGGAAGGTTGATCTTAATAAATAATACCAATAACACATTTTCTAAATCAAACATAATTTATTATAATGAGTACGGAATAACTTCTTGTCAACAATGATTTATAAAAGAGCTCACGCGGGCCATAATATCATAGTTTGAAACCGAAACGACAATAAGAATTTGTGAACATTGAAAAAACATTTCACAAAACGAGGGAAACAGGTTACTAATGTGTGCCCGCACACTAGTGTGAGTGTCCGCTTCTACACGTCATTGTATTATGACGAACACAACTAAAATTCGCTTCCTATTGGTCAAAACGCATGCATACGGTGACCGAGTCGACAGCGGTGCTATGCGATAATCGCCTTAAAGGTGAGCATGAGGAACTTTTGCCGATAGTACATCGACTTGCAAAGATTCAGGGCCGAAGACCAGAGCCCACTCCTCCAGTGCTCGCTTTGTCTGGGATACGGGCACAGCAGACGCTTAATGCACTGAAAACCTTGAGAAGTGCAGCCACTGTGGCGGACCGCAATTAAAAAGGGACTGCGCGGAATGGCTGGCAGGCTCATCGCCCTCATGCTGCAACTGCATCCACGCAAAGCTGGACAGAACCGACCACAATGCATTTAGCACGGACTGCGCCATCAAAAAAAAATGGGACGCAATAGCAAGAACGGCCATAGCCTACTGCTAAGGTAGTCCTAACGAACACTCCTGTCCGACGAACAGCAAGACCATACCGTGTGGCCCAAGCAAATCTTCAGCGTAAGGAACTGGCAACCACCGAACTCTTCTTAGAGGCCAGTGAACGGAAGATCGCATGGGCGCTGATTCAGGAGCCGTATGTGGGGGCGAGGCTAAGTATGAAGAACTACCGGGGTGCGAGAATCTACCAGTGCGAGGACGATGGAAGTGGGAGGGTGAAGGCGGCAACAGCCGTCTTTGATGATGACCTGGACGTCATCCCCCACCCGAAACTCACCACAAACAACATCGTCGTGGTGGGGATCCGGACCAAAGCCTGGGAAATCGCAGTAGTCTCATACTACTTCGAGCCGGACCAAACAATAGGGCCATACCTGAACCAGATCGCCCAGATCAAATCGGAAGCGGCCAACGGTGGATTGCTGATCGGTGGTGACGCAAACGCAAAGAGTGCCTGGTGGGGCAGCACGATCGAAGACCCCAGGGGCGAAGAAATGTCCGGGACCCTGGAAGAGTTGGAGCTTCAGGTACTGAACACTGGCGACACGCCCACATTTTACACAATTAGAGGTGGTAGAGCGTACAAAAGCCATGTGGACGTCACGGCATGTTCGCTTAATTTATTTGACCTGGTATACGGCTGGCGGGTCGACACGGGAGCAACGTCCTCGGACCACAACACGATATTTTTTAATCTTAACGTAAAAAGGGAAAAAGGGATGAATATTATTAGAACGACAAGAATTTTCAACACCAAAAAAGCAAACTGGAAAAATTTTAGGACAAAATTTAACGAATTAAAAGAAACAAGCAATTTAAATTTAGAAAGCATAAAACAAATAAGCAATAAGGAGAAATTAGAAGAACTAGTAACTTTATATAGAGATTTAATATTAGAAGCATGTAATCAATCAATTCCCAAAATTAACACTAAAATTAAACCCACCTTCCCGTAGTGGTCCGAGGAGCTCGCAACGATGAGAAAGGACGTGACGAGGAAAAAGAATCGTATTCGTAACGCCGCACCGGTCCGGAGAGCGATGGTCGTCGACGAGTACCTGAAAGCGAAACAAGAATACGAGATCCAAGCAAAGAAAGCCCAAGTCACCAGTTGGAAGGAGTTTTGTCAGAAGCAAGACCGTGAAGGAGTGTGGGATAAGATAAGATAAGATAAGATAAGATTATTTATTTGCTTAAACATGTGTGTGTACATACATAAAAAATGCATACAAGATGAAAATAAAAGTGAATTAAGTGCAGACATGTTTGTCACTACGTGACGTGCAAAATTCGAACAATTATTATTAATGTTATAAAGTTATTAACTTATTAAATTTATCACTCAAACAAAAAATAAATCAAAATAACAAAATATTTAAAGTTGTCATACTTAATTACTAATGGGTTATTCAAATTATATAAAATTAAAGAGTAAAATTAGCATTATTGTGTAAGTACCTCCAAATGAATCTACTATGTTAAGACAAATTCTTTTTCATTAAGGAACTTAGTAACGCTATAATATGCCCTGGTGGTCAAAAAAGTACGAAGTTTATTTTTAAACATAGAGTAAGGTAGTTCTTTCCAACTTTTAGGTACTTTGTTGAAAATGACTGGAGCCATACAGTATACACTTTTTCGCATTAGGGTTGTCTTAGCGGATTGGAGACAAAGTTGATCATTGTCACGTCTATTGCGTGGGAATATGTCGGCTAGACGCTTATAGTAATGTGGATTCGACTTAACAAACACAGCTACTTCTAATATGTACAAGCACGGTAGGGTTAATATCTTGTAATTTTTGAAATAAGGCATGCAGCTATCGGTCTTGTCAAGTTTAAACATCGCCCGTAAACATCTTTTTTGAGACTTGAATGCTGATTCTTTTTCCGTCGAGTTACCCCAAAATATAAGCCCATAGCGTAGATGGGATTCTACTAAACCATAATACGCTGTAAGTAGAGCATCCGTATATAATGTGAATGAAAGTGTGTGCAAAGCGTATGCGGATATACTAAGTTTTTTACATAAAATCTCAATATGTGTTTTCCAGTTAAGATTTTTATCAATCTGGAGGCCAAGAAATTTTGTAGTGTTAACTTCTTCTATGTTTTCATTGCAATATTGTATGTTAAGGTTCATGCTAGGTAACCGTTGCGTAAAATGTATAGCCTTCGTTTTCTTTAAGTTTATTTTCAAATTGTTTTCCTGCATCCATTGTATAGCTGATTTTAAGGAATTATTAATATCATTCTCATACGTCTCTACGCTTTTACAAGGTATTGTCAAAGTACTGTCATCCGCGAATAGGGTCACCGGTACTTCAATGGATCTAGGTAAGTCATTAATGTATAATATAAAGATAAATGGTCCCAATACGCTTCCCTGCGGTACCCCATATACTACTTCACGCCCTGATGATCGATAAATCTCTTCTATGTTCTTTACGGTATTGATATGTCTAATTTCAGTAATTTGATTTCTATGTCTTAAATATGATTCAATTAAATTAAGGACATTGCCATTATGCCATATGTTTCTAACTTTTTTAATAGTGTAGGATAATGTACGTGGTCAAATGCCTGGGTCATATCACAGAATATGCCACACACTGGGTTTCGTTTGTCGATATTGCCAATAACATTATATAAAAAGTCATATATTGCCATGTTGGTAGTCCTATGTTGTCGGAAGCCCTTCTGTTCATCACATAAAATCTTATTTTTTTGAACGAATTCTAACAGTTCTTTATAAATATATTTCTCAAATACTTTTGACATGACTGGAATAAGAGCAATAGGCCGGTAGTTTTCCATTAGATCTCTGTTTTCTTTCTTAAAGAGAGGTTTTATGATAGATGTTTTTAATGCAGAGGGATAGACACCCGCGCTTATACTTAAATTTATCATGTGGCTTAGATGTCCACATATTTCCACTGAAACATGTTTTATTGCTTTACTGGATATATCATCATAGCCTACGCTGCCTGTGTTGTTTAATGACATTATAATTTTATGAACATCTGGTGGTACGCTGGGTGCCATGAACATGGATTTGGTGTTCCAATCGGATTTTAGACTTTTAGGTTTATCGGCAACGTGTATTTGTGGTTGGATTTTATTGATGAAATAGTCATGAAATGCTTCCGAAATTTTCTGGGGACATGTTTCTAAATGGTTATCTAATTTGATTTTATGTATACTATGTTTAGGTAAATTATGTTTAGCACGATTAATTATTTGCCAGCTACTTTTAGATTTGTTTTTTGATGTTTTTATAAAATAGTTGTTTTGTGCCTTTTGTGTTAGGTGTATTATCTTTTTAAACAATTTGGAGTAGCTTTTGAAATAAGTTTTATTCTGGTTATTAGGGTTTAATCTAAGCTGCCATAAAAGTTTTCTTTTTTTTCGACTACACAATTTTATTCCATTAGACAACCATTTTGGTTTTTATATTATATCTATTTTAATTAGTTTTTTTGGAAAGCATAGATTGTATATTAATTGAAATAAGTCAATAAATTTGTCATAAGCTATATTAGGATCACTTGTTTCATAAATTTCTGAAAATGAAAGACTGCTAATAAACTTTTTAAATCTATCTAAATTGTCAGTTTTGCAGTCTCTTCTTATCGTGTACCAGTAGTTTATGGCGTATAATGTTAGTACGGGACAGTAAAGTAGCTGTGCTGTATGGTCGGACAAGGCCAATTCTATAACATCAGTCTTACATGTTTTATTGAAATTATGGGCAAAATTATCTATACATGTCAATCTTGCCATACGAGTGGGTTGTTTTAATGCTAACTTTAGGTTATAACTATTCAATATACATTCAAATTCATTAGTGTGACTATTTTGTTTGAGCACATCTATGTTAAAATCACCACACAATATGATATTCTTGTATTGCAAGCGTGATATTTCTCGCAAAATTGTTTCTAATTTATTCATACAGTAGTCAAAATTGTTTATGTTTGGCACCCTATAGATACAGACTATAATTATCTTATACATAGTAAGCTCTATTGACGGGCCTGTTGGTCTAGTGGTTAGTGGCTCTGACTGCTAAGCCGGAGGTCGTGGGTTCGATTCCCACCCAGGACAAACTTTGTGTGATGAGCATAATTGTTAGTTCTGTGTCTGGGTGTGATTTATCTATAATATGTATGTATTTATAAATTATATAAGTATGTATATCAGTTGTCTGGTTACCATAACACAAGCTCTGCTTAGCTTGGGATCAGATAGCCGTGTGTGAGTTGTCCCAAGATATTTATTTATTATTTATTTATTTTATGGCACAACATTCGAATACTCCAGGAGTTGATACATTAGATATTTAGATATATCCTTAGATTGTATACCATTTTTGACAAGGATACATGCCCCTCCTCTTCTTTGCTGCTTTCTACAGTAACAAGAAACTAGATGGTAATTCGGTATATATATTTGGTTTTGGAAACTTTCCATTATAAAATGCTCTGTGATACACAATACATCCACATTAATTTGTTTCTCAAGTAGCTCATTCAAACATACAGTAAGATTATTTGATTTATTTATTAACCCAGCAATATTTTGATGCATTATTGTAACAAATTTATTTGATAGTAATTCATGACTTTTAGTATGCAAATGAGCAATATTCGAGTTAATTAATTTACAATCAGCGAAAAAATTCAGTACATTCCTTATTTACATTACAATAAGTGGGGGGTGTCAAATTATTATAGTAATCTATGTTAATATTCATATTTTCCATATTTTTTTCTATAGCATGAGAAGACTTATCATCTTCTTTATTAATTAAAGAAAAATTATTTGAGCTCCTGAACTCACCAAGCATTACATTAATGTTTTTAAATATGTTTACCATACCATTGTTATTAGCAGACCCACTTCTTTGCCAAAACATTGTAAAATCATACGATAAATAATAATTGGAATCGAACAAATATGCATAGTGATGTGTACAAGCATCAAGGTACAAAAGACTGTTAAATGTTTCTATTCTTCCGTTGTACATCATAGAATAGTCACTCAATTTAAATGTTGGTCCACATATTATAATATTAGTATGATTGATTTTTGAAAGTGTTTCACGTAAAGTAATTACTAGATCAACATAGTTGTTGGTTTGGCGAAAGTCTTCTTCGCCGATGAAGATCAAGCAGTAGTCTTCAATTGTGTAATTTTTCAACTTAAGATCAATGTTATGAATAAGTTTCTCTATACCACAGTCCGGTGTAAGGTAGTGACAAATTTTGTAATCTAGAAACGTATTTTCTGCAATAGCTAGTATATTGTTTTTCCTGTTTGTACTTAGGATGCATAGTTTGTGGTCCACTTTTTCTTTTGTTTTGTCTTGTACGATTTGAACTGCGTTAATTACACCATCCTCGTTACTATTGGTTTTCGAATAATCTTTTTCAATAATCTCAGTTGTCTGCGTTTATTGTGATTTTTTATTTTTGTTAGACTTTTTTAATGGCGTTTTTGCTTCTTGTTTCTTAGGACTATTAACAAAATTTTTGTAAATATCATTTTTCTTTTTAAATTCTTCATTACTTCTTTTTAAGTTACTATTTTCTATTGATAATATTTCAATTTCCTCATGTGCGCTTTTTAATTGGGTAGTTAAATTATTGATCTCATCTTTTAGAATTTTTATTTGATGAATGTCTTCGTCTTCTGAAATGTCGGGTAAACTACTCGTCGTACAGTTCATAGTCTGTGATATAATGTCGCTATCATCGACACTTGGTTCCGAACGTGTACGTGTTCGTCGGAATGTTATGTTCTCCAAGAAATTCATTCTGAGAATACTATTAAACTTCCAAAAATAATTGCGTCTAGTGAGATTCGAACCCGACTCTTCCCGAGCGTCCGAACAAAGGCGGTTTGTTACACCGCTAGGTCAAGCAGTATTTACTTAATATGTTCAAATTGGCACCCGTAATGTAACGGACTGTATGACGTGGTTATGATGACGTGTAAGGTCGATAGATGGCTCTGAACTCAATTTTATAATTATAACAGTAATTTCCCTCCTGTCAACACTGTCTAGAGGATGGCAACAATGTATGCTGCATAATGATTGGTGGTATTTTGAATTGGCTCAATGACGTAGTCTCACTGTTTTAAATAAAAAACGAAATTTATCGTGGGGAATTTTGTCAAATACAAAAACTAAATCACTATGGCACAGTATTTGATGAACTTGGTTTAAGTGTAAGTTTGTAATATTGAGTCAGAATGTCACAGTATATTCACAAATAGCGTCTAGCGTCTAGTTTCAAGTAATGCAAGTCACTGTTCGGGTAAAGTAAAGTCACTGTTAATTTAGTTATACTTTCACAATAACCGACGATAACACTGTCACAACAATTTTACTAGTTCAGGTTCACTTTGATATATATTACACAGTCTTTAGTTTAAGTTTACTAATTAAAAACAATATTTTAACAGGAGCACTTAAGTAAGTAATGTTTACGTGCCAGCGCCATCTGGCGTTTTTCGTTTTTTTTTTTGGGAGGGTATCTACAGGATCATCGGCAGGACTACCAGGAGACAAGAAGACTTGACCCTATCCTACGATGGAGCATACCTAAGCCCAAAAGAATCGGCAGCCCTACTTGCAGATACATTCTATCCCAAGGACATGGAAGAAAAGGACAACGCAGACCACAGACGAATCAGAGAAGCAGCCAGACGCGTAAACGAATGGGTCCATGATTAATATCACTACACACTAGTACTACACCATCATTTAGATAAACAGGTAATTAATTGTTGTATGCCTGATGCCAGTTACAGTGGTATTCTGGAGGAAGTAATTAGTAAGGAGTACAGCCCATCTACTACTATTTTAATTTTAATTGGTATTTAAATCAGTGCTAGAGATTGACTCTATTGTCCCATGTTGTAATTTAAATTACTTGGAACAAATTCCAAGCTCTGCTTATTCAAATGAAGTTTATGACTTGACTGCTCAATAGAGGCAGAATAGTTAGCCAAACACTTGGCTGACTTATAAATACAATATGATAGCGATTTTGCTACCTGTCCTTTATAAAAATTGCAAAGATAGTAGTTATCTTCGGTCGTAAAATATTTTTGACTAATGAGTACATTAGAGTCAATAAATTCAAACATTTTATTATACATTGTCATAGTATTTATTTTCAGATTATGTCTATATCTGATACTTCTTTATTTAGTTACTTTCCCTCAGAAAATAGTTGAAGCTCAAAGGAAGTTTGTGAGTTTTGTTCCTGTATACAAAAGTCGTTTAGTACAATTTAAAAGTAATTTAATGGAAAGGCTACCGAGTTTGGCTTATAACATCAACCCGGACAATGCATATAGTTTATTATTTAATCTTATCAATTGTGAATACAGGAAAGTTTTCACCTCAAAAACATTACCTGCTTGTGACCGTGTTAAATTTAGTGACTGGGCAACACCGGGTATTTATAAAAGTAGGGAAAGGTTATATGAATTGTACAGTGAAAAATCATATAACCAAGACGAAACTTTTAAAGAATTTGTTAAAAAATATTCTAAAACTTTTAAAAGAGCCTGTTCCTCAGCAAAAGCCATACACATAAGAAATAAAATAAAATTATCTGGTAACAAAATTAAAACAACTTGGAATATTATTAATTCAGAAACGGGAAGAACTACAGTACGCAACCGTGATTTCCATTTGAAAATCAACAATGTAGATTTAAAAGCAGACATGGACGTGGCAACAGAGTTTGAAAATTTCTTCACTAATATCCCAATTTTAACAACCAGGACTCTGTCGTCGTCGTCCACTTCTGCTTACTCTATACTAAAAGAATGTGTACCAGAATGCGACAAATATTTTGAATTTTTTGTTGTGACTGCTAAAGACATTGTTGTTTCCTTTAGGGATCTAGATGTAAAAAAAACTGCCGACCTTTGGGGATTATCGGTACATATCATGTCTGAAATAATTGATGTCATTTCTCTTTTTTTAGCAATTGTTTTTAACTCTTGCATTGCATCTGGTGTATTTCCTGACCTGATGAAACTTAGTAATGTGATTCCACTGTTCAAATCTGGTAGTACAACTGATCCCACGAATTTTCGGCCCATCTCCATATTACCCACATTGAGTAAAATCTTTGAAAAATTAATTTTGAATCAAATGTTAAGGCATTTTAATAAATATAATTTACTCCACCTGAGACAGTACGGTTTTACAAAGGGTCGTTCAACTACAGACGCGGGCGTGGAGTTACTGAAAAACATATTTGAGGCCTGGGAGGAATCGCGGGATGCTCTTGGCATTTTCTGCGACTTATCCAAGGCCTTTGATTGCGTAGACCATAATACACTCATCAGGAAATTGCACCACTATGGTATAAGGCACAGAGCTCTCGACCTTCTGACTTCTTATCTGAACAACAGAATTCAGAGGGTTGATGTCAATGGCAAAATGTCTGCAGGATCCGCGGTTACCATGGGCGTTCCGCAGGGTTCAATTCTAGGACCTTTCCTGTTTTTGATTTATATTAATGACTTACCTTATCACGTAAGGGATAATCACAAGATTGTATTGTTCGCGGATGACACTTCACTAATATTTAAAATCAAGCGACAGTTAGAAAATTTTGACGAAGTTAACAATGCACTCTGTAAAGTTGTCCATTGGTTTAATGTAAATAATCTTCTGTTAAACGAAAAAAAAACGAATCTCATTAAATTTTCAACGCCAAATGTCAGGCAGCTAAGCACCAATGTACAGCTTAATGGAATAGAGTTGAATCCTGTTGAGTCAACGGTGTTTCTTGGAATTACCATTGACGCCAAATTACAATGGGGCCCGCACATAGAAAAATTGTCAGGCAGGCTCAGTTCGGCCGCCTATGCTGTTAAAAAGATTCGACAGATAACTGATGTGGATACAGCCAGAGTCGTTTATTTTAGTTATTTTCATAGTCTCATGTCGTATGGGATTCTTCTCTGGGGAACCTGTGCGGACATTAATACTATCTTTGTTCTACAAAAAAGGGCTGTTCGAGCCATTTACAACTTAGGTCCACGGGATTCCCTTCGAGAGAAATTCAAAGACATCAATATTCTGACTGTAGCCTCACAATACATATTTGAAAACCTCATGTATGTACACAAGAATATTTCAAATTTTAAGAAAGTATCCGATGTCCATGGACTTAATACTAGAAATAAGCACAATCTTGTGTTACATCACACTCGTCTCCACAGAGTAGGCAACTCGTTCATGGGTCAATGTATACGTTTTTACAATAAACTTCCCATTGATGTTCGAAATTTACCAATTAAAAAATTTAAAAGTTGTATTAAAGCCAAACTATACAAAAAGGGCTACTATAAAATTTCGGATTATTTAGATGATAAAAAAGCTTGGGATTGAACTGCTCGCTCTGCTAAGCCTTGTGATTATGCCCTTTGCAAATTACATTTTTCTTTTTGACATATTTTACTAAACATGACATCTTTTAATTTAACGTTAATATGACATTTAGAGACTATTGTATTTTTATATTTATTATATATTTTTTGTTTTTTGTTCTCATTGGGATATACTTTGAAAAGTATTTTTTTTATATATTATATTGTAAATATGTGAACTATGTGGGTTGTTGCATTTTTTCTGATTACATTTCATGGTTGTCTGACAGTTTGAGTACTCGATGCGGCCTACCCAAATGTCCCTTCTTTGGTATTGTTCGTCGTGTCGTTGAGCTCCTTAAATTCTGAGTCGAGCTTGACGATTTCTGACAAATGCGTGCATTGACTGGACAGGCCGACTCAAACTTGTGTGCCTCTCTCCTCAAGAGACCACCTCGGATATTAACCTACTTGGTCCGCATATGATTTGACCAATACAAGTAATTGTATGGACTTTAAAAGAGACTTTGACCTCTGAGTTTGTTTCGGTGTTTCTTCTCAGAGCAGTCGGCTAGGAAACACTGGACTCATCTAGTTTAAAATGTGACGTGTAAAAGTGTTATTTATAACCAATTTACTGAATAAATATCATTTCATCATTTCATTTCATTTCATTTATCATGACCCACCTTTTACGTCCCTGGAGCTGAAGACCGCAGTGGCTGGTTTCAATCCTAAGAAGGCACCAGGAGGGGATGGATTAACATCTGATATCTGCAGTCGAGCTATCTACCAAGACCTGGACGCATTCCTTGCCCTCTATAACAAATGCCTAGAACTGGCACATTTCCCGGACATTTGGAAAGAGGCTACGGTGGTGGTCCCCTGAAAACCGGGCAAGGATAATTACCAGAGCCCCAAGTCATATAGACCGATAGGTCTATTGCCGGTCTTGGGAAAGGTCCTGGAGAGGATGATAGTAGCACGAATAAAATGGCAGCTAGTGCCGCGGCTTAGTACTCGCCAGTTTGGCTTTATGCCCCAGAGAAGCACCGAGGACGCCCTCTATACGCTAATGGAACACGTACAGAACAAGTTGAGGCTGAAGAAGCTAATTGTCCTGGTGTCGTTGGATATAGAGGGAGCGTTCGATAGTGCCTGGTGGCCGGCTATTAGGGTCAGACTGGCTGAGGAACATTGCCCGGTCAACACCAGGAGACTACTAGATAGCTACCTCGACAGTAGGAAAGTAAGGGTTCGTTATGCCGGGGAGGTTTGCTCAAAAGAAACGAACAAAGGCTGTGTCCAAGAGTCGATCGGTGGTCCTATCCTGTGGAACCTCCTCCTAGACCCACTGCTGCAGGAGTTGGAACGGCGTAGAAATTTTGTCCAGGCGTTCGCGGATGACATCGTTCTCGTCGTGGATGGCGATACGGCAGCTGAAGTCTCCAGAATCACCAACGCAGCCCTTGCCCATGTCCGGGACTGGGGAGTCAGGAACAAGCTCAAGTTCGCACCGCACAAAACTTGCGCGATGATTGTAACAAACAAGCTCAAGTACGACACCCCGGTCCTAAATATGGGCGGGGTTGACATTGGTATGGTAAAGAGCATGAAGCTGCTGGGACTCACCATTGATGAGAAGCTCACCTTCAATGAGCACACGGCGAACGCCTGTAAGAAGGCTGCAAATATTTATAAACAGCTGTCCCGCGCCGCTAAAGTGAGTTGGGGATTAAATCGTGAGATCATACACGCTATATACACCGCAACAATAGAGCCGATCATCACGTACGCAGCTGGCGCCTGGGCTCCCGCTACCGCTAAGCTGGGAATACGGAAGAAGCTGGGCTCTGTTCAACGAGGTTTCGTCCAGAAGCTCTGCAAATCCTACCGTACTGTCTCTCTCAACTCAGCACTGGTACTCTCCGGGATACTTCCTCTAGATCTCCGCATACAAGAGGCAGACTCAATGTCAGTACTGCAGACGCTTGCAAATCATGGCTCGCTCAATCCCCTGGCGGTTCGCGCGCGAGCCAATCTGGCTAAAGCCTTGGAACAGAGCAAAGTTGTAACTCTATTCTGGATCAAGGCCCACGCGGATCTGCCTGGGAATGAGCGTGCGGACGAGCTGGCAAAGGAGGCAGCATTGTCGTCGCGGAGGAAGCCAGACTACGACCAGTGTCCGATCTCATTCATCAGAAGTCAGATCCGCATGGGATCGCTCGATGAATGGAATCGGAGATACGTGTCTGGCGAGACGGCCTCCGTGACGAGGATGTTCTTTCCAGACGCCATTGCGGCATTCCGTATTGTAAAACAGGTGCGGCCAACAGGCGTTCTCACACAAGTATTGACGGGGCACGGTGGTTTCTCTGAATATTTGAACCGCTTCAAATGTAAGGAGAGCCCATCGTGCGCCTGCGACCCTAGCGTGACGGAAAGTGTCCAGCATATCCTTTTAGACTGCCCGATCTTCAGCAGGCAACGATATGAAGTGGAGCGTGAACTGGACATCGAACTGACTAGGAACAGCGTGAGGGAAGTGATGATGAGCAAAAGCCGTCAGATATTCTTGACGTACTGCGAAAATGTGGCCACAAGCGTAATAAATAGAAATAAATGCAATTAAAATCTATGTTTCCTTTATATTGTGTATATAAATAAGAAGCATAGGAAAATCTATACTAATATTATAAAGAGGTAAAATTTGTTTGTAAGTTTGTAAGTTTGTTTGTAGGGGGTAATCTCCGGAAGTAATGAACCGATTTTAAAAATTGTTTCACTGGTAGAAAGCTACATTATTCGCGAGTGCTATAGGCTATAAATTATAAAGATATCATGCATAATAGCCGAACTATCTCAATTTTTGTCTAGCCAGGCGGAAAAAAATAGCTCTTACAACAAAGTTTTTTGCATGCGCTGCCTTAACAGTTCTATATAATTAAAAACAATATATGGCAACCTGGTCTGCCTTTAATAGTTCTACAAAAAAGTCCGCGACACCATGTTTCTATCTTTTATATTTTAGCAGATATAGTGGCTTTTATGTGTTGAAAAAAGTATTTTTCGACGTACTTACTTTTGGACGATTTTTTAAACAACAAAATATTAAACCTTATCGAAAAAAATATTATTATTATCACAAAAACATCATAGAGATACGATTTGCCCAAAACAGTATGTCAATTGGTTAAATAGTTTCGAAGATAATATAAAATTACTAAATCGCAAAACGCCGCCGTCCATTCACGAACCACATTAGAACATGCTTTGTACGGACGTTTTATCCATTTACCCATGGTATTTCTGTTTTTGGGATATCGGACAGTTTCAACAATTGTTTAACATGCCTAAAAGGAAATCATTACTTTTCCGTCAGACATCCCAGAGCAGCTCGAGTACGCCGTACGGAAGAAACTGCTCTTCAAAAGCATCAGCGCCACTTAAGGAATAGAGAAAATATTTCGCAAGCACGCGCTGGGGAATCTAGCTCCGAGCGTTCACAGCGGCTTACTAACCAAAGAGAACATCGCAGGCCCGTGCTCGGGAATCTAGCGCTGAACGTGCGCAGCGTCTCAGTGATTTAAGGCAGCATGTATCTGCAAGAAGGGACAGGGAGTCTAGCGCTGAGCGCTCGCAGAAGATCGCTAGCCAGAGCGCGAGAACATCGCAGGCCCGTGCTCGGGAGTCTAGCGCTGAACGTGCGCAGCGTCTCAGTGATTTAAGGCAGCATGTATCTGCAACATGGGACAGGGAGTCTAGCGCTGAGCGCTCGCAGAGGATCACTAGCCAGAGCGCAAGAACATCGCAGGCCCGTGTCATGCATCGGGAGTCTAGCGCTGAACGTGGGAGCGTCTTTAGGCAGGAAATAAATCATAGTACTCACTACTAACCGAACCACACTCATAATTTCATCGCAAGTTAAAATGGTTACCGCCCAACGATGTCAGCTAGTAGTATTTAAAGTAATTGTAAGCAGTAGACTAAGAAAATAATTATGTAAGCAAAATAGAATAAGATTGTAGATGTAAGTGTTAACGCCTAGCATGTGTGCATTCCACAAAATCTCACGCACACACGCGTACGACACGAACTATATCAAGCCTCGAGCGGCGACGCCGCGTCACTCGTCAATGATCGTTGAACCGCCATAATTATTGTACCTATATTTGTAAATTTTTGGTACTAAGCCAACTTTAGAAAGTGAAGTTCGTCTTTATTCTTCCACCCCGTCAAAGTCCACATGAAATTCAGTACCGGCGTCTACATTTGGTCCTACGAACCCGGATTTTAAACCACGCACAGACAAGAACAAAGGAAATACTGCGTTGATGTGGATGGCGGTCGTTACGTGGAAGATTCACACTACTCGATACTACGTGTTCAACATTCAACGAGTCATACAACATCATACGATAATTCTACAAGGAATCTCATCATCAAAGAAGAATTTCTTGAACATCGAGCAATTTGGAGTTGGG
Organism: Hoplodrina ambigua; assembly: GCA_949774945.1. Lineage (NCBI taxonomy): Eukaryota > Metazoa > Arthropoda > Insecta > Lepidoptera > Noctuidae > Hoplodrina > Hoplodrina ambigua. The sequence goes on from OX458964.1 coordinate 18,510,330, forward strand.
AGCTGTACAAAGAGAACTACACCTACAATAAAGGTCACACGTGAGTCCTGAGGGTAGCGTTACTGTAAGTTCGTTCCAATTTGTTCAATTGCCCCGTAAATATTCCAAATTTCTGCCACAAATCCTTTAGTTTGTGAGCCCGAAATCATAGTCACAAATCCTTTATTTTGTGATTTTTGCCATTATATTAGTCACTAATCCTTCATTTAGTGTTGAATCTATCATTAAATATTCACAAATCCTTCATTTTGTGATCCATTTCATAGGTACGTTAAAGATCCATCATTCTTTAACAAGCCACATGTTTATTGCATTGCGCAATAAATATCCCAACTAGAGATGGGCAATCAACCGGGTTTAAACCCGTTTACTGGGTTTAAACCCAATAAAAACCCATTTATTCCCTCCCACGGTATTTTTATTCGGGTGTTTATTGATTTGGGGAAATTTATCAATTTAAACATGGTAAATGTAAATATTTGTGAATATTCTAGTACTATTCACTGATAATAGGTTGGGGAAAAAGCTTCTTCGCATTTTTTAAGAAAATTGAAAACATTTTTTTTTTATATTTTATTTACATTTAACTAAAGTATGTAGGCACCATTTTGCTCGATAACTTTTTGCCATCTTGTAGGTAGGGGCATGATCCCATTGCTATAAAAATTTTTGGACTTATGATCAAAATACCGCGATAAGTGGTTTTGGCAGTCCTCTCGTGATGTTAACCTGACACTGCCTAAAGAATTCTGAAAAGACCGAAACAGGTGGAAATCTGAAGGTGCAAGGTCAGGACTATACGGCGGATGCATTAACACCTCCCAGCCAAACTCTCTTAATTTTTGCTGAGTGGCTAAAGATGTGTGAGGTCTAGCGATATCATGATGAAAAACCACACCCCTTTTGTTGATTAATTCCGGCCGCTTTCTCTCAACTTCCTGCTTTAATCTCATCAGTTGTTCGCAGTAGAGTTCAGAATCGATGGTCCTGCCTGGTTGTAATAGCTCATAATGAATAATGCCCTTCCAATCCCACTACACACACAGCATCACCTTGTTGCGAGCTAACCCAGGTTTCGCCACAGTCTGTGAAGCCTGACCGGCCTTTGACCACGACCTTTTTCGCACGTTCTTGTCGTACGTGATCCACGTTTCATCACCAGTTATCAGCTTCTTCAAAAATGGTTCGGTTTCATTACGTTGTAATAAAGAATCACAAATGAGTACACGGTTCATTAGGTTTCTTTCAGTGAGCTCGTGAGGTACCAAAATATCGAGCTTTTTTGTGTACCCAGTTTATTCCAAATGCGCCAAAACTGTTTTGTGGTCAATTCCCAGTTCTTCAGCTACGTCGTAACTACTGACATGCCGATCTTGCTCCACTTTTTCAAAAATGGCATCCATTTTATCCGTAACAGGGCGACCAGAGCGACGTGCATCTTTGACATCAAAATTTCCGGATTGAAAACGCTTAAACCAAATTTGTGCTACTCTCACAAACACTGCACTAGGTCCATAAACATCGCAAATTTTTTTCGCGGTTTGCTTTGCATTTTTACCTTTTTTGTAGTAAAATTTTAAAATGTATCGAATTTCTTCATTAGATTCACTCATCTTGACAGAACGAAAAACAAATGAAAATCACACATTTTTCTAATTTGAATTTAGAATTATGTTCTTTATAATTTTATTATGTTCTTTATTACTAAAACCAGCCAGATACAAATAGTATAGCCAAAGAGATTTTATTACAAGTTCATAGATACTATAATGCGAAAAGACGTTACGTTTTCCCCAACCTAATATTTACTTATAGAAGAGGCTGTGAATTTGATAAAAACAATTTAAAAAAGTCAAATACTAAGCGCTCAACTCTCTAAAATCATAAAAATCAAGGGGTGTGGAGAAAAATTAAAACTACCTATTAAAACACGCTGGGGAAGGACAGTGACAGCTTTAAAAAGTTTAAAAAACAATAAAGCTGCTCTGCAAAGCTTGGCAGTAGATGAAACTGTGAATACCCCTCGTGATTTAAAAAGAAAACTGCTGGAGGAAGAGTTTTGGAACAAAACGGAGGAATTCATCAAAGTTATAGAACCTATAACAGAATGTATATTTGAATTAGAGGGAAATGATCACCTTATAAGCAAAGTATTTATGTTGAGTACCAAGCTCCAGGTGTGTTGCTGGTGGTCTTGGCTATTGTTTCTGAACGATGAATAAAACTTCGATGCTACGTAAAGACTGTATATTGTATATAGGTGAGGTTACAAGATGACCGATATGTGCGCACGTCCACGAGTGAGTGAGTGACCGCTGCGACCGTCCAACGTCGGTGATCGCGGTGGGGCGTCCAAGGCATATGTCGCCGTGTGTGGTCCGATGTGACGTCAGTAACATATTCCCCCGGTTGAAGTGAAGGCTTCAAGATGATGTTGAAGACACCGGAAGAGGGCATATGTTATTGTATGCACGTGTGATGGTGCCCTTCTTCGTCAGGATGTCGGCGACCCGACAATGTCCATCAGACCCAGTCTTCACTGCCGTCACTCTGCCCAGCAGCCATAGAAGAGGAGGAAGAGTAGCGTCTCTCACTAAGACCATGGCGCCTGTCTTCAGATCTTGCCCAGCTGTCTGCCATTTGGTTTTCTGCTGCAGGAGAGACACATACTCATTAGAGAAGCGCTGCCAAAAATGTTGCCGTAATTTTTCGACTCGTTCGAAGCGCTGCAGCCGCTGGATGTTCACGTCGGTGATCTGAGGACGAGGGTATGACGTGAGTGATCGTCCGATAAGGAAATGTGAAGGAGAAAGATAAGAGAGGTCAGATGGATCTGTTGATAAAGGGGTTAAAGGTCTGGAATTTAAAATAGCCTCTATCTGAATCAGGCATGTTGAGAGCTCTTCATAAGTTAAATGAGTTAGGCTCATGACTCTACGCAATAAATGTTTCGTGGATTTTACTGCACTCTCCCAAATCCCACCGAAATGTGGGCTGTAAGGGGGTATGAATTTGAAGTCTATGCCTTCGTTTGCAAGATCTGACTCTATGTTGCTGGAAGAAACCTTTAAGAAGCGTGAAAGCTCGTTGAAAGCTCCCACAAATGTAGTGCCGTTGTCGGAGTACACGCGCTGAGGCTTGCCCCGACGACTAATAAATCTACTGAAAGCCGCTAGAAAAGCTTCCTTAGTGAGGTCGGAAACCAGCTCCAGGTGAACGGCTTTGACTGCAAAGCACACAAAAACACAAATGTAAGATTTAAGTAGTTTACATCCTCTACCCCTACGGTCGGCTATCAGCACTGGCCCGGCATAATCAACCCCTGTGTTCAGGAAAGGGTACTCAAGATGAGTTCTATCGGTTGGTAAGTTGCCCATGATGACCTGAATAGGCTGAGCCTTGAAGCGATTGCAGCGAACGCAGCTACGCACTATGTGCTTAGCTAAGTTCCTGCCTGCTAAAGGCCAGTAGGTGAGTCTAATGTGCGCTAAAAGTAATTGAGGCCCTGCATGAAAGAGTGCTTTGTGCTCTTTTTCAAAGATAATTTTTGTTAAGTGATGTTTGCTACATAAAAGAATAGGATGCATAACATCATAACTGTAGTTGGAGTTGTTAAGGCGACCACCTACGCGTATTAAGTTGTGTGAATCAATGAAGGGAGAAAGACTTATTAATCGATTCTTCTTATGTAAGGCCTGATTAGTTTGTAAACACGTATATTCCTCAGGAAACATTTCTTGCTGAGAAATCTGTAATATAAGATTTTTTGATGTTTGTAATTCTGATAATGATAAGTAGGATGATATTTTGTTATTCTGATTTTTGCAATTATAGATAAATCTTTGTATATAAGCTATGATTCTGATTAGTGATGTAAATGATGATTTTGTATGAATTAAATTTAAAATTATATTAGTATTATTTTGTTTTAGTGTGTCAGAAGTTGTGTGTAAAGAAATTTCAGGTAAAGAGTCAATTTGTGTATTTGGTACAACGGGAAGTTGTATTTTTCTCTGATTAAGAAAATCAGGACCCGACCACCACAGAGTGGACGAGCTGATGCAATCAGCCTTCACCCCCCGAGAAGTGAGATCAGCGGGGTTGCTCTTTGAAGGCACATAGCTCCACGTCTGCCCGGTCGTAGCTTCTTGGATTTCACTCACTCTATTTCGAACAAATTGACTGAGTCGACTTGGCAATGTAGACAGCCATCCTAACACGATCGTCGAATCACACCAAAAAAAACAGTGATTGAACTCTAGAGTGAGTGATTTACGTACCTTCTGAAAAAGTCTTGTAGCCAGTAAAGCACCACACAACTCCAACCTTGGAATGGTTGTGGGCTTTATAGGGGCAACCCTGTTTTTGGAAGCTAAAAGGCGAACGCAAACTGTTCCGTCGACTGCTACCGTTCTTACGTAAATGCACGAGCCATAGGCGCGTTCAGAAGCGTCTGTGAAAGTATGCAGTTCGATTAAAGAAGCATTGTTACAGGATATCCAACGAGGAATGTGAACTGAGTTAAGCGCTGAAAGTGTCGTTATGAATTCAAGGAATTTTGATTTGATTTCTGTTGGTACTTCATCATCCCAGTTACATTTAAGTATCCACAGCTGCTGTAACATAAGTTTGGCCTGAACTATGCATGGCCCGACGAGGCCAAGAGGATCAAAAACCTGACTTATTAAAGATAATATGTTTCTTTTTGTAATTTTTGAAATTTGTTTTAAATCTATTGAAAATAATAGTCTGTCTGTTTCACAGTCCCAGTATAGCCCAAGTGTTTTGCTGGGATTGTCATTAAGGTTTAATTTTTTATCTAGATCTGTGTTAATATTACTGACTGATTCTAATATTTTCGGACTATTTGATTGCCACTTTCTAAGGTGAAACTTGGCGGACTCGAGAGTATTAATAACTCCTTGACATAATTGTATGACTGACTCCGTAGAATCGCCACCACTCAAATAGTCGTCGACATAAAAATCGCGTCTGATAGACTGACTAACCTCTGGGTCTGAACATTGATCTGCAAGAGACACAAGGCATTTTGTTGCTAGATACGGGGCTGAAGCTGTTCCGTAAGTCACTGTATTCAGTGCATACGTCTTTAAAGGGTGTGAAGAATTAAATCTGAAAACAATTTGTTGTAAGGGGCGCTGTGATGGCTCAACTAAAATGGCTCGATACATTTTTTCAATGTCACCCGTTACAACAAACTTGTGTTGCCTGTACCTCAAGAGTATGGATAGTAAATCCTCCTGTACAGTTGGACCTACCATTTGAATGTCATTGAAGGACTTGCCCGAGGTGCTGGAGGCCGAAGCATCGTAAACTACGCGGAGTTTTGTGGTAGAACTTGACTCGCGTACTACACCATGATGAGGCAAAAAGTAATTAAATTCTGATCGATTTGTTTTTGTATATTCTGACATGTGATTAAGATCAATATATTCCTGAATAAATTGTAAATATCTGTTTTTGAATGTGGAGTCCCGCTCGAATCTACGCTCTAGGGAGAGGAAACGACGCTTCGCCATTGTATATGAGTCACCTAAGCACTCAGGCGAGTCCTTCAATGGTATGGTGACAACGAATTGACCATGCGTGTCCCGACGTGTGGTCTCTTGAAAGAGCTTTTCACAAGCCTGTTCTTCTGAAGAGAAACAGCTTGCTGACGACACAGTATCAAGTTCCCAGAAACGAGTCAGCTGATCAGACTCCTGTTGTGAAAGAAAGTGACAAACAAAGGGTTGTCTACGTGGCTGAATGACGCGGCCTGAAATAAGCCAACCTAGTTTGGAAGACTGCAATCTAGGTTGATTATTGCCTAAATTAATGGTATCGGAACCTAAGACGTCCCAAAATACCTCTGCGCCTACTAGAATATCAATAGCATTAGGTATATTAAATGAAGGATCTGCTAATTGAATACCTGGCGGGATGGTGACGTACCTTTTGTTTACGTATGAACCAGGTAACGATTGTGTGGTCGTCGGTATAACAAAACAGTTTACTTTCGCCCGATAACCACCATTACAAGACTGCAAATGAAGACTGCAGGTTTCCGAGGTACTAGAAACTTGACCGTTAATACCTGAGACAGTGGAGCTAGTGTTGTGTTTTGCCAGACCGAGCTTCCCACAGAACTCTTGGGTGATGAAGTTGGAGGTGCTGCCGTTGTCCAACAGGATCCTGGCTGTATGAAGCTCTCCATTGACATCTGTCACCTTTGCCAAAGCTGTGGATAGCAAAATGTTAATCTGATTATTGTCTGAACAGGGTAACACGACGTTCGTTGACAATGCAATATTGTCCCCTGTAGGTTTATCTGAAATTGATTCCCTATGTAAGAGGGTATTATGCTTGATCTTGCAATATTTGCAATGCGATAGACTGCAACGCTTGACTGTATGACCAGGTCGAAGGCAGTTCAAACAAACATTGCTTTCTGAAGCTTTTTTGATGCGTGCTTCAACCTCAAGATTTCTGAAAGGTTGACAGCTGAATAAAAAGTGATTTTGTGAACACATAGGACATGTCACGTCGTCTGAATTGTTTGTTTTAGTTTTAATAGTTGTAAGATAGTTTTTAGTTTTGTTATTTTCATTAGTAATTTTTAGTAATAGTTGTGTTTTTATTAGTATTTAAGGATTCAAGTAAATCTGCTCTGTTAGTTAAAAATTTGATGTAATCTTTTAAATGTGGAAAAGTATCTAAATTGTTTTTATACTCTTCCCACTCTCTACGTGTGACCCTGTCAAGTTTATCTGACATCATGTATATTATAAGAGTTTCCCCTAGTCCACCATGTTCAGTTGGCTGTAATAAAGTTGACAAGGCACGAAGATTTTTATTTGTTACGTCGATCATGTTCCGTAATGAGGTACAAGATTCATATTGAATATGCTCAAAATTAAATAATGCCTGCACGTGATTATTTACAAGTAATCTTTCGTTGTCGTACCTTTCGGATAATAACTGCCAAGCTGTGTCATAGTTATCGGCTTTGAAATCAATACTTTTTATCACTAACGACGCGCTGCCGGTTAAGGCTGCACGTAGATAGTGAAATTTGTTGATTTCTTGTATGCTGTTATTATTATGAATAAGAGAAAGATACGTATCTCGGAATTCAAGCCAGTGCTGATAGTCCCCGTTGAAGTGAGGCAAGTCTATCTTCGGTAGCCGGACAAAGTCGTGTTTGCAGCCAGAACCGTGACGTGGGAGATCGTCGATGGAGGTGGCAGACACGAGCGCAGGCGAGGGGGCGCGCGCGGGTTCGAGGTTCGTTCTCGCACGGGCCACCAGCGCATGGTACTGCGTCTCGAACTGCTCCCTCTCGGCATACATGTCGTCCGCATCCTCCGACAACAGCTCCAAATCTGTCTGTAACACGTCGAATTCCTTGTATAATATTTCCATCAAGCTAAGACGGCTTTTTAACTCCGCTGCTTGGAAACTGTCTAAGCCAGTGCTAGGTAACAACCTTAAAAAGTTGCTAAAATGCGTAAGCTTAGCTTTGAAGCCACCACGCCTCTTTATAAGTTCTCTTATTTTTGCATCAGACATAATGTGTAGGTAGTGAGGTTAAGACAAAGCAAAATGGCCGAAGTGCAAACGAAGACAAAGAACTAATTAAAATATAAGCTAGTTATAAAGTAATGCGTTGACAACTGGCCAAGCTAACGGTAAATCAGCTGTTATTGCAGATAAGACTCGGTATGCAAACCGGTTCAATAAGTAAAAAAAATATTTAAAACACTAATGAGGTTGTTTACGCGTTTAAAGCATTTAAGCGTGCGATAGGCAAACAAAGGATTATGATAAGGCAATGAAAATGGTACTGTGCGAAATGACGATGAATTGATTTTATGTTATTTAGAATAATAACATAAAATAAATAACTTGTAAGTTCTGTGTATAAAAACTATTATGAAGGGATCAATTTATGCCGATCCGTATAGCACTATTTTAAATTCCTGGAAGAAGATAGTAAAAAGACAGGAAATTAAGGATAATGGAACGGACTCACTCAGAATCATGCCCCTCTGTCCTTGATGTGTCCTCTAAGGCGCAGTAAGCTCGCGGTACGGACGGCCAGTCCAAAGTCCACAGATGACGCGGTACGCTTGCACAATAAAGACGGCGATCTTCTTTGTTCGAAGGACCATATGTTGAGTACCAAGCTCCAGGTGTGTTGCTGGTGGTCTTGGCTATTGTTTCTGAACGATGAATAAAACTTCGATGCTACGTAAAGACTGTATATTGTATATAGGTGAGGTTACAAGATGACCGATATGTGCGCACGTCCACGAGTGAGTGAGTGACCGCTGCGACCGTCCAACGTCGGTGATCGCGGTGGGGCGTCCAAGGCATATGTCGCCGTGTGTGGTCCGATGTGACGTCAGTAACAATTTATGACATTTAAAAATATAAAATCGAAATTAGAATTTGTGCTTCCGTACATAACAATGTTGAGTGAAGAAAAGAAGAATGAAATGTTAGTATCAGTGGATTAAAGGGCAAGTATGTGTGTGAAACCTATACACATGGCAGCATACATGCTTAACCCTACAGAGCAAGGTTTGGAACTCAACCAAGTACAAGAACCAAGCCATGGAGTTCATATACAAAGGCTGAATTTAGATGTAACACCTGATCTAGCTAATTATAAAACTAAAGAATGCTTCTGGGCTAAACAGTTTGTTTGGCGATCTCTGGGAGATATTGAACCAGCTGTGTGGTGGAAAGGTATATGCAGCTCGACACAGCTGAGCAAAGTGACTTTGAGGATTCTTACAGCACCATGTACATCTGCAGCAACGGAACGCACATTTAGCGCTCAAGCAAACGTCTACAACTGGAATATTTTACACAGAAAGACTGTAAACGAAATTATAAATGATAATAAGATTAGTGAGGAAACTCCAACACCATATGGAAGTTCACCGCTAACTGAAACGAATGCAATTGAGGATGAAGTATTCGCGCCATCTTAATTGGAAGCAACGACATCAAATGCGTTAGAATTCATAAATTGTGGACAATCTGAAAATGCTAATTCTGCGACCGACACTGACTCTGAATAAAATGTAAATTGCTCATATTATTTGTCTAATTCGATTAAAAATTCAATCACTTACCCATTTGTTTTACTTAAGTCATCTTCCTCAGGATTTTTTAAGAAAAAAAGGTTTAGATTAGATTATATTATGTTTCTTTGGATACCCTTTAAAGGTGTAGTGAAGAATGTTAATTCCAGGTAAGTTGTTAAACTTGATGTGCTGTTAAATGCATAACTATCAGTGATATTTATAATGCAAAATACACTGGAAGTACTTAAATTGTGTTAGGTCCACGACAGAAGATATTAATGAAAATTCTTAATTTAGACCCGCTGTTTGGGTTTTTACTCGGGTTTAAACCCGTTTAAACCCATAAATCCTGGTTTAAACCCGTTTCCGCCCATTGGGTTTAAACCCTCTGCCCATCTCTAATCCCAACCTACCTATACATAAAAAACAGGTTACGTTGTTCTTATCTATTCGTGCATTACTTATTACGCTCGGTAAAATTTAAATGTCTACATGCTTACTTATAACTTAATTTGCTATAAAATAAAACTATTGAGCGTTCATTAGTCTAATTTAACGTAAATTCCATTTCCGAGGTTCCAGGTATTCCAGATTTCATTGGTGTGTATGGGGACTGTATCAAATCGCGTGTTTAATTATTGTTATTTCACATGTTCTAGTGCATTCGATCTACCGCTGCCTATCGCCCGCGCTGACAACGGACTCGGGCCGGACCGGCAAGCTGCGCGACTGCGTTTGCGCGCCACCCGCTGCTTGCTTATTGCACATTTTACGCGTACCCTCACTTCGCTTCATTCATGCTTATTTAAGTAATCGTTCCATTTTTCTTATCTTTAAATTAACTGCATTGTAATAATTGTTTGTGATTCTTTCTAGCAACTCATTTCATCGCATTGTTTGGTATATAAACATATTATACTCTTATTTTGCCTTAAGTTTGCTTGCATTTGAATTCAATACTTAGTCACTTTTAAACATTGATTTCAATTCTTACGTAAAGACATTCTTTTGCTTGCTTCGCCATGGAAGATAAAACTTTAGTTAAAAGGCGTGCTTCCTATAAGGCTAAGCTTACGCTATTCGAAAATTATTTGCAAACCGTCGAGAGTTGTGACACCTTGAGTAAATTACAAATAAATGAATTGAACGTCCGATTGTCAAAAATTGAAGAAATCTATACCGATTTTGATTCAATTCAGTGTGACATAGAAAATTTCACGGAAATTCCAGACGAGCAGTATTTGCCAAACTTCTTGGCAGTATATGATTAGGTATAAATGAGACAAAAGATGTAGTATAGTCTGGTTATAATTATCCAAAGGTGCATCTTATATACTAACGACTACGTGTCGATAACAGACAGTAGAAACATTTAATAGATATTGAACGTGCGATAAAGAACATAAGATTGCGATGTAGATTTGTAGATACAGCACAAAGATATTGTACTGTAACAGTACACCCCCCTTTAAAAGAAAAAAATAAATATTATGGTAATAGTGTTTACAATATAAATTTGACCTAGACCTTACTAGTTATTTGCTGATGTATATAAATAATAATGCTATTGTACGCGGTGGAATTTGATGACGCCTGTTGTGGTGTGATTTGCTGACGTCTGTAACTTTGACTTAGCTGTTGCACGAGTGTTTATTATTTTTTCCGTTAAACTCTTCATTCTTCTGTCCAGTGTTTACATTATGCCGTAAATTAGGATCGCACCGATTGTTAAAATAATCTGTCCCATTGCAACATTTCTTGTCCACCGTAAGTCCTCCTGGATCAAGTTATGGAGTTTGTCCGCTTCGTTTTGATTGAGGCAACTGTCCGTATTGTATGTTATCTGGTCCTTAGAACTTTGATTTCCCATTTTAGATGTCTTGTTGTTACGAGTAGTTGTGAATTAATGGTATATGTTAAGATCTATGTTAATATATATACGAATAACTTGCTTCTATCAGCGATTTTTTATAGACGTACTACTGGCTTTACTTTACGTCCCGATCGTGTAGTGTACGTGTGTGAATGTCTGTCGCAATCCTTTGAATCTGGCACGTAGTTTGATTCGTCATTGATCATGAATGCTGGTTTCAATCTATCAATTGATATCACTGTCTCTTTATCCCTAATTCTAATGCAAAATGTTTTATCTGTTTTACTAATTACTGGGTAGGGTCCCTCATACGGCGGTGTCAGGGCTTTCTTCATTCTATCACACCGAACAAATACGTGTGAGCATTCTTTGAGTTCGGGATGCACAAATATAGCTTGGTTATGGTTTTTTCTTTTCGGAATTGATGTCATTTGTGTGATGTCCTTTTGAATTTGTTTCAAAAATTCTTCGTACGTTGATAACTGTGCTGCTGATGACTCAAAAAATCCTCCAGGGAGTCGTATTGGCGTTCCATATGTCAACTCTGCTGAACTATAACCTGTGTCTTCTCGCAAGCTACTCCGCAACCCGAGTAAAACTGTTGGGATTTCTTTTAACCAATTTTCGTTGGATTCTCTTGTCATTAACGCTACCTTTAAAGTTCTATGAAATCTCTCTATCATTCCATTGGATTGCGGATGATAAGGTGTTGTCCTAATTTTATGTATTCCCAAAAATTGTGAGAGTGACTCAAATATTCTTGATTCAAACTGTCGGCCTTGATCCGTAGTAATGCGCAATGGACATCCAAAACGAGTAATCCATCCTTCGAAAAGTGTCTTGGCTACTGTTTCTGCAGTTATATCTCCTACCGGAAATATTTCGGGCCATGACGTACAACGATCTATGATTGTGATTAAATATCTCTTCCCTTGCGAAATCGGAAGTGGTCCGACGATGTCAATATGTAAATGTTCAAAACGTTGCGCCGTCATAAATGTACCAGGAGGTGATATCGTATGTCGTTGTATTTTTGATTTTTGGCAGGCTATACATGATCTACACCAATTATTGATATCTTTGTTCATATACGGCCATAAATACCTTTGGGTTATCATTTTTCTCGTAGTTCTTTTTCCTGGATGGCTCATACCATGAATGGTATCGAAAATTTGTTTGCGAAAATGCTTTGGTAAGTAGGGGCGGCTTTTTCCAGTAGACGTGTCGCAGGTGATGCTTATTGTGGAACCCGGAAGCGTAATGTTTTTGAATTTTAATCTTTTATTGTCATGTAATTTACTTAGTTCATTATCTGTTGATTGACATTTTTCCAATTCAGCGTAATCGATAGGTGATGGCACGTATATTTCCTCTATTCGAGATAAGGCATCGGCGGTAATATTGTCACGTCCGCTTATGTGTTGGATGTTGGTACTGTATTGTGAAATGAAATCTAACTGCCGGACCCGTCGCGGTGTATCGTTTGATGATGGTTTTTGGGAGAATGCGTATGTCAAAGGTCGGTGATCCGTAAATATTGTAAATTCTCTTCCCTCGATTAATCTGTGAAAATGTTTGACGGCCATGTATATTCCTAACAGCTCTCTGTCAAACGTAGAATATTTTTGTTGAGTTTCGCTCAATTTTTGTGAAAAAAATCCTAATGGTTCCCAATTGCGTCCGGATTTTTGTTGTAAAACTCCACCAACGCAAGTAGCACTAGCGTCGGTCATGAGCGCTAGTGATGCGTTGCGGGAAGGATGCGCTGTTAATACTGCGTTTTTCATGCTTTCCTTGCATTTTTCGTAAGCTTTGTCTGCTTCCGTTGTCCAAGGAACAGGTGAATTATCGTTCTTTTTTGAACCATGTAGATATTCGTTTAAAATTCTTTGATTTTCCGCTGCGCGTGGAATATTACTTCTGTAGAAATTGACCATGCCCAAAAATCTTCTTAATTCTTGAATTGTTTTCGGTTTGGGAAATTCCATGATTGCTTTGTAATTCTCTTCGGTAGGTTGTATTCCTTGGCTCGTTATATGATAACCTAAGAAATCTATTTCCCTTCTGAGAAATTCGCATTTTTCGAGATTAATGGTTATTCCATTCTCGTGTAAACGTTTGAAAACCGTTTCTAAATGCTGATAATGCAAATCTTCGTTGTCCGATGCGATGAGACAATCGTCTACATATATAAATACGAAATTTAAATCTCTAAATAAGGAATCCATGAATCGTTGAAATGTTTGTGCCGCATTGCGTAATCCGAAAGGCATTCTTAAGTACTCAAAAAGTCCGAAAGGTGTGATGATGGCCGTTTTCTCTATATCTTTAACAGGAATACAGTGGTATGCTTTGCGTATATCTATCTTGCTTAGTATCTTCTTATTTTCTAATATGTATGTAAAGTCAGTTAATCTTGGTAGTGGGTATTTGTCCGGTACTGTCGTGCTATTGAGCATTCGATAGTCCCCGCACGGTCTCCATTCGCCATTTTTCTTTTTTACCATATGTAATGGGCTTGCCCATGGGCTATCTGACGGTCGGCAAATCCCGAGTTCTATCATATTTTGAAATTCCTTTTTGGCTATGTCGTATTTTTCTGGAGGTAACGGTCTTGCCCGAGCTGCGACGGGTGGTCCTGTAGTGATAATGTGGTGTTCAATCTTATGTTTGGGCGTATTGCGTAGAGAGGACTCTTTCGTGATGTCTTCGTATTTGTTTAAAAGTTGCGTAATACGTGGATTCGTTCCCACTGCGATAGTACGAATTGTTTGCTGTGTCGCTTTTTCTGAAGTTACATGCGTTGTCAGCTCTGTAACTTTGTCGATAAGTTTGCGACCTGCTATGTCGACTAATAGTTTATAGTGCTCTAGAAAATCTGCTCCAATTATTGGTTGTGTAACATCGGCGATTATAAAATTCCATTTATAACATCGTTGTAGTCCTAAATTCAAGGTAAGCGTCTTCTCGCCGTAAGTCCTAATTTTAGTCCCATTTGCAGCGTATAGTGTGTATTGTTCACCTTGTAAAACTGAATATCTCTGTTGCTTGCTAATGACCGAGATATTTGCGCCCGTGTCAATCAAAAACTTCATACCACTTTTTCGGTCGGTAATGGTGAGGCGATTGGATGGGTGGATTGCACAGAGTTTCGCCGTTGTCTGTGCTCTTATTCGTTTCCCTGGTTCCGTACGTAAGTCATTGGTTTCCAACCGCATGGTTTAATGCAGTTCCTTGCATATTTTCCGAATCTTTCGTGGTAGTAACAAAATCGATTTGCTCCTCTATAGTTTGTTCTCGGCCTCATAATCGGGAGTTGTTGACGTTTCTTGAAATGATTGTGCGTGTTGGGTCGATAGCCATATTGACCTTGCTGAATTGCGTCAATATCTATCTGTAATTTTGCTAGCCGGGTTAAAATGCATGCTGTATTGCTGTCGTTTGAAGTGTCGTTGCTAACAGCTGATATTTCGGTTACTTTTGAATTCATTATTATTTTGTCTGCAATTTGGCTCAGTTTGTCAATTTCCATGTCTTCCGCAACTGCTAGAACCGTAGTAACTGATGTTGGTAAAAGCCTGAACCATAGTAGTTTAATTGTTTCGTCACTGATTTTTCCTCTCCCGAGGACTCGCATTTGACGTAATAACTGCGAAGGCTTTTGATCACCGAGTTCTGTCTCTGATATTAATTTTTGAAACTGTCGCTGCTCTGTTTCTTCGTAACAATCAATTAAACGTTCCTTGATGTTTTTGTATTTATCTGTAGTCGGTGGTGAAGAGATTAGGTCACTAACCTGTAGTATTTCTTCCTTGGATAACTTTGCTATTACTGTACAGTATTTGTATTCGTCTCCTTGCTTCTGTGGTGCTAATATGGCTTCTAGTTGCGTGAACCATAATCTTGGTTGGTCTTTCCAAAATTCCGGAATGCGGGATAAAACCGAGGTGCCAGCAGCTACTTCAAGTGTTCCTTGCTGATTTATGTTCGCCTTGCACGGTGATTGTGCCATGTTTCTTGCTGCGTATTCGTTCGTCGGGGTCACCAATTTGCCAAACTTCTTGGCAGTATATGATTAGGTATAAATGAGACAAAAGATGTAGTATAGTCTGGTTATAATTATCCAAAGGTGCATCTTATATACTAACGACTACGTGTCGATAACAGACAGTAGAAACATTTAATAGATATTGAACGTGCGATAAAGAACATAAGATTGCGATGTAGATTTGTAGATACAGCACAAAGATATTGTACTGTAACACAGTACAAAGAACGTGAGGCCTTCGAGACCAAGTACTTCAGGACGATCGCGCGCGCTCGTGATCTGCTGGCTCCGGCAGCCGGCCTTGCGGGCAGCGACCGCTCAGGGACAGGTTCTTGTTGCACTGCGCTTGAAGGTGGGCCAAAACTTGCATTACCTACTATCCATTTGCCTAGCTTTTCGGGTCAGTATCATGACTGGCTGGAATTCCGTGATACATTTAGTAGCCTCATACACTTAGACAAGTCGATACCTAATATTAACAAATTTCATTATTTACGTGCCGCGTTGAAGGACAGTGCCGCTGTAATAATTCAGTCTTTAGAATTCTCTAGTGATAATTACGAAGTAGCTTGGGAACTTCTTTGCGATCGCTTTGATAATAAAAGGTCATTAGTAAACAATCACATTCAAGCCATTTTCAATTTGGAACAATTAGCGAAGGAATCATCTAAATCATTACGTAACATAATCGATACAGTCAATAGGAACCTCAGAGCACTCAAAAAACTTAACCTCCCTACTGAGCACTGGGATGTACTACTAATTCAGATAATTTCAAACAAGCTTGACACAGTCACGAGCAATAAGTGGGAATCTTACCGTAATAAATTGGAAACAATGGAGAATGCTCATCAGAAGCGTAGGTCAAGTGACACTACACATGTTCGTCACAAAACATTTGTGGCCAACTCAGGTTCTCCCCCGGCTCGCAAATACGCTTGTCCATATTGCAAAGGTAATCATGCACTTTATCGTTGTCAAAGGTTCAAATCACTACCCTTAGAAACCAGACTTGAGAAAGTCAAGGCACTTAAATTGTGTTTAAATTGTTTACGTCAAGGTCATGCTGACAATACATGTAAGTTAGGGCCATGTCGCTTATGCGGCATGCGGCGCAATAGTTTGTTACACGAGCATGAAGCTCCTGCGCCATCTGCGCCTGTACCTTCAACAAGTGACGTCATGTTACACGCTTTGCCACAGCCCGACGTTCAAACTCAACCTCCTAGTCCTTCTCAGGACATTGCTTTGTCAACCATTCAAAACAATTGTGTTTTACCGTCCACAGCCTTAGTCTTTGTGACAGACAGTAATGGTAGATGCCATAAAATACGTGCCATACTTGACAGTGGAAGTACCTCAAGTTTTCTAACTGAAAGCCTATGTGCTAAACTTAACTTACCTACTTTTTCTACATCGACCGTAGTCGAAGGGTTAAATTCACAAATATCATGCTTAACAAAACGTTGTGACGTACTCATATCGTCGTTATTCAATAATTATAGTGAAAACGTCTCTTGTCATGTCATTCCGCGCATCACTCAGTTGTTGCCAACCACAAACATTGACTATACAACATTAAATATACCGCCGAATATAACGTTGGCTGACCCTAAATTCCACATACCAGCTCCAGTCGATATGCTTCTTGGGGCTGATATATTTTGGACATTACTCGGTTCTCAAAATATATCGTTAGGAAAAAATAAACCAACATTAAATAACTCCAAACTAGGTTACCTAATATCAGGCCCAGTGCCAACACAACGTACAAAAAATATTAATACAGTCCACTGCAATAATCTTATTTTACAAAATAATGACGATCAATTACATAATCAATTATCTAAATTTTTTGAATTAGAAACAGTCGCTACACGTAAACAAATATCTAAGGAAGAGCTCGAATGTGAACAAAGCTTTATACATAATACCATTCGGTTGCCTGATGGGCGATTTGAAGTGACGATTCCATTAAAGGTTTCGCCTGATAAGCTGGGCGATTCTTACGAACAAGCCTTGTCCAGATTCTTGTCCTTGGAGCGTAGATTCAAACGTGAACCACATTTTAAAGAGCAGTATTGCAATTTTATTAAAGAGTACATTTCGTTAAATCACATGTCACTAAATGAAAATCCTGAAAATGATACTTACAATTACATTTTACCACACCACGGTGTCTGACGTGAGTCAAGCTTATCGACCAAATTACGGGTCGTATTTGACGCGTCTGCAGTGACGACCTCTGGTGTCTCGTTTAATCAAATCCAAATGGTAGGTGCCACAATCCAAGATGACAAGTCTATCCAGCGACACCTCATTTTAAAAAATCGGACCAGGACTTGGGAAGTTCTTAAGGTGCGGAATACGCCAAAACACGTGGTTAGTTCAGTACTTAACCTCACATAGGACCACGTGCTTCAACTGACAACACGAGGCGTGACGTAAAACCTGCCCTCCCAGCCTTGACTGGAGACTCCGAAGCCAGCCGAGGAATCTGCCTGCAGACCAGACCACCGTGACGACTCCACGATCCACACCGCCAGGTAAGCCCTGAAGGAACTCCGTAACCCTACACCCTACCCCCCCCGAGTTTGGACTCATCCTGCTCAGGATTTCAAGACCAAGCCACACCACCCAGGGGACCCATCACCCCGCTTCACCCCCTCCCCTCATCAGACCCCCCCCTCATCAACCCCCGCCCCCTATCACGCCAGAAGTGAGCAAGGGAACCCCATCCCAACCTTCTTCACCTTGAACACTAAAGCTCCCCCTCCCAACCCCCCCTTCACTGTAGAAGGTTACCAACCCCCCTTCACCCCCACCCCTAGTGGGACCCCCCCGTAGCACGCCAGACGTGAGTAAGGGAACCCCTCCCCCCCCCAACCGGCTACTAAACCTCTCCCCCAACTCCCCCTTCACCGTAGAAGGCTACCAAGAAAGACTGAACTTGGTCAAAGACCAATTCAAAAACAACGCCGAAACCACAAAACCCTCTGGTCTGTATCAAAGGCGTGCTGTCCAGCTACAGCGACGGGGAGATCGTCGATCTACTAAAAGCGCAGAATAAACACCTTCTGCAGAACGTCGCTGTAGAGGAACAGACCGTCAAAATGCGGTACAGGAAGCGCGCACGCAACCCCCACGAATGCCACCCCGTTCTGGAGCTTTCTCCGAAGCTCTGGCAGTGTCTTACACAAGTGCAGAAGGTCCATGTGGGTATAAAGCGGTGCTCGATTGAGGATCAGTCCCCTCTCGTACAGTGCACAAAATGCCTAGCATATGGTCACAACAAGACCATATGTAAGGCCGGCAAAGAAGTCTGCAGTTACTGCAGCGGAGCGCACAACGTGAAGGACTGCCTTACTAGAGCCGACGGCAAAACACCCACATGCACTAACTGCAAGGCGGCACTCAAAACGGGCAGCGACCTGGCACACACAGCGTTTAGCGAAGACTGCCAGGAACGCCAAAAATGGGATGGAATAGCGAGGTCGCGTGTTTCTTACTGCTAAAGGCGACTACGAGACATCAACCAGCCAAACAGTCACTCCTCAAAACACAACAAGACCGACAACGAGATTGCCGTTCATCCAGGTCAATCTCCAACGTTCCAAGTTGGCCACAGAAGAACTCCACCTGGCGGCCCAGACAAAGGGAGTTTCAATTGAACTCGTTCAAGAGCCCTATGTTGGAAGAACAGGGGGCCAACCACAAGCTCTTAAAACAATATTATTCTAATATTACTTTGCCTTCCACACTGTTGGATTTTCAACGCTCGGATCAGCGCCGAAAGTTGAAAATGCAACAACAGAAATTACAAAGTAATATTAAAATAATATTGTTATAAGAGATGGCGGTAGGCGCCCAGATGTGATGAAACAAAACCCCGGCACACAAGTCATCCAGTGCAGCCTCAACCGCCAAAAACCTGTAAAGGCAGCGATCATTATCTTCGGGAACAATATGGAGGTCATCCACGACCCTCAGCTTGTGACCGAGAATTTCGCAGCTGTCTTACTGAAGGTGGGCCAACTTAGTCTCGGAGTGTTATCGGTCTATTTTGAGGGTGACCAAGACATTGAACCGTACCTCTCAGTCACACACAACACCATAAACAAGTTACACACACACAACATCTTGGTGGGAGGAGACGTAAACGCCTGGAGCCAGTGGTGGGAAAGTGTTTACGAAAACCACCGTGGGGCTGCGTACAACTCCTTCCTCAATGAGCAGGATCTCCAGATCCTGAATACGGGACAAACACCTACGTTCGAGACCTACAGAGGAGATAGGTGGTGCACAAGCATCGTAGACGTGACGGCATGCAGCCTGTCTCTACTCGGAAAAATCGAAGAGTGGCGAGTAGACAGGAACCTAACAACCTCAGACCACAACGCAATCACCTTCTCGATGCGCTTAGAAAAAGCCTTGGAACCCCTAAGGCCTATCTCGACGCGCATCTATAACACAAAGAAGGCAATGTCCGATTTTACCACCCACCTAAAGGCCAGTCTGGCGGAACACAACATCACTCAAGCCAGCGTTTCGAACGCCTCGAACCCAGAAGATCTGGAGTCACTCATCACACAATACACACACCACATCCACCGCTCATGCGAGGAAGCGATCCCAAAACTGGGATCGCCAAAGTCAATGCAAAACCCCCATGGTGGACACCGAAAGGTGTCCAGAGAACTGGACCGTCTCAAAAAAGACGCCATGAGGAAGAAGAGAAGGATCCGGAACGCAGCCGCAAGCCGGAGACACTTCACCATTCAAGAATACCTCACGGCAAAATCGACCTACACCACAGCAACCACGGAAGCAGCCACAGCCAGCTGGAAGGAGTTCTGTTCGAAACAGGACCGAGAAAGCATGTGGGACGGCATCTACAGGGTGTTAAGGAAAACAGCCAGAAGACAGGACGATACCCTCCTGAGAAACACCGCAGGCGAGACGCTCAGTCCAGAGCAATCCGCGGATCTTCTGGCAAAAACTTTCTACCCTGACGACTCCACCGATGCCGAACAGCCATACCACACTGCACTGAGGAGACTGGCGGAGGAGAAGAACCCCCAAGGACTGTCTGCCGACGATCCACCCTTCACACCTGCGGAGCTGGAAAAGCTCCCGGCCCTGATGGATTAACGGCAGACATCTGCACGACGGCAATAAACTGCGACAGGGAACTGTTCTTAGCGTTGGCCAACAAGTGCTTTTCGCTGTCACACTTCCCCAAGCAGTGGAAGGTCGCCCACGTGTGCATACTCCGCAAGCCAGGAAAGGACTACACGAACCCAAAGTCGTATAGACCAATAGGTCTGTTATCCGGCCTCTAGACGCGAGCGGGCGGAAGCTGAGGAGAGGAGGAAGTCCTTCCTCAAGCGCCCCCGCCCGGGGAAAGGACAGGGGACATCCTCCGAGGGGGAGTTGTCCTCTGCCCGCAAGAGGCCCACGACCGGGGCGTCTGTTGGCGAGTCCGACATCGGCCTGGCCTCGAGGCAGGAGGGGCAGGTGGAACTAGAGGAGGCCGTGGAGAAGGCCATACGGGTGGTGGCCCTGAAAAAGACGAAGGCATCGAAAGACAAGGCCATTACCGAAGCCACGGCCTCCATTTTGGCGGCGGCAGCGGTCTCCTTTACCGGGCCTCAGGTGGCAGGCCTGGTGTCGGAGCTGAGGACTGAGGTCGGCCACTTGAAGGCCGAAATCGAGGCTGTCCGGAGGGAGAACCTCCGGCTGAAGGCGGACCTGGCCGGGCTCCAAGGAGCCGGTCGTCGCGAGGCGCCACAGGGGGGGACCGAGAGGACCAGCCAGCCCGCACCAGAGGAGAGCCCTCTCCTCAAACTGGTGCGGCAGGAGCTGCCCTCCTTTAACCAGAGGTTCTCGGTATTGGAGAGCAGGGAGCAGTGAGGCGAGGAAGGCTGACAAGGAAGCCAGATCGGCGAGGAGGAGGCGGCAGCGCCAAGAGCGTAGCGTCGCGGCGCGACTCCGCGCCCCGAAGACCATAGCTGTAGTCATCACGCTACAGCCAGACGCGGTCAAGAGGGGCGTGTCGTACCGCGAAGTGCTCGCAAAGGCGAAGGAGGCGGTGAACCTCCAGGAGCTCGGGGTCGTCGGGGGCCTACGGCTTAAGGTCACCGCGACGGGCGCCCGGATTTTCATTTCATTTATTTATTCATAAACAATGTACATTGTGTTTGAATTTTACATAATATATAATATAGTTACAAAAAAAAATCCATTCATATATAAATTTCATAATCATCATAATAAATCATAAAACAAAAATCATAATAAATTTAAAATGTCCTGTTAAATGTCAGTAATCATTATTTGTAAGAATAACAGTATTTATAAAACTAAAGATAATAATACTTAATATCATTTGTCTAATAATTCTAATATTTTTATTTGTAGTAACATTGTTTATCTATAATTCATCCAAAGCATATAAACACTTGTCCAACAAGAACTGCTTGAGTTGTTTTGGAAATTCTCGATTATAAACTAAGTTTTTTAATTCAGGTGGCAATTTGTTAAATATTTTAACTGACTTATAATAAAAACCATGCTTATAGATATTAAGATGATGCGCGTGTTTTGTCTGCAAGTCTTTTCTTCTTGTATTTTCCCTTTTTCTTCTTTCTCCTTCTGTTTCAAACTCGTGTATATATTTTTGTAAGTGCGTTAGAAGTACCAAAATGTATAAACTCGGGACTGTTAATATTTTCAATTCTTTGAAATGTGGTTTGCATGATTCCTCCTGTCGTATCCTGACTATAGTCCTTATCGCTCTTTTCTGTAGAACAAAAGCTTTTTGAATGTTATATGCATAACTACCACCCCAGCATAGTATGCTGTATCTTAACTTTGATTCGACTAGTGCGTGATAAACCATTTTGAGATGTTTAATGTCGACTTCATTCCTAAGGCTTCTTAAAACATAGCACGCTGAGCTGATTGTCTTCTCTATATGCGTAAGTTCTTGTTTCCAGTTAAAGTTGCAGTCTATATATACTCCTAAAAATTTTACCCTTGGGGCCAGGTTTACTACTTCTCCATTCATTACGCAGTTTATTCTATCATTTTTTCTTGTAGTTGAACTGAAAAGTATGACATTCGTTTTACTGGCATTTACTTTAAGATTGTTTACTGTGAACCAGTTGTGAAACGTGCTTAAGGTTTGATTCACAATTAAATTTAAATTATTTATATTATCTGCTGATACAACTGCATTTGTATCGTCAGCAAAAACTACTAGCTGGATAGGTCCTGTAACTGTTTCATTCATGTGTTTTATAAGATCGTTAATAAAAATAATGAAAAATATGGGTCCCAATATGGAGCCTTGTGGTACACCAATTTGAACTGGAACCAATTTGGATCTGTAGGTCTCTTCAAATGAACTAGTGTCTCTACTATTGCTACTATTTAATGGATCTATTTTGTTAACCACTACTTTCATTTCCACAAACATCTTCCTGTTCGTCAAATACGATTTTAGGAGTTCTAAAGCTTTACCCCTCACACCATATTGTTCAAGTTTTTCGATTAATATTTTGTGGTCTACTGTGTCAAAAGCTGAGCTTAAATCTAGGAAAAGCCCGGCTACTTTTTGTTTGTCGTTTAACCTGCTTATCACATCCTGTATTTAATTTATTATTGCATCTTGTGTCCCTACATTTTTCTGGTATCCATACTGTCTTCTGCTCAGCACTCTATTTAAGTTTAGGTGTCTAAGTAATCGAGCTTTTATTAACTTTTCAAAAATTTTTGAGTGAGTTGGTAGCAAGGAAATGGGCCTGTACATCTTAGGATCCGTTTTGGACCCTTTTTTATGTATTGGTATTATTTTAGCTATTTTTAATTGATCCGGAAAAATACCTTCGTCGAAACATTTATTATAAAAAGCACTTAAGGGTTCTGCCAGTAAGTCAATATTATCTTTAATCACTATAATTGGTATGTCATCGTAACCACAAGATCTTTTTTCCTCCATATGTTTCACGATTTTGTATACCTCGTGGGGGGTAGTTGAGACTAGAGTAAACTCACCAGTCACTCTTTTTGTACTCTTACGTAAAAAATCTACTGCTGTATTTGAACATATAGGTATCGTAGGGCTCAATTCAAATTGTTTAATAAAAACATTAACAATATCTGATGGTTCTGATATAATTTCATTATTCGATTTTAAAGAAGGTATCTTGTTATTTTTGACTTTCTTGTTCCTGTGTTCATTTATCAGTTTCCAGACATCTTTTGAGATGTTTCTTGAGTTTGCTAATTTGGATTGCGCCGCTGTCTTTTTGGCTATGTTTATAATTTTTCTATAAAGAGTAATATATTTATGCCTATAGTTTTTTAGTGTGTCACATTGATTATTTACTTTTCCAGTACAGAGAAATCGTTTCATTTTGCTCGAAACTTTTACCCCTTTTGTTATCCAATGTGTTTGTTTTTTATTTGTTACGTACACTTTTATTTTCTTTTTTCTGAAACAGTTGTTAAACGTGTTGTGAAATTGTTTTAGAAACGTATTTATGCCAATTACACTCCAGTTTAACTTCAAAAGCGAATCTCTGAACTTCTGTTTATTCTTTGCGTTCAAAAATCTCTTCGTAACGTGTAAAACAGATTTTTTTGTATTTCTACCTGATTTATTCGTCTTAAATACAGCACTGCACAATAATCCTGCATGTCCATCTGCCAAACCATTGTGATTAACTTCACAACTTTCTATATTTTCATCTGGTAAATTAGTAAATATATTATCTATACAAGATTCTGATTCATTACGAATAAAAGTAGGCGAGTTAATTAAATGTCTAAAATTGTAACATGTCAATAAATTTAATACGCAATGTTTTTTATTATTTTCGGTGCAAAAGTCAATGTTAAAATCGCCACAAATCACACAGTTCCTAAAGAAGTGTTCTAATAACTTTTCAAGATTTAACATAAACATGTCAAAATTTTTATCATACGGAGTGCGATAACAACAACATATGGATACACCAGTTAAAACGTCTTTGATACCACATACTTCAAAACTATTCATCACGTAAAGATTGTTAGTTATTTCCAAGTCCTCGTATTCTCTGTCTGTTTCTGCTAAAATGATAGTACCTCCTCTTATCTTATTCACTCTAGTGTTGTACGATGCGACAATGTGATTCGAAAGGTTTAAAAGAGAGACTAATTCATCATTTAGGAAGTGCTCACTAATACACAAGTAATGCATAGGCTTACATAAATTTTCTAAATAAATGTCCAACGTATCTTTCTTGTTGTTTAAGCCACACATGTTTTGATGAAAAATGTTTACATGATTAAATATTGATTTATCTACCGTGTTATTTGGATATGTCAAAATTTCATTATTGTAACTGACGAAAACATTTTGTTTTTTTAGTTTCTAGTGTTTTCATTTTATTAAAATAGTAAGGAATAGTACCTGGTATTAATTGGCTACTTTCTTTATTTTCATAATTATAATCTTGTGATAAGGATTTTATATAAGGTTTAAAGTAATAAGGAATAGTGCCAGGTTTGAACTCAATACACTGTTGATCTTTACAATTTTTTAGAAAAATAATATTCACATTTTCACAAGGTTTTCCGTCATAATTACAATTTTCTTGAAATAAGGTCACAAATTGTTTTAAGTGGTAAAAAATAATAAAAACAGCTTGGTTGTTAATTTTTCCTGTATCTTTAGAAAACATTTCATATGTATATTCGAGATGTTTATTACTGTCGAACGTATATGCATATTTAAATTGACGGTTGTTTAAGTACAATAATCGATTAAAAGCTTCTATTCTCTTGTTGAATAGATTAACATTATATTTTAGTTTAAAATTCGGTGCACGAAGTATAATATTAGTATGTGTAACAGTTTCCAAATTAAATTTTATGTAATTGACCAATTCTTCGTACTTATTTAAGGTTAGAAAGTCTTTTTCACCTAATAGTACAACACAAAAATCATTTAGAGTGTAATTTATTAGTTTTTTATCCAGTGTTTCAAGTAACTGCACTACTCCCGCATTTGGCATACAATAATGACAAATATCGGCTTTGGGAAAAGTGTTTTCAGCAATTCTTAATATATTATTTACATTGTTGTCACTTATTATGCATACCTTACTAAAATAAGTGTTCTTATAATCATGTTTCAAAGAGTTTTGTGGCTGATGAAGTCCAGTTTCACCCTCCATGGCTGCTTGTAGTTGCGCCTCCTCGTTTGTAATTTTCAGTACATGCGAGTCTGTACCGAGATTTTGTAGTTGAGAGTTGCTTGATACCGGCGGTTTGCTACTTTTATGCTTGTTGTCAGGGTGACAGGGTACTACTTCAGTGGATATATCTATTGTGTTGCAGCATACCTGATGAGATGTTTGCGTCTCCTTATTGTGAAGCACAGGAATGTTTTCAGATTGGCCAAGTTTAGGCAACTCACACAAATCATTGTTGGTAAAGCTACCAATTAAGTTATATTGCGGTAAGTTTTTGCGTTTCTGTGATACATTAATTTTTTCAGGTGTCGAGCATATCTTTTTATAAGTGTTTAGTGTTTTAATCATATTATGTAAGTCCGACTTTAAACGAAAATTTTCGCTATTGAGATTTTCTATCTCCTGGTGAGCACTCATTAATTGCATACTTTGCATTTTATTTTGTTCGTTAAGGTGACTCACAGCATCATTGTCATCGTGTAGACTATCTTGTAAACTCATCATAGTTGTATCGTGAATGGTTTTTTCGTAGGTCGTAATTGATACGTCTGTTAGTGAGGTCGATCTGGATGGTTTGCGATATGTAATATTGTCGGATGCTGGAGGTTCCCGGGGCGAACAGCGGCCCTATCACGGACGCTCTGGCCGAAAAGCTCAGGGCGTCAAGGCCCATCAAGTGCGCCGACGTGCGCAAGTAGGGTATAATTGGGGATTCTGGAATCCAAGGCTCGGAACCGGTTTGAAAAATACCGGTTAACACCGGTTTATTTCGGTTTTCCTCCGAACTTTTCGTGATGAACGTAACGTTTTGAGAACTTTATTTTAACCTAAATTAACCGGTTTATTCGACGAACGGCATGTCGGTACGCGTTGCAACTTGTATGGATGCCGCGCATAGCGGCGCGGTACGAAGACGTAGGTACTAGTTACGATATTTCTTTTCATTCGATTCGTGACTTCGTAGGTAGACGACTGCTGCGCAGTGGGATATAATCATCAGTTCTATTATTTGTGTTTAAAATGGGTAGAAAGCGGACGAATTTAATCTATACATACTTTGACTACAATGAAAACAATAAAACTTCAAAGTGTCTGTTGCGTATGGAACACATTTTGATTAGTGTTTCATTTTACCTTGGTGTTTTTAATGTAGATTTTTATTCTCAAATAAATAATACGTCATGAGGCCACGAAGCGGCGATTGTTATGCGCATTTTTCCTAGAAATAAAACGTCGCGTCGTCGCGCTACAACACACGGCGCGAGGGGCATCGTGCTGTCCCTCTCCAACGCACAGACTGTCAAGCATGGCGGCTCTGCTCTAGCGCCGCGGGTCTAGTTTAGTTCGCCTTCATCCTCCAACTCGTGCGCACACGTCAATGTGCACCGCGAAACCGCGCGATCGTCGCCGCCGCAGGGTCTCGGACGTGTCTCAAAACTTAACTGTCCATTTTATTTAACCAACTAAATCACGCACTGCGCGCTGTGCGCAACATTGAGTGGTCCATCGAGCCGGATTTGAACCTCGACCGCGTGTTTTTGGTCGGACTTATGGCGCTGCTCCACACGCCCCCGAAAGGCGTTCGCATTCAAACAAGAAGTCAAACGCTTGCGGAGCAGATGCCCACTAAAAGTGAACAGTTAGTAACAAAATCAGTGAAAAGTGGTTCTACCACGCATTCATCGGCGGCGGCCCGCAAGAGGCTGGAATATGAAGCGGCTCTAAAAAGTGCTCAAATTGAGAAGGACTTGATTTCAAAGAAACTAGAAGTCGATTTAGCAGAGTTAGAGGAAGAAGAACGCGGTTCGTTAACGAAAAGTTCGAGAATAATCGAGTCGTGGTTCGACCAACAAGATGGCGTCGCGCCTGTTGTTCAAAAAGATTTTACAGAAAATGTCTGTCCATCGTATTTGATGCCGAATGAATCCCACATCGATCAGCAACAGGACACTAGCGAGCGCCACGCGCCGCGTGGTGATAGCGTGGAACAGTTGGCGATGGCGTTGCAGCAAGTACTCGCGAGAAGCAAAGGTCCTGATAACAACAAAGAACTCCTCGCGCGCCTCGCGACTTCGAAAGATCTACCGGCTTTCGACGGAGACCCTATGCAGTGGCTACAGTTTAAGGAGTCTTACAAGGAGTCATCACAAGTGTGCAATTATAGCGATACTGAAAATATTTGGCGGTTACGAAAATGCCTACGGGGTGCCGCGAAGGACGCTGTGTCGTCACTTCTTATCGGCAACACAACGCCGCAAACAATTATGGAAACTTTAGAATTACAATTTGGGAGACCCGAGTGCATAATAAATAAAATATATAATCAGCTTAAGAAAATTCACCCACTCCCGCCTGCGTACCACACGGAGATCGTGGACTTCGCTATTAAAGTAAATAATTATGTTACAGCTGTAAAGGCTATTAAATTACAAGAATACCTACAAAGCCCCGAAACGTCGGCAACAGTGCTTTCAAAGTTACCGTCCGCTCTCATTAATAAGTGGGCCGAATATAACTACGAGAAGCGGAATAGTTCTTTTAAACCTAAATTAGAATTACTATCGGAGTTTTTATATAGAGAAGCAACTATCGTCGCAACTTCTGGAGTGAGTTACATACATAGTCAGCACGACTTTAGAAAGAAATACGATCATAATAACATAAAATCTCAATCAGTGTTAGCGTGCACTACTACCCCTGAAAACAAATGTATGTTTTGTCGCGCCTCTCCGTCGCACGCTTTAGACAAGTGTATGAAATTCAAACGAGCTATGAGACGTGATCGATGGCAATTTGTGCGTGCTAAACATCTGTGTTACAAATGTTTGAACCCGCGGCATACTGAACCCGCCGCGTGCAGCGCTCCGAACTGCAGCGAGTGTGGACATCCACACCATCATCTCCTCCACTGGACGAAGCCTACCGCGCCTGCGGCGCCGACAGCGACCGCGCAACCAGAGACGGCGCGCCCAGCAGTGGACGCAACCCGCGTGCCCCTGTCGACGTCGGACGAGTTGCGCCGCGAGGACACCGTTGCCCACGCCCACACCAGTGCGTCCACTAGTGTTAGTGAATCGTCAGTGCCTAAAGTGTTGTTAAAAATTGTGCCGGTTACCGTTCATGGACCTAAAGACAGTATCCACACGCACGCGTTGCTCGACGACGGCGCCACCGTGACGCTGATAGCTGCTGATCTCGCCGATCAGGTGGGACTCCACGGTAAGACAGTCACCATGCGCGCCCGCAGCGCATGGGACTCTGGTGAGCTCGTGTGCCAAACGGAAAACGTAAGTTTTGACATTTCTAATAATACAGGCGATCGTTTTAATTTGTGTGCTCGTAAAATGAAAGAACTTAATTTACCTATTCAGCGTTTATCGTGTATGGACTTTAGTAATTATGCAGAATATATTGACTATGACTTGTGCAAATGTGACGCACAACCTAGACTGTTAATCGGACAGGATAATTATGATCTTATCGCTCCTATTTTGTGTTTAAAAAGTAATAGGAAAAATGAACCTTATGTTACGAAGACACCGCTAGGGTGGTGTGTACACGGTGTTGTAAACAACATTCATATCATGAACATGTCAGCTGATCGTGTTGCTAGTGATAACAGCGCGCAACACTTTCGTGATTCTGAGTTGCACGAGTTTGTTAAAAAATCATTTGCGTTAGAGTCAATAGGTATATCAAAACAACCGCGACAAAATGCGGATGAGTTGCGCGCTATCACCATATTAAATAATACATGTGAGTTAATTAATAACCAATGGTTTGTAGAATTGCCTTGGAAACATGATAATTTTGTTATGCCTGATTCTTATCAAAATGCCTTTAATCGTTTAAAATCAATTGAGAGAAAAATGTCAGTCGACAACACTTACGCGTCGCGCTATCGAGAGCGCATTCAGCATTTATTTTCAAACAATTATGCTAGGAGGCTAAACGAGGGGGAGTCTAGCGACCACGTTTGGTACCTACCGCATTTCGGGGTCGATAACCCCAATAAAAAGAAGTTACGTTTAGTGTTCGATGCGGCTGCGAAAACGCAAGGATATTCTCTTAATGATTTTTTATTGACAGGGCCGGACTTGTTACAGTCTTTATTTGGAATCATGTTTAGATTTAGAGAAAATCGAATCGGAGTCATTGCAGATATTAAAGATATGTTTCTTCGAATAAAAATAAAAGAAAAGGATCAACATTCACTTAGGTTTTTATTTAGAGATGAAACCACTAAGGAAGTTAATAAATATGCTATGACGTCGTTAATATTTGGCGCGAGTTGCTCGCCTTTTATCGCGCAACATATTAAAAATATTAATGCTTTACATTTTAAGGATACCTACCCAATTGCGGTCGACGCTATTTGCAAGCAGCATTATATGGATGACTACATCGATAGTCAACCCGACGTTGAACTTACAAAACAAATAATTAAGGAAGTCTCCTTTATTCACCAGCGAGGTGGATTCGAAATACGGAACTGGGCTAGCAACGTACCGGAGGTTCTGGAAAGCGTGCCAAAGGAAGCTTTGAGTGACAGCGTCTGTCGCGCCTTCGATAAAGATCAATCGGAAAGAACGCTCGGTTTGTTGTGGTACCCCGCTAGCGACGAGTTAGGATATTGACTTGTCCTTGAAACGTATACCGGACGATGTTATAAACTTAAAAAGAAGACCAACAAAGCGCGAACTGTTATGTATTGTTATGTCGATATTTGACATACATGGTTACCTAATGCCATTTACAATTAAGGGAAAAATAATAATGCGCGAAACTTGGAAAACAAATATAAATTGGGACGAAGAATTAAATGACGAGTTAAATAATTTATTTAGATGCTGGATAAATCAAGCTAAAGATATAAATAATATTAGAATTCCGCGTTGGTATTTTTGTGATAGTGAAAACACGAGTAGCGAAAACTTAGAACTACACGTGTTTTGCGATGCGTCGCCGAGCGCGTACGCGGCCGTTGCGTACTGGCGCAAGGAAATGAGCAATGGAGATATTATTGTTGCGTTTATCGCTAGTAAGTCTAAAGTTACACCTATAAAATCAGTTTCCGTGCCGCGTTTGGAACTACAGGGTGCGTTATTAGGATGCAAATTAGCAAATAATATTAAAAAAGAACATCGTTTAACACCAAACTCAGTTTATTATTGGACGGATTCAACTACTGTTTTACACTGGATTAGAAACAATTGTAGAACATATAAGGTTTTTATTGCTAATCGTCTAGGAGAAATCGACGAACTCAGCAAGGCTGACGAGTGGCGCTATGTGCCGACTGATGTTAACGTAGCCGATTTAGGAACCAAAAGTACCGACTACGTACTTAGCAGCGTCTCGTCGTGGTTTAAAGGTCCTTCGTTTTTACATCAATCAGGATCTTGCTGGCCTCAGGAACCTGAAAATAAAATAAAAATTAATGAAGATATATTAGAAAAGATAAATTTAGTAAATGAACATAATAGTGTAAACAACTTACCTGTACCGGAGCCGACGCGCTTCTCCAGTTGGTTGCGATTGCTTCGATCTACTGGAACTGTCCTGTTGTTTATAGACAAATGTAAGAAGATAAAAACCAGTGGACTTACCGACGAGTTGATGAAACGAGCTGAAACATTGTTACTTCAACACTCGCAAGCCACAGCTTTTCACGGCGACATTATGCTGTTGAAACAAAATAAAGACGTAAAACGCGATAGTAGACTCCGCGCTCTGACGCCCGTGCTAGACGACACTGGACTACTGCGTGTTGGTGGGAGAATTGGAGCAGCTAAAGATGTAGCAATGGACACGAAATCGCCTGTGATCCTGGATGAACATGACCACGTGGCTCGACTTATTGTCAAGTATTATCACATCCGCGCAGGCCACGGATGCAACGAGTTGGTGGTCAATGAACTACGTCAAAAATATTGGTTGTTACGTCTACGTCCTACGGTCCGTACAGTTGCGACGCAGTGCTTGATATGTCGCATCAAGAAAGCTAATCTAAAGCCGCCACGACTTGGTGACTTACCTGAAGGAAGACTCACGCATCACCAAAGACCGTTTACAGTTACTGGAGTAGACTTGTTCGGGCCAATAGAGGTCACAGTTGGAAGATCAAGACCAAAACGTTATGGTGTCTTATTCACATGTCTGACAGTACGCGCTGTGCATATAGAGATCGTGCCGTCTCTCACTGCGGATTCCCTTATAATGGCTTTACGGAGAATGGCTGCACGTAGAGGCTGGCCTAAGAAAATTTATTCAGACAATGGGACTAATATGCGCGGCGCAGAGGTTGAACTGAAGAAAGCCTACGACGCTGTAGACAAAAATACTGTTACGAACGAGGCTCTGAATAATGGTGTTTCCTGGAGCTTTATTCCGCCAGCCAGCCCCCATATGGGAGGATCCTGGGAGCAACTTGTACGCAGTGTTAAGACTGCCCTTAAGGTAGTCCTGAAAGAGAGAGCTCCACACGAAGAGACGCTAGTCACTCTCCTAGCTGAAGTGGAGAATATTATAAATAGCCGACCCCTCGGCCATGTTTCCGTGGACCCTCGAGATGACGAGACTTTAACGCCGAATCATTTCCTTATTGGTTCGTCGTCTAATTTACCCACAGCAGGAGTGTTTACAGATAAAGATTTATGTCTGCGCAAACGATGGCGTATTTCCCAGCGCCTGGCTGACCATTTTTGGGCCAGATGGGTTAAGGAGGTGCTCCCCGATCTAGTGCCGCGACAAAAGTGGAGAGAAGAGGGCACACAATTGAAGATCGGTGATATGGTAGTGATAGTTGACCCTAACTCCCCCCGTAACTGCTGGCCTAAAGGTATCGTACAATCGGTGTACCCCGGTGCTGACGGACGCGTAAGGGTTGTCGATGTTAGGACTAAAAGCGGGCTACTGAAACGTCCTGCGGCTAGGTTAGCGATATTTTAAATTTTATTTCTTTGTTTTAATTTACGTTATCGTATTGAGTGTCGTGTCGACACTGAGGGGGAGAATGTTGCGTATGGAACACATTTTGATTAGTGTTTCATTTTACCTTGGTGTTTTTAATGTAGATTTTTATTCTCAAATAAATAATACGTCATGAGGCCACGCCGCGGCGATTGTTATGCGCATTTTTCCTAGAAATAAAACGTCGCGTCGTCGAGCTACAACACACGGCGCGAGGGGCATCGTGCTGTCCCTCTCCAACGCACAGACTGTCAAGCATGGCGGCTCTGCTCTAGCGCCGCGGGTCTAGTTTAGTTCGCCTTCATCCTCCAACTCGTGCGCACACGTCAATGTGCACCGCGAAACCGCGCGATCGTCGCCGCCGCAGGGTCTCGGAAGTGTCTCAAAACTTAACTGTCCATTTTATTTAACCAACTAAATCACGCACTGCGCGCTGTGCGCAACAGTGTCTCATAGAAAACTGTGAACAAGTTTTACGGGTAAGTAAACAATTGATTGGCATATTACTTACATACATATTATTACATACATATTATTTGCTTAAATGTTTAAAATTCGCTGGTAGACTGGTAGATAGTGAACAGTAGGTATGTTACAGCACAGAATTTAATAAAGTACCGAATTTAGTAATTACTTTACTAAATGCTGTGGTTATATATAGTTAACATGATGGATCAGGTCAGATTTTTTATCTGCCGATATATTATTAATATTACATATAGGTAGGTACTTAGTTAATTTTGTTGATGTAATTATATTAAGGTTGTTTTTGTATTTGTAAATTTTATTTATTTGTACCTAGTAAGTATAGCTTATGACAATACAATAACATTAACATTGGACGACCAGTTAGTACTTACCTACGACACAAATATATTATTCGGCAGAACAAATTGTGACCTTTTTGTCCATTATGTGCTTATTATGTAGTATACATATACTAAAGATCCATTTAATACGCTAGCTATAATTATGTAGATATACATTTTTTCACGTCATTAATAAGGTGAAAGATTTTGTTAAATACCTACCTACAATTTTTGTTTTAGGGTAATCATGGTGCTAATTTAATGAGACATTTCTACACACGACATAGACTGCTGTACGACCAAATCCTTCAAGACAATAATAAAAATAAAGAAAATGTACCACCGAATAAACTAAATAACCATATAAAAGTAATGAAGCATTGTTCTGAACTAGTTACGATTCATGGTCGGCCGTTTTCGATTTTAGAGGATAATGCTTTTAAAAACTTAATATCATTAATACCAAATTCAAGTCCAATGTCTGTGAATATTAAAAACATTAAAACAATGATTCAAGAACATGCTTATAGTATACGTAAGAATGTCCATGATGAGTTAAAAAATCAACTGATATCGTTAAAAATTGATGTAGCTTCGGTAAAATCAAGAAGATTCCTCGGTATTAACATTCAGTATATTGCAAATGGTAAAATTGTACTTAGAAACCTTACTGTCCATGAATTACACGAGAGAAACACTGCCGATTTTTTAAAAGAAACAGTGATGATAGTCCTAAGTCGCTTCGGTATTGAGCTTAAACAATTATATTCCGTAACCTCTGATAATGGAGCTAATATGATTCGAATGTCAAAGCAGTTAGAGGAAGAGATGCAAGAGAATACATCTGAGGAACATGACTACGTTGACGACGAGGATTCTGAGCATGAGACCGGATACGAGATGTGGTGCGCTGAAGCAGATAACTTAAATCTCAATATTGATAATCAAGGCCAAAACAAATTGACTACAGTGCGTTGTGCAGCGCATACGTTGCAGCTCGCTATAAGAGACGCTTGTACCGAACTTCGTGATCTGTTAGAACAATGTCGCCAGATAGCTCGTGTACTCCGTTCACCGAATAATGCTCTTCAGTTAAGAGTTCAGGGCTTACCACAAGCGATCATCGATTGTCCTACGAGATGGGATTCTACAGCAGACATGGTAGAGCGCATATTATTATTCAAGGATTTCTTGAGTGGACGCATAGAACCGGTGTTTCAGACATTTGCAGTAGAAGATACATGGCAGAAACTTAAAGAAACTCTTGATGTTTTAAAACCATGTCGTGTTCTGTCGAAAACTATACAGCATGAACAATTGACTTTTGGAGATTTCTATCTTGCCTGGCTTAAATGTATCCTAGAAATAGAAAATATGAACACGGTTTTTGCCATATTTTTAGCCATTTGTATGAGGGAAAGAGAGAAAGCTCTTTTTGAAAATGAATGTTTTCTGGGTGCCATTTATCTAGATCCTAGAGTAAATTCAATGATGTCAAATCAACAGCTGGAATTAGCTCGTGCCCATCTAGTCCAAACTTACCAAAGATATATAAGGTTGAATTCGAGCGATAGTGTAGGTGAAACAGAAAATGAAACTCCAGATGATCCCATGCCATCAACTTCATCGTCCAAGCTTGACAATTTTTTGCAAACGCAGTTCAGGCAACGATATCAAGAATTACCTCATTTAAATCATAATGATAATTTACAAATTAGTTTGGTTGCTTTTCTTAATGAACCGTTGCTTCCTTCTAATACCGATATTTTAAATTATTGGGAATCAAAGAAGGTTACTGATCCACAATTATACTTGCTTTCTAAAATTGTTTTGGCTACACCAGCTACACAGGTTAGTGTGGAGAGGCTGTTCTCATCTTTAAAATATATAATGAATAACTTAAGAATATCTTTAAAGGACACAACCATTGACGACATTTTGATTGTTAGAAATAACCATT
This sequence comes from Hoplodrina ambigua, assembly GCA_949774945.1. Lineage (NCBI taxonomy): Eukaryota > Metazoa > Arthropoda > Insecta > Lepidoptera > Noctuidae > Hoplodrina > Hoplodrina ambigua. The sequence goes on from OX458964.1 coordinate 18,545,334, forward strand.
TGTATCATTTGTCTCAGTTTTGACAAAATTATTATTTTAATTCATTTTAATTCGACAAAAATGATTGATTCATTAGTCTTTTGTTAAGTTGATTTTTATTAAAGAACTTTTTACTTATAGGACTTTGAAGAAGTCAACAAAATAACATTTTCATGTTGTCCCAGACAATGTTTTTTTACTACTTAAGAATGACTGAATCATTAATAAAAATTACCTTGAAGCTCTCATTTTGTGAAATAACCAAAAAGATGTTTAAGACTGATTTAATATAATGTAAACGAGAAGACTGATTAAATGACTGATATAATTATTGAAAAGCGTTTAATTTATCTTTTTCTTTATATAATAATATTTGTGCAGATGATTAGATTCCAGAATTTAAAATAAAACTTCGCTCTTATTTTCCTTCATTCATTTTTATTGGTAACATTTAAGTACGAATGATCCACATTGATATTTCGCATGTTCGTTCAGGCACATTTTACAAATTGAATATTTAATTGTTTGATTTCTCACGGTGTTGATGTTTTAAAGCATCTATGTACAGTCGGTGATAGCTATTGTCTGACCCACCCTTAAAACAAACGAATTTGAACCCTCTGCAAATAACATTAAGAGTTATTCAATTTGTATGAGTTAATTAGACTAGTAAGACTCGATGAACGAATACAATATTGGGGCAAAGGTGGGTATTTGAAAAACAATTTGCGTATTCATTATAAAACTGATATTCAAATGTTAGTAAGGATGTGGGTAGGAAAATAAAAATGAACGGTGACACCTCAAGCCAGTCAACACGCAATTGCAGTGACTACGCGCAAACATTTCTTACCTTGGCTTGAACGTAGTATTATATTATCTGTGCCTTGACTTAGTAAATTGCAAAAATCTTCTTTGCCAATGTTTTTATATATATTCTATTGTTTGATTATCATGTCTCAATGTCTCAAATGAGTGATTATTTGAAATACAAAAAAAAAATCTATTTGCTGAAGGAGAATGTTGGATGTTGTTGATCAGAGAGATTGCTTGGAGATTTAACATAGAAGTAAGTGTGTTTGTCTATTTTATACCTAAGTATTCCTTATGCTGTGACAATGCTGTTAAATTATTTTTTAAATATTTACTTAAACTTATGTGACACCCGTTTTATTTATTTGTTTCAGAGAAATACAGTCAGATTTTGGTTTAGACATTTTGAAGAAACAGGAAATGTTCAAAATTGGTGTTCGTGACCAAAACCTGTAATGTTTACTCCCGTATTAGAACGGATTGTTAGTAGACATACTCATGCATGCTGCTGGATTGAAACAATACAAGCCGGCACGTAAAATTCAATGAACTGCTGTTCATCGCCAAGTGAAAGTCCACTTTGCCCAAGAATATATAGATTTTAATTAGGAAGAACATGTTGTTCAAGAGATGGTGCTCCATTTCGCTACTAAGACAGCACCACCGTCAGCAGCCCACAATACTAAAGTGTCAGTGTGTGTTTTAAATGAACTATTGTTATCATAAATTCTAAGGAAGTGTTTCAAACATTAAATAAGAAGGCGCTTTTTACGATCATAACCATATTAAAAATCAAATATACTAATAAAAAATATATAAAGTAGGTAAAACACCAAAGTATTTAGTGCTATTTTCACTTTTATTTTATAAGTAGGTATGACAGTTAATGTGGTGATGTTATTGTTATGAAAAAGAAATATTATATTTCTAAACATATAACATGTTGATTCACTACATAATTTTTTACCTACTTTAAAAATAAAAATATAGATATTTTATAGACAGTATTGAAACGATGACACTGCTTTTTTATCAAGTTCTAGCTCAAGTAGTTTATTTTGTATTTATTCTAACTTGTTTTATATGTTTTAGCTTTATAATATGACAAGTAATTATTATTGTCAGTAATGATTTTACTTTTAACCATATTGAATAAAATCGTAATCAAAATTATTGC